>JAUMJL010000998.1:0-694491 GCA_033558185.1 Dromococcyx pavoninus | reverse complement strand
AGGAAAGACCGCAGCAGCCGGTGAGTCCCTCCCCGCCCCGCCCCCAACCTGCTCGCGCCCCGCCCCTCCCCGGCCTGCTGCCTCTTGATTGGCCAGAGTGAACAAGCTACTCTCATCCCATTGGGGCAACCTGCTGCCTGTCCATCGGGAAGCACCGCCTCCTGGCGCGTGCGCGAGAGCTTGTCTCAGCCTCCGCGGGGGAGGCAGGAAAGGGGAGGTCGGGCGGTCGTGTAACTGAGTTTGGATAGTCCTGCACGGAGCGAACGCTCGCTCCTATCCGAGAAGCAGCTCTGCTGGAGCAATCGTGTTCCGGCCCCGAGGCGACCTCGCTCCCCCGCGAGAGTTCCCGGTGTTGGGGGTTTGGCTGTGCGGATAGGAACGCCAGGGCGGGCAATGCTCAGCCTTGTCCGTCCTCGCAGTACAGCCGTCAGTGTTTTCTGAGGGGTGTCTGAGCCACGGGGCGGTGAAAGGGGAGGGGCAGGGAGGGGGAAAGGGGTGGGCGGGGACACCGTCACCACCATAGAATGATGAAATCGCTTTTTTGGAAAAGACCCTTGGGATGATCGAGGCCAACCGTACCTGTCCACTACTTAAACCATATCCCTGAGCACCTTATCTACCCGCCTTTTGAACATCTCCAGGGATGGTGACTCCACAACTGCTCCGCTACGGCTGGGAAGTAGTGAGCAGGCTCTGCCATATAAAACGTGGGCTCTGCCATATAAACCCTATTCATGCATCCCGGTTCAAGCTTTGTCCTCTTTCAAAGGCTACAGTTTTGTCTAAAAAGCTGCGGCTGGTTTGAAATGAATACGTTCATCTTGGGAAAGTGTGTTTTACATCTGTTGTAGTTCCCTTGAGGTGTTAACGGGTGCAGGGTAGTGGTCTTGCTATGTTTGTTTTGCTATGGAGAATCATAGAATGGTTTCACCCCTGTGCCATGGGCCGGGACACCTCCCACCAAACCAGGCTTCTCAAGGCCCCATCCAGCCTGGCCTTGAACACTTCCTGGGAGGGGCATTCACGGCTTCCCTGGGCAACCTGTGCCAATGTGTCACCGCCCTCATCGTGAAGAATTTCTTCCAAGTGTCTAATGGGAATTTTCCTCCTTCCAATACAAAGCCATCCCCCTTGTGTTATTACTACTTGCCCTTGGCGAATGTCCCTCCCAGGTTTCTTGTAGGCCCACTTCAGGTACTGGAAAGTCAGCTTTTAAAATACTGTGACCTGAGCAAGTTAAAGCATTTGTATTTACTGTGGGTGAAATGTGTTTCTCTCCACCCCCTTCCCCTGGAGGTACTGGCATTTACACTGACAAAATAAAAGAATTGCTGTTCGGACTGTTTTTCCATCCCTCACTGAGAACGATAGCAAAAAGAATGGTATTGAGTCTTAAAAGGAATAATCTTGTGAATTACAAAGATCTGTAGTGATAAAAGCTTTGGCTTTAAAGGGAATTCCACTATGCTGTACAGTGCTGGAGGTGATCACTTAGGCTAATAGGCTGCAGTATCTGGATACCTCTTGCAAACTTTAGTTTGATTCCTCTACAATTCCTTCAGGGGCTGGTGTTTTTGAGCCTTAGTTTCAGCTTAGAAATGCTTTTGGCAAGAAAAAAAATGTTGCATCTGATGAGTCTCTTAATTGTGTGCTATAAAAAGTGTTCAAGAAGAAAAGGGAGGAGGAACAAAACAAGCAGTTTGAAAGAATACTTCGTTATTTAAAGTCATTTTTGACAAACTTGTTACCCAACTGATGTTTCCATTTCTCTTGATGACATGTTTGAAAAGGTGTTCTTTCTAAAGATTATATACATTTGTTCAATGTCATCCTTTGATGTCATCCTGAAACCTGTCTTACAACATTTGCTGACATTCACAAATCTGTTGCTTGTCAGCTGTTCTTGCCTTTGCAGGACATGAAGTTCATCTGTATCCTGATCTGTTCTGAAATTGGGTTCCTCAGCTCTTCTCTGGTTTTTAAGACAGTCTCCCCACTTCTCAGGTTTGTGGTGCCATTGCTCTGAGTATGCTTGAAGGGAGACTGCAAAAACTGCTTGATAACCAGTGGTAGTGCCAGATGTGCATACGTGAATGAAGACTAAGACAAAACCACTTGTGTTTTCTAGAAGTAGATAATATTTTTGTCTATGGGGCAACTCATCGAGTTGCTTATCTGAGAGTATCTCTTTCTGAGACAAAGGAAATGTACTCTTCAAAGTCATTAGATAGTATATTTGTCAGTGCAGCAGTTAGATTCCATTGTATAAAAGAGATATGAAATGGAAGTTACAGCTGAAAAGGCAAAATCACATTATAAAAAATTGATATTCTGGCCTGATATTTAATGGAAGATAGTGCAAGCTATTCTGTGTACTTAGGTTAAAGGATAAAAATAGTTCGTAAAGTATGCCTAAAAGCTGTTTTCTATGTAAAAACTTAAGATGTCTCTGAGCTCCTAACATGCAGTATTTTGGTGAAATTAGATGCTTTCTGCATATAGCCTAGGTCAGCAGTAGCCTGTGTTATTGCTGATCCTAAGCATTATAACTGTGGCAGACCTTATTTTTTCGTGCTGCATTACAGGTCATCTTAAGTTTTTGACTAAACCCCTGTCCTGCCTCAAGCCAGAGCAACAAATGTGAATTAAGTTCTTCTAGTCAACGGTCTGACTAAGAACAGAGGACGTAACATGCAGGTGGTAATTTTTGCAGGAAATGTGTTTCCTGTTTAAGTCCATGTATAGTTTTAGATTCCCTGTTGTGGTTAGATAATAGGATGTCACGTAAAAAGAAGATGGAACAATGGCAAATACAGTGCTTTTAATACAATAACTGAAGTGGCCACAAAAAATTAAAACAATTGGACAACCTGGAAACAAAAGAAGACAAGAGACTGTTGAATTTTGTAACTAAAGAACTAATTTCCTAGGTATGTCACAATCTGTATTTTTTATGTCCTCAAGTAATTTAATGGTGCCCATGCACACTGGGGCAGTGGTAGTGAAGACTACATTCAGCCTGGGAATGATGAGAATTTGACAGGTCTGCTAAGAAGCCAGGAAAATATGTTTATGCTTGTATTTTGCACCAGCTACTGTGAACAATATGTATCAGAGATTTTCCAAGACACAGTAAAAAATAAGCTAAATATTGAAATATAGATTTTCAAAGAACTCGGTTCTTGCAAATGGATTGCATAAAGTCATTCGCCCAGCCTCTAGTTGAAAGTTAATTTAATTTTGATTATAAACTTAAATATTAGCAGAAATACTCTTATGGAAAATGAAACATTTAAAGCATTTTTTTGTCATTTTTCTTGCAGAAATTTACACTTTCTAAGCTCCATCATGCAAACCCAGAAACTGGAGCATAGTGCTTTATTTAGATTTGGGGGGTTCGTTTATTGATTAAGTGGTCAAAAACAGAGGAATGGAGGAGCAATCAGAAATTAACATATCTTTTACTGCAGGAGAGAGAGGAATGGAAAGAGAAGTGAAAAAGGGAGCCAAATGCTACACTCCCTACTATGACCCTCATTCTGCTGACCTTTGTCCATGGAGCAATTATGTACCATTTGGGGAGCAGTGGTGCCACTCCAGTGCCTCAAGACCAGCAGCAACAAAGGAGACGAAGAGCATCATCAATTGCATCTAAGAATTTTACACAGGACTCAGAGTAGACGTTTCAACTGGAGAGCCAAGCAGATGGACTTGATCAGTCTTGTTGCCTGCTGTATAGTGAGACTGGTGTGCTGGTAGCCATGTCCAGCAGGAAACTAAATGTGTCCAGCCCTATTTTCTGGCCCTGAGGCCAACTGGCATGTAATGTTGCATCCATGTGATTGAACACTGCAAAACACGGTGGCTGCTACCAAACTCCCAGTGGGGAACAGTGTCTCTGGTGGTTCCCAGAATGTGGGGTTTGCTTGGTGGGCAGCGAGGCAGCCTGGGGCAAGACTGTGCTACAACCTCCTCACCAGTGTAACAGTGTCAGTGGTTTGGTCCCAGTGCCTGGGAACAGGCCATGGCACGTTGCATTCCACAGACATAATGTGTGCCTGCTCTCTGTGTTTTTTCTGTTAGCAAAGGCATGAATCCTGCTAAGGGAGTAAGCAACTATACTGGATGATCTATTTAAGATTAAGTATTTACAAGTTGTTTTTAAAAAAATATTTTTTTCCCCCTCCAGTTTATGGATCTGATTAGTTTTACAGGTAACTAACCTAGAAGTAAGAAAACCCAGATAAGGTGGAGGGGGGTTAGTTATTCAGAAGAGTGTATCCTGGATCACAAGCAAGAACAGCAAACGCTCAAACCTACCTCATTGTTTTCTACAAAGGACTATTTCAATATTTCTAATTGCACCAAGCTCCCCAAAATTATCATCCCATCTATATGTACTTTCAGCTTATCCCATTTTTATAACAACAAGAAAACCCTATCAAAGTACAGCTCAGATGTGAGTTCTATATGTAATCTAACAGACAGTGTTAGACTAAAGGTTTAAACAATGCCTGGTTTGCTTTTCAGCAGAGGATTTCTTTCAGTGCTGCTAGAGAAGAAAATGGCTTTGAAACTGCTGAGGTAAGCAGATAGTCCCTCCTGGTTCTCCGCTTGTCCTGTACCTCTCTCAATAGGCTTGTATTGCTTATATCTCCTGCAAGGAATGGGCACAGTTAGTTCCTGAAAGATGTTTAAATGAAGGCCCACATTTAGCATGTGACCAGTGCATAAGAGAATTAATATGTATAAATAACATATATTCTCTCTCCTCCTCTGCCTTCAATCCCATCTAATAGCTGGCTGCTGCAGGTCAGCAGTGGTGAGTAAGGCCTGGTTAATGAGAAGGCTCTGTTGCTTAGTGGAGTACAGCTGCCCTGGGCAGGTGATTCTTTCTCACCACTGACTGTGAAGAGTGAGCATGCTCTTGACTCATGAGTCTTGGTGCAGTCTTAATATTTCATGAGAAACAATTAAGCTAATAATGCAGTATCTGTGCTTCTGTTATTTACTTTCCTCCATGCCCAGCACCTTTTCCCCTAAAGGATTTATTTGTCAGTTATTTAAGGAAAAATTTTGATGATTAATGCTTTATCTGTCATTCATTTGCAAATACTTCTTGTAAGAGTTTTAGCCCTAAATTAAATGTCTATGTGTTAGGTTTTACTGCATATATAAATCCCATCATGCAGTTGGAGTTTACTCACTGCTTACATGCATTTCCCAGGCCTTCTATTATTACTGTTTGTGATTATGAGCACAGAATGTAATTTTCTACGCAAGCCTTTAACATTTTCATCTTTTCCAATGATTTTATGGCTTAAGCCAGTAATGTCATTTTCTTGAGTATTTGCGGATATATTTTTGAACAACAATAAAAAAGAAACAAAAAAATATAGGTAATGCAAATTTAAGTTGTTGATTGTGTTAATTTAAACTGATATTTTGACAGTTCTTTCATCTGTTTTTAATACTAGAAGCTAGCAACTTACTTGTAAAGGACAAAAGCCCCAATGGTGGCAAACACTGCCAACAAACCAAGGAAGATGAAGACACCTTCTGTTGTTCCTGATGGTGATCCTAGGGTTCAAAAAGGAGTTTGATAAAAAGTTAGCCTTGTTTTTACAGTGAGATAGGTTTTCTAAAGAAAATGTCATTTTTACTTGATTGCTGTATGATTGAAATACACTTAATACTTCTAGTATGCTAAGCATCGGAGGTCAATGACTTTGGCAGGAGGTGGCGCTTTCACATCCTAATCGGTGTAATTGTCAGTTCCACTGGAATGTGAGTTGGGTTTTGCCAGTTTTCTCGTATAAGCCGTGCTCCTGAGACACATGGTCCCCCTTCCAGCCTGGAAAGGAACAGAGGGTCTTGCTGGCAGCCCACGAGGTGAGGCTAATTTGCTCCTTGCCAACTGCAATGCTAGGGAAACATTTACCTTGAAAGTATGAGAGATGCAGTGTCTTTATAAGCTTCAATGGCAGAATCAGCTTCAGCTTTCTCTTAGGGATGATGGCCAGGGAAAGGGGATAAAAAAAGAGTTTCTTAAGTTATTGGTTGTTGCATTCCCATAAACTAAGATGGAAGAGCATGGCTGAGAGCTTGATGGACTTAAGCTTGTTTGCCTTATCCAAGAGCTGATGGCTCTGCTTTTTTAACATGCTCATTCCGGGAAAGTAAGTTAGGGCTCTGCCTGTTATTGAAGTCTGCTTTCCAGTTTCTCATCAACCATTTCACTCATATGTACTCCTAATTCCATCATATCTGATGGAAGAAGCCAAACCATTGCAAGTATTTTTTAAAACTGTTAAATATCTGAAGTATTCAGTCCACAGGCTGTACCTTTACTGAGTTACTGACACTGAGACACATTCTTGGTCCTCGAATTAACAACAGTGTTTATACAATGAAGTAACCTGGAGGAGCATGTTGGCTTACCTTTCCAGTTGTTAATTTAATATTGCTGTCTATGAAAACTGAGATATCAAATCAGGGCTTACCATTTACTTCATACATGTGCCTCATGTATTTCTCAGTTTGTTAGTACAATTATTTGTGAAGGCTTGATTCGTTCCTAGTTTACACAATATTTTTGCTGAGACTTTAAGGATTTACCTTACTTTAAGAGCAAGGTAGGTCCTTGGACTCGTTTGCAAAGCAACAACACATACTGATGGGACAGCTCTAAATCACAGGACTGCAACCCACTCAACAGCAGTTTAAGAAAGTTAAGAGCACATGTTTCGTGCAATGTTTACATAATCCAAACACAGTCCTGCCAAATTTCAAGAGCCAGATGTTTAGGTACCAAATACCCAGGCACCAAATTATGGGAGTTTCAGAAATTAATACTTCTCTTCTCTTGACATGAGTGGAACTATGGCACGTGAGAAATGTTTGCAGACATTGTATAGTCTCCTCTAGAAGGTGCCTCAAAGCAGCAACCTCTCTTAGATCCTGATTCTTCTTTGATTATAGTGGAAGCCCCAAAGCACAACTTAGATTTGCACTCTGAAGGAAACTTAGGGTGACCAGCCTTGTTGGGATAAAGTTAGACTCTGTGAATATGGTTTTGAAAAATCCCATGCTTATTTTCATCTTTAGGAACTGAAATGTACTTACAGGTAGGTGTTATGCCTTAGTAATCATAGTTTAGGTGCAGCTATACCTTGATTAAATAAAATCAGTCAAAATTATTTGGCAAATGACCACAAAGGGTCAGCTGCTTGGCTGATAGTAATAAAAGATTTCAGAAAAGTTGCTAGGAATGGTGTAGTGGGAGGCCAGAGGGCAATGGATTGGGAGCTGAAAGACAATATGATCATTTAGACTTCTGACTAAGGCTGAATTTAATACCTGGTTCTGTCAAAGGCTACTTGGATAACCATTAGCGAGACAGTGGTACTCTTATAACCAAAGGTAAACATCATGTTCTGAAATAGCCACCTTGAGCAGATTCTGTAGTCAATGAATATTACCTAGATCTTTCCAGAATCTCATACATCTCATCATCACGAGGAAATAGAAACCTGGTCAAGGTCAATGGGCTAAAAATAAGGACCAGGGAAACCTGGTCAGCTGCAGGCTTTGATTCTGTCTCAAGTGAGCTCAATTCCTCTCTGTTTCTCCTGTTTCTCCGTGTGTGGCATAGGCTGACTGGCATGTCTCCCACCTGCTTTTCTGCCCAAAAGAGTTATTCTGTGGAGAAATACATCATGATTTAAGAACTGTTCATATTCTCTGATACTGAAGGTTTGTATAATTTCTGTGTTCATTGGATCGTAAACATAAACCAAGTTCTAACATCTAAAATTCCCGTAGGGAAAGAACAGTCTCTTTGCCTTTGGATGAACTCTCACACAAGCTGGCCCAGTCTTAGCTGAGGCCCCCAGGCATACTAAAACTCCCTTATAAATTCCTGTGCTCTTCTCCTCTGCAGGGAGATGACCTGCATCTGCTCTATGTGGACTCACCTCCGTTTACCGAAATCAGTGCACTAGCAAGGGCTTGACTTGCGTCATCCCCCAAGGTGATGTTTATACAGTATGTTCCAGGTTCCTCAAAAGCTCTTCTGATGGTAAGTAAGCATTCATCAGTGATCATGACAGGGTCGCATACCATACTCTTGGACTCCTGGCACGTGGGATCAGAAACTACTGTGCAGACATCTGTGGGGAGACTTGGAAACAGAAGAGAGAACATATTGCATCTGCGGACTCCTGCTAACCCACTTCATAGACACATTGCACTGATGCCCCAGTTTTGTACTGAAATCAGTGGCACTATGGTGGTTTTAGAGTGTTTTATTAATACATTTTATATATATTTTATACATGTGGATTTTCTATAAAATGAATATAATAAAATCTATAAAATTATCTGCTTGTTTTACATACCATTTAACATTTTACAGTTATCACAGAATTACCTGTCTCAAATCAGCTAATAAAGTCCATTACCTTTAATACACATCATTAAGAAAAGAGTGAAGTTTCTTTTATGTAGTATCCATGTGCTGGAAAAGTAAACGTTAACTTAAGAGAGATTAGTTGTTTTCCAGTTGCAGTACCAAGACGATTCCTGTTCATTGTAGTCCTCTCAACTCTAATCCCCTTCTAGGAGCTAGGAATACACATGGTTTTCCTATCCAAGAAATTGCTTGGACACACTCATTTACTCCAAGTGTCAAAAAATCACAGCCAAAAAGAAAGGGTTTCCTTCCAATTTCAGTAGACTGCTTCCCATTTTACAGTAAGTGCTGAAATCTTGTCTTGGCCTGGAATATATAGAATTGTTTCTCCCCACTGTGTAGTTCTCTTATTTTTACTGACGCTTGACATTTGTTCTGAGTCCTAAGAGTCTGGCAGGAACCTCTGTTGACATAGTTTACAAATGAGACTTGCATTATCCTTAGTTCCAGTCGAGAAATAGAAACACTGCAGTTCCCTACTTTTGTTAATGCAGCTGCATCTAAGTGCAGACAACATTCCAGTATCCAATTAATTTTAAAGAGGGAAGATTGACAGTTTCATTCACACACTTACCTCCCTTGGCAGGTAACAACAAAGTCAACCAGTGAGTTTTCAGCTTGACTTTCTGTCGTCTGAATGCTCGTCATCTGAATAATATTTACTTCAAGGATTCCCTCTGGGAGAGGAAACAGATGTCAGCTGTAGGACATATAACAAGCTCTGAAGTCTATGTGTACAGAACCTTAAGTGTTTGGCTGATGCTCAGTTCAGGTCTTGTTTTTCATAACCTCCTCCCTCACTTAGTGCTCCTCTTGAAAGGTTTGAAAGCTGAGAATATTTCTGGTGCCCTGTGAGACTGCTCCTTTCTGCTCTGCTTTGTTTTTCCATTATGATTATTTGCTTATTTATTTTACTAAATCACTTCCCTGTCCCACTACCTATGACTTCTGTGCATACCAAGGTCAATTCAGCCTTATGTGACTGTCCCCACCCCCCCAGGCCAGTACGTTTCAGGTGCGGCATGTTCAGAAGCTGACGTTATAGAAAGTAATGATGCGGTTCATATCCTCACCAGCCATTTTCTAGGGGGGCAGCTGCCAGCAGGCATCAAGACTCATAGGCCCAGGCTCATAACCTCTGCTGCTAGGTCCTGACAAAGCGCATGAGGAAACCAAAGTCATCTAATTAGCTGCCTGCACATTAATCTTTAAAAAAAGTCAGCTAAGTCCGAGAGAAGGATCTTATTGTGAGTCTTACGTTTTTGATAAAAGGAAGCCTAAATAGATGTTGTCTCTACCATACACTGCTGTAGATTATTAGCCTCATTCCTCTCTTCAGGTGTTGACCCACATCCTTACCTACAACAGTGATACCAGTTCTATAATAACCATATCTGTAGATATGGCAACCTCCGTCAGGATTATCTTCCACAGATTCGACAGCGGTAGAAGAGTCTGAATCAGAAGATGCTCCAGCCGGTACTGTTGAGTTGAGGGAGAAAAAAATAGATGCACAGCTTTAGAACAAGTTCTGCTTAGATGTAGTCTAAACATGGCCATACATTTCAACTGCATCATTACATAGGTCATTAGTGACTTTGGTTTGCAGGTGTGCAATCATATATGTATCCGCATGGGATCCCAGGAAAAGCCTGAAAGAAAACACACATGCCCAGCTGTAGAACCTTGGAGTGGCCTGTGTAGCCTCACTTAAATGCCACCTTGCTAGTCATCCATCTCTGTGAAATAAAACTAAGATTGCAAAGTTTGATATAATCAAACACTTCTTTAAAATTCCCAAATCAATTACAGCAGAAATCTGAAGGCCAATAAAAGGTTTAAAATGCTCTTTTTGAAAGCAGGTATTTTCCCTGTGCTCTAAATAACAGGTGGTGGAAAAAGGGAGAGGGAAAGGGGTGAAAATTATATCTTTCCTTTCATTTTTCACTCTCACTCAATGTTTTGGTGAAAGTACATATTAAAATTCTGAAATTTGGAAAATATAGGCACGTTTACAATTCATTAGTGGGAGTATTATAACTACCCAGGCTGAAACCGCAGGCCTTTGCTAACCTTAAACCCCTCTGAGATGATAAACCAATGCTGAACATAATGAAAGTTATTCTGAAATATGATAGTGAAAAGCCATTCTGGGTTAATGACATGTGGAAATACCATATTTTGGAATATGATTAAGTTTTTTCTAGTTCAATCCAATCTGGTTGAATTTTGTGTTGAAGTTAATGCAAACCAGAAAGGAACTGGCTATAAAACTGTTCTGAAATACCTCTTTCTCAATTAAATTTTACATCTTACCTCAGAGGATGACCCTGAGTAGGCAAGGCTAAAACAACTTGACCTGCCATGGTAGAGAGTATGAAAACAAATTTATATGTCCTGCATGTCCACCTGAAGACCTCTGTATGATGTTACTCTGGTGGCAGTACTGGATGTGGAATGCGTTAAGTGGTGCCTATGATAGAATCATGGGAGAGTTTATGCTTATTGATTCTGTCTCTAAACCAATTTATAGAGGGTTTGCAGAACCTTACAGCTCTTTCATTGATGGCAATAAAACTTCTAAAGATACAAACTTTAAATATGAGACTTTAGAGTTTTTGCATAGCTCCTAGTATCACTATTAATAATAGCACTATTAATATCGATAAACTCTTACCTGCAGAGGTGGGCAGTGGTGCGGTGGGTGTTACTGGACTGCAGGGTACAGGTATAATGGCTTGGACAGTTAAATTCAGAGTGAAGTTTCCTTGTAGAGTATAGGTGTGAGATGTAGTGGAACCACTGACTACAAATAAGCCACTTCCATCTCCGAAGATCCACTTGTAGGAGATGGCAGAATTATTAAGATAGTAGCTGGGATCGTGGATCTTCACATTAAATGTGACTGGTGAGTCTTTGATAAAAATGGAGTCTGAAATGTTGCGGTCATGCTTTTGGAACATACTCACAAATATTGGAATTTTGTCTGGAGAGGGGAAATGAAGGAAATAAATAAAGCATATATACCTGGCTGCAAACATCAAATAACTTCAAAGTCTCCGAACAGCAACAGTCACAATATGAGACAGTAATACCTTCAGTACGGGTTTCTAATTTAATTCAACTTAATGATCTGAGGTGGGAATGTCAGTAGGAAACCGTTATCCAGAAAAGTATGGGGACAAATAGGGAATCACAGGCATCTGTGGATGATTGCCTTTCCTCTCATAAATAATTTTTCATTACAAAGTAGAGATGTTATAACCAAGCTAGACACAAAGATGAATTATACTACTCAAGGCGATTCCACATTCGTATTGAAGACTTTTTTCAGGCCAATGTCTTATTTTTGTGTCAGATAATTCTTGTGCTGAATTCTTTTAACATCAAAACAACAAGTACACCCAGTGTTTTATTACAAATTACTCCAGCTCACTCACCTATTACAACGTAAGTGGCACTTGCTCTTGCTATTGGCACATATGCTGAGTGCCCTCTCCTGTAAATGGATACTGCCATCACGTGTTGGCCAAGAGTGATATTTGCTGTGTTGACTGAAAACCTTGCTGAAGATCGTCCAATTGTTTGGTAGTACTGACCTGAAATAAAACATGAACTTACAGTGTGTTTTCCCCTTCAGCCTAGCTACAAGTTGTTTCAAGAGAAGAAATACCTCTGTGAATTGTCTAAATCTGGATTGTCTAAATCAAAATGAATAGTTTAGAATTGTCTTTCAGTTATCTGGCAGGTGGTTTTGGAGGACTAGATACTTTTAGAGTGTATTACTCCCTTTATTTCTGTGTTTTTAGGAAAGGGTCAGAAAGTTGTCCCAAATATCATTGGTCCAAGAAAAGGGGTTTGCCAAGGCATCTACTCTTTCCAAAGCAATTACATTGTATTAAGTTATTACAATTTACCTCTTAGACATTTTAAGTGATCTTGTGCTTGTGTGCTCTCAGTGTAGCAAGAAGATATAATGCCTCTTCCTTCACACCCTAGAGCCCTTTGCATACATTTGTGTATTTGTCTTTGTAACAGCTGATTGAAGTAGGTAAATAATATCACCTTTATGGAAAATTTGGGACAGTGTTATTATTATTACTCATCCTCATACTGATGATAATACTGATTTAGCCAAGCTAACTTAGGATACTAAGATTTAGTATGTAGCCAATATCAGGAATAGCCCAAGTGGTACGTACTTAAGAGCTGGAAACACTGAAAATCAGCATCTGTGACCAGATCAGGACCACACAGTCAATGGCAGTTTTCACCTTCTCCCCAGAGGCAAGTAGTGCTGCACCGTTTAACTGATCTGAAGATAAACAGCACCGTGGTCTCTCTTAAATTTAAGAATCTGAAGTGGCAATGAGCAGTCAACAAATTATCAGACTGATGTGCTAATAGAGACTGGTTTTGTAGAAAACTATCCTGAGTAATACCGAAGTGAAATTTATTTTCTCCAGTGATAGCACTGAGAATGCAGATTTAAAGATAATCTCCTGGTAATTGATGATTTCTAGGGAATGAATTGAAGAACTCCACTTAAGAGCATGAAATCCTTTCTAAAGGACTTTTAATAAAACATGCTTGACAAATGAGTACAGAGTCAATAGAAGTTTTGTGGCGTCAGCCATACCAAGGGATGTGTTGCCATACTAACCAAATGTGTGAAACACATAGACAAAGTTCCTTCTTCTCCAGCCAGGATAATGAGGGAAAGGTCTCCCGTCTGGGAATACATCATGGCTGTGGTTACTCGTGCAGTTTTCACAGCTGAAGTTGTGGATCCGTTCAGTCCAGTTGTAGACATAGACTTGCTGATCCTGTGAGGCTGGAGGATCTAAGTGTAGAAATAAGACATGTTCTGGGTCAACTGAGAAATGTGCAGAAAGTCAGAAAACAGGAAGCAGACACCATGGGTTACATCAGCTGTTGCATTTAAACAATAGGTTAAAAGTGAGGTATTTTTAGACTGACATTTGGTTTTTTTTAAGATTGTGCTTCATTTGGTTTTTAATGTAAACACCAAATTGTTCTGGTTTGGCATTGTTTTATTTAGAAATGAAAAAAGAATTATGCTCTCATGGGTCAGACAAGCTTTAAAATTTCTTGCCTAAAACTTGCTATTGACTACACAGGATGTTACTGTTTCACTGGAGTTAGTGGGGCTGCCTGCACATTTGGCAAGCAGAATCTAAAATTTTAAGTAGAAAGGGCAGCTGTGGAAGCACTGTGAGGAAGTGACTTGGTTTGTTTTGTCATAAAAGTTTCCTATGGCATCTTTAAATAACTTAGAGATGAATTTCAATTCCTTTCTGACCAATAAAAAGACAGTTTCCTTCTCCAAACAGCACAACAGATAATAAGCACAGAATGAATATTAGAAGTTAACAACACATTAGACAATCAAAAAGTAGAACTCAGGCTGACAAAAGTTTGCTGATATGCCTTGAAATGAAAATTACTTTGATCAGTAAAATCAGTAAAAATGTTGAACATTGTGGATTCAGAGGAAGAAAAGTACAACAGCCTGTTTCACTCTAGATCTGGAAGCTTCAAACATTTGAATTATGATAGGCTTTTTGCTCCAAGTAACAGTAAATAAGATGAAAAAAAGACAATTCCCTGATGAACAGATTGCTTGATTTTTAAATGATTCATTTTCTTGTGTGTTTATATTCTTAAAATGTGGGAAAGAGAGATTTACTCTTTCCTGAGGCTTCTTCAAGGTGCCGATGATAGTGACTTCTACAATTCCTAAGTGAAAAAAAAATCTCAATTTTATAAACTCTCAGCTTTATAAATTTGGAAGAAAACAGTGTGACTGAGCAGAAAAGCAGTAAAGGCTTTGTTAGGAAGCCAAATTAACGTCACTGTTTTGGGAAGGCAATTTTATAGTGAGGGCCAATCTTAAATTACCTGGTCATTATACATAGCGGGTGCAGAACAGTAAAAAGACCACGGTGATTTTCTGAGGAAGGAAACTGGTGTGGCACATGTTACATATGAGTGTATTTAAAAGCAACATGGCTGTTGTTCTTAGGATGTACTTCTGGTGTTTTCAAAGAGTCATGACATATTCACACCAGCGCCATAGTCAGACATGTATAGTGCAGGGACATTGCTGTCACCTACCCTGGGTACAGTTTCTCTTGTATATTATGTTGCCATCATCATCTTCTTTATGGCACTTGGGAAGCTGGAGAGTCACAACAAAGGTCACATTGGATCCTATCAGCGCTGGGCTATCAGAGTCCAATTTGGCTGTCACCCTTCCACCTGCAGAAAAGAAAACTGGTCTTCACTGCAGTAAAGGATGCATCAAAACAGCAGCTACCTTCAACTGTGCAGTATTTACACTAGAAATACTTTATTGAGTCCTGCGTTTCCAAAGAGTTTTGTGCTCCTAAGTCACTTCTACTCTCATCAAAATCCAAACTTAGAACAATCAGTGGATCTCATCATATCCCCCACATCACTGAATGATTCTCTTCTTAGAGCTAAGAATATGGGGGGTTTTGCCCATGGGCATCAATATATTCCAAAGTAGAACGTTTTTGTTTCACCCCAAGGATACAGCCTTTAGACCTCAGCTCAGACCAGGTGATAATAAACACGGTCTTCACTGAAGCTGTCAAACTGAAGCCCACAATGCCCTGCTGAGGTAGCAGATGAAGGTACCTGCCCTCCAGGGTATCTTTCAGATAATAGATTGTCCTAGAGGATTGTCTTATTGGCCATCAATACTTCTTAATAAGTGTTGATGTGTGAAACTGTGAGTCATGAGGAACCATTTACTGTACTCACTGTTCTGATCCCTCAGACAACGTATTGAGAATGGTATCCCTAGCAATATCAATCAAGGAATAGCAAATCATCCCTATTTTGCTATTCCTTGCAGCAGTAGTGGCTATTTCACCTATGAAAAAGCCCTATAGCGCCTGCACTTTTCAGTGAGGTGGATTTTCTGGCCAATTTTCTCAGCGTTTTTGAATTATATATATGTGGGTACCTTTCCAGCTGTTTTTCCATCTGGGATCTCCTTGTTCCCAGAAAGGATAAAGATTTTCATTCCATTCCTTTTGATCACTAGACCAGCCTTGTATCTTCTTGTAGGATGTGACAGGAGAAGTGTTTCCATCGCTCAGCACATCTTGAAACCCTAGACAGAAAAACAAATACACAATGTAATAGCATTTCCTCTACCACCCTATAAAGACATCGCTCTTGCACTGAACCACCTTCTTATTATGACTATGTTCTTGTACCAATCAGAAAACTCTTCACCAGTAGAAAGTTATGGAATTTTATCTGCATAACTATAAATACTTATGTCATCTGTAACCAACGGGAACCAATTCCACCACTTCCAGAGAAAGAATAATACTTTTTACAGCATTTTGACCATATCAGACTAATTGTTTGTATGATTGGACATAACCTTGCAACAACCAAGCTAGTCATACAGAGGTTGCTTGATTGCTGACTCCTTTGTGCTTGCCTGGTAACAAATCTATGAGTAAAAGGCTAACAAGATAAGTTCACTCAGTGTTGGGTTTGTGCTCTGCTGGAAGATCAGACATAAATTAATTTTGACCCAGTGAAGCTTCTTTTAGTGAGCTGGCTTGGGTGGGAGGAGTGGAATCAATTGTAACAGAAGCTGGTGTTTCCAGAAAAGGAAATTTAGAGCTGGTTTATAATATAAGAATGAAAACATATTAGCTTCATACCTATTACTTTAAAATGGCTCAGATACTAAGTAATTTTAATAACCTTTCTCATATTACTACAGATTATGGGCTTGAACTTATCCCAAGCTTTCTAAGATCCTTCTTTCTGTCACAAAGTACATATAATGAAAAGCAAAGTAAATATCCAGGTAACCTGTAGGAACATGCCAAACACTGTAGGATGCCATAAAAATATGTTCATAAGTAGGCTCATAGGCAGATTTCCATTAAAGCCTGGGGGTTTTAAACAACTCTGCCATGTTAATCAGGTAACTGCTGGGTGTGTCACAGCATCAAGGAGTTTGAATTTCTTCTGCTTTTCATGGCTTTATTGTAAAGGTAGCTGATGCTGAATGCTTTGGAGATTTACACCCAAGCCCAGCTAAGAGCTGGATGATTTTAAGGAAAATGTAGAGACCCGTAAGAAGGGCATGAATTGCTCTGTGTGCTGTAACATAACCAGCTATGTAGGAATTCCTCCAAGTTTTGGAAAAGACTCGGAGCAGGTGTAGCCAGCCTTAGCATGGTCTTTGCAGGCATGTGACTCCTAATTTTACTGCGGGGAGAACTGGAGAAACAGCACTGACAAGGAAGCAGAAGCTGCTTTTTCCCGACGTTTTATTTCCCAGTGAGACTTCTGCTGGGCAGGAGGGACATCCCACGTCCAGTCCCATCTCAATGGTCACTCTGAACTGATGCTGGTAGCTCTCTCCCCAGCCTCTTGAGTCTTGAGGACTGAAAGGTTTGAGGAAAAGAACAGATTCTGCACTCTGAAGCCTATTCTCTTGCCCTACAGGAACTCCCCACAGTCTCACTTAAATCAATTGAATCAAGTCTTTTCTGTAGATTTAATATATTTTGATGTGAGCAAAGCATAATATCATGACTGGTATTTACTTAATGGCCTGTATCACATGCTGTATTTTTTCCTTTCTTGGTCAGAAGAAGAGTTGGGTAATGTTGTCCTTCAGAAACTTTTTATAGGAAAGAAACAGATTAGCAAGTATAAAAGTATTTCACAAAGGCTTATCAAGTTCAATTACATTTTATGTCATTAATTTAATGTTTTGAAAGTTATTTGAAAGTAAGTGGCTAGCAAGTTTTTCTGATTTCTTTTCCCCATTCTCTTTAACTTTATCTACAAATTATTTAATGAATAGAAATGTTTTGATTTGGTCAGATCAACACATTTCAATCATGTTTTTTTTCCCAAATGCTCAATTCATCAAAGAGTTGGAACACTTTTTATAAATCCTTTTAGTTTTGAATTTTCAGTATGAATCCTTGAATTCAGAAGTAATTTTCTTGTCCAGCATTGGTAATAACTGTGGTCACTGCATCTAAATTACAAGGTCCTTAGGCATTTCTGTGCCTCCCTGGTGTGCTTTGTTTATTTCCATCAAATATAAAAAATTTCACAAGCTTCAGGACAAGACAAAGACGTATTTTCAGATGAGCAAAGACTCCAGCACTATCTTATCTAACATGTGGAGTGAAGATTTTCAGTTGCTGAATGTAAAGGAACAAAATACCAACAGCAGATGTTGGTCATAGCCAAAATTAGAGCTATTCAGTTCAAAATAGACAGAGTTTATTATAC
Source organism: Dromococcyx pavoninus (assembly GCA_033558185.1). Taxonomy (NCBI): domain Eukaryota; kingdom Metazoa; phylum Chordata; class Aves; order Cuculiformes; family Neomorphidae; genus Dromococcyx; species Dromococcyx pavoninus. Next base: position 676,685 of record JAUMJL010000998.1, on the reverse strand, counting down.
TCCAAGGAAATTATTACTGTAGTAGTTTTAGTGAGGTGATCATAGGAGAAAAGATCTTATACTCTGACTTTCTTTCTTTCTTTCTTTCTTTCTTTCTTTCTTTCTTTCTTTCTTTCTTTCTTTCTTTCTTTCTTTCTTTCTTTCTTTCTTTCTTTCTTTCTCATTCTGTTTTTCATTTTGGTGAAAAATATAGCAAAGACAAGAAGTTCAGCATTTCCTGTGATAGTGTGTTAGCCACAAAGAGAAATGAAAGCCAATGTTAGAACAACAGTAAGAAAAAATGACCCAGATAAAGCAGATGAAAGTGTATTAGAAGAAAAAAGGTTGATGTTACAGCCAAGCTAAGAAGACAGAAAATAATGTAAACTCTCCAAAGTTATATATAGAAACGTAATAGTGCAGGACAAAAAAAAAAGAATTTGAGGAACAACTCGCAAAAATATAAAAACTATTATTTAATCTTTTTTTTTCCAAATATGAAAGTAGTGGAAAGCCTGACAGAAAGTCTATAAGGCCAAAAGATGATGTACATACAAAAGAAGCATTTATGGAAGATAAAGGGATGGCACAAAAATCAAAATATTAGTTTCCATTTTCACTCACAAAAGAGGAGCATAAGAATTTTCTGGGCTAGATTTTTTTCATAATGATAGAGAATCTCAAAATGAAGTGTTGGCACAAGAAAATAATTATAGGGCAAATCAACAGAATGAAGAAGTTGTCTAGATAGGGTGGCTCAAAAAGTATGGAAGTTATGAAATAGGGAAATAAGTGAGCTATTAACCATAGGATGTAACATCTTGCTTAAAACTGCTTCAGTGGCTGAGAAACAAAAGTTGGCAAATGTGATGACAGTTTTTAAAGACATTTCTACGGAAGATTTAGAGGATTACAAATAGATTGAGACTCGAATTGAACAAGCTGGTAGAAAGAGCAGTGAAGAACAGAATTAGGAGATACAGCGGATTAATACGATATGCCATAAAAGGAGCGCATTCCTCACAGATATGTTTGAATTTCGCTGAGGGATTCAGAGAGCATGGGAACAAGGCTGACCTGCTTGTTACAGTCTACTTGAGTTCCAGGCAGCGTTTGACGAGGTCCCTCACTAAAGGTACCTGAGGGAGCTGTGTTAACGTGGGATAAGAATGAAGGATTTCACATCAGTAAATAATTGGTTAATATATACAGAAAAAAAGTTATGAATAAGTGCCCCTTTTCTCAGTTGTTGAAATAATTTTAAATGTTCACAATCTGGAAAACAGGTAACAGTGAAGTTCTTTAATCTGCTGAAGAAACTGTTCTAAAGTAGTAGAGAGGAAGGCTGTATGAGAGTCAATGACTCAAGAATAAAACTATATGAAGTTCAGCCTAGTTAAATGTAACTTTACTTACAGAATGAGGGTCTCAAAGCTACCTATTACTGCTCAGAAATGAAACCTCATAGCTTTACAGTTTTGAATGCAGTGCTCATTAGTAGATGAAAAACTAGGAAAAGGCTAGAAGATAGAAAATAAAGATGAAAATATCACTATAGCATTGTATAATTCCATGTGTATTCATGTCTTGAATACTGTATATTGCTCTGTTCTCTGCAGCTAAAGCAGGCTAAAAGGGAACTGAAAAAATATAGAGAAAGCTGGCGAGGACATTACAAAATCGTTTCCATCTGAGGAACAGCTAAATAGACTGTGTCTTGAGCCTGGAGACGAGGTGACAGAGAATATAAAAACAGAATCATGAACAGCATGGAGGAAGAAGTAATTTGTCACTATTTCTGAAAGTACAAAAGCTAAGGAGAATCAAATAAAACCTGCAGGTTTCAGGTTCTAAGTGCAAAAAAGGTATTTCTTTGTGTAAGGCACAGTTAAGTTGTGAAATTTCTTGCTGGTAGGATGTTGCGTGTGCCAAAAATTTACACAGGTTGCAATCAAAACCCAAGTGCATGAACTGATGGAACAAAAGCCCAGTAAAACCTGTTAAATATAATGACTCTGCATCTGACAGGGGCAGTTCTGGCGCTATAGATCATCAGAGGCTGTGAGTGTCCTGACTAAATACCATTATGCACTGGCCCATGAATGTTTCCCATTGGAGATGGGCACAGGATAGATGGATGGATGTTCAGCTGGACCTTAGCCATTAAGGTCTTCTTCCTGTAGATTCTGGAATTTGAGCCTAAAATTCCACTTCTGGGTTCCCAACCCTCAGCGCGATGAGTCAACCTAAGGCGTCAGTCAAGCAGCCTGGAAAGAAGCAGAGGACCAGCCCAGTGCCTTCCCACCACGATCTGAGAAACTAATTAGCTGACGGGGCTCCCTGAAGTTAGGGATCCACAGGTCTGGGTGTCCCAGTGTGGAGCACTGCCTCTGACCTGGCCTCTCCCAGCCACAGCTGAGCTGAGCAAATTGAGAGAAGTCCATTCTGCATCTGCATTTTCAGCCATGCTTGAGCTGGGGAAATATAGTTCGAAATTGGATGAAATGAGTCAAGGCATAACTCCAGTCATCTCTGGAAGCACGGGAATTAAATAACTGAGCAGCTCTCAGCACAATTCTCCAGCTCAAGTGACACTTCTACACAGAGCCAGGCAACCCTGAGATGGAGCTAGCTGTTGCCTACTGGTTCCCAAGCACAGCTCCAGTAAATGCTCTGCTTACAAGGAGCAACTGTTTTATCTCTCTGGCTCAGGATGTCACTCCCATGGAGGCAGGGAGAAAGGACGGGGTGAAGAAAGCACTCACGTATGGCAGCAGCACAGAGCACCACTTCAGCCAGGAGCAGGAATCCGAGATGGCAGCAAACACCGCTCATGGTGCGGGAGAATCTGTGTCAGCTCAGCACGCTCAGAGGAGCAGAGAGTGTCCAGTGCCTGCACACAGTAGTTCCTCCGGCCCCCACTGAGAAGTGAGAATGAAGTTTCTCCGCTGCTCTGCTCTCCGATTAAATGAAGGGCCCCAGGACTCATCATGTGATGGAATTAAGCAGAGATGCATGATTTTGTCTTCAGCTTCTTTCAGCTCATGTGCTTATGACTCACTCCTTTTGCTTTCAGCATTCCCTGGGATTTCTGAGAGACGTGTTTAGAGCCACACCATTTACCTCACAGGCATTTTTATACTAGCTTTGCACCATGATCAATTATTGCACTTAATTTGTTTTTAAATTAGGAACATTTATTTCCAGAAATCCAAATTAACTCTTGCCTCAGCGTGATTTGCAAGTGTTGCTGCAACAGCTCACTGCATTTGATGGACCCATCACTACTGGAACATGTGTTTCTCCCTACATGCTGGGCAACACCTGTAAACTAAATGGAGATTGGCCAATTCTAACACATCCCTGGGCTTGGCTCCCAATCAGAGTTTATTCTTAAGGAAAACATTATTTAAACATTTAGTGAGTATATGCAAGTACCATCCACCCACAGTTGTACTACATAATATGCCCATGGTTAAAGGTGGGATCACAGGCCATATGTAGAGATGGACAGTCAATATCTAGCTCACAATATGCCCTGATCATGACAAAGTACTTAATTGTATATACTTCATGATGTGTAGAGATGAAGGAAACAAAAGACTTTACTGCCCAACCTAATAATGAGGTGTAACCAATGGCTCAGAGGAGAAGGGTAATACAGGCAGATTGGCAAACACTGTAGTTAGTGGTTCAAATTCATCTTCAACATGCTTCACCAGCCCAGGTGTTCCTCTGTAGGAAGTACAGCAGCTGAATTTCATTGCAACCCTGGCAGCCTCATGAAGTTTCTTGCTTTTGTTTGCAGCAAAGAACAAGCTTTGCTGAGACAACATGGCATAGAATTAAGTATGGTTCTCAAGACAAGTGTTCTGTAGTCATTTCAGTGATCCAAAAGTACAACGCTGGCAAGGCAGACACTGGCTAGCCAGAAACCAGCACGCTGGGCAACGCTAAACCATTTTTATTTGGGGCGGGGCAAGTGGAAATCACTAAGTCCAGTGAAGAAACTGCCCAGTGTAATGAGATTTTAGAACTTTGAGTACTTACTATTTTTATTTTTTTAATATTTTTCTTAATTCCTTCCATTTTTCTAGCATTTTCTTTTAGCTGTAAGTTAACATCACTACTCAGAGCTCCCCAGTCAACATTTCTCTCAGTAACACATGCTCTGATGTCCAGTCCTGTGCATCTTGCATATGTAGCCTCCATGCTTCAGTATCCTCCTGGCTGGAGCCAGCCCTCCCTCCTACTGCCAGCCAAGGAAAAGGGTGAAGGCAATAGCTGTAGGGATAGCAGGCTTGTTTAAACTAAGCCCTCATGATCTGGCAGAAAGGAGAGAGAGCTTAAATCAAAGTCAAAGTTGTGACTGACTATGCAAAAAAATATCATATGACTGCAGCGTCCTCATGTGATTGTTGCTTTTTGTTGTTATTAAATCAACTACATTCCCAGCTGAAATGCCAGGTTTTGAAACCATTTGCCATTATTTTTTAAACCACGTGGCTCATTAACTGCAATTGCACTCCTTTTTTTCCAGGTTGTTGATCCTAAAAGTGAAAAGTGACCTTCAAACACTGTTTCAGCACTGGGGGCCTGATCCAATGTCTGCTGGGGACAAAGGACGTTTGAACACTCTTTCCCAACAGAGTTTTGAGAACCTCCAAAGGAAAACTGTTGACAACAAATGCCTGGTAATTAAAAACAAAAATTTATCAGCCTAAAAACAATGAAGTTGGTTAGGACAGAGTTTTTTTGCCATGTTGTTTGAGACATGAAAATGTTACATAAATATTGAGTGACATTTTCAGTAAAGGCCAGCTGGTAGAAATTATTAAACACGTTGTAAATAGATTTCAGGGGCAGTAAGGATCAGGCCTGCAGTTACTGGAGTCCAAATCCACCAGGGCTTGGGTAATGACTAAAAGGTGGCTGTGTTGTGATGCTCTGGTCCTTTGTGTTCTCCCTCCTCAGCTCTTGGGCCTTAGACTACACATTGGAGAGCTGACTTTGAAAATATTTGGTTATGCTCATGCTGCAGCTGCAGACAACAGTGTTAGCAAGAAATGAGGAGAGGAGAAAGCCCTATAGAAGGGAAGAAAGAGATAGGAGGGACAGAGATATAAAAGAAGTGAAGAATAAAAAGCCAAGGAAAACTACGAGAAGTGAAGACTGAAGTAAAAACTGAGCTGACTTCTCCAAGTATCCCAACTGTAGCTGACTATGTCAAAATGAGTCCATCTGAAGCACTGAAGGGTTACTTGAAACTGGTTGATCATCACCACATCTTAAATTAACATTATCATTTTCACATTATTATTCTTGGTCTCTGAGAAGCAGCTTCACAGTTAAAACAACTGAACTGAATTGTGCAGCTGTAAATGAGAAAAGATTTAAAATATATCCCAAGTATTCTCCTAGCAAAGAAACACACATTGAGACAGATTTAGGGCTTAATCTGAAAAAGAAGTGGGTGGATATGAAATGATTGGTACTTTGGCACCTCAGTTACTAAACTCATTGAGGAGATACACATCTCTGATACCTGAAGGCCTGTCAGGTGGCTGGGTGTGAACATATCGTGTGTACCTGCATGTCTAGACTGTGACAGAGCTGGCAAGCTTGCACTGCTATCACACCCCCATTGCTGCAACACGAGTTCAGGAATTGTTAATCACTGCTCATGGGAACTTAAAAAAAAAAAAAAAGAAGGGATTTGTAGAATGATATTGACTTTTGGCCAAGTCAGCAAAGGAAAAGGAGACGATCTTGGTTTGGCAACCAGGTGCTTTTAGGTAAATGCTGTCTGCCATTACCACTGAGCTCGGAGGGGAATTCTGCTTAAGGCTGGGCAAATACTCTTTCTGGGAAGAAATCTTGTGTGTCTCGCTTCACGTGGGGCAGTGGCTGTCAGCTGACTGAACCGAACACGTAAACAAAGCTAGGTTAGCAGTCTGCAGTCTTTCTTGTTATACAGGGGAATAAAATCTCCACAAAAACTCCTGGTCAGTTTATGGCACCATTCAGCTCAGTTTATCACTGAAAAACAAATTAACCATTGTAAACTGGCTTTTAATAATTGCAGCACCTTCAGTTTTTGCTTTTGTGGTCGCTAAAGCTAGACATGCTGCTATTTTTTTTGAGAAGGTATTTCCTTGCAGTCATACTTTTCTCCAAATTCCTGTGTTGGGTTTGATGTTTTCCAAACTTGGAACTTGACCATATCATATAATACTGGAGTGTTTTTTGTGATAAAATTAATTTTTGGTCTGATTTCTCTTTTTTAGGGGAGGGGATTCTGTTGGTCCCTCCCTATGAATGCTAAGTTCACTGCTCAGTTGCAACCACATTCGAGATGGAGTGTCCCAAAATGCCTTGTGAAAGCAGCTTGTAGGGAAGAAAAGGAAACCCAAGAAATCATCCGCAGCACTTTAACATCAGCAAATTTGTACAAGAGCTCAGCTGTGCGATACAGACTCACAGAGCACCCCAGCACCCCGGTCCCCTCATCCCCCACAAGTGGACTTGGCTCCCTGTCCATGGGAGAATTTACTAATTTGTGCAGATGACAGCAGAAGAAGACGAAGCACAGTAACAGATACCAACCCTCCAGACAACATCATGAGTCTTTTTTCAAAGGTGTGTAAACAAAACAAATTTATTCAATGTCACTAGGTAGGTTTTTGGTTTTTTTAACTATGGTATCAATGCAAGGAGGAGGTGTAGCTGTCCTGGTTAGTGCCAGTACTCTGCTGCAGTAGCCCATGGTCCTCTAAAAGGTTTCTGTAAGCTTCTCACTCACTCTGTGTTGCACCTCAGCTGACCTACTTTCAGTTTTAAAGCTGCCACAGTTCTTTTACAGCCTGGACATTGACTTTACTGTATTACTTTTCTCATACTAACTTAATGAACTGTCTTTATGTGGTTTGTGTTCACAATGATTCATCAAGGCACAGTTGTCTTCCAATCAGGAGAGCAGATAATTGCAGTGAAAGTGCAGGATTATGGCTGTGTGAGACCTGTATTTTACACCATATTATAGTGAAATCTATTCAGATCTTCCTGTTACTCAGAGAGGTTTTAAAAGACAGGCTCTGTATCATTCAGTTCAAGAGAGCAACTAAATTAGTGCTGAAAAGTTCTGTTTTCTCTAAAGACATCCTTTGATATTTTGGCTAGGAAAAAGAGAAAAAAATTGTAAAAAAAAGTACAGTCAAACTAAAATCCAACCAAAAGGTAACATATCAAAAAGAATATACTGAACAAGAACATCTGCTCTGTAGTCTTTTAGGTGCAAGGACATTGAAGGAGAAATAGTTTCTCAACCAAAGTCTGCTTCTTTAAAGCTTTTCTAAGAAACATTATAAACAGAATGTACTCTGTTTTACCTTATTCCCTGTATATGCTATTTCACTTATCATGGGATAGGAATAAGAGTTCAGCACAGAAGTGCAGTTGTTTTATGGCCCAGTGAAATTGCCTTGACTGCTCAAGAAGTAACCTCAGCAGTTCCCTGAAGTAGGAGTCCGAATAAATTAAAATTCTGGCAGCTGAACTTTAGCATATCATACTCTGTAGTGTGTTAACAGCAAGAATATGGGCAAAATTCTGCAATTTTTGGACTGTACTCCCACTGACTGATGGCATTAATTCAGACAGTAACCTCTTCCTTAGAGTCTAGACCCACTATTGAATATACAGGCAACGGAGAGGGGAGAAAAAAGATGAATATATTATACAGCAACCAGCTTTCTTTTGAGAAAACCCGGTTCAGGTGGTAACATTTGTGGCATAAGAGGAAGGCAAACTGAGCAAGTGGAGCTTCTGTCTTCCTGGTTATGTGTTGCTGTCACCCTAAGACACTGCTTCTGTGTCTGACAACACTGGAGAAAACTTGTTTGGGGGTCTGGAAGTAAACAGAAGAGAAAAGGGCATATGGCTATTCTTTTGTTTTGTTCCGGTTTTCGAGTTTATCTGCGGGTGCTTGCACAGAGTGGTCACAGCATGCTGGAACCCAGGGTTAGCCAGCGAGGCACAGGAGGAGCAGTTGTTGTGCTGCAGCTTGCCTGTCCCCACGCGTGTGCTCCTGTCACCACACTGACTGGGCAGCGGGTGGCAGGATCAGGCTGTGCTGTCGCAATACGGCACTGGCAGGGGAGAGGAAGAAATCCGGGTTGGTAATGCAACTGTGCAGCCCCGAGACCAGCACGGGTTGCTGTCCCAGCCTTCTGACACGTGGTTGGAGCGGCTCCTGCTTGCAAAAACTTTAACAGGGACTGCTGTTTTCCTGTCACTGGGAGAAAAGTATATTTTTAATGCCCTGTTCCCAAATGCATTACATACTAATCTTTAATAGTTCTGATCACAAGGGGGCAGGAAAATACATCATTACATATATTAAACATATAGTTAGTCTTCTGAGTTTGTCTTTCATTTATATTCTCTGTGAGAGGAGCAGTAAATTTGTGCTGATTCTGTTTTAAACATGCATTGGAATATGGATATTTTGTTTCGACTTCCTTTGCCAGTACTGGAAAACCTAACATGACTTTATTGTGTTACTGTACGAGAACCAAAAAATTGATTTAATACAGCAGCCTACTTGCAATCCCTGGCTGCCCTCTGTAATACCCCAGTTGGGCAAAAGTTTGGCCAACTGCTCTAGGTACTAGATTTACATGTGTGCTTATCAGCCAGCCAGTTCCTAACAGGATTCATAGCAGCTGAGTTTTGCCTGTTTTTCTTTCAGTCGCAACACTATTTTTGGCCTCCTTCACAGTATCACAGTATCACAGCATCATAAGGTTGGAAAGGACCTCTGAGATCATCAAGTCCAACCTATATCCCAACACTAACACCAACCATCATCTAAATCATGTCACTCAGTGCCTCATCCAGTCTCCCCTTAAACACCTCCAGGGTCGGCGACTCCACCACCTCCCTGGGCAGCGCATTCCAATGGCCAATCACCCTTTCAGTGAAGAACTTTTTCCTAACATCAAGTCTAAACTTTCCCTGTCGAAGCTTGAGTCCATGCCCTCTAGTTCTGTCACTGGTCACCCGAGAGAAGAGACCAACCCCTGCCCGACTACAACCTCCTTTTAGGTAGTTGTAGAGAGCAATGAGGTCTCCCCTGAGCCTCCTCTTCTTTAGACTAAACAGCCCCAACTCCCTCAGTCGCTCCTCGTAGGGCTTGTGCTCCAGCCCCTTCACCATCTTCGTTGCCCTCCTCTGAACACATTCCAGTATCCTAACATCTTTCCCAAACTGGGGGGCCCAGAACTGTACACAATATTCAAGATGAGGCCTGTGCCGAGTACAGGGGGACAATAACTTCTCTGGTCCTGCTTGCCACACTATTCCTGATGCAGGCCAGAATTCCATTGGCCTTCTTGGCCACCTGGGCACACTGCTGGCTCATGTTGAGCTTCCTGTCAACCAGCACTCCCAGGTCCTTTTCTGCCTGACTACTCTCCAGCCACTCTGTCCCCAGTCTGTAGCTCTGCATGGGATTGTTGTGTCCAAAATGAAGTACCCGACATTTGGACTTATTAAACATCATCCCATTAGAATCGGCCCATCTCTCCAATCTGTCCAGGTCCCTCTGTAGGGCCATCCTACCCTCTAGCAGATCAACCCTTCCTCCCAGCTTGGTATTGTCTGCAAACCCGCCGACGATGGACTCAATCCCCCCATCCAGATCATCAACAAAGATATCAAACAGGACCAGACCCAACACCGATCCCTGGGGGACACCACTGGTGACCGGCCGCCAACTGGATGAGACATCATTCACCACCACTCTTTGGGCTCGGCCATCCAGCCAATTCCTAACCCAGCACAGAGTGCTCCCATCTAAGCCATGGGCTGCCAGCTTCCCTAGGAGTCTACTGTGGGAGACAGTGTCAAAGGCCTTGCTAAAGTCCAGGTATATCACATCCACAGCCTTCCTCTCATCCACCAGGCGAGTCACATGGTCATAATAGGAGATGAGGTTGGTCAGGCAGGACCTACCCCTCCTAAACCCATGCTGGCTGGGCCTGATCTCTTGGCCGTTCTGCAGGTGCCGCATTATTTCACCCAGGATTATCTGCTCCATGATTTTACCTGGGACCGAGGTCAGGCTGACAGGTCTGTAATTACTACAATTATGAGAATATACTCATATCCTAGACTTAAGTGCCCGGAAAAAAAGATTTCAAAAATTGACTGGTGTAGAAAGAATCACAAATGATCAGACAGTATAATCAAAACCATGTTATTTTCTTAGGAAACCTGTTAAAATTAAGTAATTTCAGTATAAACCAGAAAACATCATGAATTGGACCTCAGCAGTTTTCTGGCTCTTGTGCACTATGTTAGAAACTTAGATTGCCATTTGGAAGTCCTGCTTCCATAGGGAAATTTTTAGATGGCCAACAGCCAGCTTCACAGCTCTGGGACATCTTTTTTGAGATGGGTGCACACTGAGGGTCTGCAAGAGCTGAGCAGGGCATGCAAGTTGCCCAGCATGCACTGGGCCTTCTCAGCTCTTGAGTGCTCCAGCTGTCCTCCAGGCTTTCATGAATCATCACAGACCCAGCATCAGAGGCACGTTTGCTGTAAGAAAGCAGTTTATTTCCTCTTCCTGTATACCAAGTACTGCAATATATACAGACTCCAAAGTAAATGATCTAGGACTCATAGCTATAAAATACTGCCACACACACTCTAAAAGATTTTTAAAAACAACAAAACCCCCCACATATTGTTCTCATGTACTCTTTGGTTACTTTATAGGACTCTGTTCATGACTGTTTCTGCTATGTTATTTTTGGAAGAATAAACCTTCTCAAAGTAGATCATCATAAGGCTGGAATATGTCCAGTGACCACTTAAGTGGGAGAAACTCTCTTTGCTGCCAGAACCAATTTATTGCTGCTGTGATCAAGAAGCATCTTATGTGTATTTATTTTTTCGTCTTCCAGTACTGTATTTAACATTGAGAGACTCTCCTAATCTCTTTAATATCACCCAATATTTTTCTGAATTGAAAGTAGATAAATAGAAAGAAAAAGGTCAGAGAGAGCCCACTGTTTTTTTCAGCACAGATAGGGCAGCCTTATATTTTGTCAAATGTCCAGCATAAGTTGGTTGCCTCAGTATGAACCTATTATTGGCAATCAGATATATTTCCTGATGCAAGGATTAACTTACATTGCTTGTGTTACTTCTGTAATTTGTGCTCTTTGATAGGCATTGCTCTGTAGTTTTACCATGAAAAGAAGGATGGACTTGTGCTTCAACCCTATGTCAACAAAAGGTTGACAACAAGTTAGAATGTGCGAGTTTTCCCCTGGCAGTAATGGATTTCAGCCAACATGCCTGACTACTTTTTTACCCTTTTATTTTTTTCCCCTCTTTTCCCTGTGCAGCATTGCTCAGAAGTGGAAAATAGGATAAAGTTAATGTGATCATTAGCAGATGCAGAAAATTAAGCAACTGTTAGCAGACAGACTACGGTCATTATAGTGTGGAGGCCCAGAGGTGCTTCCTCCTTCCCTGGCTGTACATCTGATGGATGAGAAAATGCTGATTCTGCCTCCACCGCACAGGTCAGGATAGAGCCCAGCCCTGCAGCAGACTCCCCACTGAAGGGGTGGGGACCCAGAGGACAAGCTGGACAGGAAGATTAATCTCTATATAAATGGGAAAAAGAACCTTCTGACCTGTTTGAGATAAGCGTCTGAAGAAGGAGAAGCACTCTCTTGTCATGGGCAGGGGGGAGCTTTAGTATCTCTGAGTTTCTAGGTGTGGTCCTGAGAAGCGCAGCCAAAGATAGCTGCCTGGGAACCACCGGTGGGAGGAGCTGATGAGTGGTTATACAAGATGATTAAAGGTTATGAGGGACTGATTTTGAGAGAAATCTCATATGATGAGAATGTGTGAATAAAGGGAGGACACTAAGGGCACAGAAGCTTGAAACGGCACCATCTGGAAAGACAAGTCATGTTGGAGCTGTATCGGCACCTACGTGTGAGGTTGTACAGCTCTGCCCTTGTTCTCGGGCTGGTTTGGATGCATCTTGATTCATGAATACTGTGTCCTCACAGGGTCATTAGCATGGGTGTGTTCCCATGTAGGCTTTAAGAAGAGCCACAGACCTCTGGAGAGGAGGAGTTTCTGGTGACCACTTCCCTCTGCAAAACCTGCATGGGGAGGCCAAGGGAGTCATGTCTCCTGGTCTGCAAAAGCAGGAGACCAGGGAGCTTGAGGGGCAGTGGGAGGCAGGCAGTGCAGGGGGTAAAATCATGGGGCTCCAGGAAGTCAGGTAGGTTAGATAGAGACAGAGATGGCTCAAGCAGACTCCAGGCAGGAGGTTCTACAGGGAAATTTGAGACAGCCTTATCTCAAGGCTGGCAGATCTGCCTGCAGGCTGGGTCTCTCTTTTATGCTATGCCAAGTTCCTACAATGAAGTTCAAGCAGGGCTTCACTTTGCGAAGGCTTGTTGGTCCCAACCCCATGGGAGCTGCTGAGCCAGCACACAAGCTATGGGAGAATGCTGAAGGCTCTCTTCTACCCAAAAGAGTTAATGCAAACCAATACAGAGGGTTCTTCTCCACCTCATCTTCAGTCTAATTATCATATGGAAGCAGTAAGTGATACCAGGTTTTTGGTTTTTTTTATTAATGTAACTCATGGTTATAAACTGCTAATTCAGTTTTAGTTCCATGTCATCATTACAGATACTTCAAGAGAAGCTTGTACTTGCAGAAGTATGCTGCAATGACAAAATTTCATGTGACTATAAGGGTTGCCTGAATACTGAAGTGCATCACAAACCCGAGCTGTACAGATCTTGTCAGGTTGGGAAAAGCGCAACAGCACTGGTAGACAGAAAAGTTAAGCTATCAGAGATCAAAACTGTGCCTTATTAGTCTCCCTTTAAAGGTGATGTGACAATGGTTTTACATGCACATATGCAAATGTTCCTTGCTTAATTCATCCAGAAGGATGGGTTTATTTTGTATAATTAGAACTAATCTAATTACTTTGTAGGGTATAAGCAATGGGCACATTTCATATGATTTGCAAAGATAAGGCTCCATGGAAGACTTACAGAAGCATGACTCAACGCTGACTAGAAAGCATTTGGTTTGCTAAAGTGCACTGCCATATGAAACAGAAATTCAAGTGGAACAAGATATAATTGCTACGGGTACTTTAAAAACACCAGAACCCTTTTCTGATGACTACTCTGTCAGATCTGCCTGCTGGAAGGCATAAGATTTAAAACTTGTTTCTTATGTCTCTCATGTGATATGATAAGGACAAACCCCACTGTCTGTGGAGGAAAGGCAACCCGATCTGTGTACTTGAACAAAAATGTTGATCAGCCAGTTAACTTTTAAATCTTATTGTTCTTCTTGCTGCTTTTCCCTCTGGTTTAAGATCTGGTTTTGTCCTTTTGCAGGAGGGCGAGTCCCACCAAGAAGCCTGTTGCATGATACAGTGCTGTAAAAACCTGCCTAGCTTTATTCTGCAGCCCAAACTGAAAACTTGTAACAGCACTCCAGATTAAATAAGAACAGTGCCTAAGACTGAGTTGCTGAGAACTAGTCTTTGGGTTTTTATGTGGTTATTCTTAACAGAAAAAACAGGTAATTGTGAGTGTTTCAAGACCAAGAGGCATTCAGTCTCAGTGTTAGGGAGCTCATCTGCCTCTTTAAATTCAATGGAGAGAGGTTGTCTCTTTGTGTTTTCCCCACCCACCCACCCGCAAGAGGGGTGGCAGGCACACAGTTGCCTGCTCTGAATGCTCAGAGTTGCACTCTTGTCAATCTCTTTACAAGTGCTGGTGGTTTTTTGTTCAAAGGCAAGGGACCAGTTCTGCTCTTGTTGACTGCTGAATCTCTGGGGACATGGACTGTTAGTCCTGACAGGTAGGGATATTCTTGGTTTTATTTTGACCAGGTCTTAATGAAGGAAAAAAGAACTTTCCCAGCTAGGAAACTTCCTGCCTAAGACATTGTGAGGAAGTACTGCAATATTCTGGATACTAGGCAAACCATCGTACCTTAAAAAAATCTGTTTCTCTCTTTTGAGAGGGCACCCTTTCAATAAGATGGTCATTCCATGCCACAGCCTCTGCTTTCAACACACAATGTATTTTCAGCTCTTAAGTGTCCTCCTAAATCCTCATTTCCAACCTGCAATCACTTTGGTTGCTCTCTGAAACTCCATCTATTCATCATGTAGGTCTATGGCAACTGCCTGCCCAAAACCAAACACAGTCATGCAGGTAAGTAGATTCCTACAGCTCACACTAGTTTTCACTCATCTAAACCAACGTGGCTTCAGACATGTTTGTGAAAACTCTTCTTCCCTTATCCTTCTGGCTGTTGGTAATTTATTGTTGTCGATTCCTTTAGCTTTATCCTCTAAGGCTTAAATCTAGTCAGTAATTATTTGCAGTTCATCTTCCTTCACCCAAAGTAAGGCTACCAAGGTATGAGCCAGAGGTGTGCCCAGGTGGCTAAGGCAGCCAATGGCATCTTGGCCTGTATCAGAAACAGTGTGGCCAGCAGGACAAGGGAGGTGATTGTGCCCCCATATTTGGCACTGGTGAGGCCTCACCTCAAGTACTGTGTGCAGTTCTGGGCCCCTCACTACAAGAAGGACATTGAGGTGTTGAAGCCTGTCTGGAGAAGGGCAACAAGGCTGGTGAAGGGGCTGGAGAACAAGTCCTATGAGGAGCAGCTGAGGGAACTGGGGTTGTTTAGCTTGGAGAAGAGGAGGCTGAGGGGAGACCTCATTACTGTCTACGGATGCCTGAAAGGGGGTCTGTGGCAGAGTGAGTGTTGATGTCTTCTCCCATGTGACAGGTGATAGGACAAGAGGAAATGGCCATAAGCTGCGCCAGGGGAGGTTCAGACTAGATCTTAGGAAGAATTTCTTTACCAAAATGGTGGTCAGGCAGTGGAACAGGCTGCCCAGGGAGGTGGTTGAGTCTCCATCCCTGGAGGTGTTTAGATAATGGGTAGATGAGTTTTTGAAGGACATGGTTTAGCAGAAGATGAGTCTTTTTCAATTGGAAGATTCTATGATTCTCTGATTCTACCTTGCCATATTCTAACACATATCATGATACCACTGAGCATATGGCTACATGGATTCTTAACTTGTAAGACAAAAGTGTAATACTTTTTTTGAGGCACATCTTTTCCCTACTACTAACTCACAGTTTGAGTTTTCCCAGTCCAGCTGGTATCACCTGGAGGAATATAAAAATGCTGTTTGTCAGAGGGTGTGTTGCCTCCTCTGCTGGGGCAGTGGGAGGCTTTTCTCCTGGACACAGCCAGTCTCGAATGCTGTTGTCTGAGGATTAATGCATGATCTTTGGAAATGAAAACTTCAAATTACTCTTCAAATTAGTTGTTTGTGCCACACCACAAGAATTTCACTGACTCGTAAATCCTGTTATTTCACAGCAAGGGAAGTACTTGAAAATACCACGTGGAGCTTGAATGTTCTAGCCTATTTCACAGACCAAGTTCTTCTACTAATCAGGACATGTTACACCTCTCTGCCCAGACTTTCACCTTAGGCTTCCTCTTCTACACCGAGGTGCACTAAGTGAGATCTGTGAGTTTGCTGCCACCCTATGTGTTTTTATGTGCCAGACCACACTATTATGCCTTTCTGGAAAGGAGGCATATACCAAACAAAAAAAGCCCTTGAAGAAAGTAAAAGTTACGAAAATGGAAGGATTATAGCTGAAATGAAGACACATTTAGCAGCTGCATTTGTACTTGTGATGAACTTCGATATCAGGTACACCAAAAGCAGAACAGGATGAACAGCAAAAACACGAAATACAGTGCAAATTCTGTGTGTTTACCCCAAAATGCACTCTTGCTGTTCTAGAACGTGGCTTTACTACAAATAATAACAAAAGAATGTAGGAACTTAAAAAAAAATAATGTAGCTTTCTGATACAATTGGACTGGTGAAACACTAAGGCTTCACAAATGAAATACAAGAGTATAACGTGTAATAGAATGAGTTCAGGCAATTAAGGCATTCAACTGACAAGATACTAACCCATTTGGTTTGTTTATTGTTAAATAATAACTTCTTACAAAAGTGAATTTAACAGTGTCTGTGACGATGGGAATTTTCCGCAACTACAGCGACGCAACGCATTTTGGTATGGTCCCCAGTTCCTGTGTCAAAATCTGAGTAACTGCAATAAACAATCCAGAGCTAACTGAGCCCTGGCAGGTGGTCATGTCTTAATTTGTACAACTCTTAGTACTGCTCTGGAGACCCTACTTGGAAAAACACATTTCGTAAGAATTAAATGGAACTCTGAGCCAACGTATCAGTATTTTGTTTATGAGTTGCAGGAAGCCTGCACCGGTCATTAACAAAAAAAGCAGATGTCTTATTTCAGCTACAAAACAATCACCAGAAAAATCCGTGTAAGCAACCCAGTACTATGACATAACATACGCCTTTTTCACAGCCTTTTTAATTGCCCAGAACTTCACAGCACAGAATCTAAGAACAGAACTTCAGATTTTATTTTTATTAGTAATGGGGTGTAAAACTTTAATTCCAAATAAACAAAGAAACGACAAAACACAACGTTCCATCGTTTAACACCTGAGTTTATTATTGCAGCAAAAGGTGGGAGGTAAAACAAATATTGACTCCATTGGAAACATTTTGTTTCTTTATTCAACCACAAAATTGTGTATTTGAGCTATCAGAGAAGTCGCAAAAAGATGTTATTTCAGAACACACTTGAGAACAAACACAACAAAGTCCTAAAGGTATATAAGTTCTATGGGTGGTGGCCGAAGAGGAATCTTGCCTGGCTCAAATGCTTTCGCTTTAAATTGTTTCAACTCTTCAGGTGTTAATTCATTCAGTGGCGTATAGGAACTTAATGATCTAGTATGGTTTGTGCCTGCAGAAAAAGCTGATGTTACGGTATGTGCAGAGGCACCAGCGGTCTGTCCAAATCCAGTGCTTCTCCAAGGTGAGGGAGAAGCTGATACTGCTGCATTACGAGCACCAAAGGCTGTAAGTGGAGTGGTGCTTGATGACTTCACAGCAGCAGAATTGCCAAACCCTGAAAACCCAGAACTTCCAAAAGCACTGGTTGTTTCAGAAGGTTTAAACGAGAAGGAGGCTGCAGATGGAGCAGCCATGCTGCCAAAACCAGCAGAACGGGATACGCTAGGAGAGGACGTCACACCAAATGCAGTAGCATTAAAAGCAGCAGAAGAGCTCCCAAAAGCAGGCGCATTTCCAGATAACACACCATCGAGACTGGAACTTGTTTTGAAGGAGAAACTGCTGGCACTGTTGCTGTTGCTGTTCACAGGAAAGCCTACCATCGTAAAATATATAGAAATGTTAGATTGCACACACTTGTGACACTAAACCACCGCGGTATTGCAACAACGCAGAAAAAGGACTGACAAAAATGTTTAATGGTCAATTCCTAACGCAGAAACTTACCTGACAATCCAAAGCTTGATGTCTGCTGTCCTCCAAATCCAAAGGCATGCGATGGTTGAGTGGCCACGTTCTTTAATTCAGAGAGCTTAAAAAAAAAACCAACAGAAAACTAGATTCTAAAACAGGGAAATGTCTTACAATAAATACTTGAAGCAAAAAGAGAGCTGCCCAGTCCAATTTAATAACTTAGACTAGATTAGGTACTGATCGCTTTCATCGCAATTGCATGTTCTGCAGCTATGAACAAAATGCTTTAAGAGTAGACAGTGTTCTCTGTATACAAATACTCCAGAAACATAAATATGTTACAATTTACAGATTTTTGTCAGTCAACAACCCAAACACTTCTTCCAGATCTTGTTTTCATCTCTGACCTATTTCAGTTAGTGCTTTCTTTATGACCCTATTGATGCCCTATTTGCTTTGAGATAGTCTGTGCTCTGACCTTGGCACATCTTGCCTTCTGTGCTAAAGCCCAAATCCCACTTCCTCACCTTCAGCATTGAATATACCATCATGTTACTAAACCTTCAATGCCTTTCCTGCAGTCTCCACCTAAATTATAATATTCATGTACTTGACTGGATCCCAGCCTTCAGCTAGAGTTAATTTCAGGTGGCTTGCAATGATAGTATTCCAAACCAGGCATTCAGCAGCTGCCTTGCTAACACAGAACCATCCTGATTCACTACGTTCCTTACTTAAAGGGTTTTATAATACCCATCTGCAATTCATTGAACTCAGGATTCTATAAAAAGGTGGACATAAGACCCAAAACTGTGTTTACGGACTTCCATGTCCACCTCACTCAGGCACTGCCAGAATATTCAGACGCACTTCTGTCGCCCATAGAAAACACACGGACGGAGAGATGGGGCAGTTTTCAAACTGCAAACATTATTCTCTTACTTAATTCCTCCTTACACCCTTTCCATCTTCCCTAATGCTCCCAGGAGCGTTCTAAGATTACTGTCACAGTCATCGTGCTGCCAGTCAGCCAAACACGGTCATGACAGATGTTTTTCAGGGCTGCAGTGCCAGAACATAACACACTGTGGTCAAGATATTCAGAACAGTTCATAGATCTACTGTAAAATGCCAAGGAATCTAGGAATCAAACGTTCTCATGTCTCAGCTATTTAGATGCAAACAAGCATGCCCTAAAAGAATCGTGTATATTTTGTTGTAAAATACAGTACGCTGCAATCTTCAAAGCAACACTTATCACCCACTTCTATAACGTTAGTAGAGTGCAGCCAAATACTCTGATAACCTTTGCTGAGGAATCTATGGAACATTTGCAAGATCTCTTAATCGAAGGCAGGGTGGCACATTGCAACTACTGCGTCAACTTAGAAATCTTGGTGGCAGAAATTAACGTTGGCCTTTGAAGGACAGTTGGGGGGTATGTGTCAAAAATAACACGAATCTAAGAAAAACATTTACCCAAGATTAATACAAAAATTATACCAGTAACAGAAACATTCCACCTTTCATTAAAATTTACCAAAGCTGCTCTTGTTGATGCATTTAAAGCTTTCAGCTCAAGCAGTCGCTTTTTCCATTGTTTCGCTAACTCTTGAACAGAATTTATCTAAAAAGGAGGAAAAGAAAAGCATGTTTTTATTATTGCTGAAGACTTAAAAAAAATGAAAATAGAGTGATCTGACAACTAAACTGAAAGAAGACTTCTGGAATTAGAAATTTCTCTAAGCCTAGAAGGCAAGACATTTCCTTCCCTGAAAATTCAGGGTGAGAAGCCGAAACTTTTATGATTAACACAGAATACCTTTAAATCCTCTTACTATTGTCCTTAAATAAACTATTTTACTTCAAGTAACAATAAGATTTAAGAAAATGGCCTAGGGCTTTCTAAATCTAAGTTCTATCACTATAGGAAAACAAAAACCAAACAAACCACACACAAAATACCAAAGTGTAAAGTACAAACAAACTTCAATCCTTGCTTTATTTCTGGCCTGTCTACTTGTATGCTCACTCGTTAAGCTGAAGTCCTAAGATTTGCCTTAGCTTCTCCCACAGTTTCAGAAAAAGAATGCCTACACTCAAAACACTGTAATTCAGAACACTTTGACAGTTATCATCCTAAAATATTTACCTTTGCAGAAATTAATTTAAATCAGCCTCTTTAACGTCATCCAACAGATTAGTGTACACCAATCCATAGTACCTGTGTCTGGCTGATAGCCATGATCAAACAAGAAACTCGGAGCATCACTGAATAACTTTTCAGGAATTTCAAACCTGAATTTCCTATACTGAAGTTTACCCATACACTTTATTCAAAGCCTGGCCTAATTTAATTTTCCTAAAAAACTAACCAAATGCCTGCACAAGCGGAACGAGTAGTCTATTTGTAAATAAATTCCTTCACTTTTAAAAAGAGTCCTGCATCACAATCTTCAACAATTCTTTTATGTCCAGTCACACGCTGGAAGATCATGTCGCTTGGTATCAGCTCTTACACAACAGACTGGTAAATTCAGATTTTGACCCAGTTTAAGAACAGAAACGCATGCTTTAGAAAGGACATGTTGTAGTCAAACATTCTGGGGGAGAACTGTACCGTACAGTTATCATTCACGTACTGAGATGAACTTGCATTCAATGCTTCAGTGAGACCACAATTATTTCAATTTGTTTAATAGCCAGGCATCATGAATTTTTTAACCATTTCAGTTTATTTTTTGACTTGAAGTTCTTTAAAAGAAATTAGAAATGTCTCTTCTGTCCCTGAAAACGCAATTCTGTAATTCCAAAGACATGAAGCAAGAGTGGTGACAGCAGCTGTTCCTTGTGTACTGCAGACCCAGGGAAAGAGGAAAGAGTGCAATATAGCTTGATGTAGTTTGCACTCGAGTCCATCCAACAGCCTAATTCCTTTTCGAGCACAACAATTAACTGCGATAGCTTCCTTAGTATTGATAGGACTATGATGGAGGAACAATTCATATACGTTTATATAACCACATACGTATTACTTCCTTTCTAGAAATGAACATCCTCCTTTAAAAAGATCTGCTATTTTCAGCATTAATTCCCTGCAATAAAGAATTGTCAAAGAACAAGGTCCAATAAACTTCCCCAGTGCTCTGCCTAAGGCACGGTATCCCCAGCTGTAACAATCCAACTGACTAACAGCGTTGGGAGCGTCAAACTTTTGAGGTGGGACCCAGATTTATAACACACAAGAACAAAGACAAGGAGCGTCCGCATTGAGCAAGACCTCACATCTAACTGAGAATAGCTACAAGTCTCTTGCCACCACCTTTTGTAGGAGCTGATGTGTCACGACATTTAGGCCGCTAGTTTTAGAAACCCAGATCTGACAGTTTGAGCCTCTGATCTCAGACAGAAACAGGAAGTTACGGTAGAGCATGCAGAGCAGCAACCATTTTTGCATCCTATTTGGTGCATAGTAATTTAAAAATATTTTGGCACCCTGATAATCTCCTACAGTTTGGTAATTAAATGAGCCAAGAGTTGCCAGCTGAAGAACAGTAACAAGCTGTGCCCCAAGATGCAGCCACATAAGTTAGCACTTTTCAAATACTTACAAAGTTCTGAATGTCATTGTTTGCTCTGCAGTTGTAATATTCCAGGCGCAACTCTTCCGGTGACAGATCTGCAAAGCCTGTAAGGAGAGGAACAATCAAAATCCTTCAAGAAAACATATTAATACTTCCAATGGCACTGTATAGTTATGAAGAAATGGTACATTATCTGCAAGAAGCCAGTCACAGTTGGAGACACAAGAAGGATTCATTACAGAACTTCAAAGATGTCAACATCCAAAACAAATCTGCCATAGTCCAGTATTCCTTTCTATTGCACAAGGCAAACCATCACTGTGGAAATGGTTCCACAGAGGTACAACAGCAGGGACAACTGTAACAAACGTCACGAAGAGCAGCAATACGTGGAAAAGCGAAAAACATTACCTACCTGAAACATTCGGCTTTCCTTTCATTGGTGAATAAGATGAATATATCCATTGCCCTGAAGATTCCCAAAATTCCAAGTCTCTCATTACACTTTCGCTAGAAAACAAGGCAAGATAAAACCACGGATGAAAGTGAAATTAGATGGTCAAAACAAACCCACCAGAAGCAATTGCCTAGCTCGAATCCAAAGTCAGATTACACTGCTTGCTACCATGAAAACGAATGAGGTGGGACAGCAGTCAGAATGAACGAGAGGTACTCAGTTCTCTGCTGAAAAAATGCACTTCTTTGGCAAGATACATACATGTCCCTTCACAGCATTTTACTTTATCATCTACCTAACTGCAAGCGAATCAAACCAGATCTTAAAACCCCTAAATATTTTATAATCCTCGCATGGTAAATGCTGTCACAGGATTTCCTTGAAGCTGTAGATCACAACACAATTTAAAACCTTCTCAATGCTAGATGATTCTACAATATAAAGGAACACGCACATTATTTAAAAGGAAAACTGGGGAGGAGGGGGGGAAAGAAGCAAAAAAAGAGGAAAAAAAATGAGTGCTCCATATAAATTTTTGGAAAGGAATCAAAAGCATAAAAATCCAGACATTCCAAAAGCAGAGAAAACGCAAATAAAGAGTGAAAAAGTAAAAACTGAAGTGGACAAACAGATCACTATATCGTAACAACCAAACAAAGATTCTAAGCATTTCAGATGTTTTTATCACAACATATCACAGTTGTATGGCTGCCCAACACAGGTGCAAAACATGGACTGCTTTCTCTTCTCTGATTTTTTTTTCACATGGTTGTACTGCTGTACAAGTGACTCTGACCCGTTATCTTCAAGTACTAAAACCTTTGTTTCCTTCCTTATCCTGCTGTCCACAACTTAAATACCACACCATCTCACTGATAATCACAGTTGTAGAGCTGCCCAACACGGGTTCAAAACCTCGATTGCTTCTCTTCATGCCAGCCCAGCTCAGGAGAACTACTACGTGCTTTCTATGGTTTTTTTTCTTACAAGTCCCAAATTCCCCTCCATGACCATGTTCTCTGCATTAGCTCTAGTAAGTCAGTAAGCTTTTAAACTGCTCGTTCTAAATGCTTTCAGTGAGACAAGACAATAACTTACAGAAGCCTCTCCTCTTCATCGTTACAGCCACCAGCAATATTTTGACCGTTCAATAACACAGAGAATCTGTTTTGAGAAAAGTCTGCATTTCTGATGCCACCGCCGCCGCTTGACGATCCAGGATCAGAGGAGCCAAAAAAGCCTCTTCCATGATCCCTGCTGCCACCCCATGCATTAGACTTAAAGGTAGAGGGGTGGATAACATTAGTGTGTCTCTGGTTGCTGGTACTCGCTCCTCCTCCTCCTTTCCCAGGACCTTCCAATAACAAAACAAGCAACAACAAAAATCTTGAATCGTTAAGATATTGAACAATACTACAGCAACAAAACCTGTAAGTGTAACTGTTCTTACGGTCGCAATAAGAAGACTGAAAAGAAAACGGAGTTGTTTCCTAGTGAGGTAACCTGGTTATCTAGTGAACTTCGCCTGGTGAGTTACGCAGAGTAGTTCTGCAATCAGTTCTGGAATCAACACCTCCTCACCTCTCATGCCAACAACAACTCGCCTACGCAGCCACGGCAGTGGCTCCACTGCACAGTGGAGATCTCCCAGGTTTGGCTTTAAAACCTTGGACACATCTGTGTGCCACAGGCACCCCTCTTCTGCAGGTGTGGAGGTACGGAACTGTCACAGGCATCTGTCTGTTCCATGCCATGTCCCTTGGATACCAACAGCTTCCACAGAGCCCATGTCCAACTGCAGCTAAAACCTCACAAAGGGACGACACACAGCTGCTCAAAACTCACTCACTTGCTGGTAAAGCAACGTTTCCAGAGCCATTTCCACGTTTTCTCCTTTCTGGTGCCACACATTAGGTTGCTTTCTTAACAAGATGGTCTTTAAGGTCCCCTTCCAACCCAAACCCATTCTACTTTCACCAGAGTCCAACTGCCCCAGTGCCAAACCAGATGCCGCTGCTGCCAGTTTAAGTGACACAAGAAGTAGTTACTATTACAAAAAGGATAATATTTTGATTTAAGCTAAAGCGCAGTGAAGTTTTATCTAAGGAACTGTATTTTTTGGAAAGTTAGAAGCACGTTTACCAGAAGGGCATCCCGTCTAAAGAAAACATGCTTTTTCAAACACTGTTTTTCCAGACACTGCTCAGAGAGAGATTATAACGTCTTGTATTAAGCGTGGTCTGTGCTGAAGGGATGTCTTTCCTCCTGTCACCACCTCTGTTTGCAGTCTCTCCTCATCTAAAATGTAACTTAGGTCAGACAGAGCTGGCTCCAAAGCGCCAAGCAGCAGAGACTCGGCTGTTGTGAAGTTCATACCAACATCAAAACCTGCCCTTGGAAACTAACAGAACAGGCATAAAAGTCTCTTGGAAGATCTACCCACCCACGCGTGAGTGGGAAATACATTCTGTCCCCAGCTCCGGTCTCCTTACGCGGGGTTGATGGAAACCGTTCCCTCACGCGCCCGGCGCTGAAAGAAAGGGCGCTGCTGTCTAAGACTCCAATTCGACCCTCGGGCAGTTTCTTTGCCGGCGTTTTCCGCGCTGCCGTGCCCAGCCGAGCCCTTCCGCCCGCCCCGCCCCGCCCCGCCGTGTCCGGTACCTGGGCCATGGGGAGCGGGGGAGCGCTGGCGGCCGCCGGCCCCGCCGCGGGGATGCTCGTTCCAGCACCGCTCTCCGAAGCGGCAGCATCCCTGGAGAAAGAACTGGCAGACGACCATGAGCGCTCTGGCGACGGAGAACGCCACCGCCCCCACGCAACGCGCCCCAAAAGCCGCGAGAACACGACGCGGGGGGAGGTGGCGCCACAGCCGCGAGAGCAAGGTGGAGCTCATGGAGTCGCGCTCAGCTGCGCCCTCTTCGCCCGCAGCCACAACCGCTCTGAGGCAATGGCCGCGTTGCCAAGACGCGTTCGGCCGTTACCGGGGCAACGGGGCTCTAGGGTCGCCTGGGCAACGCGGGGGTCGCTCTGAGGGTGTCCCGAGCTGCATCCATGGGCGGCCTGATAAGGCTGGGACACGAGGGAAGGCGAAAGTCGAGGGATAACAACCACCAGGGGTACGCAAACACCAGGGGTTGAGCCAGGTTGGAATCATGGAATCACTCGGTTGGCAAAGACCTTTGAGATGATCGAGTCCAACCACCCAGAGCCCCAGCACGAGAGCCACTCAGAGAAGATGGCCAGTGTGTGCCAGGTCCCCCATCCTTCTTCCTACTTGGGGAGTTTTCAGTAGCTGTATCAGGACACAGCACCATGCAGGGCCTTGGCAACGTAGGTTTCACCTTCCATGCTATCCTGAACCAGAGCCATGTGAAATGTCTGAGATAACAGGGCTAGGACACATGAGAAGGTAAAAGGCACGCGATAACAACCACCAGGTGTGCACAAACACAAGGGGTCAAGCAACATTTGAATCACAGAATCACTTGATTGGCAATGACCATTGAGATCTTCAAGTCCAACCAACCAGAGCCCTACCACCAGGGCAACCACTTGGAGAAGGTGGCCAGTGTGCACCTGTTCCCTGACACATAGCCTCCGTACTTAGAAAGGTTTCTATAGGTTAAAAAGAAGCACTAAGCCCTTGAAAATAACGTTAGGAAAAGATGCCTCACAACTTTAAAAGCAAGTACAGAAAAATAAAATGAAACCACCTGTGCAACCTATAAAGTGTGCACTTCACTCCTGTTTTTTGCAGTTAAAATTAATGATTGGAGACACCAGTGGCAGGTTTGTTTCATGGCTCAGAGAATGGGAAAGGCAAGGGGAATAGCACCAAGGAACCCCCTGTTTTATAGCATTCACTTACTACTGAATGAAGAACTGATTTGCAGGAAACTGTGACTCCATCTATTACGTTCCATAACTGCAGAGTTGTTAGGATGAGGGAGAAATCCGGGAGGAAGTCTACAGAGAAGCACTGACTTAAAGTGGAATTCATACTACTTATGATAACTTAGAGGACCTTTAGAAATAAAACAGGCTAAAACCCCACAGCACCAGTGATGCACAAGGTACAGGAGGCAAGCACCAACTTTTTAGTTAACTCAGTAGTCTCATAGAAACAGATCTGAGCAAATTAGCAAGTTAGAAGAGAAGTGACAAAATTAGGATATTAAGCAACTGCAGGAGCAGGACAGACATACACCGTTTGTATAGTTTTCCAGAAGTTGGAAGAGGTACATAGTGTTGATACTAATAGTTTGACAAGTTGACCTTCTATGTTGGGAGAAATTTACTATCATGTTGGCTGGAAATATTTACAGAATTATATGCTTATAAACAAGAGATTAATAACCACGTGCAACTGCAGAAGACTTCTATAAAGTATCTTTAATGTCTTTCTTCATGCCATTTTAAAAACAGTCATTTTCAAGAAAAAAATCAATACATTTTTTGTATTGACTTTGCTCTCCCATTGGTATTCCCACTTTTGCTAAACATTTGGCACCCGCAGTATGTACAGTCTGATGCCTGGGAAGATATACTGAAAATTAATCCTAAGTCTCCAACTTGCTAATTATAGTGCACAAATATTGTGGACTTCTCCCATCGTCTCTCTATTTCAGCATAATAAAGAAAAGTCTGTGACACCTTCCCAAAATGCCAGATGTCATTACCAAAAGGTTTCTCTAATCTCTGTATATGGCCTGTCCTAACTTTGAAAACTGATACACAGTCATGCAAATGATTGAAGAAACTCACTGGAAGAGGACAGCTATCGTCATCTAGAGAGCTGTATAACCTATCCCCATTCACCACAGCGATCTTTATTATACTGTTGTCCTTGGTCTGTCCTGAGAAAGGATCTTCACTGCATCCTAGTAAGATTTTTGCAGGTAAGTATAAATGAGAAAAATTTCTGTTCATCATGACCCAAGCTGTATTTACTCACCTTCACTCAATGAAGACTCTCTGCAACTGAGCTCAATAAAAAGTGCCATTTAACCAGAAATTTTATCTTCATCAAATGCTCTGAGTTCTTCTAAATGATGGGATCATGTCTATTTTTTGACAAGACCACACAAAGAGTCCTTTTAAAGGAAGATGCCGTATGACCTCAGCTAGGTAAGCGGATTCTCAAAATGCATCCCCATCTCTTGAAAGAGACAAGAAAATGGGCATGACAAAAATCCATGTTTTACAATATGCCATATATACAAGTGGCAGGATTGCATCTCAGTTTTTCCTATTACTTAGTTTAACAAGACAGTAATCTGGAGCAAAACACCAACAGCCATCTTTCCCCAAGTCCTTGAAGAATGTCTCAGCATCTCCTACAGGTCTTCAGGTCTCTAAAGTTTCTTCATTTGCCCCACAAGTGTCTACCACACAGATTAAACAACTTGTCACTGGGAAAGCACGGACTTTGGAGTTCGCTATCCATTTGTCTGTTTCAGTATTATATTCAAGAATGTGCCCTAATCGGCCAACACCCTGAAAACCAGCCAGGACATAGACTATAGATCCCACAGCAGCACACTTCACTGTTACACCTTTCCATGGCATTGGAGACACCATCTTCCATTCATTCATCTTGATATCGTAATATTCTACATTATCAAGGCCACCTACAAGGCAATGAAATAGAGAACTGATTATTACATTGTACTGTATGGACTTAACTAGAGCATACAAATGCTTCCTTAAACTTAGTCTTTATTTTCAAGGTTTAGATTAGAAGATAAATCCCAGAGTGAAAAAAAGAACTGAAAAAAGTTCACAGGATTCTAAACTAGCTATTTACCTTTTTATAAATACAGAAACAAAGAAAAGTAAAAAAGAGACTGAAAGTGAGATGTGTTTTAACAAATTTCAATTATATGTTTTCTTAGAGATTCTAACATGTTCTGCACAAACAGAAAAACTAAGACTGCCAAATTTCTCATGGGTTTGTGGCAAGTGACTGAAACGCAGGAATCCACTTAAAACTTTCCTATATTGAGAGCATTTTATTACAGAGGCATCACTGGTACCGTTACCTATATTGGTCATTTACTGATAGAGGATGTGTCTCCATCAAGATATTAAAAATCACTGAAGTTTAAAAGTTTAAGTCCTTTTGAAAATGGCCAAGGGAATAAAAAGTTATTAGAGAAAAGGAGATTTTGGTGACTAAGATATGCTTCTTTAGGAAATAGGCTACTAATTACCCTTTACATGATCTACAAACATTGTTATCCCTATTTAACAACAGTAAATGCAAGTCAGCTTTCATTTCCAGTCCTGAATTATTAGATCTGAGATATTAAGAAACCTGTATATAAAGTTGAGAGGCACAAATATTTAACTCCAGACATAACTCTTCCCCATTATATTACAATAAGAACAATTAATCAGTCAAGCCACAGAATATGAACTGCAAAATAATACTTTAACTTATTGGTTCTATGTACGCACTTCTAAAATATGCATTCAGCGAATACAGTAACATTTTGCAAGTAGCAGCTCTGAGTTCTGGCTATAACTGGCTTATAAAGTGTTTATGTGAAAAAAAATCTACTGATATTTCTGCATTAGGACCCAATCATGCTGAGTAGTATTAGCAGCTAATTAAAAACAAGTGATATTCTAGAAGAGCACCATCTGAAATAAAATATTCTAATAACCATAAATAGTTTTCAATAAACCTCACTGTTGAGAATTTTCCATTTTGGAAAGCACTTCAGAAGTCCTGTGTAATTAAAATTTGATTTTCCTGGGAAATAAACTATTTTTCTTCAATTTTAAAGAGATATGCAGGTCATAAAAGACTGCCTGTGACAGTAAGTCATTTCAGAACTACGGCAGTGAAAAAAGTTGTCACTTCCTCACAACTTTAGACTAGCTGAATAGCTTTAAGTCTTTAGACTGAAGGTCCCAAACTAGTGAATATACCTTTCCTGTCTCTCTCAAAAGAATGCTAAAAGCTCTCAAAATATGTCATGAAGAACTGAAAAGTATTATCTTTTCTCAGATGTCTGGTTTAGCCATATTATCTACTGCAGAGCTGGCTATGGACGCGTATCTGAATTTGACACTACTGTCATTAGTAAGAGTCTGAAAAATAAGATACAGGAAAGCAGTGAGGTGAAAGGAGGAAGGCAACAATACCGTGACAACAACAGGACGCGTCTTATGGTACTGCTCAAAGCTTTTCTGCTTAACAGAGTAGAATGAAATCTTTGCAAAAGAAAAAAAGGCCCTCATGAAACTGTATGCGACCCGCTAGAGAATTAATAGACTTAAAGCACCTAAGCCATTTTGTCCGCCCACGGCAAATATTTTGTCCTTTACAAACACCAGCCCATGATTCTTCCTGGCTTCAATCATTGGACACAGCTCAGTCCACCTGGTGAAAAAGAAAATCCAACAAAACGGGGAAAGTATTTAGTTCCTAGAAAATAAGTATGAAATATGTAAATAAAATCTAGCATTAAGATAATGAAATAAAGAAAGCTGCTTAAGAAAAACTGCCATTTATTTAAAACTACAAGTAAACTTATTTACTAATGTTTAACTTGGGAAAATTCCTTATCTGTACATACAATTCTTCCTATTCATCTACAATTCAGTTATTTACAGAGCAAGCAAAACCACCGGTGACCAAAAATAATCAGAACTCATACAATACATACGTTTCTGTGGCTGGATCATAAACTTCACAGGAGTTTAGGACTCTTCCAGAAACATTGTTTCCCAGGCTTCCCCCACATACATAAATGAGACCATTTGCTTCTACCATTCCATGGCTGCATCGCTGAGTCAGCATGCTGGGCTTTGTGTGCCAGCTTTCTGTTCTTGTGTCGTAGCATTCAAACAAATACAGTGCAGAATTTCCTTAAAAAACAGAAACCCACCAAAGTGGCATTAATTTTTATGGTCATCCTTCAAGAGAAGAGTCTAACAGTAATTATCAAATCGATGCCTTGTTCCTTAGTTGAAAAGAGAAAGCCGCTTTCCCACCTCCAAAAGCAGAACTAACCAATTTGAAAATTGGGACTATTCAGAAGGTATGTCCTTGTAATTCTATTGACTCTTTTGTTCCAAACTATGCAAGTAAGTTTATAAAATTGCTATTTGTTTGAAAACAAAACCAAATAGGGTTTTTTTTAGATGGGGGGAATAAACACTGAATAGAGATGTATGTAAATTAGTGATCATACCATCATCTCATGCTACTCAATACTTGGAAACATATTAAACTTCCAGATGTAATGATGATACCAGCTTTATAAACTTACGATGGATTCACATGAGTTTTCTCTTTAAGCAAGGTGACTCTTCCCAGTTCCCAGAAGACTTGTTGGCTTTGTAATTAGATAGCTTAGTTACATCACTCCTGAATTATTGGCATCCGCAAGACAGCTATCCCTCACCATTTTACTTTCTTCCTGGGGGCTGGCATATACTTATATTCTGCAAGTGCAATGTGTGTCTACTCCTCCCTCAAGGGCCAATAAAACCATTACTGAAATCAAAAGCAATTTTCCTAATGAAGACAGATGGAAGCTTAGACTTGTGCTCAGTAACCAGCTGAACCATAGCCAAAGCAAAGAAGGCTGGATACAAAGTAGAGATCAGGATCCTTCTCCCCTTTGTTGGAATAGATACATTCACCTATAACAGCTAAAGGTACCCTCTCTTGTGCATCTTGCTGCTTGGTCTTCTACTTCTAAAAATTAAGTGTGTCACCCTAGCAGACTCACTACCAACTGGGGATCTGAACCCTCAAAATAGTGCTACATCCCAGACCCAAAATTCAGAAGCAGACTAAGCTGTGTTTTACTCCTACCATGTAATTCTCAGTATTGTGAAGAACTGTACAGAGCGGGACATATTTTTTCCTTCATCTAAATACACATCCTTATTGGTCTGAAGTTGTAGAAATTCTTATCCATAGGAAATACAGCAGAACTGTCTTTAATGTCTTTTTTAAGAAAGGGAAAAGCTTCCATTTTCAGTATGCTCACAGTATGTTAAATATTTTTCCTGTATCTAAATATAGTGGAAGAATTTAGTATGTTTAAACTCTGCTAGCTACTGCAAATGAAACAGTACTTCCATCCATTCCAAAAGAAAAAATGAGCACAGTTTTCTATAATAGACTAACGCAGTTTTCTGATCTCTACAATTAATGCAAAAACCATGCAATTTTTTTACTTCTCTACAGCTAAACACATTGCAACATTTCCTCTAACTACTGGTTTCACAATGCTCAAAATCAGAAAACACTAGATAGACTTTGCAAACAAGCAGTGAAGTAATGTGAGGGTAGATTTCAAAGAAAATTCCTAAGTTAAAGTTTCCACTGCACTTCTATTAATTAATTACAATGTATTAGAAAATAAACCATACAGTCAAAGTTTGCACGATACTCCCTCATGAGCTGATATGGGAAACAAGAAAGATGGATGAGATTTTAAGTAGCATTCCAAGTTTCTCAATGCAGTTTTAGATACCTGATTCAAGTAATGGGAAAGGTGCTATTTCACATTTACTACACTGGGTGGCAGCTAGGAACTGTCTAATCTGCTGCTACACCAGCCTTGAAATACTTCAGAAGTTGGGTAACATTACCTAAACGTCACAACTTCCCATTAAATGACTTATCAATATTAAGCACTAATGATGACCTTTCTTCCCCTCTGCTCACCTCCCTCTGCAGCAAGACAGAACACAAACAATATCTGTTAATTTTTTTTCCCCTTGGCTCTAGGGTTTGGTTTGTTTGCTTTTTTCCTTTTATTTATTTTTCTCCCCCCTTCCTTTCCCCAAACAACGTCTTATGGATTAAGCTTTACTTTTTTATGGATATAGCACATCTACACTCTAACTTTTGGTTTGTTGTTGATGTATCAAATTTAGACAAAATAAATTTTATGATGTTGATATAATACCATAGCAGAAGTCACCCCCTAGGTTTTGGGGAGGGGGCGGGGAGGGGAGAAAAAAACCCCAGTGATATTTTTTTTATTATGATGAATAACATCATCTAAAGAAAGCAGTATTTCTCTATTTACTGAAGCAAACCAACAGAATAACAAACTAACAGAAGATAACTTCTGTCATTTGACATAAAATTTGGACAAAATCCTTTATAGGGCCAGGTATGATTTCACTAAAAGGTAGTAGTTTCAAAAGATTTTTTTTACTCTTTCCCCTCCCCTCCTTAAAAAAAAAAACCTAAATCAGGCCCAACATATGCTACGTCCAAGGAGTGCCATTGTCAAAATTCAGCTATTCTGGCAATACATTTTTAAAACACACTTTAAATAAAGTGGATTTATAGAAGTAAGCTAAGCATAGTGGGACTCCCAAAATACATTTGCTTGTCCCTAGTTAAGTCTTAAGAGATGCAGTGTACTTTGATGCTCACATTAGCTAGAGTGTAATCATTTCTATCAATGAAACCATTTAAAAAGACATAACAGAAATAGGTTGTTGGATTATGGGGAGTGTAAAATCCTAAATATGGGAAAATAAACTCATTAGGTTAACATGGCAACGTGCAGTTTCTTTTCAACAGTCATGCAAAAAAAACAGAAAAATTTCCATGTATTTTGCTTTGTGCTTTTTTTTTTTTTTTGGTTTGTTTTAAAGATTTTTAGTGTCTTACCCACTTCTGAACCACCAGATGTATAAATTTTGCCCTCAGCAGCACAGGCTGCAAGGCTATCTCGAGGTGTTGGAGGTCCTAGCTTGGAATACCAGCTATCCTTCACCACATTGTAGCAGTCCATTCGCTTTATAGGGAAGAGCTGGGAACCACCCAAAATATAAACTACGTTGTCCCAGAAGACACAAGCTGCATCCCTGCGCTTTTCAAAGGGACATCGGATGTCTGTCCAGCTGTAATCCTGCATTACAAAGAACAGGTAATGTCTAATAAATTATAACACTTACCTGCATAGCCAGTGCTTTTCAAACAGAGCTTTTCATAGAGATTTAGATATGGTCAGTTTTAAAGTTCCTTTTCAAAACAAACATGAACACTGTTTATTGAAGAATACTCCTCAGGCGTACTCTTGAAAAATTCTCTTAGACACAGACATAGTTAGCTGCAATGAACCATGACATTACAAATTTCTATTTCCATATTCCCTGTGTGCACCCAGCACAGCTTCCCTCAAAAACAGCTGGGTTCCCCCCCACCGCAACAGAACTGACCTCTTGCTGCTATCGCATCAGAAACAATGCATGTGATCAATAAAGTAGGAATGCAGTTTCTTTTATAGGAATGGAAAAAGATACCTTACGCAGTAATAGATTCTTTCTAAAAAAAAATAAAATACAGAAGGTACCAAACAAAGGCGATGGAAAAAAGATAATATCCAAATTGACAAGCAACTCAGTTAAAAAGCTCTGATACATACTTTATTACCATGACAACTAGAAGCTTATTTACAGAATTTACAGAACACAAAAGATCTATAACTATCCACAGCTGATAGCATGAGAAAGTAATGATCCATCACAAATACTGGCAGTCATGTCGCCTAGAAACTGATTTTGCATGGATTGGTAAAACCAGCGAGTATCAAATAACACGCAGTAATGCTACCCAAAGCCTTAAGAACATCAAACTCAGCAACCAATGGCAGACCAGGAGAGCATACAGTACAAGAAAGACTTCTTGAGTAACAGCATCTCACATGTTCCATGAGCATAGTTCGTATCCTATACTGAACAGGAAAGTATGGGACCTTAACTGTTATCTGTGCCACCTCAGGATGGTCTAGCTCAACCTGCTGAATGACCTTCATTGCAATGGTTCACACAAGACGTTACATCATTACATTTTCTTAGCAAAGACATACTTCAAACACCTTGGTCAATGAGGAAGAACAGTGACTCCTACATGGGGGTTCAAAGAAAGAAAGGCAGAGCAT
Organism: Dromococcyx pavoninus; assembly: GCA_033558185.1. Classification (NCBI taxonomy): domain Eukaryota; kingdom Metazoa; phylum Chordata; class Aves; order Cuculiformes; family Neomorphidae; genus Dromococcyx; species Dromococcyx pavoninus. The sequence goes on along the minus strand of JAUMJL010000998.1, from coordinate 643,256 downwards.
GTTATAGTCCAAAACATCTTACAATCTTTTCTTGTAGCATCCCCCATATCAAGAAGAGCTGGCAGGTGCATGTGGCCCTTTATGGCGAGAAACAGGTCCTCGAGCATCCTAGAAAGGAAAGCCATACTACAGCATGGCAAAATAAATAGCTGCATAAATCTTAAGAAAATGTCTTAGTGCATTGTGCAAGATCTATATATTTTCTATATTTTCAAATTTATGGTACTTTTACACAAAAATCCTGTTGTTTCCCTTCAGTGTTATAAAGGGCTGTGATCTGATCCACTTTCATGACTTCAGTTCATAGCTACCATCTCATCCACGCCTTTATCAAATGAAAAGTCATAACCTCAGCATACTCAGCAGTATCCTCCTCTTTCAGCAGGAGGCAATTTAGGTCATTCTCTCATAATACTCTTCAGTGTTAGTCTGCACCACAAATAACTGATTCCAATTTATGTATTTTAGACATTTAAGAATTCTCCAGAAGACATGCTTTATGCCACAGTTAAGATTCACACAGCCCTGGGCAGTGGCAAGCCTCATTTTTGGGGGGCTACATAGGGAAAGACAGATCAAGATAGGTATATGGTGACACTCTGCCTGCTGATCTTGGTTTTCAGCAAATTGTGAAGCAGGATACTAGAGGCAGAAGCTGCACCTTTGATTTTAATGGTTTTTGAAAGGCTTTTCTCTTCCATGAATTTACTTAATCACTTATTAGAAGCATCTGCACTCCTAGCAGCCACAAGACCCTGTGATAGGAATGGCACATGTAATTAACTATTGGCCATGTGAAAAAGTACCTCCTTTTGTTTATGATTTTCCCTTCATTTTAAACTGATACCTCCTTTTCCAAGTTTGTCAGGGAAAACAGCAGACGTCTAGTAAGGACAACCTCCCCACTAATAGCTCACTGACTACAGCTCTGTCCCCTCATAAAAGGTATGCTGATTCCCTTAATCAAGAAGTAGTGATGTAGTAACAGGCATCTCATACTTTTTACTTGCCATTGCTGGATTTCACACTGTTAAAAAGTTAAAACTTCCAGCCATTTCAGGAGACAGCAATGTCTAAAGAATAAGCACACTTCTGCCTCAAAATGCCATACAGTAATGTACAGTTTTTTATGAAGAACTCATAAAACTAAGTATTTTATTCCCTCCCATGTATGGGGGGAGGGGGAGAAGCAGCTTTTAAAAAAAACTCTGCAGAAGACAATAGGAAAATGCTTCTCATCACCATTAACAGGACATCTAGGATTTCTACTCAATAGTGTGAGATTGTTCCACAAGTTTTACGCCTATCTGCATCTGACCCATTGCATCATTTTGCTCTTGATGTAGTACATGCATCAATAGAAATATCAGCTACAGTGCAACATAGACAACAAATATAGACTTAAAGCAACACTAACAGTCTCAACAAATAACATAGTATTCAATCCATTCTTAAAGAACCCTTTTTGACAACAAGGAAATGAAGATCAACATAAGAGACTGATTTTGCAAGCAAAGCAATAAAAAAATGAAAACTTTTTGCACTATTTTTATAGTGTTAGAATTATTTAAATTTATATCACAACTGAAAATATTTTCTGAAGAAACATAACCTTTGTTTTCAACTGTTTCTTTATCTGACATGTAAGAATTTAATTAAATTATTGAATTTAATTAAAATCAAAAGTGAAGGACTAGGTCACAATCCAATCAATTCAATAGACAAAAAACCCCCTTCAATTCTTTACGAGGGTCCTAACCTTGCAAGACTACATACACAACCTTAACTCTCTTCTCTGCATCAGCTTTTCATGGGGCTAATTAAAGCAAGGTAAACATGATAGTCTTTGCAGCACTGGAGCCTTACATCCCAAACTTATTCTGCATGCACATGATGCTAATCCATGAGGGGTTCTGGATCCTTGGTTTGTTGCATTTAAGAAGCTACTGTCGCAGTTAAAGATCAAACTCAGATACCCCAGCAAAACACCCAGAAAATGACCTTTTAATAGCTTAAGAGTTAGAAATTAAGTAAGTAAAAGCTGTTCAAGACATGACAAGCAAGCTAAGAATACACAAGAAAGCATATAAGCACTAGGAAAACACCCACAGAAGACATGCTTGTTAGGATCTCCAATTACCCACTTTTTTCCTTCTTCCTTACCCCCACCCCCATTAATCCACATTCAAGGTCATAAAGCTTGATCAAGAGGCAGTTCTGCAAGGTTTTGGTCAAACCCAATCCTCTTTTGGTGTGATGTCTGTACCAAGAGTCTATGAAAAGAATATGCTTTCTGTAGACTTACATAGCTATGACTTTTTGTCCACAAAACAGATTTCTTTGTAATAGTATAGGTTAGGTCTGACTGAAGATCACCTAACTGCATACATAAGTTTCCTTTTAGTTGTAAGTCTTTGCCTGTCACTCTCACTCAACATGCACCAAGATAATTATTTTTCAAACAAGATTAAGTTTTCAGAAAATACATGGGGACAATTAGGTAGGTATACTAATTTATGACGAGTGACGAAGGAACAATCCCCATCTTTTCAGTTCCGACCACCACTGACATTAGGCACTTACAGAATTTAACCTATCAGGTTGGTAGAAACCATGTGTGCTGTGCTGATAATACCACTGCCAATTAATGACTGGGACAGTAAGTCTCAACGCTACTTTCCATCCTGCCTAAAATCAGCTTTGTTACAACATAAGTAACTGGAGATTAAAAGAAAGAAAATTCTGGGGCCAAAGTAACCAAATAACTGTTGGCAAATGACAAAACCCTGATCAAAGGCTTCCCTGACTCAGACCTTGGAAAGGTCTCTCCAACTTAAGTCAGCAAAGCTGGTAGGTTTTCCCCAGACTTAAATGATGCTCAAAGAAGGTAGCTTCAATTTTATCTTACACAAGGGAATGTGAATGATGAGTTCAAAACACATCCCAAGGGCTCATTCATTCCAAATTAGATTTGACAGGGCTAACACTGACCATGAAGTTCACACAGGTAACACACAAAACTTTGAAATAATAACAAGCATTTAGTATGCTGAGTTAGAACAAGGAGAAATTCTGCAACGAATCACTATGTTGTGTGAGATTTCATAACTTAGAGCCCCAATGTTTACATAGCAACTTTTTTTCGTGTTACTGCATGCGCTTGCCTGATAAAAACGTATGGATAATCCTTTTGCATGCAGCTGATGTTTCTAGACCATCTAGTCTGCATAGCTGAAATATACACCATTCCTGTGACTTATTTTTATTCAGCAAATTATCAGGCAAAGTCTGCTTGCTTGCTCTGCACTGGCCATCCCTAAGTTGTTTTTTTTGTAGAAACTTGCTCTTTTCTATTTACAGAATACTTGGCTCCCAATTCTTCTTATGTACTTTAAGAACTAACAAAATTGTGAAGCACTGGGATTTCGAAGTGGTTATATATTTGTAATAAATGCACTGAAAAACCATCCTGCACTTTAAAAACAGGTTCTACACTAACATACGAACCTATAATGTAACTTGTGCTAAAAATACCACTTTGAATTATTCTCTGAACACGTACATTCATGCACATGCATACAGACTTCCATATATTCCTAACCAACTGCTTGACGTGTCGGTGACGTTTTGTTTAGTTCCAGCTGTGGGACACATATACCATTCAATTCTCAACTCAGATGGATTTATCAGAACTCCGTATCTAATACTGCCAATAAACAAACACATAATAATTCTATTAAAAAATTAAGTATTACATCTAGGTACACAGATTTGAAAGTAATCAACCATACTCTTTCAACTGTATACCCAAGAAGCAGGGAATATATCATTCCTAATACTGTTTGTAGATCATTGTGTCTTAGTTAACGTCATCAGCAAATAAAACATGTAAGATTACAAACAGTGAATTTTAATGCATTTTGAGGTGATGATTACCTTTGGGTTAAAATATCTGCAGGACTGGGGCTGTGAGCCTCCAAACAAAGCAATGCGATAATCGTGTTTTTTTCTTCTTGGCCGTGTACCTTCTACTAACTCTTCTCTGTCTTCTGGGGAAAGTAGATGGTATCGCATCCCACCTGGAAGCAAAATAACTGTTGCAGATCCAGTGTAACTCAATACATGGAAAGGGATGTTTCAGTGGCAGAGATTGGGGGAGGGAGGAGCAGGAAAGCAAGGTTCTACATTATACCCATACAACTTTGATTTAAAAGGGAAGAAAGAATAGCAGCACATGAGGATGGAAGCATACATCCAAATTTACATCCTATTTCAAATTGCCTGCTCCATGTGAGAACAGGATACGGATATGGACTCACATTATACACCAATTTATTGATCTGCTCATTTAGCCAATGTTAGAAAGCAACTAAGTTTGTTGCGTAGAAATAGACAAAAGAAAGCAAACCCAAAGAAAAGGAAGGGCAATACTAGGTGCATAAAGAGAACAATACTAACATTAAAAGAAGGGACTTGATGCAATGAGGAGTCAACCACACCCATCTCCTCACCTCCCAATTTCTGATAAAGAAGGCATCTCTACCACCTCATGAAAACCACTCACTTTTGTTCTTAGCTTGATAATGCAAAATTTTAATTGCAATTGGTATAAGAAAATAAGCATTCTCCAAAGAAACATTCCAAAGAATGCAAAAATATTAGTGACATTACAAGCCACTAAAACCAGACAAACAAGACCCCTTATTTCTTAAACAATGCACCCAACTCCATGTCACACAAGAAGTACAGACATTGATGGTCAGCAAATACTTACCAACATATTGGTTAATTTGAATCTTGCTCATTGACCGAAGGAAAATAGTTGCATACCATTTTTTAGACCTAAACTAAAAGGAAGTCAGCTAGATGACCACTACTGAAATTAAAAAATTCTTCCTAGAATATTTAACAACACCTAAGCTTTTTTTCTTACATATAATTTCAGAAATGGTATCATCTGCACTTTGAGAATGCAACTGTCTTTAGGCTCAGTGGTCAGTATATATTGAGATGAAAATATCACAACATGTGTAACATTCTCATTTCCTTAGGAAAGCTTCGTAATATTCAAAATTTTGACATAAAGTATTTATATTAATTCACATGTGAGTATGAACAATATTGAAGTTACCAGCCTGTCCCAAAGGCAAACTAACACTTCCAATTACCCTAACAACTCATTGACAAAATCTCCGTTCCATTACCCGTCATGGAGTTCATGCTATTCGCTAGGAGAAAAGAAATGAAAGTCACACTCTGTTACATAAGCTGGGCTTTATTTAAGTGATAATCTGCTAATTCAACTTCATCTAAAGAACAGCATCCTAGAGGGAACACGGTCAGATGAATTTTATGTGAATGCGTTGTCAGAACACTTCAAAGCAAACAATTTTCCAAAATTCCATAGTTTTTTTTTAATTATAGAGAACATTAAAGATATCAGCTAGAGGTCAACTTACTGATCACCATTTTAAGGCATTCTGGGTTATCCTGAATAAGTGGTTCAGCCTGAACTGTTTTACTTAAGAAGTTCTTTGATATAAGAGGAAATCGGACTTTAGCAAGAATATCAACCATGAACGGCTGGCGATTTGACTCATCATACTTCAGCCATCTGACTGCTGCATCATAAACCTTAAACAAGAGAGAAAGAAAGGATAAGGTATATCATCACACAGTAAGACAAATAACTAAACCTTAATGCTCCAAATTGATTCTTCTGCCTGTTGGAGGTTAACGTATACTAACATTTTAGTGTGTGGAGACACATCACAACAAAAAAAAACAAACACAACAAAATCAACCAATCTCCCAAAAAGACAATGCTCAGACATGAAGTAAAACAAACACACAACCACAGAATAAAAACAATCTACAGAGTTTTTTTAAAAAAGTCACCACTTCTGCTATTCAACATTTTTCTCCTCCAAACGGAAAGCACGAATCTGCAAGGCAACCTGTTTCCAAGGTTAAGTCTAATATGCTTCAAGTTCCATGCCATAACACAAGTAGTACTTCACTAGAAATGTTTAAATAGCTTCTACTTGATACAGAAACAGTTTGTCAGCTCAGGAGCCTGTTACCAAATCATAGTGCTCAGGATCCAAATATATTGATATTGTTGTGTCTTAAGGGAGCGTTTAAATTAAAGGTTTTAGCTGCAGAGTACTGTGAATTTACCAGAGAGCCTCCTCTCTATAGGAAGAGAGAATGGGTTTTCTTAAGAGGACAGGGAGGATAGAACAGGGAAAGAAAGCAAGAATCCACTCTATGATTGGCCTTTGGGTCAGGAAGGAACGTAACAAAAAATGCAGTATTACCTATGTACTAAGACACTTCCACGCTGCTCTCAGACACAGCGAGCTTACCTACTATACTGCCACTTCAGAGTCAACACTAATTTCAATTATAAGTGATGGCACAGTCAATACCTTCTCCTGTAGCTGTAACTATCACAATGATTAGCAGTGATGTACTGAGATACAATGTGGGAAAACACTTAATGGCAGAATTATTATCCAGAAGGACTGTTGAAACACCTCAGCTATAATCCTGCCAATGACCAGGGAGCAAGGGAATAAAACTATTTTAACGCTCAACTCCATCAGCTAAGGAAGTTCAACAGGAGGACTGGGACAAGAACACTGTATCCCTTCACCAACAGAAATATATACTCACATACAGGCGCTAATTAAAGCTACCTTCCTTTTTTTGCTAGATGTAAATATGCTTCACAGTAATAAAGCAGTTAGAGTATAACGTGAACTTTCCAGCAGTACTCTTGAGAAATATAATTCCTACAGCATCACCAGCAAACTTCTGCAGTTTCATTCTGTAACACCACCACTTTCCTAAAGGAAGCTTAATGATGTTATACACAAAGTTTCTACCACTGCTGCCAAGTTAAAGCATGCCATCCTACCTTACCAACAGAATTTCAAGAAATTAAAGTCCCCAAGTGTCATTTTGGCTGCAAGCCAAACACCACTTCCAGCTTTGAGATTATCCTGTACTTGAACTATTCCCAGCACATGGCAAGAATGTTGAACTGCAACATAATTCATATTTGAATATGATAGTTGGCTAGTTGAATCACTTGATGTTATCCCTCATTCTTAGCAATTCTTATTTTCAATGAAGCTTTCTATCACAACAGATACATGGAAGAAAACACATTAATTCTGTGAAAGCTAAACTTCAGTGTCAGGAAAATGTCCATTTCCATCTAAGTGGATACACATACCATGTAGGCTACGAGATCCCTCTGCTGCATTTCAAAGATCTGAGTCAACTCATGAGAACATACCTGACTTATACTACCTGGTTCGAGTACCAGAACAGCATACGCAGAAGGGCAAGATCTCAGTTTCTTTTCAACAGATTTTACTGAGGAGCTACAACCAGTCCCCAGCAGCTACAACCAGTCCCCAGCAGCTACAACCAGTCCCCAGCAGCTACAACCAGTCCCCAGCAGCTACAACCAGTCCCCAGCAGCTACAACCAGTCCCCAGCAGCTACAACCAGTCCCCAGCAGCTACAACCAGTCCCCAGCAGCTACAACCACCCTGCAAACACCTCTTTGAGCTGCAGTGCAGACAGCTATAACTCTTCTTACTTTCCTGCAGTAGGAAGAACAAGCTGGTAAACAAGCATGTGTTATAAGCTGCACTATAAGCTGACTCAAGCTTTCTACATGGGATGGTTGTGCATGTAATTTCTACCACAGATTAGAACTTCTCATTGGGTGAAACTCCAAGCTCCTTTCAGCAACTTAAACTTTGTGTCCACTCCCTAAATAAAAGCCTTCCATCAATTCCTCACTGTCAATGCATCTAGCTTTCAGTTCCCCAAGATTAACTTGCGTAGGCATACATTTCCATTAGAAGGAGCTACTCTCTGAAATGGGCTGAGACCACACTCAGGTAGAGACACGCAGTCATTAAGGTGCAGTTTGCTTACCACTTTGAAGTAGCTGACTTTCACTCACAGGACATGTACCCCAATCTAGGAGTAAATCACTGTAATTCATTAAGCTTAATTCAGCTCATATACTATGGAACCAGAAGCCCTGTAGCTAATCTCAATAAAGGAAACTTTTGCTTCCTCCCTTTATGACTTCTTTCTTCCTAGTTCGCTGAAATAACACATAACCATGCTTGAAAAGTGGATATTCATTAGTATTTGGTTTTGACCAAGCCAGGATGCCCCTTTTATTCTACAATTTAGCAAGCACTATGTGCATCATATACTGTAGTAACATCAGAAGTGAGATACTTTAAACCAGTTCTTGATTAAAAAAAGAGTGAAGTTCAATGCTCTGAGCTGGTATGAAACAGGGATCTCACCTGGTCTTCTGCCCTCACTGTCAATGTATCTTGGTTCAAGAGATGTGTCACACGCTTAACATCAAGCTGAAGAAACTCATCTGTCTTGTAAACTTCAGTGAAATGCTGATGGATAAAGTCATCAGCCGTGGCTTTCAGTTCTGGACAGTCTAGGCATTCTGCTAACACACTTATACCTATGAAGATAAAATTAAGAAAGAAACTCTTCCGAACTTCAACTGCAATTACCTTTAATGAATTAAACCAGAATAAAATTACTGTCATTTTATTGATACTTGCAATCCCAGTTTAATATTTATAACCATGCTTTTTCTTTAAAACATGCTGTCATAACTTACCTGCAACTCAGGACAAATGAAGCACAAGCTGCTGATTCCTATCCCTACCCAACTAATTGGAGAGTCAGACCTGCAGCACTTGCTGTATGAACTATCTCACCAGTACTATCTTCACTGTTTCCTTCCCCATTATGAAGCAAATAATAGCACCTTAACCATGTCTGAATCATATCAAAATAACAAAGTCTAACCACAGCAGTTTGACAAACTGGATCGAGGTTTTATGACCTCCCCTGATCTGCTCATGCACTAGCAGTAACCAGACAAGCCCAGTTTCTTTCAAGAGTCACAGTGCACTGAGACTTTTCTATACAGGTTGCACAATTGGCAGCAGACTAACACAAAAAAGTCTGCAAGGGCAGAAGGTTGGCATAAAGGTACAAACAGGCATAAGGTACAAACAGGAACTGCTTCCAAGAAGCTCCATTTCCTACCTTCCTATTAGAAACCAGGCAAGCACAGAGCTTTTCAGCAAAAACTTTTGCTCACTGTGCTACAGTCTTCCTCCTCCTCCTGCAGAGGAGATGGCAAGTGGGGTATAACAACTCACTAACCCCTGAGCTGCTCCGAGTAGTAAAATGCAAACTAGAATGATAAAAATCCAAGTGAATGATCTCTTGACAAAATTTTAAAACTCAAAATACACCATTGTTTCTTTCAAATAAAATTATTTTAAAATTAACTATGGGCTTGCCTGTCAGTCCAAACAGAACAAATTTCAACTTGTAAATGATGCCTTGAGGAAAAATTTATTTAATCTTTATCTCCTTTTTTGCCATAAAGTAGTGAAGTATACAAGTGTTCGAGACCATAATTAATTTTCTAGTTAACAAAAAACAGGAGGGAATATGCCTCAAAGCAAGCATAAATGGCATTTTCCTTAAAAGGTAATTTCTTTCTTTCAGAAGTTCAAGAGCTGCAGCTGTACTGCACCAAAGTGTCAGTCAAATAAATATAATTCAGATTCTCTGCAAAACACTTCTATGGATACTATAAATATCTAACACGTGACTGAGATGTTACTAGAAGAATTACATGACAAATGTTAATACTAAAAACCCCTATAAACAAGGTTTTTATTTAATCTCTGATTAAATGAAGTGCATCAAACCTTAAGCATGAAAAAGCATTTAGTCCTACTTGTTTACCTTTTCTGTAACACCAAGTTCACATTAGGGCTACAGAACACATTGAATATCAAACTTGCCCAGACATGACATTTGCGAAGTTTCAGTCAAAATAAAGAGCAATATGAAAACAAAAGCAACCCAAACTTAGCCTGTTCATACTTCTAGAAGACATGCTAGTCTTGTAGAAATCACAACTCTTGACAGATTCTGTCTCCAAGTACAGTAACAACAACTGAAAGCTCCACCTTACTAAATATAGCTGAGGTTCTCTAACAAACAAGAAGCTGCAGGGTGCTGCCAGGCTGAGATGAGACACAGCACAGTCAGTGGAGTCTGATACTGGTGAAGATAACTGTCAGATTGCTTTGTCCATGGCAAGGGACAACAGTTCAGATTCAGAAAAAAAATTATTTTGATGTGCCTGGATTTAGTCAACTACTACTGTCTTTAAGACAATACTGTCTCTTTTCCAGGAAGAGCAAAGTTAAAGAATAAACAGTTTAAGATTGCATTTCTCTTACCAAGGCAATTGGAAGCATCAACTTGTTCTTTCAAGAAGTCCACACACATTTTTTTCACAGGTTCTATTTGATATTGATTTGCTGCATCTAGTAAAGACTGGACGTTATTGCTGTTAACTGAGATTCTGCAAAACAAAAGATGTAAAATTAGCATCACTTAAAATCCCCTACTGTGTGGCAGTTAAAAAAAGCAACTACACCAATTCACAGAAATGGCAAAATTATTTCCCTGCTATTTGCCCAACCATCTTTCACACAGTCTGATGACACAGCCTCCCTCCAAGATCTTTTCAAATTGATTTCATTTGCTCTGCTTTACTGAGGAAGGGCAAAGAGTGAACAGTCCCGGATTCTGAAGAACAAGCCTTTAACATAGGCCCTTTGCATTATATTACTATTGATTTGACTTATGCAATTACCCACTCGCGCAAAACAGAAAATGAACGGAACTGTTTTCCTGACAGTTTCCTACTCCCAAACAGGCATCAGCAAAATCTCTCCACACTCACTGTCAAGACTGCTCTGGCTGAACAGGCAGAACAACCAGTTTGGCAATGCTTCAAGTGCAGGTACAGAGCCCACAGACAAAGGCTTGGGCTGCAAGAGAGTCTGGGGTGCTGACACTGTCTCACCACCGACGGAGTATACAATAACAATCCTCTCAAAGAGGAGAAAAAGCCTTCCTAAGGAGAGTGAATCCCATTAGTACAAAGAAGAAAGGTCTACCGTCCATTGGTCAAGAGAGCCAATTAACAAGCAGTGTTTACAATCCTAGTCATCCACACAAGCCCTGTTCAAAAAAAACCAAAACACATGTTCACAGAACAGTTATCTACCCTGCCTGTCCTGAGATGAAGGAATAACTCTAGGAGATAGTTCTGTGCTATAGCTATGACCATGGTCGCAGCTGCTGCCACCATGGTCGCAGCTGCTGCCACCATGGTCGCAGCTGCTGCCATGGTCATAAAGAGAAGCCCTGCTGGTATCAGTAAGGGCCTGAGTTTCAGAACAATGGAGAATATAAATTGACTTCAACACTAAATTCAAAAGCTTGAAGTGCTTTGAAATGCTTTCTGGAGATAACTACTACTCTGTAGGGCTTCCCACTGATTAAATAAAAAGGAAACAGGGAGAATGATAGAAAGCCTCATCACATCAACCTCCAAACAAAGTAAAGAATTGGGATAGTAACAAAAGTGATGAATCATAAAAGCATTATTTTAATATTTTATCATTTAAAATTGGCATGATTCCTAGAAAAAGTGTCAGCTTCAGTAACAAAACTACCTTGCAGTATAAGCAAACTCCACAAGCTGTTCAATAATGTCAGGTTCTGCATCTTTTAGCTCCACTTCAAAGGACTTGGATTCAAGCATATTTGCTGCAAATAGATTAAAAGATAAGCTACATTAATGAGCCACTCTAGTGATAATACAACGTGGGAACTTGCTAAAACCTGCACACAGCTGATTGATGTTTTCCCAGGATTATTAATTCAAGTCAGGAAATAAAGGAGACAGTGGCACAAACAAGATAACAAGAGCACACACGTACACACCAGTTATGTAAATTATGATAAACTCTATTAAGTAGAAAAGGTCATGGACGCTGTTGACAGTAGTGCAGACTGCCAAGTTAGCATTACTCAAAAACAGGAAGCATATGCTGCTATTTCCACAGTCAAGCAGGTAACAACAGAGAGCGCCCCAAGCTCCCCACATCCAGACACTGCACTGTAAGGTTGCCCACAGCTGCTTACAAGCTGAACACTGGAAGGCATGGTTATTTTACTTCTATTTGACTTTAATGTGTGTCTTATGGCACAGTAATTTTACGGTTCATGGGTAAGGCACATAAAAGTGAGATAGACACTATATAACTGAATTCATAAAGATAACAAATGCAAGAATACTTACAATGCTGAAAGCCCATTTTAAATGTGAAAGTGCCTAACAGTGAGAAGCAACAGGGCAGACAAATTCTGTCACGGGAGTAAAAACCTCTCAATTTTAAGGTTAAGGGAGGGAGACCAACTCCAATACAGTGTACGGGCCCCAATTAAAGAGAGGTTACATATGAAGTAACACTTGACTTGATCAAAAGATAGTTAAAGGGAAATTGAGGGGATGGGTGAACAGAGACAAATGGAAGGAGGACACAAAATAACAAAATCTTCACTTATACTTATCCCTGAAATTAATCACTTTCACAAAATAAGCAGCTTGTCAGCAACAAGTCTAACAGGATATCATCATGAAAGCTTATAAAAAAAATCAGTTTTGAAAAGACTTACTTGTAAACATTAAGTTAAAAAAATGACTGGCTGAAGCAAGCACAACACGGTGAGCTGGAATCTTTCTTTCTTGAACCATAAGAACAACATCACATAGAGTTTTCTAAATCAGAGGGAAAAACAGACAAACAAAACCCACAAAGATCAGCATTTTCCAAAAGCTTTCAACAATATGTCTTTAAAAAGAGTTTATGGAAATTCATCACTTTTCTGAATCCACACAACTGAAATTAGATAACAAAAATATTTTGTGAAAGTCAAAGTTAAGTTCAGTAACCTGGAGAACTAGCAAAGTTCAGTTTATACATGAACTTGTACTTTAAGCATGGTCACGAATAACAGAAACTGTGATTAGAGTTTTTCCTGTGGCACTTACACCAGCTTCCAGTAACGCACGCTCTGCAACTCCTGTGATGGGCTGCATTTACATCACACTCTTTTCACCCCTTGGTGTCTCTCTGCTCACCTGCTGATTTTCAAAAAACCTCATAGGAACCTCATATCTGGACTGCCATCATGTTGTCCAACTGGAGCAAGTTCAAAGCATTCAATTGAACATTTTAAAGAAAATGTATCCCAAAAATACCATTTCTGTGGAAGGCTTTGACACTTCATTGGCAACTAACTACCTTCCAGACAAAAAAAAATCCCATTTGTTTTCTATCTGTATGTAAGCAGCTAGTTTCCCCCCTCACATGTGACCTGTCATACACTAGAAGGAACAAAAGTGACTACTTTTAAAAGTTGTCAGGGGACATGAAAGGGGAGTAAGGGTCTGGAGTACAAGCACAAAATATGAATAGATTCTCAAATGGCATCCTTTCTAAGAACATATTGACTGAAATAAATGCACACCATACTACAGTCAATTATAACATCCTCTTTATTAAGAAAGAAGAAATGAGCAGCACTGCTTCCTAAAAACAGGAATTAATTTTTAACTACTACCTTTAGTTTATGCAACTACCTTCAGAAACACCTACCCACTCCCACCCCAATACTAACGCCAGAAAAGAGCATGTCTACTGTGGGAAGTATATACTCGCTTAGAACAGTGTGAGAATGTTTTCCCCATAGAGGCGATATTGTCCAGGGCACACCTCACAAGGCTGATAATCCATATATGCAGCCCCTTCAAACAAACGTATTTTAGTTTAGTGAAAGAAGGACACTCAGAAGCACATATTGGACAAAACATAAATAAAACATTTAAAAATGTTTTAATTAGAGAATCGATGGGGGATTGTGTGACATACAGCTTCCTTTGTACATCTGTAGCTTCAAACCATTTAGGATTGAAACAACATAAAAAGAGACAACTGGAGAAAAGTTTCAGAGGAAATCCTTAAAAGTTGAAATTCCTAGCACAACTGGTTCAAAATAAGGGTCAGAAACTAGCAGCACAAGATATCATAAAACCTAGTTGGCAAGCTTTGCCAAGACTTGCAACTGTTGCTTGAACTCCACTCTGCATTTCTAAGATACATTTAGTGCTTCTGCTCAGCATTTGAAGCACCTCAGATATTCTAAGGCCTCTCTGGGTGTTGGAAGAAATATCTGTCCACCAAAACAGACCATCATTTTCATTTCTTCCCCTGGCATGTTTCTGGGTGTGACTGTTCCTCAGAAGAGTATTAGTTGAACTGGATTTCTGTACTTCTTTCCAGAAGGATCCACTGGTGTCACTGAGTTGCCTCAATGAGGCAACAGATGAGTGGCGTTTCATCAACCAAAGGACACACCCAAGCATGAGCTTGTATTAGGGCACTTCATCTTCCAAATAACAGGTTGAGCAACACCTTGCAACTCTGTCCCAGCTTTATTCTCAATTACTTCACTTTTGGCTGATTTCATCAGCTGCAAAGTCGCAACAAAGGATTTACGGACATGCTGTCAAATAGGTCTGTAAAACCTACAAAGCTGTGTGCCATCTCACACACTAAACACACTTGCCCCCAACATCTTACCAGTATTAAGTGCAGGTATGTCCATAGATTAGGCTTTAGATCTGAGCTCACACTAAAAGCAGCCTTTTTAAAGTTAGCTGTACTTTCCAATTGGCTCACTTTCCTACAGCATTAAACTAATGCATTTAAATAGCTAGTGCTTTACATTCACGTTGCTATTTCCATCACAGAAAATTTTAAACTTGTATATTTTGGTTTTATCATCACAGCATAGCCCCTGACTTACCAAAATAAAAGGAAAAAGAGCTGCCTAAAAATCTTCTAAACTTTATTACAACTCATCAGCAAAACTAACACATTTTCCTCTGGCTCCTGCTGACTTCCTAATTTTATCCTATATAATGACACCTCCCCCGGTCCCTCCTGTAATAGTTAACCTCCTCTTACACACAACTAAAAGAAGCATGAGTGTCATCGACTACACAAGAATTTCTGAAGCAGTCAGCACTGGGTGGGATATGCAAAGCCACCATCTGAAGTCAGATTAGAAGTTTCCAGGAATCTCTTGATAGCAGGCAAAATTCAGCATCGCACCTCTCTGGGCATAACACATTTTGAAATTCGAATCACAAGTACACACAAATTTCACAGCACTTAACCTTGAATCCTCTTTCTCACTGTTTAGAGCAACACATTATCAGATGAGAACTGGCACTCTACTATATTAAAAGATAAGGTACTTACATAGAACAACATGGTGCCACATACTGGAGCAGTGGCATGGTAAAGCACTGTGCTTCTGCTGTGCTACGGGCTGTACAAAATTAAGAGAGGGCAATATTTCCTCCATCTACTTACAAAGCATAACAGCACTAGGATCCCCTTGTGAACAATGACAGAAGTATGAGCTAAGTGATGAACTGAGTTATGAACTCTACTACGGCTTGGAATATGTTTATCCAATTGGAACAGAAAGAAAAGCCTATGTTGAAAGAGTAGACCATAGGCTTTAAGACTCAGCTCTTCTACCTGAAGTTACTGAAACCAATTCATTTATTCATACAGAGGAGCTTAGTTGCATGAAATAGCTTATGCAGGCAACACAACTGACTGTGCACCAACGTGATAAGAACAGGGTTGCAGTGCTGGAGCAAAGCAGAATCACCGTTCCCATAACAGTTGCTAGGCCTGGACCCAGACTGCTGATGAACATGTCACTAAAAGCTACACTAAACCTTAAGCAAGAGTACCACTTGGAAACAAGCAGTTAAACCCTAAAGATGGAACAGATGACAGCGTCAAGTACAAAGCCCCCAGTTGTTCTTGAACAGCTGGCCTCAAGAATCAGCTTTAACTTTGGCTCCACATCGTCTTTACATGAACCATAACACCACAATCAAGCCAGCTCCTCCTCTGAGATTTCTTCATATGCAAGGAGTTACACAGATCATCCTGCTGCTCTTGTATCAGAGCGCTGAGACTTTAATGGGGAAAACAAATAACAATAATAATAAAAAAGTCAGCTTTCTTTGAGCTTCGACAGCTCAACTGAAATCCACTTGTACTATTACAGTTTTAGATACCACTCTTGCTCTATTGGTAAACAGAAGAGCCACCTTTAATAACCATTACACTATTGGCCTAGGGATCTGAGCTGCCAAAAGGGCCAGTTTGTGGAGATGAGGCCACCAGCTCCCTACGCTGCCACTGGTTTCTTACTGAGAGGGCCAGACATATTCAGAATGAAGCATAAAGAAAAATGCAACCTGCGAAACCAAAGCATGGCTCCAGCCACCCCTGTACTCCCACTGCAGCTTCACTACCCTGACACTGCTCACAGGTTTATGTAGCCAATTCACTCAGAGAAAAGCTCCTAGTTCAAATTCAGCACCAACATCTTTTCAAACAGAAGCATAAAGGGGGAGGTAAAAAGGGCTCTGTGAACCATAGAATGGTTTGGATCGGAAGCCCCTTTAAAGCCCATCCACTTCCAACCCCCCCGCCATGGGCAGGGACACCTCCCTCCAAACCAGGCTGCCCAATGCCACATCCAATCTGGCTTTGAACACTTCCAGGAGGGGGCATCCACAGCTTCCCTAGGCAACATGTGTCAGTGCCTCACCACCCTTACAATGAAGAATTTCTCCCTAATGTCTAAATCTAAATCTTCCCCCTTCCAATTTAAAGCCATTCCCCCTTGTACTATCATTATTTGCCCCGTGAAAAGTCCCTCCCCAGCTTTCCTGTAGCCCCTTCAAGTACTGGAAGGCCACTGTAAGTTCTCCCCGGAGCCTTCTCTTCTCCAGGCTAAACAACCCCAACTCTCGCAGCCTCTCCTCATAGCACAGGTGCTTCAGCCCTTCGGTCATCTTCGTGCCCACCTCTGGAACCGTTCCAAAAGTTCCACATCCTTCCTATGCTGAGGATTCCAGAACTGGACCCAGCACTACAGGTGGGGTCTCAGGAGAGCAGAGTGGCAGAACACTCGACGCGGCCCCGCCCGGCAGGGGGACCCTCAGGCGAGTGGCCGCCGCAAGCCCCTGTCTCTGCCCCCGGCCTGTACCTGCTTGCGCATGGCGTTCATGACCCCCATGAAGCTCGCCAGCAGCTTCGCCTCCTCGCGGGCCGCGAGCTTCTTCTCCGTCTTCTTCTTGCTGCTCTTCTCCGACACGGAGGCTGCCATACTCTCCCCTCCTCCTCCTCACCGCCGCCGGCGCACGCACTGGTTTCCGCACGGGAAGGAAGAAGCAGGCAGGGGCCGCCCCAGCTGCGCCGGTGCAGCCTCCTCGCGCGCGGGGCGGGGCGCGGCGCAGCGCGGTGACGCCATCGACCGGCGCGCGGTTCCCGCGCGGCGTAAACAAAGAATGGAGGGGCCGGAGTGCCCCACGTGGCGGGCGGGGCGCGCGTGCGCGCTGCGGGAGCAGCCGGGCGTGGGGGGAGGCGTGCGCAGGTGCTGTAGGCTCATGGAGTCACGGGTTCGCTCGTTTGGAAAAGACGTTTGACATCATAGAATCATGGAATGATCTGAGTTGGAAGGGACCCACAAGGATCATAGAATGGTTTGGATTGGAAGACACTTTAAAGATCATTCAGTTCCAACCCCCCTGCTATGGGCAGGGACACCTCCCACTGAATCAAGTTCCTCCATCTCCTGTCCCTGCATAGGACAGCCCCAACATTCACAGCGTGTCCCAGTGCTTCTTGAGCACTGTCAGGCTTGGCTCCATGACTGCTTCCCTGGGCCGCTATTGCAGTGTTCCACCACTCTCTGAATGAAGAACCTTTTTCTAATATCCAACCTAAACCTCCCCGACACATCTTCCTGTCATTTCTCCAACCATCAGCCCAACACCACCATACCTACTAAACCATGTCCCTAAGCACTACATCTAAACAATTTTTGAATACCTCCCAGGGGAGTGATTCTGCCACTTCCCCAGCCAGCTTGGCCCAATGCTTCACCACTCTTTAAGTAAAGATTTTTTTTCTGATATCCAATCTAAGCCTCCCTTGGCGCAATTGCAGTCTGCAAATTTGCAGATGACACCAAGTAGGGTGGGAGTGTTGATCTGTTTGAGGGGAGGAAGGCTCTACAGAGGGATCTGGGCAGGCCAGATCAATGAACTGAGCCCAATTGTGTGAAGTTTAACAAGGCAAAATGGTGGGTCCTCCACTTGGGTCACAACAACCTCATGCAATGCTACAGGCTTAGGAAGGAGTGGCTGGAAAGCTGTCTGACAGGAAAAGGCCTTGGGGTGTTGGGTATTAGTCAATAGTCAGCTGAATACAAGCCAGCAATGTGCCCAGATGACCAAGAAGGCCAATGGCATCCTGGCTTGTAGTAGAAATAGTGTGGGCATCAGGCCTAAGGAAGTGATCTTCCCCCCTTGGCACTGGTGAGGCTGCACCCTGAATCTTGTGTTCAGTTTTAGGCCCCTTGCTACAAGAAAGACATTGAGGAGCGCATCCAGAAAAGAGCAACAAATATGGTGAAAGGTCTGGAGCACAAGTCAGGCGTGGCTGAGAGAAATGGGGTTGTTTAGTCTGGAGAAGAGAAAGTTGAGTGGATACATTATTGCTCCCTACAACTACTTGAATGGAGGTTGTAGTGAGGTGGGTGCTGGTTTCTCCTTCCAAGTGACTAACGATAGGATGAGAGGAAATGGCCTCAAGTTGCACCAGGGGAGGTTTAGATTCGATATTAAGAAAAATTTCTTTACTGAAAGAGTGATGAGGTATCGGACCAGGCTGCTCAGGGAAATGGTTGAGTCCCCATCCCTGGAGGTGTTAAACCCCCCCCTTGTAGTATGCACAGGGGTTTTGAGCTGATGGTTGGGCTTGATGATCTTGGAGGTCTTTTCAAACCTTAATGATTCTTTGATTCTATGATTCTCTTGGGGAGCCCTGAGGGACCAGGTCTGGACACTTTTTTAGTGATCATGCAGTATCTGAGGGTGGTTTGAAGCTGCTCTGCATGAGGGGCTGGCGGGGTCTTCACTATCTGTGTGTGTGAGCAAGAGGCAAACTGTTGGTGCGTGCAGAGGGAGGCCCTGTCAGCTCTCACCTGAACGAGCTCAGCCTGCATTGATGAGGTGGTGGTGTGTCCCAGGCTCACAAGGGCTAAGAAAGGAAACAAAGGTGAACCAGAGGTAACTGCTTCCCTCTCTTGATGGTTCCATCACTTCTTTTCCAGAAATAATGCATTGGCTAAAGTATTTGGTGCTTTGCTCCCTATTTTTTTAATAGGATTATGACAGCCAAAGCTGTACTTCAGTGTAAATTTGCTGTTTGAATGTTTGTATGATGTTCCTAATTTTAACTCCACAGATAACATGGTGTTGAACAGCTTAATGCTTTGGCTTGAAGGGAGAGAGACACAGAATAAAGTGAGGCATGTTTTTGTTAATTCAAGGAATGTGCAGTTTTGTTCTTGGTACCACATACCTTATGGCAAGCCTTAATACAATGGACTTTGTACTCTGTTTGATATTCTGTGGTTCTGCCATCTAACAATTATTACTACATGAAAGTGGTATGAATTTAATGTATTTATCCTTTATTTCATTGAAAGAAATGCACCGACTTTCCAGATTTTATTATATAATAGTAAAAAATCAGAAATTGAAACCTCTCTTGCCACAGTAGTAGCCTGAGAAAACTGGGAATGTACAACTAGCCAATTTGAGATTTCATGGTGTAAAGAATTTACCCATAGAATTTTAATTTCAGGTTGAAAGCAATCATAAAATATCTGCATGGGATGCACAAAAATAGCTGTGTTGGGCCCAGAGTGCATTCCTCTGTTCTGGAAGCTTAGTTGGTTAAGGAGTTCAGCTTGCTGAGTCCAAGGTCAGTTCCTTTGCTGATAAGAGCTGCAGTGAGGAAATCTAAAAGCAAGGGCCTTCCTCTCCCCTTGGGAGCTGCTTTTAAGCAGAGAATTTACTGTTGGCTCCTGTTACACTGATAGACATCACGCAAGCAGTTCAATACACTGATACTACTCATCTATTCCTTTGTACTGCGCTCTCCCTGAGTTGGGCAGCGTTACTTGCCTAATGGTTAGCATTAGTATGTAGCATTAGTCATATAGCATAGTTGCATTAGTAACGTAGTCATATAGCTTTATCCATAGCATTAGAGATGTCCAAAGAGGTGTCTGAAACCCAGGCAGGCAGCTAGCATGGTGATGTATCCAGATCACACTCAAATGAGTGGTCAGCCAAACCCAAATCCTGTGAGTAGCTTCAGTGGGATTTCAAACTGAGGGTAACCTTGTGATTCAGGGAACCTCTGTACTCTGTACATAGCACCATACCACTAGGTCAGTTTCTTTCATGAAGTTTTCACTGCAGGCCACAGTACAAAATGAACAGTTTGTGAAGCAGCAGTAAGGGCCAGCTGCTCCAAAAGAAATGGTGAGCTAGGAGGAGAGCATGATACCAAGGCAGGTGGAAGCAGTTGCCTCACAAACAAGGAGCTGGCATGCTATGTGAAAGTTCTGGATTTATTTTAAATTTAAATGCTCTTACGATTAAACCTTGTTTTAGCTGAGGTCAGATCTTATATTCTTTTTTGATGGAAAGCAGCTATCATTTATGTGTGTGTGTGCACATGCACTGCTGTGTGTACTTAAACAAAGCCACAAAGTAAGAACATGTCAAGATGAAAATAGACCCCAAACATATAGAGGTCCTAGATTTCTGGTCCGAGATATCAAAATCTTGGAGGAATGGCAAGAAACACTGTAATCTCAGGACAAGATGGGGACTGAGAAAGAAGAGTCAGCTCCTTGTGAAATCTGAGAAATTAAGTTAAAATAATTCAAATGAATAGGCAGTTTGTAACAGATTTAATACAAATGAAAGCATCAGAATGTGCTGTCTCTTCTAAACACATTGTTTTTCTCAAAGCACTCTATAAACATTAACAGTTTAATGAGATCTTATCCCTCAATTCGCAAACTGAGGTTGAAATTAAAAATAGAAAGGGATTATCCTCTTCTCTAAAGCTCATTTTATTTCTGAGTTTGACAGGGAAACCATTGGCCTGGCAGAAACAATATCATATCCATTGTGGTTTTGCAAGTGTATCAAATTACATTTTGAGTGATGAGCTAATGCTGTTAAACAGGCTGGTGCAGGGCAGCTGGATATACTGAAATATGTTAGTGAACATTGTTTGCTTAATCCAATAATCTCTAATCCATAGTATGGCAGAGATGTTTCCGTCAAGAAGTTGAAGTAATAAGCATACCATGCTGAAATGTAGAAGATTAGCAAGGCCTGGCTTTGTGGTATGGATTCAGAATGTCACAGGGTACCTACTTGTCTTGTTCATCTCTTTATGCTAGCCTGGGACTAAAAATGAGAATATTTACAGCATCCTTTTCTCTCAGGGATGCATGTGCTTCTTTGGGCAGGAGATTAATTCCCCTTGGCATTAATAATTTGTTATATGTCACCTATGCATGGCAACAATTCACCGGTGTCTTGTTTTTTTCTGATTCACAAAGCCAGAAAAAAGTAGAAGTTCTGAATCTGAACATATGTGGTGTCTCATTATGTCCCAATGATATGGATTCGACATGGAAACTACTGTCACGATATGGATACATTTGTTATTCCGGTTTTGTGTCTCATTCTCTTAAGCCTGAGTCTACTCACCGATCTCCCCATGCCTCTTCCTCCTTCAGATGAAGCAACACTTCTTGGAAGGCCTCTCTCTTCTTTCCTCTCCAATCCTCTTGCCAACAATGCTTTTGCCTTTTGTGGACAGCATTGCGTGTTTGGGAAGATGGGAAAGCTGAGGAGAGTTGTGGATCCTAGGAGGAGCATGAGAGAGAAGGGGAAGATTGTGCTGGGTTGGAGAACATCTCATGTCAACGTGCAGTGCCGATTTTGCCATGAAATGAGGGCTCCCCAGGGAGCCCTGCATTCTTCCTACAGAGACTGTGAAAAATCCCTCCTTCCCACACCAAACCACCTTCCTTCAAAAGTGTTAATGCTATTGTGACGCTTAGTGATATTATGATCCTATTTCTGGCAGTACTGTAGTGAAAGAGTCAAATGCCTCGGGTTGGCTTTTGCGGCAGATCGGGTGCTCTCTACTTATGCTGGTGTGGATGACTGATGGATGGAAGCGGTGCTGCTGTTGTGAGTAGAGCCAACAACCCAGGTGAAGCAACACAATCAAACAGAAACCTTTGACTTGGGATCGGTAACAGGCTTCATTCAGTTTATAGTGACTGAAGAGGAGCTGGCGTGTTTGGCATGAAGGAAAGATTGCCCAGATGAGGCCCTAATTATATTGTTAACAGAAACTGCTTTGAAAACCAGTTCTCCTCTTGAGTTTGTGATCAATAAATATTCAGTGGATTAGAGAAATACGAGCCAACATGTCATAGCAGAGAATAAAAAGATCAATTACAAGAAGTCAAATCAGACACTACTGGATTAGAGGAAATATAACTTTAAAGATGAAAATAGATGCTTAGTTGGAGATAGCATTAAACGAGGTTTTGACATTTTGAAATGGACTATGTGTGGCTCTCAGGTATATTATGTAACAAACAGGCAAAATGCTTTCCGAATTGTAATATTTCTGACTCTTTTCATCTTAACCCATCCCAGTTTTGTTTCATTTCTTTCTTCCCTCTGCCCCCCCCCAAAAAAATCAACCTCAAGTCTATTCTTCATTTGTCCCAGACCGGTACTTTTTTTTTGCCATACAGCTACATACAGGAATTTTGACTGTGTTATGCCAGAAGGAGCAGCAGGAAGAGTCATAGCATTGATGCTTATGGAAACCATAAACTTCAAGGAGAAAATGGGCTTATGCCAACATTAGCCAGAGTGCCTTACTGTATGCATTAAGGAGATCAAATGTTTATCTCCTTGCACTCTCAAGAGCAGTGGGAGAACTTCAACTTCCTGAAATCAATATTCTGGTTTTGACTGGCACATTTTTGACTGTTGCTAGTCTTAGGAGCATGCTTTTCTTAGGTGCTGGTGGCCTCTTCTGAGCAAAGATGCCTTGTCTGACCTTTTGTCAGTCCCTCCAAGCTATGCCAGAGCACAAGGGTAATTTAGTCTGAATAGTTTTCTCATATTTGAATTTCCAGGATACTCCCTCCTGTACAGTTTATGAGAGGTCCTTCTGATTTCTTGGCTTGGAGAATCCTTGAATTAAGGATTTCTCACTCCTTATTTCTAGAGTCCAAGTACCCTTTTGACATGGATTTATTTATTTTTCCTTAATTAAATTTTTTTTTCCTCTCATGTTTTTGACTTATGCCTTCAGTGCTAATGGAGAGGAAATTCTCATTTTCTTACCATCCTGTAAATTGTGGCTTGCAACATCCCCTGGCATCCCAAATTTTCTGTTCTGGTAGGTGTGTCACTTGCATTCAAGCTTTAACGGCAGAGGGAAGAGAGATTAAAATGGATTTATACGTTATTTGCTTATTCATGATGTAAGGAAGGGATTTTTTTTTCTTCCTTTTTGCATTAAAGATTAAGGTCCCCTTTGAGAACCTGGACCATGAAATAATTTACAAATGAAGCCCCAACTGGCAAAGTTATTCTTTTTCACACGGTGTAACTGCTGTGTGTACTGTTTAATTTTTACTGTGTGTTCACACCAGCAGTAATGCTTATCTGAAAGCAGCATGTTTGTGCCAAGGAGCAGGAAGACCAGGGCTGCCCAGAAGGGAGCCGGCTGCCGAGAAGACCCCAGCCCAGCATGGCAGTACCCAGGTGGGCAGGGCTTCATCTCCTATGTCTGAGCAGGGTCAGGGTGGCAACAGGACCTGCTGATGGAGGCGAGGTTACAAGGAGCTCTGGTCTCTGTGCAGCAGGTGGGCGTCCTAGGCAAGGGTGCTGAGGGCACCACAGCTTTCCCGTGTGCTCAGGGCCTTGACGGTTTGGAGCAGGAAGGTTCTTCCAGCAAGATAACACCTAATTGGTTTTGAAAGCATACATATTGCATTCTTCCAAGCTGAATTTCATGCTATTTAATTGCGCTGTTGTTGTAATTTAGGCTTGGGCCATGATGGATTAAGGATCAAGTGCAGCTTTGTCCTGGCAGCTCAGGTTGTTACGTGCCTTTTGTCAGGCAGTGGTCTTTTTTTACTGTCTGCACTTCCATTTTGGCTCATTGTGGAATGATTTATCATCAGAGCCAGCCAAAGGACGCAACTGTGACAAATACATGTAAATAATCTGAAAACAATCTCCTTTTGAGAACAGATAAAGCAAGCAAGACAAGAAGGAAAGCAGGTCTCCCTAGATCCCTGTTTGGCTGACCCCAGGCAGTGGGTGGGATGAAGTTAATTCTGCTGCAGGAGGCATTGGAGGCATTGCACAGTCATTAACATCTGCTGTAGGTCAAATATATCTCCTGGCTTTTGGTGATGTTTGGAACTAATTCCAGACCTTTTCCTTCATTTAGCTTTTCCACTCTGAAGAACTATAAATATTTAGGCTGTCTACAATACTTATAATTCAACCCACTTCTCTGCTCCTACCTTAAGGGAAAAATAATATTTGATGTGTCTTCAAGCCAGTTCAGTAACGGCTATAGCACGGGTTGCAACAACATGGCAGTAGAGCAGCTGAACATAGCAAGGCTGTCTCTGAAGCATAATGGCTTGGGGCTGGCTTTGCAGTCTGCTGGTAGCACAGGCTGCTGGCCTCGGGAGCTGACCTCTGCGAGCTTGCCAGGGGCTGGGCTAGTGGACACTGAACCTACTGCCAAGTTTCTGGATACTGCAAAAGCCCTAGGCTTTGTTCCCCATGAGAGCAAAAAGCAAGCAGCTCTAGCGAGGGAGATTTGTAGCAAGGTCATAATAATGTTAAGATTAAAAAGGGGAATTGTGTGTGTGAGAAGAAAAAAGTGCCCCTCTTGATTTTACTGCTTAAAGTTATTGGGCATCAATTTGATGAAGATTTAAGCATGAATTCTTTTTAGTGAGTTTTAAATACCATAAGCTTAAAGTGACAACATGCCCTAGAATAAAGCCTGTCTTCTTCTGTATTCTAGCAACCACAGCCCTCTCAAGGGCTGCCCTTCCCTCTTGAGAACTAGTCTTGTCCTGGGTGAAACCTAGCAGAAAAATGATTACCTGCACTTATTTGGGATGGCTCTCAGTCGTAATAACTCTGCTTCGTAAGTAGGGGAATTCAGGCAGTATGCTTTTAAGTGTCTGAACATGTTTAAGCTCGCAGTGGGTCAGCCTCTGAAATGGAAACAAGTCCAAATCAATGGGTGCCTTCTTGCAATTAGGGAGAGCATCAGTTTATCCACAACTAAGGTTTCAGCAGTTCAGAGATTTATTTTCAGCAAAACAATAAGCATTATCTGACCTTCCAGTAAAAATCTGTATTTTAACTCTTTGGATGTGACTATTTTCAGCATGAATTTGTAAATTGCTAGCTTTAAATTTCTCTTTTTTGTTTCTTTGTTTTGGTTTTTTTTGAAGTAGGAACACATAGGGCAATGTAGGAACAGTGAAGCCATGGTGCGAGTTTATCTAAGTTATCTTTGCCTTTGTTAGCTTTACTCAAAGTTAAACTAAGGTACAGAAAAGGACCATAAGCATAAGAGTTGAGCAAATTTTATGCCATCTCACCTACCAATGAAGGCTCACAAATGTTGGATTTCTTCAACAGAAAATATTGGTACAAGCAGTTCAAATTCACAGATTTTTGCTGATTTCCCGAAGTGAATTGGGCATATGCTTGAGTCCCTTCTGGTTGAATAAACCAATGATTTGTTTCTTGTTCAAAGACAAAAAACAAGGTGAAGAAAGGATTACCTTCATGGGAACAAACCCTCAGAGGGGCACAATATTTTTCTTTTTGGTAGCAGCACACTAGGAAATAGCAGAACTCTTCATGGTGGTGTTGGATTCTATCATAATTTAAAGGAACTTGCAGTGTCTACACCCCACCAATACATGTGAAGATAGTTCTATATATACATTTTTAAACAAATAATTTTTTTCCATTCCAAATGATGCCTGGAATGGATTGCCTTCAGGGAAAAAATATGTGAGTCATCCTCAAGAGATGTGCAATTGAAGCACCTCCTTTGGAACAAAGTCATGTATATCCAGCTAAAATATCCAATTATAAACAGTATTATGTTACTCACTTAATTGCCCGATGGCCTTAGAAGCAATCTGGGTTTTTTTATGACAGTAAGAATTAATGTTGAGTTGCTGATGTTAAAGTTAGGATAACATTACATGAAGATTAAAATGCAACTTCAGTGATAGCTTACTCTGGATTACGTTAATAAAAGAAGCATGAGCCTGTGATGGTTTAAGACTTGGAAAACTTCTACTCCTTGTTAAGCACTTGTTTGAATGTCTGAATGTAAAAAATACTTCCTGAGAGTTAATTATCATGGGAACCTCAGGGTGGATGGAGAAATTACTGTGGGTAAGATAGCACTCACAGACATGTGGATTGTGGGGTTTTTTTTCTGTGTTCTTTTCTTTATTATGAAAATAGTATTTATAGAATAATTTTTCAGAAATCTTCATTCATATGTGGGCTTAATGCTGGCTGTGTTTCTCAGCCCCTTGGTTCTACTTTTTAGTACTCCCACTCTAAGAGGTGTGGGAGAACTAATGCAAGGAGAGAAAGGTTTGAGAAGAGGTAAGTATATGAAGGAGCCTGCTCGTTGGAGCTGCAGGGTAGGGGGTCTCTCAAATTACAAACAAATGGTACGGCTTATTTAGGAGGAGCAAAATAATTTTGCATGACCTGATGCATGAAATTCAGGGAGCATGGAATCCGTATGTCCAGCCAACAGGCCCCTTGTTCTGCTGTAATGCTTTCTTGTTGTTGCTGCTGTTCCATCCTACTGCTAGAATAGGTCCTGTTGCTCTCTTTGTTCCTGGGATAGTGTGCATGTGCTATATGGAGCCAGCACAAGAATAAATGATCAGCTGAATTTTACACACTCTCCAGAGAATTCGCAGTACTTATGGTGAAGGACTGAAGAAGGGAATCTAGAAAACACTGGTGGTTAGCAAAGTAAAGGGACTACACAGACAAGCTCAATCATTTTGTCGTTTATTTGAAGAAAATAAACTGCTTAGCCCCTCTTTCTCTTTTCTCTCCAGTCACCGACCAGGCTGAGTCTTTTGGAGGTTTTTTACAGCACAGAGGTGAGAGACCTTCAGAGCCTGGGAGCAGCCTGGACTCTGGATGACTGCTGAAGGAGTAGTGATTCTTGGGGTTAGTAAAACGTGCCATTGGGATTAACTGCTTTGAGGAGTCATCTTGCAATGACATTGATGTATTTGTCATGTTCATTTGACTGCATAGTTGTTTTGTGGGTAGGAAGAAGCTTATCTTGAAAGAAACAATGATTAACGATGATTAAAGGAAGCTGTTCTGCAGTTGATTGTAACTGCTTTCTGGAGCAAATCATGAGGGCTGCTGGATTGCTGTCTTTCACTGAGTCTTCAGTGACAGTGGTATCTCCCTATTACAGGTAATATTTCATGCCTTTCCTTTTTAGTGTTCTTCCTCTTGGATCCTCTTGGAACTGTTAACTATCCCTATTTAACAATCCTACCTCTGTAATTCCCCTTCCTTTATTTTGCGTGGACTTTGTCACAGCTTTTTGGTCATAGCCTAGCAATTCTCTCAGAAGCATGAGCCAAAGTTATGCAGTTAGACCATACTGGATTGGATCCTTGGCATAGTCACCTGAACCCCTGAAGGTGAAAGGAGGTGGCCAAGAGAGGGTTGAAAGACATGCTACCTAGGAGGTTACACGATGCAGTTGATCTGTCTGGATCCAAGCCCAGATGGTGCTAAATGAGTATGCATTGCAGGGGTGCTGGGAATAGTGTGGCTGCTTTCAACAGCATATTTTATTATCCCTTGAGAAAATAATCTGAAATTCAAACAAATTAATAAAAGTCTTTATGTGTTTGTAAAGGTAAGCCAGTTCCTGCTACACTGACCTATGATATCTTACTTGTGGCATCGTGTCGATATCTCCCCGATAATACAGGTGCAACTGGGATATAATAGGGGCTTTACTGGTTTCACCAGACAGTGAGTGGGGCTATGGCACAACCACCAACCCACTTTTATCTGAAACAAACAACCTTTCTCTCTCCTCGCCTTGCAAACAATAAGATTGTTAGATCCAAGGCCAAATTCATGTTGTTGTGAACAGCTGCAAATCCACTGACGTCAGCAGAGCTGTAACCACTTAGTAGAACAGCAAGTCCAGCTCATGGTGTTTTTCTGGATGAATTACAGTGGAACAGCTGCATTCTGTCATCTGTCTAAAATTCTCCTGAGTTTTTCTTTACATAGACATGTTTTGCCCTGTCCCGTGTAGCACTGAAGTGTGCTGTCAGGCAGCTGCTCGTGCCATGTATGTGATTCTTGCAGCTCTCTACCTTACAAAGCAGATTAGAGTCTGGCTGGATGAACTAG
The DNA here is from genome assembly GCA_033558185.1 of Dromococcyx pavoninus. NCBI lineage: Eukaryota > Metazoa > Chordata > Aves > Cuculiformes > Neomorphidae > Dromococcyx > Dromococcyx pavoninus. Next base: position 614,755 of record JAUMJL010000998.1, on the reverse strand, counting down.
CTACATTATGGAAACGTATGAGATTGTAAAAGGGGAAAGAAAGCTTTGTATCTCAAGGGCCAAATAAACACGATATCCCACAATGCAGGAACTATGAAGCGTACTAGAGAGGTGCAGGCCATACAGGGCTATAATGTTCAAAGGGCTGCTCAAAATAGTCTTAATCTTACAAGATGCAGTCCACTCTGTCTTGATCTTACAAAGTATCTGAAAACATTAGTTATATGGACATAGACCTTCAGTTACACAGCTTTAAGTAAAGTTATACCATGAAGTATGTACAGATTACTAAGGCAGGCTTTCTAAGGCTGACATGAGCATAATACATCAGCAGCAATCAGGGTCTACTGATGATATTCTTTGTGCAGAGTCATGCTCAGGCTCATCTTTAATCCAAGCAGTGTGAACGACAGTGGTCTAGGATACTTAACAATGGGTAACTGACAAAAATGAGATGTAATAAAACTCAGCACAAAGATACAACAATTTGATGAGAGATACATGTCTGAATCACCAAGGGAAATCATTTATGTACAAAAAGAATTCTGAATGTCCCATGTTTGTTTTGCTTAGCCTGAGGCTGTGGGAAGAGCAAACAAAGAATATGTAATTGTTCCCACACAAGAACAGACAAGCCTACGTTTAAAAGATAATGAGTGAAACTAGCAGGATTCGGGGATGTTACATGCAGTCTCCAAGGAGAAACAAACTTCAATCTGAGACCTTGAAGATGAAAAGGGGTTGAAACACTTACAAACCCTTTGAGAAGACACAGGAAGGGAAAATCACCTTTCAGAAGCTCCCTGTGGAGGCAAACTGACAGAGATAGAAGAAGAGAGATTACAAAGAGAATTTAAGTACATCCAGCCTTCCTAGACCAGTAGGGCAGCAAGCCTAACAGTTGTCCATGTGGACAGTTTCATGGTCTTAGAGATATCTTCATTTTTCATATCCAAGTAATAGATAATAGGATTTAAGCTGGCCATTCATTACCTCTGTCATCAATACTAGAGAAAACAGAAGTGCAGTTATGTATGAAGGACTGTGGGAGTCATAATTAATAGTCTGAAAAGTGCAGAGAGGGCCCCAGCAGAAAGCAGAAGCATCACGATATTTCACCACACACTAAAAAAAGATGATAGCTAGAAGCTTGGGATGTGGGGAGAAACCTACTCAGAGTGAGGACAGAGGTATTTTTCAAGTATAGCAATGTTAAAAAGCAGTTTTTTCCCTTTAATGTCTTCTTCCTATGCCCTACCTGTGACTTTACCGTTTTCTGTCTCCTCCTTTTTGATACATGTAATCCTCCTAAGGGCAGTATTTTATGTATGGGGGTGTTGAATAGTTACATGTGCTAGTAGTTCTTGTAAGTAATACTCCAGCTATGCGGGGGATGTCCTTCAAAGAAAAGGCACTAGTGTTTCCTAAAGTGTGATTTAACTTAATTGTTGGCTAAGTGGAGTTGTTCGAAGAAGCTTTTTGTAAAATTCTTTTGAAGAATCTTTTTTTTTCTTTTTAATAGAGGTACATTATTTACTGGGGGTGTGGTGGTTTTCTTTCAGCCCTGTGACTACTACCTTTCAGTACGTTTCTAAGCTGCCAAGCATTGACGGCATGTTTCTAGTCTGCCAACTCTAACACCTTAGGCAGTAGATGGCTGCTTTTAGCAGCAGTCATCTGCTGCCAAATTACTTTGTCAATGCTCTTCTGATTTCTAGGCAGCTTGAAATCCAGGACAGGCATGCTCATGAAGTTTGGCAAAGGGCACATCAGACTTCATACCCGACTCATAGACTGAGCAACTGCTCAGCACATGTGGTGCACTGTGCCCTTCCTCGTTGGCCTCCCTGCCACAGACATCGCTTCTTTCCAGTTTGTCCTGCGTTGTCTCCCATTGCTGTCAGTAGCAAGTGCTGTTTTTGCAGTTTGAATCTGAGAACCAACACAGGTAGGGTGCAAGAACAACCACTAACCAAGGATGAGATGCCAAGAGTGGATTTATTTTCATTACCTCCTGTGGGGATATAAAGAAAGACAGGTGAGGAGGATTGTAAACATGCTCAAGTGACTTGCAGCTGGGGTATAGAAAAACACATATATTGTACTAATCATTGCTTAGTCTTGTGTGCTTGATAAGTAGAACGTTTTTGTTTAGATAACATAGGCCTGTGATAAACTCAGAGGCACCCTAGCCAACATTGATTTGAGATTCCTGCCCTGCTGTAGGAAACATCAAAACTCAGTGGAAAGTTGCACCTAATATGTACATGTTTGAAAACACACTTTCTAGTGAGGACCAAGCTCTGCTGTGTCTATATTGACACTTGCGTTTCCTCTGCCCAGGTGCTGCTTCATAGATGCCCTGGTTCATGAGGTAACAGAAATAAATCCACTCTTTGCATTTCATCCATGGTTTGTGGTTTTTCTTGCATCCTGCTTGCGTCAGCTCACAAACCTCCCGCACCAAGGGGGCTCTGAAGCAGCACCCGGGCAGAGGCAGGAAAGTGGGAATACAGGCACTGCGGAGCTCAGTCCTTGCTAAAGAGTGTTTATGAACCTGCTGTTTTTGCCTGCATATCAGGGATTCAAACGTAATTTTTCACTGGGCTTTGATGTTTCCTACAGCAGGGAAGGAATCTCAAGGATGTTGGCTAGGGTGCCTCTGAGTTTATCACAGGCCTGTGTTATCTAAACACAAAGGTTCTACTTGTAGAAGCACACAAGACTAAACAATGATTAGTATGATATATGTGTTTTCCTGCACCCCAGCTGCAAGTCACTGGAGCATGTTTACAATCCTCCTCACCTGTCTTTCCTTATATCCCCACAGAATTCTTCAGTGTATCTTTGCTTGTTGCCAAGTTTAAGATCCAGAGCCTTGCCATCAAAGCCCCCTGTGATACCCACGCTAGTCTTATTTCCTCTCCCCTTGCTTTCCACCACATTTCTCTCACCACTGATGCCAGATGCAACAATCCCTTCGTGTTATTCTTCTGTCCTCACCTCTCTCCATTATTCCAGTGAATTTCTTTCATCTAGAAAAATGTCCTCACTTTATATATTTTGATTTTTCTCAAGAATTTATTAATTTCAGAACACCCGCTTATCCATAGGCACCTGTTATTTTTCTCTTCCTGCAAGAGAAGGAAAGGGTGACTCCAGGAGACAAACAATCTTCTTTTCTTAAATTAAAGCCTTTTCTTAAGAAAATATTTTTTCTAGTGAGTCTGAGTTTGTGCAGAGTTAGGCTGCAAGTTTATTTGACCAGGACTGGTTTTGTTTGGTTTGGTTTCATGGCAAAATCTGGCCTGCTGTGTGCACTTCATTCCTGGGAAATTCCTCTATAAACTTACCCAGAAGCAACAGTCAGAATCCACATGCACCCTCTCCATCCCAGACAGAATGAGCCTGCAGATATAACCTGTGAGCACACAACATTTGCCTCACATCATTATTCTCTGCTCCTCTCCACTGGAAAGGAACAGAATAGAGTGAACAAGAGGACAATAGGTAGGCTTGGCACATGCCATCCCAAATGCAGGCTGTGGACCTCCTCAGGCTGGGAGGAGGCTGCCAATTTGCGGCTGTAGTGTAACAGTGATGAATGGGCTGAAAGGAAAGCAAGTGAACTTCCCTACAAAATTTTAATTTGAGAAAGCATCTCAAATCGTTGGTGACTCCAGTTTCATTTGAACACATTGCAGAAATTCATTTCCAACAAAAGAAGTCAGATGTGATGCTTCAGAAGGCATATTCATTCTCAGTTCTTCTTTTCAGTTATTGTGAAGATTTATTTGCATTTATAAATATGAAGTGAAAATGTAGCAATAATATACACTATTTTTTCATGCAAACATATGGTTTTTTTTGTGGAGAAAATAAAAGACCGCGTGTGTAAAGCATTGCATATATATTCTTTTCCATTTATACTGTTTTGCATAACTGATTTCTAGTATCTTGTTTGTTTTAACAAACCTGTATTTCACATTTGCATGTCTTTGGAATGCCACAATAATACATACTCTTCTAAAGTTAATGTTATTTGTATCTCTCAAGAGATGTTTAACTAGTTAATTTCCTTTTTTATGTCATACTTTAAAATTACCTGGCTGAGCCATTTTTATTTACACCTATTAGATGTGGTTTTAATAATTTCATCTACTCCTTTTTTATCGTGTCTCTTGAGGGACCTGCAATTTAGAACACTAGCAGTGTGGTGTTGCTTTTTACAGGTTTTAATAGCACTGTAGTAATTCTCAGTCTGTGAATTTGCACCAACACCACTGATGCATTGAAGCATTTGCACTTGGACAGAGAAACGTGTGTTCAACCCTATCCCTTCCAGTAGATGTCATTGTGACAATGGAGAATGCTGCTGGGGATACAGGTGATGAGATCTCTTATGCCAAGACAGGAAAAAACTTTGCTGTAATAGACTTTTGATTCTGTCAAAACAAGGTAGTTCTTGCAATGCTTAGCCTTTACACAGAGATTTTCAATCCTATAATACTTTGAAAAACATGATGAATATTAAAACACAGTCACCAGCCAGCTCACACAGGGCTGTGGTCCATGGCAGTGGTGTCTGTATGCTGTGAAGGTGGTCATAGGTATAGATGGATGCCGGCAGATGTGCATGTGCAATACTCAGTTTGTCAACACTTTTTTTTCCCCAACTATATAGTTTTGTTTGTATGACACCCCTTGCTCACAGCTATCATATCTTTTCTGTTATACTTCCCTCCACTTCCTGCCCCTATCCTCTTTAGAAGTAATTTCTCCAAAGGAGAACCCAAATCCTCCTATTTCATTTTTGCCAAGATCGAATCTCACCACACCCATCAGCACCCGAGCTGCTGGGAGTCCACTCATTTTTAAGCTTCTCAGCTGCTTAAGAGAGTGATGTTTCTTATTGAGTAGTGAGGAGATTCACAACCCTATATTACTACTAGGTATAATTTTAATCCCCAGAAGAGACAAGAGACAAGTCAGTCATTGGCAGTTTTACATGCACAAGGGCTACAAGGCTGCAACATACACAAATTTGAAAGAATTTGAATAACAGGTTGGAAATATTCCCACCTTGGAAATCCCAGCATTTTTGATTACATACTTGATAAATATCTACTGTGTGTTGTCCATTTTTAATTTCAACCAGTGCTACACCCGGATTCTTCACAACAGAATAATAATATGTAATATATCATCAGATAAAATAGAGCACAAGCTGAACCAAGTCAAGCAAGAAAGCTGCTGAGCTGAAATGTGACTTTCTAAAAATGAACAGGGTGCAGCTATATCAAATAATAAGTCCATAATTTCAATGTTCTCTTTTGTCTTGATAATACACCTATGAATAATAAGTTTTCTTCTTTAAAGAAAGAAGGGGAAGTAGAAAGCAAGAAAGCAGAGCACTAATGGCCTGATTAACTTAAAAGTCTGCTTCTCCTCTTTGAGACTGAAGCAAGCCTGTGATCAACATCATAAATTCTAGGGAAAATGGCCAAATGATTAGGCCAAATTTGTGATCTCCCACACTAAGAGGAAAGCAAGTCTTATTGGCAAGACTTTTTTCATTGTTCTCATTCTTAAAAAAAAAGCGTTGGCTGGAATTTTGTCCTTGACCAAGTGGGAAGGCTCTCTGCTGGCAGGAAAAAAAAAATTTAATCAAAACAAAGCAGCTCATGCTCTTGACAGAGCAAGAACAGACATCTGTCTGGCTCTTTTGAGTAAGCGAGACCATCTCAGATAAAATATCAGAAAAGTCCTGTGAATTTTTATTAAAATAAATGAGGTGATGAGAGGGGTTCAAAGAATGCATTTTTTGTAACTTATCATCTCATTTGGGCACAGTCAAAGTAATATAGAACTAGGGGTGAGGGGAAGAATGTCTTTATCCTCAGGAAATTTAGGATGTTCTATTATAAAAGTTAATAATGAAAACAAACTGTAAAACTCCCACAGTAACTTTTTAAGAACTTGGAAGATACAGCTATCAACTCTAAAAGCAGGAGACAAACATAGCTATAATGGATCGGAAAAGGTAACAAAGGTAACTACCTGCCTCAGATTTGCTTCAGGTTTTTCTTCAGATATCTGACTTTTTTGTTACACATATATTTTTATTTAAGAATACTTATGTTCCCATTAACAAGCTTCCCATACTTATTCTAAAAGCATTTCATAACTGTAATTTAGCCCTCTGAGTTTCACTTAAGTCTTAAAATATTCAGTCTGTAACCCATTACTTTGAGAGGAGGCAGTAAGCATGGCTGATAAAAGCTCTGAAGCCCAGAAGATAATCATTACGAGATATCACTCAGTTCTCTGTATTAACTGTCTTATGGCAGGGTCAAATAGACCTAAGCTATACGTAAAAAACTAAGCTGATGGCATTTCCACATTTTCTTCCAGTGATCTGCTCCAGTTGCAGTGCTATCTGTATAGTCAGCGCAGGACTTCCTAATGCCTACCCACTATCTCCCTTGCTGCAGCTTAGTCCAGTAATTCGTCACCTTATCTGCTGTAAAATAAACATTAGCCTCTCCTGGGGTTATGAAACTTATTATTCAATGCCACAGAAGCCTTAACTTTCCCCAGGGAATTTGCTTGCAATATGGAGTCTTCAGATCACTGCTGATTCTTGTACCCTGGAAGAGCTAAATCTGGGAATAGGATGGAGCCATGGCAGTTGGGTTGGGTCAAACCAAAAAGATGTTGCTATACAGACACACTGATGCTGCTTTTCAGGGCTGCTTCCAGCAGTTCTGTGTGAAGCCAACCAAGGTACATGTTACTAAGTAACACAGGCCGAATGTTAGGGGTTCCAAACAGGACATCAAGCTTCTTCTCTGGGCTAGCAGAAGACACGTGTACATTGTGGACCTCTTTTTTGGGCTAATTGGATTCCATCAGGAGGGAGGACCTCCATTATAAAAGTGCATGTGTGCTCTTCTAGGTCTTGTGATTCAGAGGAAAAGCTGACAAGCGTGACCCAGGCGGTAATGAAATATCAGCTGGCAGCTCTGAGTTCAACCGCACCCTCTTCATCAGCTAACCACACGCTGAGGGAGGAAGTGGTGAGCACAACCGGGGCAGCCTTGCACACACCGAGCACCATCTGGGCTGCAGAACATCTCTGCTCTGGTCCCAGCTGCTGACCCAGGGGGACAGAGCCTCTCATGGGGGAGCCCCTGGGGTCCCTTGTGAGGAAGGGTGGGACGTGGGATGGTTTGCGCACTGGGAGACTCTACTAATGACGTCTGCTGAAAAGAATATGCGGCTCTTGGGGTGTCTGACAGTCCTTGTAAACCACACTGTTCATTTTCTATAGTCCAACAGCACAACAATAAATACACACACTCACTGTACTGCCAATATGCCCTGGCACTTGTGGGCTGGGAGAGGACTTTTCTGTTAGAATAACAATATGATGAGCATCTGAAGAAACATGAAAATGTAAAAATCCTTAGATTTCCTCATCTTTCTCTCTTTTACTTTCAGAGCATTGCCATCAGCCCTCCCTGCTCCTCCTTGTTTATACAGCAAGAAGGAACCTCTCCAGTAAGGCACCACAAACAGTTGTGGTTAGGGAGAGGAAATCCAGCTCAGCTGTGATAATTAAAATAGCTGTGATACTTTACTTGAGCTGCTAATACCAATGTAGGGATGTTGCATAAAAGGCCTGGTGGTTGGCAATCTTTTTTTTCCTCTGGTATTTAGTTGAGTAGTGAGGACTATAGCGCTGTAGGGAGAACATGCTGCAGGACTCATAGAAGGTGCTGTGGTGGACCCCTGCTGCTTTTTCACACCTTTCTCCTCCCAAATGCAGCCTTTTGTGGTCTCAACTCTGTTGTGATGCTGTGTGTTTAGTTGTACTTCTCGTGAGAGCAATCTCCACCTAGTTCTCTTTCCTTACCCTGAGGGCTTGTTTCCAGGATTCTGTACTATGTGGACTTTAGTGCAATGGTCTTTCCCAGCAAACAATTAATCTTGTGAATTGCTGTGCTTACAAATCTACATATGTGCTTTTAGTCTCTGTATTTAAAGTGCAAGGAAGGAGTACTAATGGATTTCCTAGCTCTCATGTAGTAAGAATAGTTTATGCATTATTCATGCTTATCATCATTTGGCTTCTATGTTTTTTCAAACTCTGCCTTAAATTAGCAGTACAGTAAAAAAGCTTTTTCTGTTATCAAATCCTCATAGTAGCTTCTCTTTAAAATTTTATCAAAAGTTACTGCATTTTATTTTCTAGCATTGTAAGCATCATCCCTCAGTGCAAAATACTGTTATGGAACATGTAATTTAAAGAATTGGTCTTCAACAGCAAGTCAAATGTGTTTTCACATTTAAGTCATGTGAATTTGAACTTTTGGAAAACCTTTGAATAGGAGAGTAAATGAACAATTTGATTTTAATTCTACTGCACGGTTTTTGTAACGAGTATTTCTCCGTAATATTAGCAAATCAAGGCATAGTGGTGTTATGCTAGTGTGTAAGCTTGGGCAACAAAATCTAAGAAAGGAAACTTAAGGAGAACTCAGGTTACCAGAACTATAGGTCAGTATAAAGTATACGAGAGAAGCTATTTTTATTTAGAATAAAGAAAACTTGTCATAAATTATGAAGTGAAGGAAATGGTTGTTTTGTAGTTTTATGCCAATGTATGATTTTTTTAAAGCTGAAGTTCTATTAAAAGGACTTTATTCAATTGACTGACAAAAATATTTATAGAAGTCTTCTTTCTTGAACATTTTCCTTATAAAGTGATTTGTGATAATATGAGAAATCTGAGACTGTGAGATGTTCAGTGTTTCAGAATCAGCAGATGTTAGTGATTTTTCACTTTCCTAGAAGATCTGGTAAAGAGCTTTCTGCTGCAGCGTTTTTTTGTCAAAACATAACTTCTATGTAGGAAGATATCAGTTTTATTTATGTTTCCAAGAGAAAGCTATCAAAATATTTTATTCATGGTTGAAACTAAAATACTAAGAGGTAAACCATAAGTCAAAACTAAACACCTGACACTGTCAAAATATTTTATTTGTGAGTTGTTTCAGAGCTCCCAAAATAAAAATTGCAAGATTTGTGTTTTTGCAGAAAGTGTTAACTTCTTATTTCTTTTTTAAAGGAAATTTCAGAGTATCTTCTTTTTTATTCTCAGGTCAACATGGTTTTCTTACTTTCTCCCCCCAGACTTTTTATACTTTGGTTACTGAAACTGGTTTCATGGAGGATATCAGATCAGGAGTCTCCAGAGCCTTCTGCATTTGATACAAAGCTCTTGGATATCTGCTGAATTGAAGAACAACTCAATGCTTGTAGTCCCAAATTAGTGGTGTTATCAAAGGCTCTGTAGGAGAGCAATGTGAATTCTGGACATCTTTGAAAGTGTTAGCTTGAATTTATAATCAAGATTACGGGCAGTTCTTAATCCTGAAGTGCACATTACTCCATCTTGACTGACACAGAAGAGCTGCTCCACAAAGAGACTACTGTCCGTCTAGCAGTGTATGTAGTTGTTACAATCACAATTAGCCTGGCCTAGGCTGGTTCTGGGACAGAGGACCAACAAAATGTCACTTTTGGGGTTCTCCCTCTCTCCCTAAACAGTGCCTTTCTTGGTCTTATAGCCTACAGATTTGCTCTGAGATCAGATGACTGGAAATATCTGCTATTTTTTTCCCAAGGTCCAGATGTACTATCTTTTAAAAATGGACTGTGGACGTGGTCATATGACAGAGATTACAGTTGTTAAGTATTTATTTGTTGAGGATTTCTATTTTAAAAGAAGCTTACAACTCCATTATAGTTTGCATTCTAAATATAAGAACTTCTAATGAAAAGGAGCAGGCCAAAAATAATGAAGCAGGCAGAAGCTGTAGATTATGTTCCTGAACAATGAGAATGTTTAATGAAATCCAAAGGAAACTTCCTACAAATACTGATTCTGAAACAACACCGAGCAGCCCTGACTCCTGCTAGGAAAGTAGAACAAAGTTGTGATTCTTTGTAGCCCTTCTCTTGGAGGGTAAATTGAAATGGATTGCTAATGGCAAAAACTGCCATAAAGACAAGACTAAAATGATTTAAGTGATGTGAACGTCTATGTGCAGAAATATAAACACAATAAAAAGAAAATGTATTGTATACGGTTTTGTGCCTTTAGAATATTTAAGGCCAATGTGGTAAGAATGCCTGATACATTAAAATAATTTAGGAGTTATTAAAATCTGTGGATGTAATGCAAGGTGAACGATTTTCTTTTGATAATGTGACCTGACATTGCAGAATTGTTGATGTATGTCATTGCTGTGCGTGAAGAATTTGTCTGCCTTTTGTTTGTGGATGATTCGTTGCTTTTACTAATCATTACAGTCCTAACACATCATTAACAGTCAAATTAATACCTAATTACAGTATGATCTCAGTGCATCTCTTTGCAGTTATCACGGTCACTTAGCATGTCATCTGTGTCACGTGCCACAGCTGTCCTCAGTCTCCCTCCTGACAGTGTACATATACTGAGTCTGAGGATACAGGCTTACAAACTCCTCCTGCACGGCTTTATCTTTGCTCCCATCACTTGTTCTTTGGTCTGTGCTGCACCCAGAACCACAGGACTGAGAGGTAAAACAGCTCATGTTTTTAAAACTGCTTTTTCCCTACTTGGTTCTGTTCAAACTTAATTGATTTGGTGTTTTGTCACAAAAACCAGGAGGGTCTCAGCAATAAGTGAAGACAGCAGTTGAGAAAGACATTGTGATGGGAGCTGCAAATGCCTGCCCTGTTGTTGGCGGAGACAGTGGTGGAAATGCAGAGACCCTTGGATAAAGAGCTTAAACCCCAAACCATTAAGTATTCTGTTTGTGATTCAGATGTATGTTCTTTGTAAGGTAGAAATTTATTATCTCACTCAAAAGTTCCATTTAGTTGTTTCTGAGATTATGGCCTTTAATTGTCTCTCTTCATCTTAGTACAATGATGAAGCTCTCTTACAACTTTGCCGGAACTAATATTTTCCTTTTCAGGGAAACAGACCTATTTTATCCAGTGTCATAGAAACTGATGCCAGAATGAATTTAGTCCATAACACGGTGGGAGTATTCTAAATACAAATGGCTTAGTAAGAAAGACATTTATATTCTAAAAGTAGGGGGGTTTATGTATTACAATTTGTATTATGAAAGATCCTTGAAAAATAACCCATGCATTTTATTGTCAATAAATGAAAATTATTTACTGGATACTTATGGAAATGAATATTCAATAGCACAAGTCCAGATATAGCTCAGACAAAAATAAACTGACAAACATGCACAGGATGGCCAGGACATCTTAAAGAAATGCATTGAACCTGTCATTTTCTCAGGTTCAAAGCTCCAGGGAATTCAATAAACTTTTGTGTAAACACATTATATACCTGTTCAGAGTAATTTAGGAAATTAAGACTGATGAGGCATAGAGGAGGACAGGTTTTAAATGAGTAACGGTTGTGGGACAACCCTTTGAGACAGTGTTAATGGAGCTAATTCAGGCTCTGTCACTACATGGTATTTGACACTGACCAAATCACAACCTCCTTGCCTCGGTTTCACCACACAGCAATTAGATTACCGATTAATTTAATCTTTATTAATCCTGAAGATTAACATAAAAGAAACTCTGGTCCGAACAAACAATGTAAACTGAACTTTAATGAAAACAAAAAGTAGTTAATTCATTTCAAGCTTATTCTTCAGAGCAATCCAAGGATGAATTCAGTATGAAAAAACCTGCAGAGAAGAAAAGTACTTGCACCCGAAAAAAAAAAAGCCTTAGGCTGCTCTCAATGTCTCTGCTTTGGGAAGGCTGAGAAGAATCCAGTATCTAAATAACAACGAAGACATGCCTGATAAAAATGAAGGGGCAATTATGAGGCATTCTCATCAAGGTGCCTGGAGCATCCCTTGCAGAGCTGTCAGCCGCTATAGTCGCCGTCTTCGTGAGGGCTGGGGAAGTTAAAGCCTTTATTTTTCTTTGCAGTTCCATCACTCAGCCCATCTGTTTTTATTTCCAAGCGATGGTAGCCGGGAGAGGGGGGCAGAAAGGGGTGATGTTCTGGGACAGCAGCACAACGCACGCATTTGCTGCCGAATTCCTCCAGCCTGTTTTGTTCTGTGACATCTCCCACCAGCGCTCGCAGGGCAGTTTCCAGAGTCGGCAGTTTCCAGAGAGGGTTCGTCCAGCACCTCCCTCCGGGGCGCGACCGGAGCTGGGCGCTGTCCGGCGCGGCAGGCACCCTCTAGGTTCAGAACCGGTGGGGAAACAATGCCTTGTGTTCCCCCCGGGGGCTGCAGCCACCGCCCCTCTGACATTCCCGCCCGCCCCTGGGCGCCCCCACAGACCGGCACCCGCCACCCGGCCGGCCCCTCCCTCCCTGGGAGCGGGGCAGCACCACCCATTGGGGAAGCGGAGGGCGCGGGCGCCCGCACGGTCCGCTCTGCCTTCGTATTGGCTGGCGTGGCCGCGCTTCGCTCTGCTATTGGTTGCGGCGGCCGCCAGGCAGCGGCGAGGTCGGGAGGTGGCAGCCTGGCCCCGCAGTTGTCGCTGCCGACGGGCGAGCGGGTCCGCTGGGCGGCGGCGGCGGAGCGGCCGGGCGGGACGGGTGAGTCTGGCTCGGTGGTGGCTCCCACTGAAACAGCTTTTCCCCATGCGGCACCAGGGTAGCTCTCTGCGCGCCGCCAGGACGGTTTGCGGCCATTTGGCAACTCGGAGAGCCCCGTCGGGCTCCGAGTCCTGCTCGCTGGCTGCGGGTCCCGCTCGCCCGCCGCGCCCCGGGGCAGCAGCCGGGGCGCGGAGGAAAGGGAAGGGGCGATGCGCGGCGGGGCTGCCGGGAGAAGGGCGCGTGCCCGTGGGGGCGGTGGAGGGGCAGGGCAGTGCGGGATGTTGTGACCAGCTCCCTCCCGTCCCGCACCGGGGAGAGTCTGTCTGTGCCCCCGGGGCGGAGTGAGCGGGGCCGCAGGGCGGCGCTTCGGGCAGCGGGGATCCCCGCGCCCCTTTCCCTTTCGGTTCTCTCCCCACCCCTTTCCTGCTGCTTCCCCCGTGCCTGTCTTGTACCTCCCGTGTCCTTTCCCCTCCCGTTCGCCCCTCCTCTGCCCCCTTTTCCCCTCTGGGTCCAACCCCCCCCCCGCCCCCTTTTCTCCCCCAGGTTCTCTCCCTTTTCCTCCGCCTTTTCCTCCCCTTTCTCCCTCTTTCCTTCCCTTTTCTCCCCGCCTCTTTCCCCCGCTGGTCCCTCTCGGTTCCCCCGTGCCCCCTTTTCCTCCCGGTTCCCCCGGAGCGCCCCGGCATCCCCACCTCTGCCCATTCCCCTCGCTCCCCGCCTCTCGCTCGGCTCCAGCGGGGCAGGCAAGGAGGTGGTGTCCCGGCGGGGGCTGGCGGGGCAGTGGTGGCTTGTGTCGCCGGGAGAAGGTAGCTGGGAGTGCGGGCGAGACAAAGGAGCGGCTCCCGCTCGCCGCCCCGGGGCAGAACTGGCAGCGCCAGGCTTCCCGCTCCTCGCGCTGGGCGCGGATACCTGCCCGGGAAGATGTAGGACACAGTTTAGTGTCGGGGGGTGAAATAGGTTCATTCTAACCCACGTTCTTTTTTTTTTTTTCCATGCCGCGTTGACTCCGGTGTCCGCGGGTGATACAAGATGCGAAAGGTGGTGATATAAGAAGTAGTTACTATTACAAAAAGTGGAATGTTTCGGTTTAAGCTGAAGTACAGTTAAGTTTCATTTAAGTAACTCTATTTTTTGAAAGTTAGGTAGAGTGTTCCTCTGACAGCATGTTTTCTTTATAGCATGTTATTTTTCAAACAGTGTTTTTCCAGACGCTGTTCTTTGAGAAATGATAACATCTTGTGTTAAGTGTAGTCTGTGCTGGAGACAGGTGTCTTCTTCTATAATCACTTATGTTTGCGTGTAAGTGGGAAATATATTCTGTCCCCAGCTCTTGTCTCGTTACACATGATTAATGCATCCAGTGCTGAAATAAAGGGCGCTGCTTTCTAAAACTGCAAGACAAGTCTTAGAGTTATTTACCAACATTTTCGGTAGCAGTGGCAGCAACAATTACAATTGCTGGGAACTGAGGTTCATAAATAGGAAATACGACAGGCTGCAGAAGCTGTGCCTGTGGAGGCTGTGTTGTTTAACTTCATGCACATTGAATTGGAGGAGCTTCACGTGTGCTTTGTGTTTTAAATGTAATGGTAGATGCAGAGTTAATGCCCGTGGACTTGCCTTGTTCGTGTAATCCCGAAAACTATCATGTTTGTTTCTATCTAATTAAATTGTAAATCTGTCCTGAAAAAGTTCCTGAAGTCTTAAGTCTAAGGAGTCTTTTCACAAGGAAAAAATTTGAGTCTTAGAGGATTATTAAATCTTGTTGTCATTGATCTTTCATAACTTAATATACGCTGCTGCTGTGTGAGAAGATGGCTATGGAAGTAGAAAATATGGAAGCTGTATTAAGTGATTGCTGTTAGGTAGTTTTGTGAGCTGTGAATTCAGATTTGGTCCCTAGGTTTTTTTTTTAAAGGCAGTTTGAACAAATGACACTGCAAAGAGGCAAAAAGCAATTTTCCGTAGCAAAGTGTAGAGTGACGTTGCTGCTTGCTTTTCATTGCATCTAAAACTCTTTTCTGCAGTTTTTCCCTCTGATAATGCAGCTGGATGCTACAGTGTATTTTCAAAAGCTTGTGCTTTTCACAGAATGCTTTCCTCTATGACAAGGCCTTTCTTTTGTTGTCCTCTCCACCTTCCAACAAGTTCTTTTATGTTGTGAGAAGTAAATAATTTGACCAGGCTTTGTAATGTTAACTTCCAAACTTTTTACTTTCATCAGTGAAATACTCTTGGTAAAAGTAATGTACTTTGAAGTTAGTTTTAGATCCAGCTGGCACTGTTCTTGAACATATATTTCCTCTGGAGTAAGAAGACAATATGAAAATGCTACTTTTGAAAGGCAAAACTCTGTACCTTCTCTTCTGTGATAATCTCTTTGTGAGACAAGGTACTTTTAACAGGCCTTTTATCAGAGGGTGACAATTTTGAGGAAGTTCAGTATTGCCTCAGATGATTTATGAACTGTAGCAATTTACTTCCTTTCAGGGTAGAGCTGTTTTAAAACTACAAGTTAAAATTATGCAGAATGCTTCTTACAAGGAAAAAGGTTTTTATGCATGGAATTGTGTTGAACTTCTGCCATAGTCTCCTGAATGGGAGGGTTTTCTTTTACTTGAGAGAGTCCATGGTAGACATTCACAGGCATAGCTGAGTAGTTAAGTCACTTGGATTCTAATTTTGCGAGGTCCTGTGTTGCCAACAAGCATGTGCGTGAGCTATTGCAAGGCTAGGCACTATGAGTGCTATGTGTCATCTGTATTTTACTTAGTGCAATAGGGCTGAGCTGTGGCAAGAGATGGTTTATTGATGCATGTGTTCAAATTTATTTATTTATTTATTGATTCATGTATCAAATTTAACAGTAAATTGCTGCATTAGTATGTGTTAGTGTAAATCTTGAATCTTGTCTGTATGTTCATGCCAGGAAATGCATTTTGATTAAATCCTTAAGGTAAGGTAAATCCTTAAGGTCTTAAGGTAAATATTGGGTTCTCTCTTAACCTGTCACTGACTTTAACAAAAGCAATGTGAAAATCACCTTGCCCCTTCTGGAAATTTGTATCAAATTATCAAGTTATCATATGTTGGCTAGTGTCTGGATGTTTTAATTAGAAAATAAACATACATTCTATGGCCTGATGTGACACTGTTGTGTGGAAGATGCATGGCTTGAGAAATCTGCAGGATTTGTAAGAGAAGTGTCACAGTTTCCAGGCTTTCTTTTGGGACTAAGAGCCTATGGAGTACTCTATGTTTAAGGCTTTCAAATGAAACTTTCATGAGGCTGAGATGTTTGTGTTGATGAGAATATTAAAATGCAGTAGCACTTGGACTCTTAAAGATCAGCTGGGCACTCTGCAAACATACAAAGCCTGTATCAGGAACAGTTTAGACGTAAATCCGTTAGGTGGATCACCAGGTCAGGTTTCACTCCCAAGCCTTCACTTAGGCAAATACACTGTCTGAATAACATGGCATGCTTCCTCTCTCGCAAATGCAAGATTGGGTACAAAGCTTGTACTTAAGTCTGCTATAGGATTTGTGCGGGTGGTTTTGTTAGCATAGATGGAGATTAGATGTATGAATCACTGCACTTGTGTGTTATTTACAGTGTTAGCAGTTACCAAGCAGCCAGTCTTCCAGGAGCAATATGCATGATGTTTAAGCAGGAGATCCTATCGTACTGTATAGGGAATGAGAAGCCTGACGATATGACCTTCACTGTGTGTATGCTCAGTCTTCTTTGAAGTTAGGAGAACTAGAGGGTGAATCTCTTTCCCTTTAGAAAAACTAAGACTGCAAATTTGTATTTATTTTCTGAAGTGTAGTAGCTTTTAATGACTGGAGTGACTGTGTAATATGTAAGATTTCTTCCATGGTGTAATGACAATACAATGTGCTTAAACCCTGCATTTTATATGCAGTGTTTTTCAGTGTGTTGGTTTGTACTTGGTAGGATGCACTTGAAAGTATTTGTTGTTTTACTGGAATCTGATGGTTTTCCTGCTTAACAAAATTACAGCTTTTGGTTTGTTAATGCTGTTCTGTGTAACTCTGAGAGTATAAAAAACCCCTACACCTTTATTGGAATTCTAGGTATGATATCTTTTCTTTAAATCCGTATTTTCTTTCTTTACCAAAAAGCCCCAGTCCTTTTGGCAGTTCGCTGTCCTCAGCTGCCAGAATTGAAACAGTGGCCTGTTACATGCACATTTGGAAATGGAGAGTGTATTGAAATTAAGGCCTTGTAGCTTTAGTAGCATCAGTTAATTAGGAACTTAAATTGGTTTACTTTATTTGAAATGCTTCTTGAGATGGTCTAGGAAGGCAGTAACAAAGCAGTGTCAGGATAAGGACTGAAAGCTGTGTCAGATTAATGTTGTTGAAGACAACAAGTGTGAAAGTATGAAGATGGTTTGAATGTGTAGCAACTGTGTATTGCTGCAAGACAGTGCTTAAAGCTTCTAAGCTGCTCAAGCTCTGCATGCCACTAAAATGTTTTTAGTTCCTCCATTGATCAGAATCTTCCCTATACTCTATAATGTATATCACACACTTTTAAGATGAAGTACTTTTGCATACTGTCAATATTTTCTTTATAAATAGCTGAGACTTAAAATATTTGAAGTTATTTGGAAAAAAAAAGGTAAAATTTAAAAAGTTTTCCATGAGATCCAGCAACTATAGTAGTTTTCAATTTATAGCACATCTAAAATAGTGCAGAGTATGAAGTGTTTTCTTCTACTTCTGGGGAAGCTGTTGTGAAGCCTTTGTCCTAATTAGGACCATGTTCAAGAGCAGCAGAATAAAAATAGAATGGCGGCTTAGGCAGGGAGGGTGACTGTTACTTACAGCGATTTCTTTAGATGCATCCCCACATGAACTTAAATGCTTTGGTAACAACTGGAAAGGCAGCGTAACTTACAGCCCAAGCGAGTACTGAAATTGTCTGAATGCAGCCCTTTCTTGTTGTTGCAGTGCTAGAAATGGGAGGATATTGGTATATTTGTTTTAGTGTGATGAATTAAGGGCTTCATATAAGGCTTCAGTATAACTTCTGAATGGTGTACAAATTAAATACAAGTGGGTTCGATAAATAGTTGTTACCAGGAGTATTATTTATTAGAACTGGAATCAATAAATGATGTGGAACTTGGACAGATACTCAATAATTGTGACTCTTCTGTATGGAGAGTGCCATGAAAAGTGAGAGCATGCATGCAGACATTTCTTAAGTTTAATTTAAGTGATCAGCATTGCTGGAGAATCATCCGATTGTCGAGAGGAAGATTGTCGAGAAATGAGTTATCTCTCCAAAACAGATATATGTTTGTGTTCTTCTGTCTCTGACTCCTGATGACATGAAATGCTGTGTAGCAATCAAAGCATAACAAAGAAATTTAGGTAAAAGCAACGCTACCTGAGTGGTAAAATACGCCTATTGATTGCTAATGCAAAAGCTGTCAAATGTTTCTGTTTCCATCTCCATCCTGATTGGCATAAGAGATCTCATTATAAATTTAGTGACAGAAACTGTATGTTTGGAGCACTTTTGATTAATAAGAAAGCCCTCTTTAGTAGCTAAGATATCCTTTGCATTTTGTTACTTTTTTTTTCCATTTGGAGGCTAACCTTTAATTAAAAGTAGCATAGTATGCTTTGAAGCTGCACTGGGTACTAATTAACTCACTTCAGTGCTTAAAGCCATGCTGTCTCCTAAGGTTTCCTGCTGTTTGCACTGGATAAATATTTATGTTTCAGCAAGGCATTAGCTTAAACCTGATGAATAGTGCATACAACTTAATATTTTTTGTTAATACTAAACACCATTATTTGGTACTATTGCTATATTTTATTGCAATTTCTTTATTTTAGAAAGGGGAGAAGAAGCCTGTTACATTTTACATACGCAGTAATGAATTAAATCTAATACTCAATAATTAAGCTGTCTAGCAGTCTGAGTGCTATATAGAAGCTAGTGCTGGATAATATAAGGTCTTCATTAATGTCTGGTTAGTGGACAAGACAGTGCTATATCACTGTGGTTTGTTTTCAAGTACGTGAATCTGGTTCTTATACGTAAACCCCATTGTTTTGTATTTTAAATTCTTTTTAATCCTACAGTATTTGCTATTTTAAAGGAAATTACTGGAATATGTGTAAAAACATTAAGTTGACTTAATAAATCTTAAAAACCCCCTGCATTCAACAGGTTTTTAAAACCAGCTACCATCTCTGAAAATTAAGATACTGTGAATATTTTCAGTCTTATAATGTAAGATATGTTGGGTGTACTATGGTAACATCTTTAAGGAAGCCACCTAGAAGATCTTCAAGTACAAAAATTAAAGCTCTTTTCCTCAGTAATACTCCTTCTCAGTGTTTTCTGCCTGAAGGAAATTGTGTTACTTTTCCAGAGTTGAAGTAGGTTGCAACTCAGACTGCAAGATCATATATTTTGTGTTAGGCTGTTAAAAGGAAAGTTCTTTTTAAAGCGTGAGGAGGCGTGATAGTAGGGGATTCCTTAGTTCTTCATATTTAGTGCTAAAACTACAGTTTTATGTTCTTTACAGTAACTTTACACTGGATTTTGCTAGTGAAATTCTGAGTATTCTACAGTTTATGGCTAGTAACATATCTGGCTGAGCCAATTACTGTCTACTCAGTTAAAATAAAACCTTTCTTATTGCCTTCCTTTAGGTTGTGCCAAAATACTTGCCTACTTTATGTCACCTGCTGACTATGCTGTGCTTTTACTTAGTTACAGCTTTTAGGCTCAACACGCTGTAGTCTTTCCACTCACATTTTTCTTATTCTCAATTATATTGACTCCATATGTCAAGCCTAGAAAGATTAATAGGCTCCTGCATTTTCTTTCCCTGCTTTGAACTAAATTCCCAGTGTGGCAGCCAGAGGGCAGGTGAGAGGCTTTTGACAGTAATTTTGCATGTTTGCTCACACTTGCATTCTATAGCTTTGCCAGTGCTGCTGTAGCATTTACCAATTCCTGCCTGTCTTGAAAGAATGTGATTTACATTTAATGGTAAAGCTGAGGAAAAAATTGCAAGTTTCTTCCCCCCTCCCTGTTTTCTCAGCAAACATTTGTGTCAGTACTGTAATTGAGGGGTATTTTCACCACAGTGGTGGTGTGATGAGACAGTACATTTCAGACAATCAAATTTGTCATTTTACTTAGTGAAACACAACAAAGTGAACATCTGTTTAACAGAGTGCTCAGTGGTACTGCTTCAGAATGTCAGAATTCTGTCGTTTCATCTAGAAATTAAGTTTTGTTGAGTTTTGAGTTGTGTTCTTCCAACGCTTTTGTATTGTGTTAGAGATTAAATACATGAGCAATCTCTTTTTTTTTGTTGCTTTAGTAACTGTTGTTTGGCATACATCTTTTCAGTATTATTCTTTTTGTCTTACTACAGAATTGAAGAGTGTCTGAAATATGTGCATTTGCACTGGTTATCAAGAGTTGTTACTAAAATGTAATGATTATTCGTACAGTGATATTTTATCCCAAACTGTTGTTACAGGCAAGCTGTAGCTGTACAGGGCAAACTGGTAAGGATTTTCCACCTGAATCTCAACATTATCAGAGAAGATCTCTAAACTGTGCAATTCCTTTGCATACATAATGCATTCATTCATTCATTCCTTAAGAAAGTAATGAAAATCTTTGATTCATTCTGATTTTAGTCGTATCTAAGTCTCTCAGATGTTTTGTCCTATTCTGGCAAAGAAGTGGATGATAGTTCACCTATTTTCATGAAGTTGGAGCAATCCATTGAAACAGTGGCAAGGATTAACTTACTCAACCATTTACAACTGCTTTTCAGTGTGGTAAAATATAAGTCCTGTATAAATTCAGTAGCAGCAGTAGGATGTGGGTATACTGGACATGAAAAGGAAGAAGGAACACCTAAAAGAAGGTTCCTGCTTGTACAGTAAACAGAGGAACTGCCAAAAGTGTTGATAGGAAGTTGTCAGTAATGAAAGAGGAACTAGATGACACTACATTTACCCTCCAAGAGGTTTCTTAAATATGTCTGTTGATTTTTAATGTCGGGTGTATGATCTTTTTGTGTTGTGTGGTTGTTAACCTACACTCTACAAATGTGATGCTGTTTGAAAAGAGACCATTTACTGAAGTTATTCTTGCGTTTTCCTCTTATGATATAGCTTGGTTTGCTCTTGATTCATTCCAGCTGCTTTTTCATATGGATGTGACATTTTTTGCAGCCCAGAAAGTGAGCTGTATCCTGAGCTGCATCAAAAGAAGCATAGCCAGCAGGTCAAGGAAGGTGATTCTACCCTTCTACTCTTCTCTCGTGAGACCCCACCTGGAGTCCTGCATTCGGTTCTGGAGTCCTCACAGTATCACAGTATCACAAAGTTGGAAAGGACCTCTGAGATCATCAAGTCCAACCTATAACCTAATACTAACACCAACCATCATCTAAACCATGGCACTCAGTGCCACATCCAATCTCCCCTTAAACACCTCCAGGGTCGGCGACTCCACCACCTCCCTGGGCAACGCATTCCAATGGCTGATCACCCTTTCAGTGAAGAACTTCTTCCTCACATCAAGCCTAAACTTTCCCTGACGAAGCAGCACATGAAGGATGTGGATCTGTTAGAGCAAGTCCAGAGGAGGGCCATGAAGATGATCAGAGGGCTGGAGCACCTCCCATACGAGGACAGGCTGAGAGATTTGGGCTTGTTCAGCTTAGAGGAGAGAAAGCTTTGGGAAGACCTTGGAGAAGCTTTCCAGTAATTAAAGGGAGCCTACTGGAAAGATGGGGAGGGGCACTTTCTCAGAGAGTGCGGTAATAGGACAAGGGCTAATGGTATTAAGCTGAAAGAGGGGAGATTTAGATCAGATATTAGGATGAAAATTTTTCCTGGGAGGGTGATGAGGCACTGGCACAGGTTGGCCAGAGAAGTATCACAAGGTTGGAAAAGACCACTGAGATCATCTAGTCCAACCTATGACCCAACACCAACACCTACTCGTCATTTAAACCGTGGCACTAAGCGCCTCATCCAATCTGTTTTTAAACACCTCCAGGGACAATGACTCCACCACCTCCCTGGGCAGCGCATTCCAATGGCCAATCACCCTTTCAGTGAAAAATTTTTTCCTAATATCAAGCCTAAACCTCCCCTGATGTAGCTTGAGACCTCTTGTTCTGTCACTGGTTGCCTGAGAGAGGAGATCAACCCCTGCCTGCCTACAACCTCCTTTTAGGTAGTTATAGAGAGCAATAAGGTCTCCCCTGAGCCTCCTCTTCTCCAGGCTAAACAACCCCAGCTCCCTCAGTTGCTCTTCATAGGTCTTGTGCTCCAGCCCCTTCACCATATTTGTTGCTCTCCTCTGGACACACTCCAGCATCTCAACATCCCTCTTAAACTGAGGGGCCCAGAACTGGACACAGTACTCAAGGTGCGGCCTGACCAGTGCCAAGTATAAGGGGATGATAACTTCTCTAGTCCTGCTGTTCACACCATTCCTGATGCAGGCCAGGGTACCATTGGCCCTCTTGGCCACTTGGGCACACTGCTGGCTCATGTTGAGTTTCCTGTCCACCATCACTCCCAAGTCCCTTTCCACTTGACTACTCTCCAGCCACTCTGTCATGGATGCCCCATCTCTGGAGGTGTTCAAGACCAGATTGGATGGGGCTTTGAGCAACCTTATGTTGCAGAAGGTGTCCCTGCACATGGCAGGGGGCTTGGAACTGGATGTTTTTTAAGGTCCTTTCCAACCCATACCATTCTATGATTCTATGATTTCTACAAACATAACATGTTGCTTCCTGGGGTTGTAAAGGTGTACTGATGCTGTTCAGCTCTGGTTCATTTGAGTCCACTGTGTCCCAACTACATAGGTAGTCACTGACCAGCTTCCATGTATTGACATAATTGCACCTGCTGTTCAAGTGACTTTTCAGTTCCACTTGTAAGCAAATACACTAAATCAAGTTCCAAGTTCAAAGACTTCAAATTATAGAAACAACTTTTGACTATTTTACTGTTATGGTACAGAAAGATTTATCAGGCTCCAAATCATGGAGTCTCTGCTCTAAACCAGAGCTCTGTATTTGTGACTGGATATTGAAGTGTTGCTCACTTATTCTAGAAATAACTATATGGGAAGGTTTTAAAGAATGCGCTTAGAAATCAGGCATGTCTTCAGCAGAAAACATGTTGACACTTAATGGGAATGCAAATAAAAGAAACAGGATATGAAAATGAATGCATGTTCTACTGTTTTTAATCTGAAGCTGTTTTCTGCTGTTTCTGGAGCATCCAAAACATTGACCTATTCCAGGATTTATGCCAGAAGCATAGTTTACTGCTTGTTTCAAATGCAATGTGTTGGGCTTTCTCAGCTACAAGTGGAAATGCTTTCAAAGGATACTTCATAGTTGCGAGTACATGAAAACTTCTGAACGCTCACAGAATAGGGTCCAGGTTGTAGAGGGAAGTTTTAACTGGACGTGTGTCACTGTCTGGTGAAGGAGGATATGACTTCAAACCAGACAGAATTCCCTTTAAATGGTTTTCATGCTAATAATGCTATTTTAAAATGTTTTTAGAATGTATAACAACTAATTTTTGGCAATTAGGTCACTTCTGAAGCGCCTGTAACTTCTGCAACCTAATTCTTGGTTTGTGTAGTTCTTCGTATTTTATGGATGCAGAAGGAAAAATCAGTTGAAAGGAGGTCCCAAGAGCTGCTACAAAATTTTTTCCTTGTGGGGCTTGTGTAGTATCTTCTAAAGTCAGTCTCTGGCTTGCAGGTAGGCATCTCTGCCTTTCAAATTAAATGAGGTGCATATACCTAGAATGGGGCTAATAAATAGGCAGAATCTCATGAAATCTCATTCGCAGCTGGTGGAGTTGGGATGTTTTGGCCAAAAGTGTTGCTTTCTTAATGTTGCTACTAAAAAGTAGAGAGCGAAGAGAATTAAAAATAGAAGGTGAAGAGCTTGCTTAAACTGCTGTCCCTACTTTGCAAGCATAGTCTTTTTCCTTCTGGTAAGTCACTGCTGAGCTACTTGTCAGATGAATGCTCAGCTAGCTCTAGCTGAAACTACAGGCTGTAATGTTAGAAGGAGTTGGAATTGTGCCTTTAACAGCTGATGCTCAGAAGTGAAGTACAGCCTATGCTCAGTTGTCCACAATGCTTTTTAGGTCACGCTCAAGCTATTGTGCAGCATCTGCTATGCATGCTTTACTCTCAGTGTCTTTCCAAACAGACGCATTACCCAACACCTCTCTTTTTGATGTGTGGCTGAAAGTTCTGAGCAAACTCTTAACTTGAGATGAATTGAAGTTTTCAGTTAGAAAGGATAACTTGTTTGCTGCAAGCTCATTTTCAAAACAGGCTTCAAAGAGCTGAAATTAAATGAATGACTAGTAGTAAAGGTATGTTATAGTAGCACTGAAGTTTGAGGAGGCATGGAAGGGGATGCCATGGCAGTGCCACCAAAGTAATGATCTGTGCTCTTGAGAAGACCATTGGTTGGTTTGAGACTTGTATGCCATACTGAAACGAGAGCTGCAACATAATTATTCTTTCTGTATAGTTTATTCTATTCCATGGTTTTAAAGTTGTCTTTGGTCTTCAGGGGAGCTTCCTGACTTCATAGAGATGCAGCATAATTTGGGCTTAGGGAAAAAAGGGCACATGAGAAAAGTGGGTAAATTTGGAGAACAAGTCTTATGAGGAGCAGCTGAGGGAACTGGGATTGTTCAGCCTGGAGAAGAGAATGCTGAGGGGAGACCTCATCACTGCCTACAACTACCTGAAAGGAGGTTGTAGCGAGATGAGTGTTGGTCTCTTCTCCCAAGAGACAGGTTATAGGGTGAGAGATAATGGCTGTAAGTTGCACCAGGAGAGGTTCAGGGTAACATGAGGAAAAATTTATTCACTGAAAGGGTTGTCAGGCACTGGCACAGCTGCCCAGGGATGTGTTAGAGTCACCATCCCTGCAGGTGTTTAAAAGATGTGTAGATGAGTTTCTCAGGGATATGGACAGGTACTATTGGACTCTGTGATCTCAAAGTTCTTTTCCAAGCAGACCATTCTATGATTCTGCAGCACTGCTTTTCCTTACAGGAGTGGTAAGAGCTATGTTTTGTACTGCAGTATTGCACGCTCATAGATGCCCTTGACACGAGTTACAGGAGTGCTGATACACAGAAAGCAGACAAAATTTCTAAAGCTTTCTAGTTTGGTCTTATTGGAGCATAAAGAAGATAGCTTTATTTCAATACTATGGAATTTTGTGGCTAAAGCAAAAATGGGAAAACCTGTGTGGATTAGGTCACTTTTGTAGTATTAACACATTGTTCACTTCTACGAAATTCTTTTTGTTGTTTCAGTTATGTTTGTTAAGCTTGTGATTGTTCTCAGGTTAATATTACTTTAATTTAAATTTTATTTCCTTATGATGCATATAGTTATATGGTATAGTTATATAATTATACCTTGACTTTTCTTTGTGTATATTAAACAGTTAATGATATTAATCCAGAATACGTAAGAACATATTTTAAGACAAGATTTTTCAACTACATGTTTTTTTATTTTATCAAGAGTAGGCTTTTTATATCTGTTCTTTCTTAAAGGTTTAATAAGATGTAAACAATATTATTTGCATGGAGTAAAACAAAAGGGGAAGCTGCTAAGAAAACTGTTTTGAAAGTCATGGCTCTTACTTTATCGCGCTATAATGAATGAAGCTATTGGTATGTTACAGATGGTAGAAAAGGCACCACTTGAGGACACATGGCAAATGAAATAGTTTGAAAGAGGGTAGGGCTTCTGCAAGTTGGACAGTGGGATGTAACCAAAGTAAGTTGGCTTGCAGGTAGTCAGTTTTGACTGACACTGAGGTTACCAACATGGCAGTTGTACTTACAGTGTGCTTTTGTGCAGAAGGCAGCAAGGAAGAAAATAGTCAAGTGGGTTAAAAAAAAAGAAATTCGAACAATGGAAGTTACTTCATCTTACTTCAGTTTTGCATTGTACTGCCAGGGCTGCTTTTTTACTGTTAAATATAAATCTGACTTCCTATGGCTTGTTTAAATTAAAGTGACTATATCAACTTGTAAACCCATATCTCGTTGAGTTGTTTAGTTGGCATGAGTCATTTGGTTGTCTTGAAAGAGTTATCTCCTTGTCGGTTAAGGGCAAGTGCGAGGTTAGTTGTGGACAAAGGTGGTTTGTAATTGTTGTTTGTTAATCTGAAGTTTGGCAAATATCATTGCCAGGAATCAAAGATCAGGATTAAAATCTTCAAAAGCCTATGCTTATAGGGATCCTACCATCTGTTTCAGAGTTTAGGAAGCTTCATCATGAATATTTTGTGTTTGTGCCCTTGTAACTATTTGTCAGCGTTGTAGATGCTGTTATGACTTCAGCTGCAGGTAGTTTGTTGTTTATTTTCCTGTTGAGAGAATTGGAAGGTTGTAGAAGGTTGAGTTATAGTCTATGTGTAGATTTCTGGGCTGCAAAGTGTCAGTGTTCTATGGAGCTGGATCCTTTGCATGAGGAACAACTGCATTTAAGACATTTATTTATAATTTCTACACAATTTGGTTAATGTACGCTTTCTTTCTTCAGAATGGATTTTTTTCCATATTTGCTGTCATCAAAACTGAATTGAGGCCTGTCATCTGAGGCTGAATGTAATTAGCCCTATGTAATGAATATTCAGGAGGACTTTTCCATTTGATGGGCAAAAATCTAGCACTTTGTACCCTCAATGTAAACTGTTCAAGAAGCATATATTCACAAGATCAGGAAATCTTATTTAAATCTGTATCATAGAAAAGTCAGCTGACCCCTGACTCTTCAATGTTCCATATTATGATCAGAAGTGTAAGCTGCAAATAAGATGGTTGCTTCTGGTACTCATGGGGCAGAAGGGATGCAGCAAAAATGAACAACCTTGGCGATATGAAATTCAAATTGTCAGCAGTTTCAGTTCCTAAGGTTCAGTAACCTTTCAACCCACTGGGAACAAGCATATTTGGAACAGTTATCTTTGTGTAGGCTCACTGCTGTGTTGTGAAGAAGACTGCAGTAGTGGCTATACTGAGTCAGACCAGGACCTCAAACCTCATTCTCTGACCATGGCTGTTTATAGAGACTTAGAATGGAACTGATAGGGAAGCTGGAAGAGTGTTCTTCGGGAGCAACTTCTGACTTCAACTTTCTGAACTGGAAGAAGTGCTTATATATTTATATATTTATTGGCTGTGGACGGGTTCTTCCATGAAATGAGTCTGGGTTTCTTTTATTTCTGTGCTTTTATGTAAAGTTCATGTACTCAGACTTGAGATGCAAACACATACTTTCTTCACATTGTTTTTGCTAACTCCTTCTGTTTGTTTTGAGCCTGTCACCTGTCATCTCACCTATTGCTTCTTAGTTCTCCTGCTAGAAGACACTGAACAGCCATCTCTTGTCATTTTAGGAATTTGTTTGAGCTCGAGTCAGTGATGCTTGGTGCATGGTAGCTATCTTGTTGACATTGCCTGGTTTTACTCTGAAGATAGCAATTATCAGAGAATATTTGATACTGAGCCTTTGAGCACTGCTTGCTTTGTGTATTCGAACAGAGCATGTGATTGTTTCAGGCTTAGCACAATGTGGCTTTTGTTTCTTTGTGCAAGTTTGAAAAATGTCAAGAAGTTGGTTCTGGCTTTGTGGTTTCTGAAACTTGCCAGGGTGGTTTTTAGAGTCCACAGTAGTGTCAGTTTCTTTTCTTGAGAGACTTGGAGTGATTTGCTACCCATTACTGCACCTACAAGTATCTGTTTGAACAGAATGGCTTGACCATGTTCGAAATTGTTAGTAAATGAACAGATCACAGTATTGCTAGAATAAGTTGTGCATTAGCATTAGGAAAATAAAGTTCTCTTCCTTGGTGGTTTATTAAGAAATACACTTATCTGAGTGCTCTTTCCTGTTCTGTGGCTTCCAAGGATTGTGTCTTTTTCTCCGAAACAAGTTGGGAGACAAAAGGTTCAGCAACATGAATTTTAAGCGTAGACTGTAGTTCTTAAGTGAACTTGATGTATGATGTAGAGCTGATGAAATCTTTTTTAATAGTACTTGTACCACTTTGAAGGGTAAGAATATTGAGTCCAAATTGGCCCTTTCCTACTTTTGTATACAAACTACTGTAGAATACAAGATCAACATGTACCAGGGACTTGATCTCTTATGGGTCTGGTACATCCTGACAGAATGCTCACAAGTTTGGTAAATTTGGCTAATGGTTCATAAGAATCTTAATTTTCTGGTCCACGTTTCCCATAGGCTAAAAACATTTTTCCTAGCAAACAATACAAACTTCCAAGCAGATATTTTTCAGATTAGGTAACAACATATTATATGCGTTCCCTCCTCTTCCAGCAATTCCCAGAGGATAGGACTTGAGCAGTTTTTGGCTCCTGGTTTTGTGTTTTCCAGCTCTGTGACTTCCACTAGCAAATGCCTAGTACTGTGGTTCCAGAGGTCAGTTCTGCAGAACTCAAGAGTTCATTCTTGATCCAAGTCCAGCCTCCTTGTACTTGATCCAGATTTCATTTACACACATGTATTCTGTGGATTAATTGTAAAAGGCTGGGTAGCTTTAAAGAATAGGAAAGCCACCTATTGTGAGAATTTCTTTTGAAGGAACAACCCGTGCCCCTGTTTGTGATTTCATTCAAGGCTATGATTTGATCTTGTTTGATTTAAAAAGTCTTGAGTGACAGGTATGAAAACCTGAACCACTTAATTAGATCGATCCATTGGTAAGTTCGCCAGAGAGTACATCTTAATCCATCCTGGCTCACCCTCCACCAGCTCAGTGCATAGCAACATTTTCTCCCTCTATTAAAACCAGTAAGTTCAGTAAGTTCCTATTATATTTGTGCTGTAATGAAAAAAAAAATGGTCTTTGTAGAGACTTTGTAGAACTCTTTTCCAGACAAGACTTGCCTTTGTCAAACAAACTCGCTTTATATCTAATTCCAGTTGTACTACTTATCTTGAAACAAAACAAAAATTGATATCTCCTATGTAATGAGAGTTTTATTATAGCATTAGAATAGAGCAAGATCAATTTACTGCTCTTAGAGGCTGCTTATGACTTGGGAACAGATCCAGAGAACAGTCTTACCTCAAGCTATGTCAAAAAGAGTGGCAGACTTTGAGTGGAATGTTAGACTTGTTTTCCTCTTGTTGATATTAGAGCTCAAGTTGCATATGTCCTAAGGTTCCAGTGCTAGAGATTAGTAAGGGCTGTATGGCTTTAAGTATGCTTGCTTTAAATAGATGTTCTGTTAGGAAAGCTAGTTTGTTAATTATTGTTTAGTGTAAGTTCTATTTCTTGCTGCTGGTCCAGGTTGAGGGTCTTGTGGAAAATATTCCAAAGTGCTTTTGACTCACAAAGCATAAACACACAGATAACTATTCCATGTGTTAGCTGGGGTGCAGTAACTGTGCATGCTTTCATCATGTGGCAAACATGAATTAATGTGACAAGACCTGCAGTCAGTGTTGCCTAAAGTTGCTTTACTTCATGTATGATATAAACTAAGAATATATGTGTTGAATAAAAGTTCAGCGGAGAAGTGACAACCTAATGGTTACCGAGATCTGTCAGGAATGGTTTTGTGATATCATTTGAATCTTTGATGCTTCTTCCTCTTTCCTGCATCTGTCTTCACCAGCACATCCAAGTGACTGCTGCTCAACCTCGTGGGGCGAGGAGCTTGGGGGCATTGGAAGCTGCTCAACAGTTTTGGTCAAAGTATTGTTTGATTTGTGGGGACAAAAGCAATTTGTTGTTAATGAAGTTGTCAAACTCCACTCGTTCGAACTCATTGCAAGGGCAGAAGAGAAAGAGACCAAGGAAAAATGTCTGTTCAAAGCATTGACTTGCTGATGTACCTTAAACCAAGATGTTTTGGGGGAAATGTTGTGTAGTGCTTGCTATGTTGTTTGAATTTTCGTTACAGTTTTGGTATTTATGAAGTACATTCTCCAAGTAGCTTGTATTTACTTTATCCACTTTGTTGCTTTAATTACATAGTAATTGGGACTTCTAGTGATTACAGTGGCCTATATCTTGCAGTTGAATCCACTCAAATGGATCTGTAATTAAAGCCTGCTTTTTTTTAAATCCTTTTGGGACTTTTTTCTGTCAAAGATTAACAGGTGCTGTAATTTATGGCTTATCTTAGCCCACTTTGTGTTAAAAATCCCATTTCAGAGTTACTTTTTATAAACTTTTTATGAGTTTCAGAAAAAATTGTATTGTTAACTGAAATTTGTTAATCTTTCCTTTAGAACACTCTTGTGTTTGCTGACTCTGTCCATATATTGTTACAGTCCAACTTGATGTGTAATTTAACTAGCACAAAATGTAGCAATCCTCAGCAAAAAAGGTTGTCTGCCTGTTTTAATAGCTCACACACACCTGCTGTGTGGAATGGAGGCTTTTTTCCTTTCTAGGGAAAGATCAGTCTAGCAGATAATCTTTGTCTTCAAGGAAAATAATTATAAGATTAGTTTTCTTATTTGTGACACTTGTGTATTGCTGTGAATACGTGTGCCTGAGGTTAAACAATGTATTCATAAGGGTTATATGCATTTTTTAATGTGTGAAGGTAAAATAAGGACGATTTACCTTCTGTGCTTCTCAGTAGCCTTAGCTCTCAATGGAATGCCTCTGCTACTTTAAAAATCAAAGACTTGATCAGCAAAAACTTCGTCCTGTTTCTTTTAGTTCAGCTTTTTATAGTTTTCAGAAGTTCATACTTTTGCCAAAAAAAGACTTGCCTTTGAATACACAGTCCTAAAAGCTTGAAATATTGTTCTTAGTCCAATGGACAGCACCAGCCAAGGATGCCTTTAATCTGAAAATAATGCTTGATGGATCAGTAGGAACAGGTGAAAAAAATGCCTCTATTTGATAAGTGTGGTGTCAGCTTTGGACTGGAGTATCCAGGACTACACTGGATACTTCTGAACTGTGGGTTTCTTGTTTTGAACAGTCCATATTAGCACAGGCTTTTGTGCTATTACTAGGACTCAGTAGGGAATGGTTACTATTGTCAACCCTGCTGAAGCATGAAACATTGCAAAAGTCTTTGTCCACCGTCACAGGAATGAAAGGTGCCTGGCTCTGTGTTTTTTACTCCCTCCCCTCAGGTAATTGTCTACATACAGAAAATCCCCAGAGCCTTTTCTACCCCCAGCTTAACAGTCCCATCTCTCTCAGCCTCTCCTTACGTGAGAAATGCTCCAGTTCATCCCTCAGCTTTGTGGCCTGTTGCCAAACTCTCTCCAGTAAGTCCATGTGTCTGTTGTGCTGGGGAACACAGGGCTACAAATGTGTCTTACCAGGGCTGAGCAAAGAGAAGGGTCACCTCCCGTGACCTGCTGGTCATCTGGGGCTGTTGCACCTTTGCCGCAAGGGTGCGTGTGGCCGGCTCACGTTCCTATTGTTCAGGATCCCAGGGGCTTTATCTGCAAAGCTGCTTTTCAGCTGTCTGGCACCTGTGTGTCCTGGTCCCTGAGGTGGTTTGTCCCAGGACTTGGCATTGCCCTTTAAACTTCCTGAGATTCATGTATTGGCTCACATCTCCTACCTGTTGATGTCCTGGAAACAGCAACACCCCTCTGGAGTATCAACATTCCCTCCTGGGTTTGTGTTACCTGCAAGCTGAGGGTGTGCTCCAGACCACCACCCATCTTTGTTAATGAAGATATTAAACTGTCCTGGCCTGGGCACTGACCCCTGGCACACACCAACAAGGCTAGGTCTCTCCAGCTGGGCCTTATGCCGCTGGTCACAGCCCTTTGAGCCTGGGAACTCTGGTGATTTTCTGTTCTCTGGGATTCCTGAGTGCTGCAGTGAGTATCTTGGCTCTTTCCATATCTCTTGTGAGTAGATCCTCTGCCTCATTCAGCCACGTAGCTCTAGTTTTCCTGTTGCTGATAGTATTTTTGCAAAAAAACCTATGAACCATTCTTGAGCATCCTTGATCCTCGTTATTGCTTTGATCATTCTTCCTCTTGGGGTCCTGTGCTCTGTGTCTTGGTCACTGCAACTATGGCTGCCCTGACCTTCACATCACTGTTCAGTTTTTCCATGTTTGTAATTATGATGTTCTGTAGAGTGCCTGCCTTTCTTGTCTCCTCTGTAACCTCTTTCAGGAAGTTATAATCGGTGCACTCCAAAAAACTTCTGGATTGCTTGTTACCTGTTGTGTTGCCCTTCCAGGACATAAAAGGTTAGTTCATGGTGTATTTGAGGACCAGATATGTGTAAGTGTGAGGTTTCTTCAGTTGTATGAACAAAGTCTTAAATATTTCATCTTGATTGGATAATGAGTAGCAGACATTTCTCACAATGTCATCCACAGTTGTCTGCCCTTTCGTCCGTGACCCATAAGCTCTCAGCTGTTTTGTTGTCCATTGCAAGCTAGAGCTCCATGCATCCCTACTGCACTCCCAGACGAAGAGCAGCTTTCCTTTTTCACCAATTTAGACTGTCACTAAAGAGCCCGTATCCAGCCATGGTAGGCGGTCATGTGAACTATGTCTTAGTGATCCCGTCGAGATCATAGCCCTGCACCTACACACAGACCATAGCGTAGATGTTGGTCCCTGTGTTGCGTGTATATTGGTGTATGGACACTTCACAGAGGCACCCAGTCATGCTGATTTGCTAGAAGAGGTATTAGAACTTCCCCCATCATGCTGTCCTGCAGGCAGTGTATTGTTTATGTGCTTATATTTGAGGTGGGGAAGTCTGTCTTGCCTATATCACTGTACCCTTTGATTGGCAGCCGGGTCTGGCACTTCCTCACTTGGCTGTGGTTTGTTATGTACCTCCCCAGATGCTTCTGGTATCCTTCTTACAGAGCTGCCCCAACCTTCTACTTCCCAAGAGAAGCCTTTCAGTGGAGCTGCTTCTGCATTGTACCTCCTAGGTCTTTACATCTACTACTGCTGTTTTCTCCAGAACCTAAATCAAACCCTGTGTGGCTTGCAGTTCCTTAGACCTTCCTTGTTCCACTTTCATCATCAGAAAGTATTTTTCTTCTATGCTTTGTGCAGTCTTGCATATCTTGTAAGAGGAGATTGCCCTAGCTGGTTCCTTATAGTTTCACATGACCAGGCCCTTTATTTAGTGATAGCACTAGTGAGTTGGGGTGGAAATCTCTGACTGCTTACGCTATTATTGTATATCAAAGCGATTCAAGAAGTTGCTGGACAGCCTGTTCAATCTTGTTCCTTTTGCCGTTTTTGTCTGAGTAGTCTTTCCTCACAACAATGTCTTATTCATGGAAAGATTTTTTGATTGTTTTCTCTGTAAATAAAGCCTTACTTAAGTATTTTTTTCTTCACTGCTTTGGAGGGTTATAGTGAGCTCTCACTATTATCCTGACTGGTTCTTTCCCCATTAGACTTCTTAATATTCTCTGGATATAATCCACTACAAGCTGGGTTTCAGAAGAAAATACTTGTATTAATGTTACACAAGGCAGTTCTTCCCTTTCCTTCTTTCTTTGCATGTCATTCATCAACAAGCCTATACATGGGTATCAATACTTGATAACAAATTTTAAACTGGCAAAATCAAACTTGATGACTGAACATTTCACCAAGTAAGTGTTAATTTTTCCCACAGAACAATATTTGATTTTGTCATTGTTTGAAATCTATGGTCACAATTTGAGTAAGCTAATGTGTATTCTTGACTAGTTTACCTCTGCCTAGGGTATCCCCCACAGCATCTGCTTTTAACAGTTATGTATCTTAATTATATGTTACTCTGTGTTTCAAAATAAGCCGTTCCAAAGGACCATTGTTCTTAAGTCTTCTTTCAAAAGCCACTCTGCATCTCTTGTGTTCAAGTATTGGCACTGATGATCTTGCTCTGCCTGAGGTTGTACAAGGGGAGTCTGTCTTGGGCTACATGCAAGGCAAGAGACTTGTTGTCCTGCAGTTGCCACTGTGGGGGACAATTGAAAGGTTTTCCATCAGTCTTTATTCTGTGACCTTTTCCAAGTTAGGAATAGAAGTTGACGAGGAAAAACCTGAACAGTCATTTCTCTTCAGTGGGTCCATACAGTTTTCTCTCAAGTTCTGTAAGCTGAAAAAGAAATTGAAATTGAGAAGGTAATATTTTTCTGTATTCAAAATGCCATTTCTGCAAATCTTTGACTTATTGAGCTTCCCGTGCAATACACATTCGGAATTTATGAAATTGCTATACATGAAGATTCCCATGTTTAATGCTTTCAGCAGCTTGCCTAAGTGAGGTAGAATAAAAGTTCAAAGTAGTGGCAGCATGTGAAATGTTAACAAGTAAAAGCATGATAAGATTCTTTAAATATTCCTTAGGGCTTAATTGTCATCATCTGCTGAATGCAGTGACTACATAGTTTTCACAAACTGTGTTTGCCTATTCTTTCAGGCTGAAGAAGGGATCAAAACGGATGTCAGAAGATGTTAGCTGTGGATACTGGCATAGTGGAGGAGTGGTTATCAGAGTTCAAGGTAATACACAGTCAGATATTTAGCCAGTAGAGTTTGAATTGCTGCTGGAGCAGTATGCGAGTGCTTGATTGCTGTAGGAAATGGAGAAAAATAGTAATCTTGGATTTTGCTGAAATAGTGTGATTCGTACATTGTATGTATCTTGTCTGCTTGAAAGGATTTTTTTTTCTTGTCCTTTTGGGATTACCTACTTTGTAATACAGAGCAGTGAAAATGTATTCCACAGATGAGTGGCCTTGTTGGTTTAAGTGTGGGCTAGACTTGACTATATGTTTTGCTTCTGGTCTACTTAAATACACTGGGAATGCGTTTTCAAATCTGTATAGTGGAGTATGATCTCCTTTGAAGGACTGCAGATAAGAAGGACTGTAAGACCTACGAATAGTGAGTTTAAATATACAGCTTCCGAGGGGTTGTTAAAAAGATTAGGTTTCTACCCTCTTAAGTACTGGCAGAAAATCTGTTTAGTGTCAGAGAAGAACTGTTCATGTCAACTGGAATTTGTGTTCTTTTGAGGCATTATTCTATCCTGTAATAATGTTCACTAGCTGTGTACAGTCAGTCTTGAGAAAGCTCCTTCAACTATAGATCTGCAAACTGCAAAGTTTCACAATTCTGAAGTTTCACAGCAAAATTAAACTAAGAACTTTTATTGCTTAGGCTTTAGTTATTGTGGTTGTTTTAAGTGCATACAATATAAATATACACACTTATACAGTGGATTTACCCTTGCTGACATGATAGCAAAAATAAAATAGTGAGAAGGGGGCAGGTTTGTTCTGTACCTGTGCAAGGAATGATTCCATACTCCATGACTGCACTTGTTTTAAATTTCACAGTGAAATTTCAGTGGAATTTCTTGGTTTTTATCTATTTCCCATCCCCCGTCTTTACCTTCAGTATGAAACTGTTTGCAAAATGATAAAATGCAGTTTGCCTTCTGGCAATATTGTTGACCTGAAAACATAGTGATTTCCATAGTAAGGATTTATTTGTGAAACAATTTTTATTTTACTATAAACTGATAAATAGTAACTTGTAATGGAAAATTATTGTTGAAATAACTGTTATATTTTAAAGATAAATACTGCTTTTTCTGGTAGTTATTATGTTTTTATTTCAGACACTGCCAGAAGCATCCATATCCAGCTATGCTACAAACTTGAAAGACAAGAGTGCTTTGATTTCATCTCTTTACAAAGTCATTCAGGAGCCACAGAGTGAAGTGAGTATTTTGGGGGTCTCACTCAAAATGTCTGACATAACATCAGCGCAATAAAATAAGGCATTGCATGCTAGTTAATTGTGTTCTATAATAACTTGCATGAACTACAGGACTGCATGAAGAGTCTCTGTCAAAATGTTTGTTCTTAGCAACGTCATGTTTGTTCTTAGCACCATGGAAACGATAAGTTTTATAACCTACTGATCTTAGCTAAGCTTGTAGATCATACTCATGGGCTTCAGGACTTGGGTGTAGAATTGAGAAATATATTCAGAAATTGAAAAGTTATTTGAGACTGACTGAAATCTTTCAGTAATTCGGTATCACTTGAATGTGAGTCTATAGCTATCAGAAGCTTGTCTGGTACAACCCAAGAGAACAATATTGGATAGATTTGCAATCCTTTTAAGTTATTGGTCTGGCTTTTTTTGTTGTTTTAAATGGATACAATATAAATATACACATTTATACAGTGGATTGCAGTGGACCTTGCTGACATGATAGCAAAAATAAAATAGCGAGAAGGGGGCAGGCTTGCTCTGTTCCTATGCAAGGCATGATTCTGTACCCCATGACTGCGCTTGTTTTAAAGTGTCCAGTTGAGTTCAGAACAAACTGAGCTGATTTTATTTGTGTCTTGTTAACTGTATTGTCTCACTTTCTACTGTTCAACAAACATTTGTGTAGTCTTTTAAAATTGCACTAATTGCTTAATTTCTCTGTACATACTCAGCATAAGGAATGTTTCCCAAGTTTGGGATGGTATACGTAGTAGGAGTGGGGTTAAATTCTTTCAATTTATACCTTTTTAGAGAGAATGCTGGGACACAAATTCCCAGATTCTCAAGAAAATCAAAAATATAATTTTACTTTGCTGCTCAGGAAGGCATTCTGAGTCATTCCAACTACTGAGTCAAGCCTGTCTGTTGTACAGAATGCGTATCAACACGTAAATTCATCTGATGAGTCTCCCTGTTGATGGCCAGATGGATACTTTCATATGTTTATTGCTTTCTTATTACTTCTGACTATCACTGGGAAGTCAAGATACTGTGAATTCTGCTCAAAAAGATAATATTGAGCATAATTCTAGGGGCAAGGTATTGAAGATTTCCCTGGAGAGGCTCTGAATTGAAATGTGCTTATGCTGTGTTGGGAGAACAGTACTGAAATTTTCATTTGGACTGCTCTCCGAGTACCTGGCACTTTGTGGAAAGGCCTGCTTGGAGCTTTCCACATTGTGAAAATACTTACAAACTAGCAATTAACTAGACACGTAAATTCTTCCAACTGTTATTTGAGATCTTTTAGCTGCATTGTGTAATGACAGCTTGCTTTACAGTATAGCATATGTGCTGTCCTTTCTTATCTCATGTGTAATGCACGGGGAACGATTGGTGATGAACACTGCAAACACTGCTGAGACTGAAAACAGACCAACAACTACATCCATATACCTTTGAATATATGTACTTCTGATACAATTATCTGTACCTTAAAATTGTGATTAATCTCATTTTAGGGCACGGATGCGTTATTTTTTTAAAACATTTGAAAAGCAACCATGTGTATTTGCATTTGTGACTGCATTTTCCTGCTACTTCAGGTTTGTTCTTCATATGGGTTTTTTTGTTTGCTTTTCAAAAAACGTCACCAATTCAAGATTTTTTTAATTTCTACCTAAAGTATTGCTGTCCTTTTAGAAAGTAGCTGTGCAGGCATTTGCATTAGGAAATAGTAAGTGTTTTGAGTGTCTAATGCAGTTGGATACAGCTTAAGGAGAAGAGAGATGAAATTGCTTGGACATTCTTATGTTCCAGCATTAAAAATTGTTTTAGTCTAGACATCTTTTTGGAACTGTTTTAGTATAAAAAAATATATTGAAACAGCAACAATCATTATTGCATTTTGATGTTAGGTTGTAGCGTGTGGTGGCATTTTGAGGAAGAAAATCTGTTTTTGTACTGATTACGCATTTAAATTTGCTGATAGAAAGCTGTCTCAGCTAAGATAATGATGTGAACATGAATACCTGTCACAGCTATTTATGTGCCTTTTTAAGTTCAAGCGCATCATTCTGATCTGATACCTCATTAAAGGAGGCATGCAAATTGTGTGAAGTATGTAAGCTGAAGATGGAAAGTGCTTGTCCTGGGAAAGTTTTCTAGAAGCATCTTTGGTATTCTGCTCCTGAAGCTGATGACTGGTTTAGGTTGGCATGATTTTTTTTTTTTTTTTTTGCTTTTGCTGTGGATCTTTCCCAAATGATTTCTGACAGATCCAGCTTCTCTTTGGAAAAGCTAGAGGTACATCTTTTTTTTCTGAATGGATCAGTTTGTCCCAAATTACTTCTTAAAAAGAACCAAAACCTACTAACATCCTTCAGGTTCAGAAGTAACTTTGCAGGGTAGGAAATGTTGACTGAACTTTCTTTGTATTCAGGAGGAAAATCTTAGGAAAGCAAGCAGAGTTTTTTCTTAGCATGATCTTCTGATGATGTTGCCTCCTTTGCTGTGATAAAACGAGGCAAATACAGAAGAATGGGTTTCTTACCTTTTTTGAAAGCTTGCTCTGCTGAAAAACTGAAGGTTGAGTGTTGTAGTTAGAATAACATGGAAAACGTGATTTGCGTGTTAGTAGCAGTAAAGTATCTATATTCCACTTTTTAAGGATTTTCAGAAAGGTGTTGAGTAATACTTCGCTTCATGAACTGAAGTGCAGTGGCACATCTAATGATTATGGTATCTTTTCTCAGTGCAATGTCTAAAATACTCGGAAGTGCATGTCTGGTTAGGTTTCCATCATTTTCAGATTGAAACTTTTGGGTATTTTGTGCAGGAATACATTTCAGTGAAGGTCTGTTACTATCCTGAACATTCCTGGGTTTGAAATTAATTAAGAGTTTATTTTGGTGAGTCATGTAGGTGAACTGTTAAGATGTTAAGTCTTGGAGGTAAGAAATAAGATAGGAAAACTAGTCCTTTAGGTATGTTATATTTGAATCCTCACTTTCAGACATTTGCAATTACAGAATGTCACGTTTTATGTTATGCTTTTTTACATACCGGCTGCAGCTGATAAAATGAATACTA
Organism: Dromococcyx pavoninus; assembly: GCA_033558185.1. Taxonomy (NCBI): domain Eukaryota; kingdom Metazoa; phylum Chordata; class Aves; order Cuculiformes; family Neomorphidae; genus Dromococcyx; species Dromococcyx pavoninus. Next base: position 576,194 of record JAUMJL010000998.1, on the reverse strand, counting down.
TGTGGCTGGAATCTCAGATTTCATTTTGCAAAGTTTGCCAATATAAATGCATCAACTACATACATAGATTCTTTTTCAGGGATTAGTTTCTTAGATGATAGTCCTCCTATTCGTTATTACTTGCAAATAAATGTCCCTTTTTTTTTTTGAAGAAATTCTTTTACAATTTCAAACTCTGCCAGAAAGTATTTTGATTTTTTGCTTGAGCCTTCAGTGTCCAGTTCAGCTGACTTTGAAAGTGCCTACTGTTTTCAACAGTATTTTCCCCTTGGTTTAGGAAATCTCCTATCTAGGTGACAAAATAAAAATACATCCATATATTCACACATGATGGTTTACAGTGTGTTTCATCCTCTAACAGAGGGAGGTGGTAGCACAAGAATCCACATTAAGTCCAGTAACACAGTGCAAGCTGTGTTAATAGTTTGTAAGTCTTTTTAACTTGTTCTAGCTCAATGTATGCTTCCAGTTCAATGTATTACTTCCATTTGTATCAACAACAAATTTGATTGTAAGATTACTCTTGAGGCTTCCCATTTCTGTCTAAAAGCTATAAATATATGGATGTTTCTAGAAGATTTTTAGAGGAGTGGAAAGTGGACTAATTCTGCTGTATAACACTAAGTTACTGTAATTCTTTTGATTGTTATGCAGCTCTTCTCACTTAAAAAAAGGTGAGTAAAAACTTCTAGCAATTTGTGTGTACACTGTTAGAGGTCTAGAATAGCCAAACCTTTGTGTTCAGATACTTTTCCTGTGTATTAAAGATACTGAGGGCATGGTATGAGGTGTGGTGATAAGAAGTATCCTCAATTAATGCCTTTGAGGCTGGAGGAAGTGAGCCAAATATGAGAGAGAGGAGTTCTTTCTTCATATGGGATGGAAGACTCTACTTTCATCACCTGAAAGTACGTTATAAAGGATGAAAAGTGTCTAAGGTTGACTTGAGCAGTTAATGCGTCACTCTCTAATAGCTAAACCGTAACATTTATTGCTGTACAACTTTGTCTAAAGGACAGATCCACACAAAGTTGTTGTTTCTTGCAGTGTTTTATTCATTCACGATTTTCATTCGTATTTCAGCTTCTGGAGCCAGTTTGCCACCAGCTTTTTGAGTTCTATCGCAGTGGTGAGGAACAATTACTGCGATTTACGCTGCAGTTTCTACCGGAGTTGATGTGGTGCTATCTTGCTGTCTCAGTCAGCAGAGATTTGCAGAGCAGTGGATGCATAGAGGCTCTTCTCCTAGGAGTTTATAACTTGGTTTGTATTGGCATGTAATTATTCAGCCCTAAAAATACTAGTGTGCTTTTGGGGACTACTGCAGAGTGTGGCAATAATTAACAATTTTGTTTCAGAATTGAAATGAAGTGATGGAGTAACTCAGGTTTGACTCTGCAAATTGATGTCCTTGTCAGAAATCTGCAATGCGAACTTTTATTCTTTTTTGTGAATATTTTCCCTGCTGCTCTTTTGGTTTCTGGAAGGTGTTAATGCACTGATGGCTGAAGGAGTCAAAGGAGGCCTCTTAATTTTTTTATTACTTAATTCTTAGGATGATGATTAAACTTACTTTCTGCTTGAGAGCTTTTAGAGGTGCTGCTTTTGAAGTGATTGCCTATATTTTCTGGGTTATTTTGACTGTCTTTGTGACAACACAGAACGGTCCCTTTCAACAAATTCTTAGTACTTGATTGCTGAACAGATTGCTTAGCTTTGAGAAATTAAAGGTCTTTTTCATTTTGTAGTAACCTTGACATATTTATCATATTTTTGTATGAAAAGATAGTGTTGTTACTAAATTACTGCATTGAAGAAGAGAATTATGAAGGAACCTTTAAGAGCCCCATATTTTAATTATGACGGCAAAATGCATTTAGTCTTTTTATAGCTATTATAAGAAGCTTAGTATTGTTATGTCTGTTGGGATTCTCTTTTTGTACAGCCTGGATGTTTTAGTAAGGCTTTTTGGGAAGTGAAACAGTGACGAACTTCAGCTCTCCTCTTCCCATTCTGAAAACCTGGAGAAGGCAGCTCCCATCCTTCTAAAAATAGTCTCAAGTCTCTCTACCAAGTAAATGAAAACTGTTTTTTTTCCACTCAGAAGTCTATGTAAAAGACCTGAGCCTTTATATTCAGCTCTTCTTTAGTCAGAGTATATGGTTTGTGTGCTTTTCTGTGTACTTAGTAGTATCTGAGAAGAAAAATGTTCCTGAAAAGCATATGCTATATCTTATGCCTTAAGTCAATTTACTCCTTTATTTCCATGATGAAGTCATCTAAAACGGTTGATGGATATGGCTGCAATCACTTGTCTTTCTCCTGGAAGAGAGAAACCAGGCCAGTAACATCTTCTCTTGGCTGTGAACAGTCTCTTACTCAATTATTAAAATAGCCATCCATCTCCAGCTGCTTAGGGTTAGAAGAATTTTACATCGCGCTTCTGTAGGAAGCTGTGGATCAACCGGATTTTTGCAAACTCTTACATCCTGCACTCCGCCCCCCAGCCTCTGCTTGAAGACGTAATGAATGCTTATGCTAAAGTAATGCCATGTTATTGATGCTGACTTCTTCTCCCCTGTTGATGATGTACACAATTTGTAACCGAAACAATCAAGGTGGTGCTGTTCTTCAGTATACAAGATTGAAAGGGCAGTACGTGACTTGCTTAGGTACTATTTTCTCTTTAAACAGCTCCTTTGTTTTCAAAAGCAAGAGGAAGGATGTAGCCTAATAGAAACAGTGATCCTTCTGGACATAACGTACAGTGGTCTCTCGGAACCTGAGGAAATAAATGTGCTCAACAGTGTCCTGTAGTTTCTTACTGAAGGAAATAGAAAAATTAGGTATTGCTCAGAATAAATTTAAATTCACTATGTTGTCAGTGGTGTGGAACTATTGTGGCTGAACCTTGAGATCATCAACTGGTTTGTTCTGCTTTCAGCTCAGAAATTGAGTGGTAGTGCATGCAGTTGATTTTTGGCTTTCTTGGCTCTAGTTATCCTTTTTTTTTTCCCTAATATGCTTCAGATCTTGAAATGCACTCCTGAAACTTAATTACAAATCTCATTAGAATGAAGAGTAAAAATATTGATATTTTTAGATTTTTAAATTTTATATGGAACCAGCTTCTCTACCCTTCTCCTCTCATGTTTTGAGAAAACTGTTTTCCACAGTGATGCAGAAGCAATATTGAAAATTTAAGTATTAGTCATTTACGTGGAGAGTTGGAGGAGCTGAATAACTCTTCAGACAGAACAGCTTTGTATGCCTTTTTCTGGTACTTCTCAGACTTTCTTTACCACTTCATAGTCTTATTTTAAGACACGAGTTTTAATAATTACCTTCAGCCTTCTAGGGCATGGGTGTTAGGGGACACTGAAGCTTCTCTCTAATATCTGCCTTTGGATGTATGAAATCTGTTGCTGAAATTTAGGAGGGGGAAAAAAAAAAGAATTATTTTGTGTGTAGTGTTGGTTATTGGTCAAGTCTCCTTTGGAATTTCTGAGGTTTTTTTTATTCGAAGTACTTCAGTGCTGTTCTGTGATACATAGGCACATCTTTCTTTGCCTTACCCGTTAGTCATTTGCAAACTTACAGGAGCGAGAAGTCTGCCAATATACTGCTGTGATGCTATCTTGCAGAAAAGCAGCTTCTCTAAAGCTTTGTATCCATGCTTCTTTCAACTCTCTCTATCAGTATTATTATAAGACAATAAGAATTATCAAACTTAGGCTTTTGTGACGTCTGCTACTATCCAACCATATGAAATTGCAGTCCTTCAAGAGCTGTAACATTTCCAAACCAAATTACTTGTAGAGCTGTTACTTGATGGGTAAGTAGTTTTTAGAACAAAATTATTGATTGTTAACCTTCACAATTAGCACATATCATTAAAAAAAGATAACACTGTTTAAACATACTGAGATTTCCAGTTAGTATTTTTAAAGTGGACTATGTATGCAAATGCATGTGCCCTTTGCTAAGTCATTTTAATTGCTTTTAGAAACCAAGCACATCCACAGTGGTAGAAAGCAAATGCAGAGATAATTTCTAGCTTGTAGCTTGAATTGTTATGGTATCCCTATCTGTAACAACTTGTTTCTGTTCAGCTCTATCCATCATGTAACACTTTTGAATGCCCAGTTTCTTTAGTGAAGTGTAGTCATTGGTATCTTCTGTCTTTTTCAGGAGATAGTTGACAAAGAAGGAAATAGCAAAGTGCTGAGTTTCACAATTCCATCTTTGTCCAAACCTTCAGTCTATCATGAAGTAAGTGATATCCTTGGCAAAGTTGTTACTAATGAAGAAAGGCAGTATCCTTTGGGGACCTGTTTGTTAAAAATAAAAATGAAAACTTGTTTTAATGTATTGCATGATGACATAGGAACATATTCCTAAGTTTTATGAGTGCTACTAACTGGTCTCTGAGGCCCCTGCAAGACTGAATAGTCATAGCTTCATAATATCCATGCACCAACTACGTGTATTTTTTTCTCTTCTGAAGCCTTATACCTTATCTGGTATAAAATAACTTGTCAAAACTGAGACAGCTAAGCTGTCAGATAACCTTTAGTCTGTTGAAAATTTATGTATAAAAAAAGGTGATGCTGATTGTTATCTGTTTTCACTTGCATTGTGGACTTCAGGGAGATTTGTTTTGAGTGACCCTTTTTACTTTAGCCTTCCAGCATTGGCTCCATGGCTCTCACTGAAGGAGCTTTGTCACAGCATGGTTTGTCCAGGGTTGTATACAGTGGACCTCATCCTCAAAGGGAGATGCTAACAGCACAGAACAGGTGAAATTGTGTATTAGGATTTTGCTTGAGAATAACTAATAAATCTTAACTTATTATAGTTTTTAATACAGTTGTAGACTAACTGAAGGTGGATGTTTGTATGCTGTGTTGTGGTGGGTTTTTTTGTTTTTAAACACGTGTAAATGTAGACCAGCAGCACATATTCCTACATGAAAAGCAAAAGCTTAGAAAACGAAACTGCTGAATTGTTGATTTTATTGCAACAAAATACTAAATCTGTTGAAATAGCTTTTGCAAATTTCAGTGTAAACTTGTTTTCTTTTCAAAAATAAAATCGGTAATGTTATTCTGTTGTTTCTGTAAATCCCAGGTTTGAAGTGCTGACTTTCCTTCTGCTCTGTTACAATGCTGCCTTAAGTCACATGCCTGCAGTTTCTCTTCAGTCGTTGTGTCAGATTTGTTCAAGGTAATTTCTGTATGTTAATTACACTTTAAATGACATTTTCAACTTGAAATGCAATCAGTTTGAGTATTTTTTTAAAAAGCTTCTAAAATTGACTTTTTTTTGTAAGTGTTTACAGCTGCATTATTTGCTTTTGAAGTATCTCATATAACTTTGGATTGAGATCTCAAATCGGTGAAACGATGGCCTGGCTTATATACACTGCTGTTAAGTGGAGAAATCAAGAGAACTGTTTGTTTTTAATCAAAGTAGTTGTAGGTTTGTTAACTGAATAAAATCAGAAATGTCTTCTAAAATCTTGGTAAATTTTGCATTGCAAGCTTACTGAATGGATTTGGATGCTGTGCAAGTTGAAGCTTTCTTGAAATTATATTAGATCTTGAAACTTGAAATACATTGATGCTTACAGATACTTTGGGTATTTCCAAAATCCGCTGTTACTTAAAAATACAAAGCATTTCTCCCCCCCTGAAATTCCACCTCAACTTTGATTACTGTGTCTAATTTTGATCCGGTTCGTTTTTTCAAAGAGGAAGAACTGGTAGTAAACTTGTTTATCTCTAGATGTTTGAAATGTAACTTGTGTTAAGGAAAAATTACAATGCTTTTGTTAACCCAGCAAGTCCAAGAGAGACCTGGAAGTCAACTACAGCATTTTACCAGTCATAGGTCCCAGCTTCCTCTCACAAACAAAACATGGTAATGGAAGCCTTTAAGATTCTCTTCTTCAGAGGAGGTGGGAGAGCATTGGAGCACTTGGAAATATTTACAAGAGTCTATACAAGATCCTTCTTAGATATTTGGAAGCTAAGGTTTGTGGACAAGAGGCTGATGTTACTTGTTCTGCTCGGTTAGATTTTGATTGTATTTAGGATAAATAGGTTTTAAAAAGCCTCCAAAAACCAGTAGGTGTAAGCAAGCCTTTCTACTTCAAAATGTTGAATGTTTGTATGCAGAATTATTTGATACTATAGAATTCGACTTTTATCTTAGTTCTTCATTCCCTGCTGTTTTTGGCATCCGCGTGTCCCTGCTTATTGATAATATGTCTAAGGGAGGCTTATAAGGAGGAGGAAAGAGGCTTTTTACCAAAACCTGTAGTGACAGTAGAATGGGCAACATTTTTATATTGAAAAAGAGTAATTTTATATTGGATGTAAGGAAGAAATTATTTATGATGAGGGTGGTGAAGCACTGGCACATGTTGCCCAGAGAAGTCATGGAAGCCCCATCCCTGGAGGTGTTCAAGGCCAGGTTGGATGATGCTTTGAGCAACCTAATCTAGTGGAAGATGTCCTTGCCCATGGCAGGGCAGTTGGAACTGGATGATCTTTAAAAGTCCCTTCTGACCGCAACTATTCTTTGACTCTTTGTTTCTAAACATCACGTACTGTTTTGTTTCCTTGCATATTGTCGCTCGTGTAGCTTCTTGTCTTTCCTGATGAAGTGTTTATATTTTTTTCCTTTTTTTTGAGATATGTTGGTAGCAGCATGAAGACTCAAATTTAGATCATACTAGGTGCAAAGTACATAGTAGGAGAGGGAGAGTTGCTGAGCTATAGAGATCCTGAGGATACTGTCTGCTTTTTTTGGGGGGGGTCAGTGACGGTGTTTTTGTTGCTGTTGGGAGGGGGGTTGTTATTTGATATTGTGGTGGTTTTTTTTTTTTTTAAGTAACTAAAGCAGAAGATAAATTACAGGGTAGAGAAGGAGAGGAAAAAAAGGTGGAGTAAGTTAGTGACAAAGTTATATAATAAAAAAAGCTCCTGAAATCTCTATTATGGGTGTAATTTGAAGATACTACAATACAATCATAACTCTAGGGGTTTTTTTCAGGAAGAAATTGATTTAAGAGGAGTTTTACAAGCTCTCTGGTATTGAAGCAGAACTCCTCAAGCTTTCTGAGACTAAACCTTCATATCTATGCTTTGGAGAAGGAAATATTTTGATTAATACCATTAAAGGTCATTCCAGAAGTCCAGTAATAGCCAATGAATTGAATATTTAACTGCCAAATAGCTTTGATATCCAGAATGTTTTAACTACAAAACCTGATGTGGAATTTAGTTCAGAACTAAATTGTAAAGCTGACTTTTACTGGTGTTTAGAAGAGGTTTATGAAAATAACACTTCTGGTCTCTTTAATGGAAAACTTGTGTGCAAATTCCATTATTATATGTAAGGACACCTATGCTTCTTTCTGTAATGTTAATAGTTGCTATGCTGCTTTATTTTCTTAAATACAATTAACTTTTGTTTGTTCTGCAGCAAAACATGGGTTCAGACTGACTTTTACTGGCAGTTTCCTTTCATGTTCCACTAGTATAAATCTAACAGGAGAGTCTAGGATGCCCCTATTTGAAGGATTTGGACTCTGCCAGTAGAGGGCATATCCTTCTTCATAATAATAAATAGTCTGCTTCAGCACAGGGTTGTTGGTGGATGCCTGCCTGTGGATCTCTTGTAGTTAAAATGCATCCTAAATGCCTGGCTTTGTACAGTTCTTTAGAAAGGTGGTTCTACATTATTTACTAATGACAAATGCGTGATTTCTTCAGAATTTGTGTCTGCGGATTTCCTCGCCAACAAGTGAGAAAGTACAAGGGAGTGAACAGCAGGATTCCAGTTTCATCTGAATTCATGGTGCAAATGCTAACAGGGATTTACTATTCCTTGTAAGTTGTGGGTGTTTTTTGTGTGCATACAATGCCGGTTTAATTTCTACACTCAGGTAGGGACACTGCCTTCGAAATGCTTTGTTTTCTAGTGGACAGGCGCTGTGTGTAGCAATAAGGTCCTCAGGAAGAGAATGTTGTTCTCCAACTATTTAGCTGAAGTTACCTATGTCGTATTGGTGAAGGAGGACTAGAACAGCACTTAATAGGTATAAAAGCTATTGTGAAAAATCTTTTAAAAAAACCCTTTTCCAACCATTGCCTGCTGTCTGCTTTTTTTTGTGTGCTTAGTTTTGACATTAGCCTAGTTTAAAAAGTCCTTGTCATTTTTTCTCTGAAATGCTGATGTCATCTACCCTTTGATAGTCATGTTAATGTGTGAAGCTCTCTTATTAACTGAAATAATTAGAGCCTAGTGACAAAAGAATACTCAAAAGGTGGAGTAATATTAAAACAATCATGTTTGAATTTCAGAATAGCTGGTCAATAACTAATTATGTCATTTCTAACCTGCTCAGGTTTTCCAATGAAAAAAACCCCTTTGTCTCCATAGATGCTACTTCAAAATAAGTTCTCTGAATAGCAGGCTTTTACTGCTAATGGACAGTAGTTCAACTCCTCTACACTGAGCTCTCTAGGAATACTAGATCTGTAAGGTTATGTGACCAAGAAGGCTTGTCTCTTCATAGGTGTTCATTATTATGCATATATTTACCTTTGTAGTTATAATGGAGAATGGGATCTGGCTCGTAAAGCTATGGATGACATTTTGTATAGAGCACAGCTGGAACTATATCCAGAACCTCTGCTGGTAGGTGTTGTATTTCAAAATTTTTTTGAGTAGAATTTTTAGTCTAGGAAATCCTTCCTGTGACTGTGCATGATGTGACATCACACCAGAAACCTAAATCCCATGAGGTCTTTGTGTCTATGTTTGTGTGAATAGCTAGGTCTGCGGGTATACACACCTGTGCACAGGTGTTTTCAATGGGCATGCTTATTTTGTCATCTTCCCTAGTGAATGTCTCATTTTCAGTAGGAAGCTTAGATGGCAGTGCAGAAGCACTCTGAAGTTCATGTGAAGTAGTCACCCCATCTTTAAACTGGAAACTTTGTTTTAAAAAGCAGCAAGTATTAAATGTAACTTAATTCTGAGAGGTAATTGCAACCAGCATTCTTTTTAACCTGTGAAAAAAGTCAGTGTGATTTTTGACCTTAAACTGGAATTATATATAGTATTCTTCTTGGAGCAATAATAATCCTCCATATTCTTCTTGTAATTGTAAGAATCCTCCAATGGAATTCTTCTTCTAAAATCTGGATCTTTATGTTAAGAACAACTGCATTTTTTTCTGTTCTAGGTTGCTAATGCAATAAAAGCTTCACTGCCTCAGGGTGCTGTGAAATCTAGTAAAGAAGGTACAAGATGCATTCAGGTTGAAATTACACCAACTTCATCCAGAATATCAAGAAATGCTGTGACTAGCATGTCTATCCGAGGGCATAGATGGAAAAGGCATGGTAAGAAACACATTTTGCAATGAATTCTCAGATTTTTACACTTATTTAAAATAATATTTAGAATTTTGTTATTGCACATATTGCTAGTAAGCAAGCAGCAGTTTGAAAGTTTTTATTTTTTTAACTGCTGAATGTGAATTTTAATGCAGTTCAGATAAGTATGTTCTTTATTTATTTAATGATGTTTAAAAACCTTTTTGTTAAGTGGAACTGTACAAAGTTATTAATTTTTTAAAAAGGCTGATGTTACTACTTTCTCTGAAAAGTAGCATGTAGTACCTGAAGCAAACAACTTTACGGCAGAAACTAAACTGTCTTAAATTACTTAAATAAAAATAGGATTTAAGGGTAGAGGGATAAGATATTATGTTTTGGTATTGTAGTTTAACACTGGCTGGCAACTGACACTGCAGAGCCACTTACTCCCCCCACAGTAGGATGAGGGAGAGAATCAGAAGTGTAAAAGCAAGAAAATTCATGGGTTGAGGTAAATACAGCTTTATAGGTAAAGCAAAAGCTCTGCATGCAAGCAAAGCCAAACAAGGAATTAGTTCACTACTTCCTGTTGGCAAGCAGGTGTTCAGCCATCTCCAGGAAAGTAGGACTCCATCATGGAAGTTTCTTGGGAAGACAAACATCATCATGACTCCGAATGTCCATCCTTTCCTCCTTCTTCCCGCAGCTTTTGTTGCTGAGCATGCTGTCATATGGTACAGAATATCCCTTTGGTCAGCTGTGATCAGCTGGCCCAACTGTGTCCCCTCACAGCTTCTTGTGTACCCCCAGCCTTCTCACTGGTTGGGGTAGTGTGAGAAGCAAAAAAGGCCTTGATGTTGTGTAAGCACTGCTCAGCAGTAACTAAAACATCTTATTATCAATGCTGTTTCCAGCACAAATCCAAAACTTAGCCACATACTAGCTACTGGGAAGATAACTCTATCCCAGCAACAACCAGCACATTTGGGCAAGCTAGTATCAGGGCTTCCATGGCGTAGAACACAGTATGAGCTGAGAAGTAGAAAAAATTATGCTGAATGTACTGCAAAAGGAGGAACGTTATATTGCACTTCTGTTGTCTTCAGATGAGAGAGGAGCCGCTCGACCTGTGATCAAAACTGGCTATGGCTTGTTCTGCTGTATTTGTAACTCTGATGGCAGGCTAAGTGAGTGAGTGTAGAGAAGAATGTTCTTTGAACAGATTCAATAAAGATATTGAGGTAGTACCATAAAAATTTCTGTATGATGTGTAGCGTGTGAGCTTTTGTAGTACACGGACAGTTTTTCAGTTGGAAAAGATATTGCCAGGTTACCTTTTGTAACGAACTGAGAGGTAGTTCAGATAAGTGTTGAGAAAATGATTTATAAACATACTGGTAGAAGATTACTTCAAAATAACAAGAGAGCTTTCTGAGCAGTAATGATAACACATTGGTGGCAGTAATAGCAATGGTAAACTGCCAGAGGGGTGGAGGGGCAAAGAAAGGTGAAATAATCAAACTGCTTTTCAATTGGTTGGAACTGCTTAAAACCGTCTGACAAAGCTGAGGAGCAAACACTGGTGTCTTTATCTTGAGTGGGGTTCAGTAGCAAGTTATTACTGAGCTTTCACAAGAGGCCCATTTTAAGTCTTTTTTATTTGTTTTCCGTTCTTCAGGTGTTTTACGGATGTTTAGCAGGGATTATTGACCAGGTGCAAGAAAACTGTATGACATGGTCAAATGCCCTCTAAAGCTTGGCAGTTTTTTATTTTTTGAGTGGTTCTAATGCATATTCAAGTGAGGTGATGGAGGGGAAACACTGATCAAAGATACTGAGTGCTAGTTCGTTCAGAGGAACTGAAGTATTAAAATAAACATTCCTGTTGTCTTTACCCTCACAGAATTGAAATAGAAATGCTACAGAATCAGTCTTGGAACCGTCCTTAATAAGAATGTAGATATTTTAGCAAACACAGAAATCTAGAAGTTTTTACAATTATTGCCTTCTTGCAGGGAGTGTTGCTGGGTAAAATTCAAAAAGAATCATGTGGGACAAGTGTGCCTGACAGCACATAACAGTAAGGTGAAAGGGAAGTGAGAGTAATAGTAGGACTCAGAATGCTGCGATTTATGGGTGTCTCATAAAGCACAACAACTTGAGAGAAACAGTGATGATCTAGTTAGTATGACTCAAGTGAGGAGTAGTAAGAGTTTAGAAGTGAGGACTGAAAGATGACGGGTACCTGCAGAAAAGAAGTTGTCAACATTTTGTATGAGTTGCCTCAATGGTACAGGATATAATAAACAGGAAGAAAATCATTTGCTGTAGGGTGTGCCTAGTGGGCAACTTGTATACCAGGTTGTGGGAGTAGTAAATTTGAACCTATGTAAACATTGTGCTAGTTTAAAGGCTGAACCTGGTTCTATGGTATCTTTCACTAACTGCCCATCCAGTTGTTTTGTTTTAAATGGCATATATCACTGCAGCTAATCTCCTCAAAATTTTCATTATGAATACTAACAAAATTGTTGTTTGTGACGTGAAAGACTTTTTAAAGTCAGATGGATTTCAAAATTCCTAATAACATTAATTTAGTGCCATGTAACATAATTCATACCTAATAACATAATTCGGAATTCCCAACAAAAGAAAGATAAAGAACAGATTTTCAGGGACATTGTGCAGAAAGAATAACAAGGCTTGTGCTTAGAGATGCTTGTTTGAATTGAAATAAATACTGGAATTGGTAGAAATCAGGTGACACCTGTGTACCTCCTGACCATTTTTCTTTCTCTTACAGTGTAAGGGGGAGGGGAAATTTATTCAGAGGTTTTATTTGTATGCTATAGTGTAATAAAAATGAGTTGTACAAACGGATTAGGAAGCTAGATAAGACAGCTGAAGAGGTAGTTTGATCTTTTGCATTACGTGGACAAGGAGATCCGATTGATGGAAATTATCCCTTAGAGAAGCAAGAACAGCAATTTTCAGTTGCTAGCTATTTATGTAAAATAAATAAAATAAAAGAATTACAGCCAGTAACACTTTCAGCTGGGATGCACGGGCTTTATTTTTTTTTAATCTTTTAAAAAATTTGGTTTACGGTGAAAGTTTTCAGATGTTGCATCTTGGCAGGCTTTGCTAGAACTCTAGATTGAAATCAGTTTTGAAAAAGGATTGACTCAACATTTAATCTTGTTATGATGCTCAACCCTGTAACTCATTCTTTAGAGCTGTTGCTTAGAAGGACTTCTTTAAAAAACAAATCAATATTGTGACTTTAGACTTCTAAGGTAGGTACTTAAGAGGTACTAAAGGTAAAGGTTGTTTGTAAAACGAATCCATCTACTCAGAAATGGGTAATAGTTATAGGGTCAATATAGCCACCACTATCAACCAGCCACCACTTAACAACAAATTATTTGGTGCTGTTGAATTGGGTTGCCTATAAATCAGAAAGCTTAAAGAAAAGCATTAGCTCTTCTGTCTAGCATTAATTTTTTGTAGTGTTCATGTTTTGAAAACAAGGGTGGCATCTCCATTTTCCATTCACAAATAGAGGAAAACTAGAAAATTCATATAGTGTGTAAGGGACATGAACACCTAAATGAATGGCTCTTTGTGGAAGCTAGCACAAAAACAAACAAGCAAGCCCTAGCAACTCTTTCCTTATTAATGTAAAATCTGCCTGATTGGGAAGAGGTAATGCATGTAAGAGAAATACTGTGATGTAACCGACTGCGTAAGAAGAGCTAAGCAGATGTGGATAAGATACATAACACAAAACCAAAGATATCAACTGGAGAAGAAGGACAAGATGTTATTTTTTCCCCACTGCAGAAATTCACTTTCATATAGTACATAAGGTCTAAAACATTAGTCTTTGAGTGCTAATGTTGTTGTGCAAGAAATGCAGCTTCAGCTTGTGGTGGTTAAAATTGAATTACAATCCAAATGGGCAGTTTGCCTGTTCAGTCTGAGGTAAATGATGTAGGCAACCATAATAATAAGATAGACTGTGACTCAAATATCTTTTGAATTAATTCTTAGCTACTAATAATGAAATGCATTTGTCATGGATGGCCGTATTATTCAAAACATTCAGAAATGCGACTCCAAAAGCATTTTCCTTCAACTGCTCTGGACATATTTATATTAACTTTCAAACTGACATAATTAGTCAGTTTTATCTCTATGCTATTTATCAGTGTCCTTGTTTTTTCTTTTGCTATGTTGGCTTGTGCACTGGGTATTAATATTTCTTCTCAAAGGATAGACCCCCAGAGTTGTCCAGCTTAAAGCAGTATTAGTGTCAAAACAAAGCACTACGAACTTGAGGTTTTGCTTTAGGTCAGGGGTGTCAAACTCAGCTCCCGCTGTTCTCCTGCTCCTGCAGCGTAACGCGCGTCACACACTGCATACGTGACCAGCGCTGGCAGGAGCACAGGGACAAGGAGCTCGGTGCTGCTGTCAGATAGAAACAAGGTGCTGGGCTGGATAAAAAAAAGGTGGAGGGCTGGATTTGGCTCATGGGCTGTGAGTTTGACACCCCTGTTTTAAGTGTTCTTACAAGTTTTAAAATAAGGAGGGGGTGCCAATATGAAGGACGTGGATTGAGTAGTCTTATCCCTGCCATGAGACTGTAGATGCTGTGGTACAGTGTTAATAGGAACTGAGATACCCAGTATCCCGTTTTATCTTTAATTTCCTTCTGTAGTTCGATGTGAAACTCAGTGAAAGGTATATTCCCTTTCATTAGAAGTAGTTAATATCACAACTAAAAGATGAGATATAGTTATGCTGTATAAAACTCTTAAGTTTTGGGGTTTTTTTTCCCCCCAGTTCATTGTGGTAATGGTTGCACAGCTCTGGGAGTGCAGCAATCGTGGGTGGAGGGCTGATATCACAGGAGGATATTACATTACATTACATAAGATATTACATTCTTTGACTATAACCTGTTAGGGAGGAATTGAATTCACCTGGCTAGAAGAGGCAAGGGACTGGCAGCAGGCTGGCCAACTTGATGAGATGGGCTTTAAACTGAAGGACTCAGGGTGGAGGGTGGGGGTGATCCAAAATGGCAATGCTTATGCTATTGCACCCAACTGGGGAACAAGCCAGGTCAACCAGAGCAGCGGTAAATGTTCCTTAGCTGCTTCCCATGACAAGATCCAGAATGCAAACCATCTCTAGGATGCGTATGGCTACAATGGATCCTGTTGCACCCCTCTAGGGAAACCTGCTTTCTCAACTACCTCTTTGAAATGCACGCAGCAAGGGGAATAAACAGAAAGAACTAGAGATCTGTTTGCGGCCACAGCACCACGGTCTCATTGCAATTACAGACATGGTGGGACAGCTCATGAAATGCTGTCATGGGTGGATACATGCTTTTTTAGAAAAGGCAGACCAGCAAGGAGGGGTGATGTGCTTCTCCTTTATAAGAGAGCACAGCTGGGATGTATTGAGCTCTGCATGGGGATGGATGAAGAATGACTCCAGAGCCCCTGGGTAAGAATTAAGGGACAAGCTAATATGGGTGACACTGTTGTGGGTACTTACTACAGGACACCTGATTAGGAAAAGGGAGCTGATGATGCCTTCTACAGACAGCTGGAAGTACTCTCACAATCACAGGCCCTAGTTCTTGTGAGGATGGGGGACTTCAGCCACTTTGGCTGGAAAGACAAACACAGCTAGGCACATACAGTCCAAGAGGTTGCTGCAGAGACAAGTGATAACTTTTTGACACAGGTGGTGGAGGATCCAATGAGAAAAGATGGGCTGCTGGACCTTGTACTAACAAACAAAGAAGGTTGGGTTGGGGATGTGAAAGGGGTAGCCTTGGCTGCAGTGACCATGAGGTGGTGGAGTTCAGGATTCTGTGTGGAAGAAGCAGGGCAATAAGCAGGATTACAACTCTGGACTTCAGCAGAGTTAAACCACTCTCCATTATCTTTGAAAGATAATGGAGAAAAGGAGAGGTGCCTGAGAACTTACCTCCATTCCTGGGAAAGTGATGCAACAGCTCATTCTGGGTGTCGTCTCTAAGCATCTGGAGGAAAAGAAGGTTATTGGGAGTGGCTAATGTGGATTCATCAAGGGGAAATCATGCTTGACCAATTTGATAGCCTTCTATGATGGCATAACTGTCCGGGTAGATGAGGGGAGAGCAGTGGATACTGCCTACTTCAACTTCAGCAAGACTTTTGACACTGTCTTCCCCACATTCTCATAGGTAAGCTTAGGAAGTGTGGGTTAGATGAGTAAGGCTGTGCTGCCAGTCAGTGAGACCTGGACGGGCTGGGAAGTTGGGCAGAGAGGAATCTAATCAAGTTCAACAAAGGCAAGTGTAAGATTCTGCACCTAGGGAGGAATAACCCCATGCACCAGTACAGGTTAGGAGTTAACCTGCTAGAAAGCAGCTCTGTGGAGAAGGTCCTGAGAGTCCTGATGAACAAGCTAACCATGAGCCAGCAACGTGCCCTCTTGGCCAAGAAGGCAATTGGTATGCTGGGGTGCATTAAGAAGAGTGTGGCCAGCAGGATGAAGGAGGTTATGTTCCTCCTCTACTATGCCCTGGTGAGGTCCCATCTGGAGTATTGCCTCCAGTTCTGGGCTTCCAGTTCAAGAAAGACAAGGAACTACTGAAGAGAGTCCAGTGAAGGGCCACAAAGATGATAAGCAGACTGGAGCATCTCTTATGAGGAAAGGCTGAGTGAGCTCAGTCTGTTTTACCTGGAAAAGAGAAGACTGGGAAGAGACTGTTTCAATGCTTGTAAATATCTGACAGGTGGGTATGAAGAGGATGGGGCCAGACTCCTTTCAATAGTGCCCAGCAACAGGACAAGGGGCAATGGACATAAACTAGAACATGAGAAGTTCCATCTGATCATGAGGAAAAACTTCTTTACTGTGAGGGTGACAGAGCACTGGAATAGGCTGCCCAGGGAGGTTGTGGAATCTCCTTTTCTAGAGATACTCAAAACCTGCCTGCATGTGTTCCTGTGTTACCTGCTGTAGGTGAACCTGGTTTTATCAGGGGGCGACAGGACACACAGGATGATCTCCAGAGGTCCCTTCCAACCCTGACCATTCTATGATTTAGGAACGCACACCATGAAACAACAATAAGTATTACTATTACAGAAAATCTGGAACAAAAAAATTCTTCCTCTGTTCCTCTGATTTCTGCTGCCACTGAGAGTCTCCTTACTTTGGAGCTGGAGCCAGTTTTAGTGCTTTTCTGCCCTTGGTTGGGAAGGAACTAACAGTAAGCTCTCTTCTGCCCTCTCCTCCCTGGTGTCCTGACCCTAAATGAAGTTTTTAGCAGAATCAACTTGTGCATATAGAGACCAGTGGAAGACATTCTGCTGAAATAAATTGCCTGTAGCTGCACTGATGAGGTAACAGGAAGAGGTTTGAAGTTTGCCATAGGAGAGGCACGGGTACCTCACCCTGGTAAAATTAGACTAATGGGGCCAATCAAAGTGTTGATCTCTCCTCCTGAACCTTTGCGCTGTGATGTTTTTAGAAAAAAGGATATATTTGATGTTAGTGGTGTTATTATCATTATTCATAATTATTATATACTTTTTTTATTATTACTATTGCAGTTTACAGTGCTCACTTGTTACCTTTGTTATTGACAATAGAAGACTTTTGCAGAAAGTGCTGTTAGAAGGAGTAACACCTGGAAACAGGTTTAACTTGAGCATCCTGCCAAATATCAGCAAGTTAATTGTGAATATCAGCAATTATTTATGCCATTTCCTTTGGGTAGTACAACTCACTAAATAGATACTTTCATTAGTGGTTGGCTAGTTAGAAAGAAATATGATGCTTAGCATCTGCAGTTAAAATCAGGGATATCTCTTACACCAGCGGACAGTGTCCATCCCTGCCAGAATAACCTTCTAGCTCTGAGACTTGCTTCGTTGTTGTGGTTAAGTGCAGGCAGCACAAATTCTAGTGAGGAGCCAAGTGCTGTACCCACTTGACCTAGAAGTACGCTGTGCCCGTGGAAGAGTCCTCAGTGTGGGAAAAGGTGGGGGGAGGATCCTTCCCAGCTAAAAAGTGTTAGACCTGCCACTGTGAAAAATGGTCTCAGCATAAATTCCTCTGGTTTTGGATTTCATGCTGTCAGTTAAATGGCTCTTCTGCCAACTTCTGTCACGTGCGGTAGCAAACTGGCAGTGTAGTCTGGGCAGCCCTTACTTAATCCTCAGGTCTGAAAGGGCTGCATTATAAATAGAAAACAGGGATTCAGCTGAGCTTTATTCTGAGCTGTGGCTATCTGACTGATGGCTTCTTTTTTCTTCTCCACTACATCTAAATGCAGTTTTGTGGTTGTAGAGCTAGTGCTGATAAAGCAATTCTGAATAATGTAAAAAAAACCCCTTCAGACACTCAGAAGACTTCAAACACTTTGGAGGTGACAGGTCACTAGGATTGGAACTTATTTGTATGTACTTGGAATTTCTATAAAGTTTCATCTCCCATTGTTATTTTCTTTTTTTTTCCTGTCAAGAGTTCACCTAATGACAACAGCCATTTTTGAGTTGGGATTTGTTTTACCAGGACCTTATAGGAACTATTGCTTTCTTAGCACTGAATATCAGTATTAAATCTCTGTGTTTACACACAGCTGTGTTTCTCACACTTCAAGTAGCAGTGGAGTTTTATATTTGCTTGGAGATTCTTGGCTATGTCTGCAGGAATCTTTGACTGTCTTGAAATAATTTTTTTGGCCAGGGTGAGTACTTGTATAGCTGCTGTTGATGACCTACTCAGTTGAAAAGAAATAATCTTAGAATGAAGCTGCATTGGTATTTGCCTTAATTTTTTTTTCAGTGCTGCAGAAAGTGGGGGTGCTTTCCCTTCCCCCAACTTATCAGCCTTGTTTTCTCAACTGTACTTAGTATAATAACTGACTTGTATGACACAAATAAGTTTATTGCCAACTAATCTAGTTGTAACCTTACAGAAGAAGCTTAGAAATGCTGAGGTCAATATTTATGTTATATTATAAGTAGATGACAAAAACTGCAGTAAATCTCTATAGGTTTTATCTGAATAAGTTGATTTTAGTAACAGGAGAACTTTCCTACTTGTAATTGTCTTTCTGGTTAAAAATAGTTTTTTGATATGAAGAAAGGAAATGGAAGTCAAAGTGTGCTTGACAAAGTGGCTTTGTTGTTCCACTATGAGTTTTTTCAGTCTGACCACTGCGTGGCATCATGACATTATGTGTGTGGAATTTCTAGTCTTACGTGATAACACATGAAGTTGATAACGCTGTTTCATTGCAAAAGGTTTCACTTTAGCATGATGATACAGAGAATATAGTCATGTAAATTATGATTTCTGATGTTCTCTGAATGTTTTTCATGTTCCTCAGAAATTTCAGTTTGGAAGCGTGGGGCTTTCCAGTCTGTTGATGCAGGCGAATAACTGCAAGAATGAAGCCTGCAATTTAAAAACAAAGCAAAACTCCATACTGGCTAACGTTGCTAATTAACAAGAGGTTAATATGTGAACATCTGCTTTAATTCATAATGCTTTAGTCGTCTGTATCTATTGGCTTTTGTTTCATGTTTTGTTTCAGCCATCTTTTTTTTTTTCTTATCCATCTTTGATTCTAGAACAACCAGAGAATGGTAATGATGCCACTGAATTGGGCAACTTTGTCATACCTGAGATTAGTGTTACAAGTGTGGCTGGAGAGAGGACCGGGAATGGGGAGAAAAGCAGAGCACTAGCAGACAATGATGTTCAGCATTTACAGGGAGTACAGGAAACAGCTACAGATCCTAGAACTGACAGCAAAGGCATGCCAGAAATCAGGAGGCAAAAATCTGTAAGAAAAATGATGGAGGATGGAATAAACTCATCTGGCAGAGTGCAGTTTTAGCAGAGCACTTGTAGCTGCACTCTAAGGTACCACTGTTGATTGAAAGGGTCACTGCTGCATGTTTGAAGAATTGAAGAATGCAGTTAATATATTTGCATGTGAATAACACAAATGCATGTATTGCACCCAGCTTTGTCTGTGTCACAGACAATGACGGCATACTTACATGTAGATTTATTTAATCTGGAGAAAATACACTGTGAGACTCAATGTGCCTTGCCTTTAATTTATAAATGTATTTATTGGGTTTACAAAATCCAGTGATCAATGGGATGAAGAATCCATAAAAATGGATGTGAAAAGCACTTCACCGTGTACCTCGGGTTTCCCAAATTCCACCTTTTCTGGTGTGCTGGAGATTTCATGTTGTGCTTGAGTTTCCAGCTCATACTACCAGACCTATGATGCAGTGTGACCTTTCAGTCCTAAAGCGCTCTTGGGTTGCTAAACGTGTAGGTGCCATATTGGATGTCCTGGGGCATTGATCACATACCTTGATAATTAATGAGCTTTGCAAAATCATATATTGGAGCACTTGGTCAAAATAAGATTTACTCTTTTTTTTTCATTTCTATGGTATCATCTAATCTATAAATTTCCGATCTCCTGCATGAATTAACGAGACTGCATTTTTTTTCAAAATCACTACAAAATGAAATTGTGGGCATGCTTTTCGATCTAGTTAATGCAGCATTCTTTGCTGTAATGTTATACCCTAATGAATCTTAATTCCAGAATGAAATGGAATAGGTAAGTGTTTTGTCTTCTGTTCTCTGTTCTATTGCTTTATGGCTTCATGCTTGTAAACATAAAAATCTAGCAATGCATAAAACTTGTAAATGCGAGAAAGTCAACTGCTAATTCTTTATTTCTTTTTCTGCCATGCAGGTAATACTGATTTAGCAATTCAAGAAGAACTGGCAGAAGTATCTGAAACTGATGAAGGGTTTTACTCTAGGGCTGCTTCTAGTACAAGTCAGTCTGCTCTGTTAAACAGCAGCAACATGAGCAGTAAGAACCTTCCAGGGAAGAGCCAACGAAGGTCTGGAGGAAGCAAAACTGGAGGAAAAGAAAAAGAAGGAGAAACCTGTAGAGAACACTTGTCACGAAAACAGACTCAGAGAGCCATGAGTGAGAATCTAGAGCTTGTTTCTCTGAAGAGACTGACACTGACAACTAGCCAGTCCCTGCCTAAGCCTGGCAGCCATAGTCTGGCCAGAACAACCACTACTGTGTTTAGTAAATCCTTTGAACAGGTCAGTGGTGTCACAGTTCCAAATAATCGTGCTGGTGTATCTGGTACAGAGGCAAACAGGTACTCAGCTTGCAGTCTTCAGGAGGAAAAACTGATATATGGAATGGAAAGAACAGATCTTCCAATTTTTGGCAAACAACCTAATCAGCAGCGACCTCCTAGTATCAGCATAACTTTGTCAACAGATTAATATCATTAAATTAGCAAGTATGAAGTATAGAGTGTAGGGGTTTATGCTGATATAGGTACATTGGTATGTTTAGCTCCTTAATATGCTATACATTACTTTCTTAAACCTCACACCCATAAAATCCTTATTTTGCTCACATTTGACAGTAATAGTGAATAGACAACAATAGTAATTATTTTACATCAACTTCTGATAGCTTGGAAAGTTCCTCTTTGACTCACTGTACTTATACTCCTGATTCCTTACAGCTTCTTGTGAAGTTACGGCTCCACCAATTTAACAAGCACTGGTTGGTTGTTTTGCTGCTGACCAAACTGTGTGACTTTTTGCAAATGTACAGTATAAGAACAAATAAAGCCTCTTTCCCAGATTCTGCTTTTCTCTACCACTTGGTGTAGGCCAAACTGCAATACTTACTTAGTCTTGCAGTATGGGCATGAAATTTTGGAACAGCGTTGTAAGGACATAAACATTCTTTTTTGTAAGTTAGTCCTGAGCAAACCATGCTTATGTGTAAGGTTAAAACTAGAAGCACCAGTTCAGTGTTTGATGTTATGGTGGTTTTTGTAATGGTTGTTAGTACACAGTGTTCATACTTTATGCCTGTATGAGTCTGAATTATAGATACGTTTTGGTTTCTCTGTATGTCTCTGAAACTGGGCCAAAACTCACACAGCAGCAGTACTTGTGGATGGGAGTTGTTATCAGTTGCTAAAATAGTCTCTCTTTGGACTTACAAATTGTGTGACAGTCTGTGTTTCTTTCAGATTCTGAAATATCGGGCACAGAGTTACTCATTGAAAACTCAGCATCATCAGTATTTTTATTTATGGGGAAGAAATGTGCTTATGTAATGATGTTATGTATGTAATAAGGGATGAGCCCTTGGTACTGACTCAAGCAAATCAGGAATGTGAATGTGTTTAACATGAACTTTGTACTTGAGACTAAGAGAATACTACCAAAGGATGTGTACTTTCAGTAACTTACAAGCACAAAGGGAAACTAAGTGTAAATATAACCAGCACTGTAACTGCCAGTCTTTTGTATCTATTATTTTTCTAACTTGAAATTCTTGAAAGGTTACCTAACCTTTAACCTTTGCTTAGTTTGGTGACCTTGTTTGATACCAACTTTTATAATGTTAATATTTTAATTAAAAATGGACATTAAAACTGCTTATGCAGAAATTTGGAGAAGCAATAGCTGACAAAACCACTTCAGTAGTAGTGAATCACTGCTAAATGGACAACGTATCATTATGAGTGGAGAAACAGGATGAAGAGCTAAGGCAGGGTCATTCCCAGCTGTCCAGATTTCTGCAGCTAGTGATCCGTTATTGTCAAGAACCTTGTGTCAGAACAAACACTAAAATTCTGGTACTTTCCAGTTTGTCTGAAGATAAGTTTAGATATGTCTTTTTGACTTAAAATGAAGCACAAATAACTTTTAAGCAGCTAATGTTATTCAGGTTTATAGCAATTAATAGATGGTTAGTTAATGGAAAGGAGTGAGAAGACATAGTTGATAAACAAGTAAGTTGTATAATTCTACTTCTAAGACTGCAGGCCATATGTGTACATTTCTTAATATTCACCAAAGTCTATGGAATAGTTGTGTCTATCTATAGATGTTTAACTTCACCTGAGACCCTGAGTTTAAATGGATGTGCCGCATTTTCCCACCTTCTTCACTTTGTTGTGTGATGCTGTTCTGTGCTAGTAAATGCAGTATTTCACCGTTTTACAGTGAAGTGTTTTCTTAATTGTACATAAAAAACTTACATTCCTAATGTATAAATTACCTGTTTGTCCTGTTTAGTGTTTAATACTTTGGCCAGTAAAATAAATGGTTCTCTGAAGTTGTATGTTTTTATAAATATTTTTTACAGCAGAATGTTTTCCCTTTTTTTTTAATAGTTTTCTTCTGTCATACACGTTAGGGCAGTGCATTTATTTCAGATTGACTAATAGGTGTGGCTGCTGGAGCACACATAACCACAGGCAACCAAAAGGTTTTAGGCAGCTGATGGCAGATGTTGGCTGGCACTACACACAGTGAACGCAGAGCTCTTCCTTTCCTTGATTTCTTTGTAACATCTAGAAGATATAACCTGCAGAACTTACAGCTGCCTCCTGATCTGCTCTTGCAGTGTAGCAGTTAGGATGATTTTGGAAACACTTTACAGGAATTGGAACATAAACTAGAATAGAAAAATAAAATTTCAGTTGACAAATGTTTTTTGTGACAGTAGTAGTTGGGAGTTAGTGTTAAGGGACTAGAATTTGTAAGTAATTCTACTGGCTTTGTTTTATTTTTACTTAGTTCATGATTGTTTCAGTTATCTCCACAGCAGACACTCTTTCAAGCAGGTGTTGGTATGAAAGATGTTTATTATACTGGGAAGATTTAGTCACTTTAGCTGTAAATAATTAGAATTCTGAAGGATCTAAAATGCCATAAAATGTAGATCTGTAACATAATGTTCACAATACTGTTGGCTACAAGTCAAACAGTATTACAAGTAAAGTTATTTTATCCTTTTATTTTATCCAGCTAATTATTCTGGCTGTGATCTGGCTTGAATCCAAGATATAGGCTCATATTGGTACAGCTGAAATTACATAAAGCTTCTTTTTTTAAGGAAAAGCTAAAAGGAAAGGTTCTTGGTATTAAAGGCTGCTGTTTCTGTACGTATATGGCTTCTATAAATATGTATGTGTTGGCCTCTGGAGCAACTTGCACAACGAGTGTGTTTTTATGAACTGAAATCATACCTTGGTTCTGATTAAATCTAAAGAATTTCTTTCTTGATGTAAGTAATAAAGCTTTCAGTTGTGCTTCTTTCTTTTCTCATAAATGGAAAAGGAAAAACAATGCAGGATGGGGGAGAGGGAGAGCCAGATTTGTTTGTTGTTCAAATATCCGTGGCGCAGGATTGGGGAGGTGAAAGGCAGGAAGCAGGTATATTAATTCTTTCATGGTATTTCTAAACTTGTTGAACTGCTGGGTTTTGAGCATTATCTGATCATTTTAGATGGATCAATGAGAATTGTATATTAAAGAAGTAGAGGTATTCTAACAGTCTAAGGAAAGCCTATTAAGACATTGCATATTGTGGTCTACCTGGGAGTGGGTAGTTCTGATGAATACACTCCAAACATCACACACAGCTGCAATGTTCTGCAGGAAAAATGCTATGGAAAAGTGAGTCATCTCAAATTATAATAAGAGAAGTTGTTTAAATGCTGACATTTATAACTGACCTTACTGCTTTAAATCAAAGGATACTGTATGCAATGATTGCTTTGAACAGCAACATTTTCATAACGCTATTGAAGCTGAAAAGAGTAGTTTTTATGGTGAGAATCTATAACATTTTGCGCAAAAAGCCTTTGGCCTCTAAACACTTGCTGTGGAGCTGCAGTGACGTTTCTGAATGGAGTGAAATGTCCTTGAATTGCCTTGATTACCTGACAGATTTGACAGACACAGAAATACATAGCTATTTTAACCGTGATTCTCTCTAAGGAGGTCTCTTCTGATTTCTATAAGGATTCTAGAAATTTCTGAATTGTTGTATCTGATACCTTTTGTCAGTGTTTGATGCTTACAGTGCTGTATATAGGTGTATAATATATTGCCTTTTGTAATTGTATAATTCTGCTTCTAAGACTGCAGGCCATACGTGTACATTTCTTAATATTCACCAAAGTCTGTGGAATAGCTGTGTTGGTCTATGGATGTTTGTCCTCACCTGAGAGCCTGAGTTTAAATGTGTGCCACACTTTCTCGTATTCTTCAGTTCTTTGTGTGACACCGTTCTGGGTTTTAGTAATGCAGTAATTCACCTTTTTTACAGTGAAGCATTCTCTTAATTGCACATGAAAACATTCCTAATGTATAAACTACAAAGTTGTCTTGTTTAGTGTTTAAGAATTTGGGCAGTAAAATAAACTTTTTTTTGGAAGTTGTATGCCTTTGTAAATACTTTGTACAGCAGAAAAATTTGCGACCTCTTTACTGGCTTTGTTGAAATAATGATTAGATAGCAATATGTTTGTTCAGTTTCATTATACACATCTAGAAGTCACAATAAGGTTGACAGCATTATTTAAAATATGCTAAATACCTGTTTTACAGACCATAGGCTTTGCAACTGCAGCCTTGTCAGGTAAGACCATGCATAAACCACCTGGCCGAGAAACACTGACAGTGGAAAGGTGAATTCAAGCAGATGAGTTGTAAACTCTTGGATGGCAGTAGATGACTGTCTTGTAGTGCTACTTGGGCAACGTGGTAGTTTTGGTGGTCTTAATAACACTGGTTTGATACACAGCCACTGTCTGCAGGGTGTCTTTATTAGCTCTATCCAGCAGTCTTTACTGTGTTTGTGACCTGCTGGTGATCTGGGGCTGTTGGCTGTCTTCGCTGTACAGGCACATGTGGCCAGCTTACGTTCCCCTTGTTCCTGAAGACCTTGGGACTTTTTCTCCAAAGCTGCTTTCCAACTGTCTGGCCTTGGTGTGTGCTGGTCCCTGTGGTGGTTTGTCCCAGGACTTGGCATTGCCCTTTAAACTTCCTGAGATTCATGTGTCAGCTCATGTCTCCTGCCTGTTGTTGTTTTGTGATACCTGTAAATACACTGAAGGTTAGCGCTGTCCCATCACTCATCTTCATTAATGAAGATGTTAAACTGTCCTGGGCACTGACCCCTGGCACACACCAGCAAGGCCAGGTCTCTAGCTGGGCTTTGTGCTGCTGGCCCTTTGAGCCTGGGAACTGTGGTGATTTTCTGTTCTCGAGGCCTGGGATTCCTGAGCGCTGCTCTTGCTGGTAACAAGAGGAGCAGAGGTGGCAGTGAGTACCTCAGCATTTTCCATATACCCTGTTAGCACATTCTCATCCTCACTGAGCTGTATATCCCTATTTTTTCCTAGTTTTCCTGTTTCTGATGATAGGTCTGCTAAAACTTTTCTTGTTGCCCTTCAGCTTCCTTGCCAAATTCCCCTTAATTTGACCTTTGACTTCCTAACCCAATCTGTGCATGCTTGGATAGTGCCTCTCTAGTCCTCTTCGGTCCCTTGCTCTTGCTTCCATCTCTGCTTTGCTTCCTTTTCATGTCTTAAGTTTAGTCAAGAGCTCCTTATTCATGCAGCCAGGCTTCCTGCTGCCTTTGCTTCATTTCCTGTGTATTGGGTGGACTATTCTTGAGCCTGGAGGAGATGGTTCTTGAACATCAACCAGCTCTCCTGGGCCCCTCTTCTCTCTAGGATGGTCTCCAGTGGGCACCTACTGGGCAGGTTCCCTGAGCAAGACAAGTTCTGTTCTTCTGTATGTCCAGGGTTGTGATCCTGCATTTTGTTCAATGTTTCTTTCCTTTCCCCTTACGAATGTAGTCTGGTGCAATGCTCTAGAGGAACCTGTATGCATGGAAGGGCTGTCGTAGACGGCAGGAGTGGAAGATGTTATGTTTTGGGAACACTGTGCATTTTCTCTTTTATTTTTTTCAAGCTCAGCTGTCAGTCTTGAACCTGTTCTTCTGAATGAGTGGAACTCAATTTCCCTTCATACAAATGGGTGAAAAAGGAAATCTCAGATTCCTACTGTTTCACTAGAACAAGCTAAACATTTTAGTTTCCAAAGGGTAGAAATTAGACTTGATGCTGTGATTGTCCTGTAAGTGTGTAAGATTTGCCATTTCAGTTGCAGTGGGTGAAAGGCAGTACTTAGAACAGGCTCTTACATAGTTTGAGGTAGGAATTGTTTCTGATTAGTGAAAGAAAATGTGAATATGAACACATTCTCTCTTCCCAAAATGCATCAGGGAGTACAAAAGAAAGAGTACCCCAAAATACAGCCCTTAGAGGAGGCTAAGAGGATCTGAGTGCCTGTTTGCTGGACAATTCACAGTGAGAGAGATGCTGAAGGTAATACTAGCAATTACTAACCAGTTGCAGAGATGACGTTTCTACAGACTTTACAGCCAGTTGCCTGTGTAGAGCTTATAATAATTATTTTCCATTTCTTACGTTAATCTAGCTCTGAGAAAAGGTGTCTTCAGCATAGGGGTTTTCTCCTAACTCACAGCTGCCAAGTAATAAATATATCTGCTAATTCAGGGTAGTGGCAAAAAGGTCACTGTGACTCCAGAACCCTCTCTGAAACAAGCCTTTACATTGCACGGTGCTCACTTCATTAACTTGATTCTTAAAATGAGGTTGTGTTTAATCACCTGTTACCTTAAATGTGCTGGGACAATACTGAAACATAATGGTGCGGAAAGGCTTGCGGGAGTTACTGCGAGTCACACTGTACTTCTGACAAGCTGCCTAGCTGTTGTTGTTCTTGTCATCTGTGCTGACTGATGCTGGCAGTCCGCTGTGTAGAATTTCTCAGTTTGTACTATGATGGTGGATTTATCTGGTGTGAAAGGACAGATTTCTGAGAAGGTCAGAAGAAATACCAGTCTTTAGCTCCACAATACAGAACAAAGTAAATGAAGGAGTGTCAGGTATGTGATTTTCCAGACTTCCTGCAATATAAATAGTGAACCAAAATAATGAACAAACATTCAGTGCTTCCTCTGAAAAAAATACTTTGTTGGTGCATGAAACTTGAATATCATCTTTGATTCCTATCAAAGTAGGAACAGAATAGTGACTCATTCAAAACATACATAATAAACCATGTTATATATGTGTGCCTATGTACATATATGCATACATGTATATGGTTTGCTGTTCACCTATTCAAGGTATGGAGGTTGTAGAACTGTTGGGGAGACCACTGGAGCTGGCAAAAGGACCAGCCCTGATGTCAATCACCTATGGAACCATCTAAAAATAAAAATAGCTAGGCACTGTAAAATTGTACCATCATTGGGTCTATTTTACTTATGGTATTATCTGCCAAGGGTAAATTGATTTGAAAATAAATGGTACAGGATCTTGCACTTAAATTTGTTTTAAAAAATCACAATGTTAATATTTTATTTTGATTTTTTTGTTGTTAAAATGCATTGTGGTTTCATCATTGTTAATAATGAAGATGTTAAACTTCAGACTTTGCTAATAATCAGGTGATGACTGAATTGGGATAACACTATATATGATAATATTTTGGAATCAAGTGCAAGCCAACTGTCATACCAAATGTCGGCTTTCAGCAGACTGTCCTGCCCCTATACTGGTGGTGTTTGAGAAATCTGCTATGATAAATCACAAAATGAAGACACTTTTGAAAGGCATTGATATTCCCCAGAAGATTATTTACTTTCAGTTCATTGGGATTTGTATTCCTCATTTCACCCATTAAAGAAACCCAATCCAACTGCCGTTTATCTAAGCTACTAATTTCAGCTCTCCCTGTATTGACTGGAGAAAGACACAGGCACTATCAGACTGATTCAGCATGTCCTTACACAGGGAGAACCTCTCCGACCCCTGAAAAGTGTTTATCCCATCTCTCATTTCTCATCCTGAACAACCAGCTTAGTGTTGCATCCTCATTCCTGCATCTTACAGAACTGAATCTGTACATCCTCCTTCTTGCTTCATACAGGCAAAACAAGCTTTGGCATAGCATCAGTCTGTTCAGCAGCTTCTGAATGTCAGCAGCTGTCCTATTTTTACCGAAGCCTTGCAAGTAGGCAGACATCTAGGAAGAACAGATCTGGCTTAGCATTATAGGTCTGCTGGCCAACATGTAAAGATCAGATTGAAATAATGGGGACAGGTACTGAGAGCTACAACTCAAATGGCATATATTTGGATTAATCATGAAGTAGCTACATTTCTAAATGTGTAAAACAGGGAAGAAGCAAAGAACTGGAGCACAAATCTCTGTATAGCATTCCTGTCTCTGCCATTCTTGCTTCAGGATCCCCCTTGAAAAGGCATGTGTTGTAATAGATTTAGCATCTTTTGAATTTAAATGTAGAATAGCAGTGAAGCTGTTAAGGCTTCCTTACAACTGAATGATACCTGTTCAGCTGTAGTGGAATATTCTGACAAATCCAGGGCTTAGTTCTTAGCTATTCAGTCTGGAAAGGAGCTTCTTGACTGCCTCAAATGCTGTATCAAATTAATAACTTTAACCATTTTTTGTTATCCATGAAAGCTTACTTTTTCCTGCTACCAGTGTAGGAAGCCATGTGACAAAAGCGTTGCCCTTGAATTTAGCATGAACTGAGTGTGCTTCAGGTGTTTCAAGCCTTCCCCAGCTCACTGATGGGCCAAGGAGACATTTCCATCACTTTAGTCTTTGCTCAAGACAGGCTTTCTGACCAATATCAGATGTATTACAATGCTGCCAGCCTTGCTGCTGTACGAACGTCTCAGTACCAGTTCTAAGTGTGATAACAGGAGTGAGGACAGGGGCCAGAGCAATCGCCAGCTGGAAGGTTTTTCTGATACTCTACATTTGCATGGGCAGACAGTGGGGACTAGCAGGCAGCTGGATGTATCTCCCAAGGGGCCAGCCGGAGAAGCAGTTTCAAAACCCTAGGACTGGATACTGAGTTAAGCCCAAGCAAAGCTTCAGCTGCTAATCTGAAACACTATGATCCAGCTTCTAAACGGTTTAGTCATCTTACCCAAATAAAATGTGCACGTGGACAAATAACTTAAAGAAGAAATTACTGGGCAATAGATTTCTTCAAGATCCCACTTTATGATCCATCTTTTCCTGGTGTGCATGATACATGGTATGTGTGCTCTGTTCTTGATGAATGACTGCGTTTGTACCTTAGGAGCAGTACTGGATTAAAAAAAACTCTGCAATGCTTGTGAGCACAAAGTGTTTTCATGCATTCTGGTAACGGTGAGATGAGTAACTTAAATATGCCATCAAAGTTAGTTACTCGGTAGATCCGCTCATAAGGCATTTGATGCCATAATTTAATTTCAGGCAGAAAAGCAGTGCCTTGGAAGAATCTTTACTCAATCTTGAGATAGTGAACAGCTTTAATATGCTTTGACATTCAGTACCACATTCATAATCCCTGTAATTATTCCTTCCTGCTCTAGGAAGGCACTGTACAGTACAAGTACTGAAGGACAGTTTTGTTTCATGCTTGAAAGGAGTAACACATAGTATAAAGTGCACTTTGTACTGAGCTGTGGGAAAAGGGGTGAATGGAAGACTATAACAGAAGCTTTAATAGCAGTTCGAAATATCTAGTACACTTCCTCTCTGCCTTTCTGTAGGCAGTTTTGAATGAATTAAGAAGCTGCACAAAACGAAACAGGCATAAAGCTGAGAGCTTACTTGGAGGAGAGAATGCTTTAGGAGGAAACCTCTTCTGCCATGGCTCCCACTTGACCACATGGGCAGGTATCTTCCCACCAGGCAGGGATTGTGTTATGGTGTTCTGCCCCTTTCTTCCTTCCATCTAAAACTTGTGCTGCTGTTTCCTCTGTAGAGAGGACCCTGAGCGCTGGTACTACCACAGTAACAAATACAGGACATTAATACTAGACTAGAAGGGCATTTGTGGGCAGAAGTGCTGTGCTCTGTTCCATAGGTTTAAGCATTGATTTTTCTTATCATGCTTCAGTGTCAAGAAAAGTGCAACTAGTACTTAAAGCTTGAAGTGTCAGGAGCTTTTGTTTCTGTCAGAGGGTTAAAGAAAAGGAGGAGAGACAATGAGTGATATGAAGAATCTTTAAATTTCTTAAAAGGGAGGGCCACTAGGTTGGCTCTTGAGCTGCCACTTAAACTGGAGGAAATAACAGCGTTAAGAAGACTTGGTGAATGTAGTAGCCATCAGCTGGATACCTGAGGGAGTTTATGGAAGAGACAGCGCAAAGGCTGCAGCCCTTTGTCAGATGTAACCTTACAAGATGTGAAAGAGGAGTAGTAAGGATGGAGGGTTGGAAGCTGTGAAGAAATCTCAAGACTGGCAGATATCAATCAAAGAGGAGAATGAGGAGCCTGTGATTCACATGGCACATGGAAATGGCATGTCTGGTGATGGAAGAACAATGCTGTCCATGTGGCGTGGTACAGCTGATCTGTTTGCCCAGACAAAGAACAATCTGCAGATTGGATGCTACAAGAGATCCCAATTAAAAAAGAATCATCAATCATCTCACTGACCTGGCCAGTGCGATAAGACTTAGAAGTCTGGCCTTTTTTTTTCCACTAATGCAAGGAATTTGCAAAACCAGAGTAATAGACCATTCATGCAGTTCTATGTAAAAATGTTTGCTATAGTAATAATATACCGGAATAGCTTTTGTTAGTGGAGTTATGAGCATGGAGAGATTCCTGGTACAGAGAAAAGGCACAGGTAGAGGTCAGGCTGGTGGACTAATGCAGCACATGAATAATGTGGCAATTAAAAAAAATAGGCAATGACTACATGGTTTTTGGGTTAAAATCTCTTAGAAAGTGGGTTGTGAAAACATCTAAGTGAGACAGTGTTACAGGTCTGCTATAAGCCTTTGGGGAGATATTGTAGTCTTAAAAGAGGGATATTAAAAGAATTTGTCATTAGGAGAGACTTACATTTTCTTGCTATAGATATACAAATTCTACCAGTAATTGTAGATCCTTATTACTTCTGGAAGTCATAACTCACCATGTGTTCAACAAAATGTCCCTGCACCAAGAATAGGGCATGCTGCTTTAGGCTTTCTTTATGTTGGATACTCCTGGACATTGGATTCCTGAAACTAGGAAAAGAAGTACCTCATCCCTAGGTAGAAACTCTGCTGGTGAGCACGCCCTTCTGGCACGTAAACCTCCTTGTTCAGCTCGGGCTCTCATACTCCTATACAAGACTTCATTGTCCCACTGTGGAAGACTTTCAGTGAAGGAAGAGGGAGTTATTTTATATAACTTTGTTGTTCTTATTGTTTTAGACAAAAGAATAAAAAATAGACCTTGAATGAAAGCACTTTTTATTTCAAAAGGGTGAACTTTGGGAAATGGAGATGCTTGGACAGTGAAATTTATTGGCTTGAGGCAAAGCAAAAAAAAAAAACCCCAAAAGCTCAAAAAAACTTTAGTCGAAGAACAGAGTCTGGAGCATTCATGTATGAAATCATGTATGGAAAGCTGGTATTGAAATATAATTCCCTTTAAATGTGTGGTTGAGTACCTGTAAAGAACTGAATGAAGGGAGAGCAGAAGAAAGTGTACAGTCTAGTGGGATCAGACAGTCCTTGTGATGGACTGAATTACCAGGAGACAAAACTAAGTTTAAGTTTTGCTTTTTTTTTTACTTAAAAAGCTATAAAACCAGAACAAGCAAAAACACAAAAGAGGAGGAGCAGGAAAGGGGGCTGAGACCAGCAAGCATAAGAAAATGTTTTCAAGAAGATTGACATTGCCACTCCACGGCCAGTCAGTACAAGGACATAGTGATGCACATCCAAAGGTGAAAGCAGAATGCATGGTAAGGTTACGTTCCTACAGTCTGTGTCACAGCTGCTTTTCTGAATTGATGGTGAGAGGTTGGGTATCCTGGGTAGTGCACAGTCTGAGCTGTTCATCGCTCCCACCATAGGCACCAGGGTAACCCCTGCAGATTAATTTACATGGTCTGAATGGAGTGGCATCTTTATGCCAAGAAGAACAATCTGGTGCCTCATAAGGTCAGCAGCTGGTTTTAGTTATCACAGTAGATTACACTTCCTTGAGGCTCCAAGCAAATGTAATAGAGCCTCCATGTGGTTTGTTGTGCTGTGCTATACAAAGTACTTGCATTAAACTCTTATCTTTGTAGCCTTCATTACCTGGACGGATGATGCGAAGCACGCAGGTTACAATCCTGAAGTTACACTATGGGTCCTTCTGTCAGAAGGAAGATTTCCCACGGCAATCTGACTTGATCACATTTGCTCACATCTCTCAATGTTTACTCCACAGGCAAGTTACTAGCTGGCATAAATGCCCCTAGCCTTGCTAGTCACCTCTCCTAACCTCTATGCTACTCTGACAGGCAAATCAGAATGTCAAGTCACAGAAAACACTGAGCACCTAGGACAGGCTGTCATAGGGAAATCAACAAGGAGGTTCAGGGTGCTAAGACAGCCTTTTTCTTATGGACTAACATATAGCCCATAGGAAGAAACAGCATGACAGAAAAATACTGACTCTCACTCACCAGCAAATAGGGAGCACCTGTGTCAATTTTCACATACTGCTGTATCTCTTTGTAGGTGTGCATGTTGCTGTCATCAACTGAACTCATCCCAATTCATAGTTCTTGGTAGAGTTATATAGAAGTTGACTGAAGGATCTGTAAAAACCTACATGGAACTATATGAGAATGTATGATAAAAGAGAATGCCAGTTAGCTACTTAATAAAACTGATAAATCCTAACTTTTTACAAGGTGCTGCGTTGCAGATGAAATGATAGTTTTGCTGTCATAGTTGATTTGTGCTAATTACAGCAATTACAACTCTTGTGGAGAAAGAAATTTGCAAAAAATAGTGTTCAGCATTCAGTTGCCTGTCAGCTGAAAGGAATGTGAGTTAATTGAAGGTAACAGTCTATCCTCTTTCTGTTGTGAATCAGTGCTTAATTATAATGTGCAGCTACATGGCCATATGTCACTTGCTCTGGCATAAGAGTTACATGTCATGTTATTGATCACTGCACTGGTGAAGCTGAAAGCTGCTATACTCCTGTGCTAGGGGGCTTACAAAAGTCTGATTGGTTTCAGTGTTGCATAAATCTAATCTTCGTTTATCAGCAGACACTTGGGTTTTTCTGATCATGGGTCAGTCTATGTAACATCAGGCCTGCTGGCGTCAGATAGGATACGCTTGTCTCAAAGAGGGAAAAAGATCTTTGCACAGGGCTCATTGAAATAGCTTTTAACTAGATTTGAATGGAGAAAAGGATAAAACCAGGCTTGCTGGAGATAAGCCTGGGGTGGCACACCAATGTTTGAGGGATGGTATGTATAAGATTCAAGAAGGAAAAGTGCTGGGTCCCATACAAGGACAGGCTGTGAGATCTGGGCTTGTTTATCCTAGAGAAGAGAAGGCTTGGGGGAGACCTTATAGCAGTCTTCCAGTACTTAAAGGGGGCCTGCAGGAAAGCTGGGGAGGGGCTCTTTATCAAGGAGTGCAGTGATAGGACAAGGAATAAGTATTTTAAGCTGAAAGAGGGGATATTTAGATTAGATATTAGAAAGAAATTTTTTACTGTGAGGGTGGTGAAGCAGTGACACAGGCTGCCCAGAGAAGTCATGGATGCCCCATCCCTGAGGTGTTCAAGACCAAGTTGGATGAGGCTTTGAGCAACCTGATCCAGTGGAAGGTGCCCCTGCCCAGAGCAGGGGAGTGGAACTGGATGATCTTTAAGGTCCCTTCCAATAGGTTTAAATCTATTTTGGTATATCACTTTTTCCCCCCAATACGTGTTATTTATCGTCTGGCTGATGCAGTTCTTAAGGCTTTCTCCTTCCACAGTCATCTTGT
The DNA here is from genome assembly GCA_033558185.1 of Dromococcyx pavoninus. Taxonomy (NCBI): domain Eukaryota; kingdom Metazoa; phylum Chordata; class Aves; order Cuculiformes; family Neomorphidae; genus Dromococcyx; species Dromococcyx pavoninus. The sequence goes on along the minus strand of JAUMJL010000998.1, from coordinate 541,993 downwards.
GATTTGAGAAAAGTATGTGCCAAATATATATGAAGGCAGAAGCTATGCAAGCCTTCTAACAGTAACTGTAAGAGAAAAAATACGGAGTGAAATTCTTCTACTGAGCTCTGTAAATCTAGAGGCACTCCAGTGAAGATTTCAGACATTTCACTTAAGTAGAAACTTAGTTTCTGAAAGTTTTCACATTTATCAGGCTTTTGGTTGATATTGCCAGACACTGATCGCTAAGTAGCATCAGTTCCTTATAGCAATGCCCTTTCTTCCTTCATTTGCTGTAAAAGAATCTGTTACACAGCATTGAGCATGTTACCAGTCCTGGCTAAATCAGCAAGAGACATACACAAATGTCAATAAACATTTAGAAAGACTGGCTTATGGTTACCTCTGGGGACAGCAGAAGTCAACTGGCTGGTGAGCTACCAGCAGTCTTCCTGCTTTCTGCAGGAATCCAAACTAGATTTCAAAGAATATGTAATTGTGTCAGAACAAACGCCTAAGCTCTTTTTGTGATGTGTCTAAGATCAAATACAGCTGGCTTCCAGGTAGCATCTGTTTGCTCCTCTGAGACAAAAGCTTTTGTAGTCCTTAACACAGGGATATTGAGTCTCACTGACATCAGGGTGACTGGTTCAAGAGTATAAGCTATGTATACTAGAGCTAAATGGATGTATATACTACGGTTTCTTTTAATGCTACTACAGTAAGAGATAAGGACAAGGATATTTATTTTTCCACCAGATTTTTACTCGGGAGTGCAAAAGGCAGTGTAGTTTGTTGCCCTAACCTTTCCATTTAGAGACTTGATATGTGAAGCCTGTCAAAGCTCATGAAAGAAACAACATATCCCAGTTTCCATTTCCACACGGTACAGCTCAACCTCATTGTAACAGAGCCCTCCTAGCAATCTTTTTCTCTGGCACTATGGATCCAGGCTACTGTGGGGTGTTGGAAAGCATTATTCAAGCATCCTACCAACTCTAAATCATACTGGGACTTCAGCCAAGTCCATATCACTCTTGTCTCAGGTCAACATGTTGTTTCCTCATTTTCAGTAATATTTAAGGACTTAAAGCAGACTTTTTCAACCTTACTCCTTCACTTCACAAGTCCTTGTTTGTTAAGCAAACCAGGGAACTAAAAGAAAATAAACTGGGAGGAAATATCATCCGTATATTTCTAGATAAACTGACATACAGTTTGTTATTATGCCACATCTAGGAATGAATGCAGCAGTTAGATCAAATCATTAATATCTCCGTCCCTCTGTCTACGGGGGAGTTATGACGCGGTGCTGAAGAGGAATGACTGTTCCTTTGTATAACAATAGGATATTGCCATAAAAGAGAAATTAGTGTGAGAAAATTTATCGTGAGAAAGTTTAGTGTGAGCTCTTATGAAAGGGGAAGGGAGTATTTATTCAGAAGATCTTTAAGCAAGTTGATTTTATCCACTCATACTTGCTCTCCTACAGATTTCATTCGCTCACATGCTGACACTCACGTACTCAGAAGCACCAAGACAGGGATGCCTAAGTGGCCTTGTCAGGATCACTTATTTTTAACACAAAAGAGCAGGGATGCCAGCTGCCAAGTCCTCCCTACACTCGCAAAGTTCCCCTTGACTGGAGACAACAAAGTACTTTCTGGACAGATCTATCATACCCTTTAGAAAGCATCAGCTGGTATGGGGTTATCTTTTCTATCAGAATCCTGCTTACTTTGTTGTTCATAAATGATAGGCCAGGTTGCTGCTCATTGCCTGCTTTTCCTTGTTTGCAAGATATGTGTTTTCCTGACGGACTAACAGGAAAGGCAAGGCACATCTGATGCTGTGGCCTTGTCACCTTTGTGGAGAGGTTGTCTATGTTGCAGCTGTTTTCAAAGTGCAGGTCTTTGACCTTGACATAAACAAAGCAACTCCTTATTTTTTCCTGCTGGAAATGGTTTTCTGTGCTAACAAAACAATTAATTCTTTTAACCCTCTATTCTGCTGTTCCTGCTGATGCTTACGTGCACTTCCATTCATACCAGTCTTAATTTTTCTGTTACAAATCTCCACAGCTGCTGTAGATATTCCTGATCCCCTTTTTACTAGTATTTATAATCTCTATAAAATATATCATTTAATGCCACACAGAGCCTTTGACAGCATGAAGATGAATGATCTGCTGAGAAGTAAACGAAGCTTGTAAATGTTAAGGTATCACAGTCAGTGAAAGAAAACTCTCAAATCTGAGGGGCTCCATCCCCTATGTCAGCAGAAGCACAGCCTTATTAAAATGCTGAAGTATGTGTGAAATAAAACACTGAGATGGCCAATATAAACAGCTTGAAAAAATAACAAGATTATGCCTGCCAAAATAGTAAATGGAAAACTGACAGTGTGTATTTTCCAAGATGTGTGCTAGAAGGTTTGAACAGACCACTCTCACTGGTACTGTGAAGTTAAAGCTCTACATTTACTGTTAGTGGGAGAAAGGCAAACCATCATGGTTTACTATTCTCCTGGTTGTGCCCAGCAATGGAAGTTTTACGTTACTGCTGTCAGGAGGTGAAATCCTGACTTTACCTTAACTCGTGAAGCTGAAGTTTGCTAGCCCTAATCAATGCTGGGTATGGAGTCACAAGGGGCGAGTCTGCGTTTAGCAACCAGTGTCAGAGCACGCTATTCCATGATAGCATTAGACACTCTGAAATGTAGGATAGCACTAAAGTCGCTAATTAGTCTTTTGCAGCTAGTTATTAAAAACCAATGTTGATTAACTGAAAACTGACCCATAGGAGCTGCATGATCCTGGCTTTTAGCTCTATTTTAGCTGCTCATTATTACTTGGAAATAGAATCTCATATTAACATTGTTCTTCTCTCTGTAACTGGACTCATTGGTGACACTGCAACTAAGATGTGTTTCCTATGTCAGTGACTTGTGACAGAGATGCAGTCAAACAGGATAGCCTGAAAACAAAGACAAAATATGAAAATGCATGATGCAATACCCTAAAGGCGTCTTCTCACACTGAAATATAGCAAATCTAAAACATTCTGGAAGACATTGGTGCTACACTAGAATTAAGGTTTAATTTTAGACTCAAAATATGGTATATTATATGTGTCCTTCCCAAAATTATAACATTTGCCCTGGGACTATGAAATAATGTTTTTTGAAATTTATAGGTAGCAAATTATAATGATGAATTAAAGAAATATGACACTAGAACTCACGCTTCTCAAAGCAACAGTTTTAGTTAATTGAGTTGTTATCTTCCTCACTTCTTCTTGAGCTAAGGGATACAGTGGTTTACTGTAAAATTAGCCTGTAAATAAATGCCTTCAGTTAGTGGTTATTTTGAGAAGAGGAGAGCTAGCTTACCTTCTACAGAAGAGAAAATTAATCTTTTCCCTTTTGAGATAATCGTGTTTTCAGGCTTCTGTGAGTTATGGAAAGTGAGAACTATTTGGAGACATCAGCTTTTTGTAAGGAGTAAAATTACAAAGTACAAGGAGAAATCCTCATGAATCTTAAGGGATTTCAGAGTGGACTCTTTCATAATCTTTCTTACAAATCTTCACACAGTACTCAGAAAATCCTGAATACAGAGTTGAAAAATCAGTAACAGGCTATCATGAAGGTTGTCTGAATAACACAGTAATAGGCTAACAGTGCTCAATGTGGTCCTTTTCATTAGCCTCTTATGAACCAATGACTAACTCCCACCACCAATAAATGTCCACTCCAAATTATCAGTAGGAAAAAAGGGAAAAATGGACTGTGCAAATGGAGCTTTCAACCAAAGAACCAAATGTTCTGCAATGTATCCTTTACAAGTCTTGGGAAAAGCAAGCTTTGTAACAGCATGCCTCCAGTATTCTGGAGAAACAGAAAGAACAGTTCACACTAAGGCTTTTAGATTAAACAGTGTATTTTTCCAATTTAAAAAGCTGTTACAATGGGTAATGACCTCCTAAGCATACAAAGAAACTGTAACAGAGCGTCACACTAATCCTAGAAATGTTACTGACCAAAAGTACAGGGTGGGCTTGGTGAATTAACAGGAAGCCTATTAATAGCGCTCAGAATTTGAAACCCTCATAATTAAACATGAAGGGAAGGGCGGAACAGTCTATTAGCATCTTAATCCTTTACCTGTATGCAAATTGACTTTTTAACCATACATTTCCTAGCACTGAGATTGGAATGGCTTTAAAGGTCTACATAGAAATTTTCTTCATTCCGTAAAAAGAGTACAATAGAATGAAGAGTATTTGTTTTAATAATACAATACTATTCTTAAAGCAGACTTTTTACCATCTGATCTGATCTGATCGCCACCCGTCTTCTTGAGAATATTCTTCTCAAGAGCTACAACCTGCCTGTCAGGTTACCTGCCTATTTCGTTAGTGTAAGCACCTCAGCCTCAGCAATCTGGCCTGCTGACAATCACTCCCATAATGTTCACAAGAATTAGATATGTCAAAGTTTTCTGTGCAAAAAATATGCTTGAGCACTGGACGAGATCTCAGAAATCTGGATTTTGTTCTTGCTTCTGTAGGTCATGTAGATGGGTAACTTGCAAGGTTAGGATTCCTCAGATTCTTCATCTGTAAAATGGGGACAATGATAATCACTAGCTTTTAAAAACATTTTAAGATATACATGGTTAATTATTAAGCAGTGCAGATTCTCTGCTGTGAGCAATACACAGCTGCTAATACATTGAGTTACCCACTTTTGTATTAGTAACTTTATTTAAACATTCACTATTCTTACTGCGACAGAGCAAAACACTCATTTTGTCAAACTGCAATTGTAAAGAAGCTTTTATCCAGCACAAGTGTAATTAGAATAGTAGAGACGTGATGAGATTGTCACTAGCTTTGAGCTTGAGGGACTATCTGGTATTTTAAGTTCAACTAACTGAAGTAGCAAAAATAGTTTCAATTCAAGTCTGCCCTCCACTGGTTTTAATGAAACACTGCTAATAATTTTGGATCAATAAGTGTCTTTGTGTAATAAAGCAGAGGAACTAAATTAATAGAAGATGGTAAAATTTATTGAGACCTTTAGTCATAACTTTTAAAAAAATTCTTTAATAGTAGTTAAATGATTTATGAACTTCTTTTTAAAGACCCATCTAGGCTCCCTGCCAGATTCTTGATTTTCAGGTTTTTCAAAAGCCCAAGAGCATATCATTCGTATCGGAGTTGCCTATTTTGTTGTCTATTTTTGAGAGCACTTACCATCACAAATCCCACACGCAATTAATTCATCTCTTAACTCAGGAAGACTCCTCCTTTCTATACTTCAAGAAGGAAGGTAACTGGGGGGGAAAGCTTAGTTACACTTACTCACATAGATTCATCTCATATGATTTCAACCCCAAGGTGACATTTGCGTCTCGAATACGAAATCTGTACCATTATGCACTGTAGGATGTGATCAAGCTGAAAAGCCTCTGGTTCATTTATCTTGTCATCTTCATGCTTCATTACACTTAAAAGCAACTTGTCTTTTGTGATTGCTACCTAAACCTAAAATAAAGGAGTAAAACGTTGTTTCTGCAGATGTGTGCTGAACATGCACTTGAATAAAAGAAAAAGAATAGAAGTATTACAGAAATGCCATTTTACTTCGACCTTGAAAATCGGGGTGAGATTCATAGCTTGTGCCGAGTGTGCCTAACAGACTTTATAAAACAGAACATAAGGAACTTTCAAAGTTCCTTGAATGTCCTCTGCCTCTGCTAATACTCTCGCCGAAGTGGCTATCATTCAAAACAAAACTTCTAGGAGTCCATATAACATTTTACAGCAGTGAAAGGCACACAGCTAATCTGTCCTTACTGTTTTAGTTTTGGGGTTTTTGGGGTTTCTCTTTTGCTTTAGGTAGGAAGCTATGCAAAACCCTACTGAAATCTTACTAATCACTCTAGCATGTACTGTTACAAATTACCCTCTTAAACCAGACTCAAAAAAACCAGTATCTAAAATGACTGCCATTCTGCATTTCTAGATTACTGTTTGAGCTTTTTAATAATCCTAACTGAAAAGCAGCAGCATTGTCACACTGATAGATGTCCTCCTGAAACGTCACTGGTGTTCTATGCATTAGTGGAAAGAGTCCAACATGAACTTACAGGTATGTTAATTATGCTGTCAATATATACAGAAGATACGCTTGTGAGTCTACTTGACAATGGTTTAATTAATAAAATATAAAAACATTTGTCTGAGATAAATATGGCATATGATTATGCTAAAATAGATAAAGTCTGAACAGAAATTATGTATGAAAGGCAAAAGGGACAATATTTTAAGAGATAAAGTTTTATTTTAATGGAATAGTAAAACAACTTCATTTTCCATGAGTTGCGCCTTATTTCATCCTGCTAGCACTACCCAAGACTTACAAAGAGCTTTTCTTGATCACCCTCTGATATCCATGATAGGCTTTAATTACTCCTTATTATAATACTAAATTCCTGATTCCATGCTGAAGATCGCAAAGAATTTTCAGTGAAATCTAAACTACTGAAATAGGAAAAATAAAGACAGACATAAATGATGATACCTTTGTCAATATTGGTTTGACTTCAAATTCTGAACGGCAGTTCTTTCTGGAGTGTCACCTTTAGTAGAAGCTCATGTCACACATTCTTAAGGAACTTGGCAAGAGGAAGTGTGAACTGCTCCTCACCTTCTTGGTCAAGGTTAGGCCATGCTGAATCAGGAATATGACATCAATTGAGTGCAAAGACTTACATTCTGAGTTTCATGGTTGTCTCACCTTAATGCAACATACTAAAGTCAGAATTGGTATGAAAACAAGTACATCAAGAGCAGACTGTTTTGGAAATCACAATATATTCACTGGTTTTCCCCTCTTGTTTCAATCTTAGTAAAAATTTGCCTAAAACAAGCATCTTCTAAGTCCTTTAAAGTCTTTACAGATGTATGCTGTTATAAGAACATACTCCTCAGCAACAAAAATCTAGTCAAGATCTATTAATAAATAAAAGGTATACATTCAAATATCTTTAGAGGAAAATCCTCTTAGAGCTACTGAAACCTTCACTGCCCAGAACCTATCCCCCACCCCCTCCTTAATTTAAAAACAAAGAATCAGTAAATACGGATATTAGTTTTGGCCTCAGAAAATCCTTAAATCCATCAGATTTTTGTGTAAAATTGAAAGGAGGTAAGGAATCAGATTATTGTTTTCATCCTTGGCCATGTACTGCAATCACAAAAACCACGCATTTAAGAACTGCTGTGTTTTTAGAGGAACTGCTTATGGTAAAAGCACTATCTTTAAATGTAACACTTCATTTTCATTATTAAATGAAAATGGGGAGAATGGGAAAGTCAAGTTTCAAACAACAGTAAAATTGTGCAGCAGTTCAAGTGCAACAGCAGTTCTTCTCAAAGGTGTCTGAAAGCATTTGATGAGGTTCTGTTAAATGCTGTCTCACCTCAGATTGCTGTTTCTCCTCCACCGGTCTCAGGATCTGTAATGAAAAATAATATTATTCCTGTGTTTATAATCAACTGCATAGTGCCACTCAGTTTTGACTAATTTTTAAACAAACAAAGTATAAAGTTAATGTACTGAACATACAAAATTGCTACGCTTTGCTTTTTGTTCCTACAAAATAATTTTACTAATTTTCTAGATATGCATGTGACAATACCACTTTTCTTGGAAAAGTTCCATATCAGAAAGTGACCAGCATATAGCCAGTGAGTATCACGCAGTTATTCATATGAAAGAGATTCTAATCTGGACAGAATTTTTTAATATGCATTACTGCTCTGAATTCCAAATTTGTTTTGAAAACATGCTAAATGCAAAAGCTCAAACATATTCACACCCGAGTAATCTAAGTATTAGTCTTCTTGATTTTGACCGCAGTGCTTTCCATTTTTATTTGTCTCTTTGTAAAATGTAGTCTCTACAAACTGACAAGGAATGTTTCCCAGATCAGTAGTACTGCAGAGTAACTGGGATATAGTAGACTAAATGAATGGGATACTGAAATAGAACGGAAGAAAAGGAACATCATTACTAAAGCATAAGTGAAACAGAATGTCTAGTAATAACATATGACTTTTTGGTTTTTTTTTTTTTACTGACACCAAAAAGATCCAGCCAGTAATGGAAATCTGTTAAATACCTCTTGCTTATGTTATTGTACTGTTTATTCTGACTTACAGTGTATCTTCGAGTATGAAATATTTAACTTAGTATCTTCGAAGTGTAAATTCCTCCTAAATCGAGTCAAACTCGAAATTTGTTCCCAAGCAGATGAGTTTAATGCACCTTCCTGACAGTAAATTGAAGGGGAAATCTCAAAAGTGAGAGTGGTATATGCATGAGAGGTCTGCAGGGATTTCCAATGTAGAGTTCACAGTGATTTTTCACCACTTTCATATGTCACTTCACTTTGTCTCCTTCTTTAGGCTTCTGAGCTGCATGCACTGTTGCATGGCTTTACTTTGTGGTGTGTCGAGACAAAGCTTTAGAGGTTTGGAACTCATTGACCTGAAATGTACCCTTTGCACCAAACAACTAAGACAAGCTAAACTGAGTGACATTTCCATGAAGCACAAACAGATGCTTAAGTGATACAATCTTGTCTGTAAGAATCTCAGTTCCCTCCCTCACCCATATAACCAGAAACATTTGGCCATTTTACAATGAGCCTTAGTGGTATTTATTTGCCATGAAAGCATGGCACTTGCAGAATTGCTGCTAATCAAGTTAATAATTCAGAGGCAGCTCTGTCTTTTATGGATGAATTATTTATACTACTTGCTACCTAAGGCTGCCACAGAAAAGTCTTAATTAGTGCTTTCCATAAATCTGGATTTGTTACTGGAAGTGTTCCATTAATCTGGAGGTACAATTTCGAAGTAACAACATCTTGGTTGCTAAACAATGAACTGAAAAAAGCCCTACTTGCAAGATGATACAGGGAACATTTTATTTTTGGAAGTGAAATCTAGCTGGTATTTTCCTACCTATCCCAGCAGCTTACTTGCTGCAGAAAGACTGGAGTTAAGCTAAAAATTGAAAGTTTGAAAGCTTCAAAAAGCAAAACTAACTCTTACAAAGCCAACTGACAAAACATGTGCTTCTGTTACTGTGTCATTATTTGGAGTACACTTTCTTGCACTTCATGGCTGAGAATGTATAAAGAAAATATGACATATGATCATGTCATGTGCTACTTGTCATGAAGGTATATTCTTTTGGGAAAGGTTTATAGTGATGTTCATATGCTGACGAACTACAGTACTGGTGCTTACCCTTTCTTTAGGGATAAACTATTCTGTTTATAAAGAAGCCACTCACAAACTCTAAGCCTCAGCTTTACTGGTTAGGTATCACTAAACATGTCTCAGCTACAGGACTAGAAATACTGATCTATCCCATCAACACGTTTAATGCATATGAAAGCACAGTGAGTATGGACTGGTTTACCTGAGAAAATGCTGTTTGTGATTCTGTGACATGACAGCACATTTGTGCCCAAAGTGTGCACAAACCTGGAGAGCGCCGGGAAAGAAACACAAACATATCAATGCAGCACCAACAGGCAGACGAATCATAGAATCGCTTGATTGGAAAACACCTTTGAAATCATCGAGTTCAACTGTACCTGTCCACTACTAGATCATATCCCTGAACACTTCACCTACCCGTCTTCTAAATACCTCCAGGGGTGGTGACTGACTACCTCTTGGGGCAGCGTGATCCAGTGCCTGATAACCCTTTTGGTGAAGAGTTTTTTCCTGATGTCTAAACTGAACCTCCCCTGGTGCAACTTGAGGCCATTCCTTCCCACTCTCTCTTGTCACTTGGGAGAAGAGACCAGCACCAACCTTGCCATAACCTCCTTTCAGGTAATTGTAGACAGTGATAAGGTCTCCCTTCAGCCTCCTTTTCTCTAGGGTAAACAACCCAGCTACCTCAGCTGCTCCTCATAAGACTTGTGCTCCAGCCCCTTCACCAGCTTCGTTGCCCTTCTCTCCAACACACTCTAGCACATCAACGTCTTTCTTGTAGTGAGTGACCCTAAAAATGAACACAGGATTCGAGCTGTGGCCTAACCAATGCCGAGTACAGGGGTGCAATTTCTTCCCTGGTCCTCCTGGCCACGCTGTTTCCAATACAGGCCAAGAAGCCATTACTCTTCTTGGCCGCTTGAATCACAGACTCATGGAATGGTTTGAGTTTGAAGGAACTTTAACACCCGTCCTGTTCCCACACTCCTGCTATGGGCTGGGACACCTCCCACCAGACCAAGCTGCTCAAGACCCCATCCACTTCCAGGGAGGTGGCATTCACAGCTTCCCTGGGCAACCTGTGGCAGTGTCTCACCACCCTCATCGTGAAGAATTTCTTCCTAATGTCAAATCTAAATCTTCCCCCTTCCAATTTAAAGCCATTCCCCCTTGTCCTTTCACTACTTGTCCTTGTAAGAAATCCCCCCCTGGCTTTCCCAGGTACTGGGGGGCCATTATAAGGTCTCCCCGGAGCCTTCAGGCCCTTCTCCGCCAGGCCCACAGCTTTTATACCTCTCCCCATCCCCCCGACCCTGAAACAAACGCCCCGACCCCGGCGGGCAGCCCCACCCCGGTCCCTCACCCTGTGTTTGCGGGCTGACGCGGCGCTGCGAGGCCGTGGAAAAAGCGTGCGCACCGCCCCCCCCCGCGCCGCTGAGGGGGCGGCTCGTCCCCGCGGCGCCGCAGGGGCCCGCCCATCGCCGCAGCATTACGAATGCGCCTGGGCTCCTCCTCCTCCTCCTTCTCCTTCTCCTCTCTCTCCCTCTCCGCCGCAATGCCGAAGCTTAGCAAGGAGGCCAAGCAGCGGCTGCAGCAGCTCTTCAAGGGCAGCCAGTTCGCCATCCGCTGGGGTTTCATCCCCGTCGTGCTCTACCTCGGTCAGTGGCGCGTGCGGGCCGGGGGGGACCCCGTTACGGGTATCGCGGGGGCGCCAGGGGGAAGAGTACGCGCGTGGGGGAGGGTGCGCGGCCCCGCACTGCGCATGCACGGCCTGCGCATGCGGGACCCGGGGTGGGGGCGGCCCCTGACGGGTGTGCTGGGTAGTTATAGAATCATGGAAGGATTTGGGTTGGAAGGGACATTGAGGGTCATATAGTGTAGCCCCCCCCCCCCCCCCCCCCCTCCCCTGCAGTGCGCAGGGACATTGTCGTAGAATTGTTTGGTTGGAAAATATCTTTGAGATAGAATCACAGAATGGTTTGGATTGGAAGGGTCCATAAAGCCCATCCATTTCCAACCCCCCTACCACGGGCAGGAACACCTCCCACCAAACCAGGCTGCTCAGGACCCTGTCGAACCTGGCCTTGAACACTTCCAGAGAGGGGGTATCCACAACTTCCCTGGGCAACCTGTGCCACTGCCTCACCACCCTCATTGTGAAGAATTTCTTCCTAATGCCTAATCTAAATCTTCCCCCTTCCAATTTAAAGCTATTCCCCCTCATCCTATCAGTATATTGAAAGTCCCTTCCAAGCTTTCTTATAGACCCTCTTAAGGTACTGAGTCATTGAGTCAAAGCATATCTGTCCACCACCTGTCCACTCCACTCGTCTTTTAAATACCTCCAGGGATGGTGACTCAGCAAGTTCATGCAGTGCCTGGTGCTCTTCAACTAGATCAGGTTGCTCAGAGCCCCATTCAACCTGACCTTGAATGTTTTGAAGGATGGGCCATCTGCCATCTCTCTGGACAACCTGTTCTGGTCTTTCACCATGCTCAGTGAACAAAATTTCTTCCTAATATCTAGGCTAAACTCTTCTTTTAGTTTAAACCATTGCCCCAGTTCTCTTGCTATGGGCCATGCTAAGGAGTTTTTCCCCATTTTGTTTATGTTTTTTTTCTTTAGAAAGGTTTTTTTCTGTCCCTTTTCCTTCCTGGAGGCTGTTCCTGCGCTGGGAGTGGGCATTGAGGTGGTGCATGTGGTGAGGGGAGGGCGGCAGCAGGCAGGGCCCCATCTGGGGAGTGGGCTGAGCACACACCGGAGCAGCTCAGCAGAAGGTGAAGCTGCGTTTTAATCACACATCAAAGTCTGCCTGGTTTGGTAGGCTGGCCTGTGTGCTTCCCGCCATCAGGAGTTAATGTGTGAAAAGAAAGAAACCTGGAGTCCTGCGGTCAGTTCTGGACACCTCAGCACGAGAAGGACGTGAATCTGTTAGAGTGAGTCTAGAGGAAGCCATGAAGATGATCAGAGGGCTGGAGCACCTTCCATACGAGCACAGGCTGAGAGAGTTGGGCTTGTTCAGCCTAGAAAAGAGAAGGCTTCTGGGGAGACCTTATAGCAGCCTTCCAGCACTTAAAGGGGGCCTGCAGCAGTGCTGGGGAGGGGCTCTTTATGAAAGAATGCAGGGATAGTATGTGAACTAATGGTTTTAAGCTGAAAGAGGGGAGATTTAGATTAGATATTAGGAAAGATTTTTTTTCTTATGAAGGTGGTGAGGCACTGGCAAAGGTTGCCCAGAGAAGTCATGGATGCCCCATCCCTGACGTGTTCAAGGTCAGGTTAGATGGGGCTTTGGGCAGCCTGATGTAGTGGAAGTTGTCCCTGCCCATGGCAGGGGGTTTGGCCCTTTCCAACCCAAACCATCCTATGATTGTCTGAAACCTGTCTGTGGCTGGGAGGTCTGTTTGACCAACCCCCTTGTTGCCACAGGCCTCTGACTGAGGTTGAATTTCCAGTTAGGTACAGGTTCCAGTCTCTCCCAAAATGGTGTGGCTCCTTTTTCCAGTCCTCAGTGAAGCGTCAGCCTTGGTGTCATGCCTGGTGTCCAGAATATATTTTGCTTACTACTCTTATGGGGTTGGCTGGGCATTACTACGACATGGTGGTTTTTCTGCTGGGTATGGACTGTGTGACATCAGCTGTCCTTGTGAAAGAACCTGACCTACTTAAGATATGCATGTGCGCGGTAGGCCTGACACTTTGGTTAAATTCTTTCATTACAAGAGGTCCCAGGAAGGCTGATCCCTGCGGTTCCTGTGGCTTACTTTCTGTCCCAACTCTGTTGGGCCTTTTGGGAAAAGCGTCTAAAATAAGCAAGCATTTCTAGCTTGAGTGCAAACATGAAGGAAGGTTGGGAGCTTGATGTTTTGACAGTCAAAGCTGATAAGTTGTTTTAATTAATTGAAGGGAATGCAGTGTCCAATTTGAAGGGCTTTGATTGTTCACAGATAACGATCAAGAAAAAGTTGGTCTCTGCAATAGTGACATACGTGCTTTAACAACTACAAGTAAAAGACATCATTTCAAATACTATGAAAAAAATAATAGGCAATATTAGGTTTAAAGTTTAATTGTGCTTCCATTTTTTGTTTATAAATTACTTTAAACACATTTTTTTGGCTGGGAGTTTCAGCAGCGTTTTGTGGTCTAATTTTACTCTTGCTGAAGTTTTCTTTTGATTTTACTTTTATGACAGTATTATGAACATGGGAAAGATGCTCTTTGTTCTGAGAAACACGAGAAGAAATTAAATAAGTTACTCCATGTAACATAAAGTCATCTTATTGTGTTTGCAATTACACTTGGTACTGTGATATTAGTGCATTTCTGTTATGTAGCAGTGAGAAACTAAGTTGTAGCAGTTTAATCTTATACCTTCATAAAATAAATACGCTGTTCCATGTCTTCATTGCCTTATGAATTTATCTGCTGTAATGAAAGGACATTAAGTGTAAGCAGATGGGAGGGGGAGGTGCAGGTGCTACCAGTTGCTTACCATAGGCATTTGGAGATGGCACGCGCTCAGAGTCTGTAGAATTGGAAGAACCTCTTTTGTACTGGAATTACATTTGAATCTGGGAGGGAGGGTGTGGTGCAGTGGAAGGGCAAAAGGCTGCACAGTCCTTGGTATCACTGATTAAAGGTAAATTTTAATTTGACTCCTGAGTGTGTGAAATGATACATGCTAAACTAAATGTAGGCAAGGAAACTTTCAGAAATTTTAAGCTTTTAACTTCCTCTGGAAAGGCTTTCTAGGTCAGGATGGGATGCTCAGGAAATATATGAGGTAGCCTAGTTTGTGAGTGTGCAATTATAGGTCATTAGTCAGGTTTTGGCATTCTTTGTTTTTTCTAAACTTGCTTTGAAGTAGATGCCACTGTTCAACAGCTTCATGAATTTTAAAGCAATTTTGCTGGACAGTGTGCTAACCGAAGCAAGTGGATTTGTATGTGTAATGGTCTCAGATCACACAAGGTTATCTTCAAAGAGCTAACCCAGTGCCCGTGAAGTTAATGGAAGTTTTTCCATTAACCTTCATGGCCTATGTTTCAGGCAAGCTGACATTAATTATTTATGTTCGGTAAATGAGGGGAATAATATATTTTTCATGTAACATCCATTTCTAGATAGCAAGTGGAGGATCAAGAGTGAGTTGAACAGTGCATGAATTGCATGATTCCACTTCAAGACTTTTAATTTATGATCTAGTGGGCGAAAGTATTTCGCACACTGAACCTTCAGCTGCTTCTCTAGGATACATATGCTTTAGTGAATTGGTATTTGAGTCATTAGATAGAATGTACTGTTTGTAATTAACTTTCTTTTGATTTTCCTGTGTGTTAGTAGATTGACAAAACATCTTGTTTCTTTGCAAGCTCTAGTAAAAGTTTTTTGAAAAGTGCCAGTAAAACCAGAAGATTTTAGATTTAATTGATCTAACATTTAGAATTCTGTCATTCTGAATTGAGTGAACTGTTACTGAAATAGTACTTTTAAGTTCTGCTTCAGATGGCATTGCAGAATATTTCCTCTTAAGGGCTCAAGGTGCTTGCTTATACTGGTTATAGGTGTCACTTGTTCTGCTTACTAGGTTGCTTTATGAACTGCATTTAAAATCTGCACATTTGTGTGTGCATATGTATGTATGTCTTGATCTTCGGCATAGATAACTTCCTCCATCTCACATATATTGCTGTCCCTGAATTTTAAGTCAGATAGAGTTGCAAGTAAGTATTTTTTTTTTAAAAAAACCCAAACATAAAACTGTGCACTTGTATTTATTTTCTCTGCTTTCTAACCCTGATAAGATTGTACAATTTTTATTCAGATCAGTACACAATTTCATGAATCACACAGTTCTCTGTTCAGTAGGTTTTCTTTTTTGTTGTGATTTAATGGGCTGGAATAATTTAATAGTGATTTAACTATGTAGGAGTCTGCACATACATATTTTTATATATGTATGTAATGTATGTTTCACTTCAGGTTTTAAGAGGGGTGCAGATCCTGGAATGCCTGAACCAACTATCTGGAGGTATGTATCTGTTCCAAATGTACTTGCAAACAAGGTGCAGAGAGTTATGGTTTTGGGTGTTGGTTGTCTCTTGGGATGTTGTCTTTGTTATCAGCAACAGTTGCAAAGGTTCTTTCATCCATTGTTTTTAATTGTTTAGGGGGAAAGCATAGCTGGTTGAGGTTCTTCTTTCTTTCAAATGAGAACACAGTTCTTGGGAGGGCCTTTCTCTTCATCTTGCACGGCTTTTAATATTTTGGACTCCCTGTACCTTTTCAGTGGAAGCTACCCTTCTAATCTGTTCTAGTGCTGGTTTCTGCAAGGTTCTGTACTGAGGAATAACTCCTCAGCTTTCCAGCGTAAATTAAAAAAAACCCTAGTGTCCTGTCTTTGCAAATATGGTAGTAACACTGCATAAAAGCTGCATGATATAAAGGGCTATATTTTTCAATATTAGTTACTGTCATGGAAAAAAGTGTGTTTGTGCATATTGTCTCTTTCTTGTGGGACTGCTTGTAAGTGCTGCAGTGTCATGGCATTAGTAATACTTGAATTCTGGTGGCATTTGAGTTTTATTGGATGGCTTCCAAGAGTCAAACGAATTAATTTAAAGTTCTGAAGAAAGTGTGGCTCTTCTATTATTCTTGAAATAACTTTGGTTACTGTGCAGAACCAGGTATTCCTAAGACAAATAATTTATAGACTGTATTGTTTGCAAAGTCATCTATTAACTCCTCTAGCTTCACATAGTTACAGTGTATAGTAATCCCTTTTTTAGGTTACAGTGATTCAAGGTAGCTACTTTTAAGAAGAAAATATTTTAAACAGTGTCAAGATCATGTTACAATTTCAGTAAAATTGTTGTATTAAGAACTAACTTGCTGAAGTTATTTGTTTGCTGACAGTGTAGTAATTTGAGACTTCTTTTCTTGGAGAATTGACTGTGTCTCTGTACAGTGTAAAGTATGTATTTTATACAAGAGTGTATGTACATAGATTCCAGCAGCATGCATTCAGTCTAATCTGAAGTTTACAGACTTTTCTTTTTCTGGGCACGTGTTCAGGCTCTGCTGTAGGCTTAAATTTTATTTTAAAGGTGACTTTATTTCAGTATTTTGGGGGGTAGCATTTATTCTGTACATTTACAGGACTCTTCCTTCAGACTTGTGCTTTACAAATAACCATTTAAAAACAAGTGCATGCTGCAAATCTGACTTTCATTTCCTCCTCCCTCCCCTTTCAGTCTACTTTGGGGATGAAAGATGTGGCGGTCCTGTTGTAGAACCAGCTGATGGACAGAGAAAGTGTCTGAAGATTCGTTTGTACATTCCAGAGGATGAGGCGGACACTTACACCAGCTGGCTCAATCAGCTCGCTAATGACATAGGTTGTACATCCAACAAAACAAGGTTTATATGGACCTAACTTATTTGCACTACAGTGTAATTAAATAAATACGCTTTGAATGGATATGCATTGTTTTTAAGTCTTTACATAAGTGTAATATAGTAATTTCTTTATTACAGAAAGAATAACCCATTGTATAGGGTTGGGTTTTTTTTTTTTCGCAAAATCTGACATTCGACCCCCCGTATTTATCCCTGTTATGATGGCCTTTTGAGTAAAGATTCCTCTTTATCTTTGTAATAACTATAAAACTGAGCTACTATTTTGAATACGTCAATATTCTCAACAATTTATTGCCTGAATATTTTTTCCTAACATAGTCAGATAGTAAAAAGTAAATTTTCTACCAAATTTATCTTTGAAGACTGTACATTTTCTGTAATTTGGGGTGGGGTGGGAGGACATGACAAAAGTGTGTGGGTATACGTATATAGTCCTCTTACAGTAAGAGGAAGGAAATGACACTAAACAAGATATGTGCTTTATTTTTACTCCAAAGTCTTGCTCTTTGGAATATTGTTGGTTTGACTTCAGTTGTTTTTCTCCCTTTCAATACTGAAAATCAATCACTGAAATGGCAACTGCTTGGTTTCTGTCAAATAGAAGGTGCATTGGGTAGATCACCCTCTCCCCTCTAGAACTGGACAGGCTAGTTTGTATCTATGCAGTGATTTTAAAAAATTAATGTTTATTGGCTCCAAATTATCATTGCAACAAAAGTATTCTAGTTTTCAGATTGACTTTTTTTAAACCCTACATGTTTTCGCACAGTATTTAAATTAATTAAATATTTAAGGAATAGGAGATTCCTCCATTTCTAATCTGCTATGAAGTTCGTAGTAAAATGTTGCTCTGTTTAAGGGCAGATGTGAGTGGAAAGAAAATGAGAAATGAGCCAAGGGGAAAAAATTAAATTGAATGATAAAAATTGGGAAGGAAAGAAAAGTGGGAAACATTTATGAGTGCTAATGCAAGCCAGCATGTTCTTTAAAATTCCATTAATTGTGGTAATTAAATCAAATGTCATGATAGTGGCATAGCTAATAATAGACGGGGGAATAGAGCAAGGACTGAACGCAGAACGCTGTTCTTGTGACCCTGTATCCTGTTGGTACTGCAGCTCTTCTAGTGCCTTTTTTCCTAATGGTGACTTGAGATTAATATAACTACTCGTATGTCCTAAATTATGAAAGGAGTTCAAATTCTCATCCTTTTTTTTTGGCTGATTCTAATTACAATAGTGATGAAATAATCCATTAGTACTTGATAGTGGCTTTAGTCGTGATCAGGAACATTTTTCTTCTGTTGAATCTAGTAAAGTAATCTGAGATATTAAATACTGAGAGATAAAGTATTCAGTATAAAGTAACACAGGTTTCTCAGAATCAAAGTTTGCATTTCACAAGGATGTACGGTGGGTGCATTGGCCCAGATGCCTGCAGAAATATATTTCATGTGCTCTATTTTGTGTCAGACATTTGGGGATGTGGTTTGCAGGTCTTAACCGCCACATGATTTGTCTGGCTTCTTTCCAAAAATAATAGTATTTGGCAAGAGGTATGGAAATACGGAAGTGTTGTCATCTCTTTCATTAAAAGTTTTACATACGCATGATGTATCAAGCATGGGCCAGATTCTATGACATCACTATGCTGAAAATTTCCCCTAAAAGTAGTTGTAGTTCTTTTTTTTTTGATACTTGGAATTGCTGGATAAATATTGCTTATGCAATTTCAAAATTTCACTTTAAGCATGTTGGATAGCAAAGTTTTGGTAATTCATTGCTATTATGGGAATAAGTGAAATTATTTTTCTCAAAAAAAGAATATGGTTCAGATGGTTCAGGAAAGTCATTAGAGTAGAACTTTTTGGGTTTCAAGTTGAGGGAAGAAATGTCTTTCATGGTCCATTCAAGGCAAGTTAAATTGGATGCCAATGTGTAGTATAATATTTTTCATTTATACAACTGGCATTTCACTCAGTGTAGCTCTCTGAGTGTAACTAAAAGGTGAGTGAAACTCCTTAAATAAACGCTCCTATTTTCCCCTGGAAAAAGAATATGTAAGCATTAATCATAAGTTTTGGTATTTAAATGTGAGGTAGGAAAATCCAGAATTGGAGTAAATTTTTTTCAAGTTTAAAAATGAAGAAACTTTTGGTAGCAATGTCTTGAAATTAATTTGCATTTATTGTCATTTTCACAAAATTTAGATGTGCTTATAAGAGCAGATCAATGTTCTGTGAAACTGCACGATAAACAGATTCCTATGAAGAATCTTAGTTCCCTAAATAACTTCAGCACATATGCTGGTTTTATCAAGACTTGTTTTTTTGGTGGTGCAAGGGGGAAGAGGGCAGGGAGGGCAGGTCTCTGGAGTACACTGGAGGCACCCGTGTTGGTCAAGGCTGTGGGCTAGGAATTTGTACTTAGGTATTATTTGTCCTTTTGCTTTTCCATCTTTCTCCTGGTGAAACTTGAGAAAGTTTTATCGTACTGTTGGATGGGATGCACTTGAGGAACAAATATGAGCTCCCCAGCTTGACTGTATTGATCTCTGTCGGGTGAATCAGCAGTTTCTGCAGCCAGGTATGGATTCTTTCCTATAGTGGGGTTTTTGATGCAGTCCTGTGAGACCATGTATGAACTCTTAGTGTTGGAGTAAAGTCAATGGATGTAGTTTTCTGAAAATTGAGCCAAGCTCCAGGCTACAGTCTGAGATGTGTGAAATAAAATCATTGATGCCTTCCTGTGTGCTGTGGAGATTGTACTAACTTTGACTTATCTTCATCTGATCTTAGCTGGAGATAGGGAATTGTTTGGCTCTCTGCATTGTGCCTGCAATGTGAGGTGGAGTGTGCTAGGTGGTTGCTTTTCTGTGAGGGAAATACCCTGGGTGGGAAGCTGTCCCTGGAGTCTGTTGTACCTCGTGACAAAGAGTTGCACAAGAGGAAGAGGGGAATGTTTCCACCTGGACCAGTCTTAGGAAGATCAAAGGATGCCATGGTTCTTAGCTCTCTGCGGCCAGCCAAAACCAAAAGGCATCTTGAGTGACCTGCAGTCCCGTGCCAATGATCTTTTCACATCAGGAAGGCAACATTTTTCCTTGTTAGAAGGTGCTGGTTAACATCTGGGCCTCCTGCGTGTGTGACAGTGGCAGCAGTAGGTTTTGTTTAGTCTCCAGGGAGGGTATCCTTGAACAAGGGATTGTCCTGAACTCAGGACTGAAGAAATGGGCTGTTTCTTCTCCTCCAGCCAGACTGTGTGTGAAATACTAGCAAAGCGTCAGGAGGTTCTGATGGGCCAGGAGCAATACAGTATCCTGTCTTCTGAATATCTTGTTCACTGTCACACTGACCACAAAAGCTGCGGGTGGTTTTACCATTTAGGAATAATTCCTATATTTTTTATTATTTCTATATTTTGTTAAAACTGCCTCTTCCGTCATTGTATTCAGCTGGAGTCAGAATATCAGTTACAACCTGGTACATTGGGTATTCATGGTGGACAACAACTCTTTGACCGTTGGTGGTGATGACTTCTTGTCAAAACATCTCCTGCAAGCTCGACTCTGAGGATCTGCACTCAGCTGTGGGCAGAGCAAGCAAATTTATACAACTGCAAAGGGTAACAGACATGTTGGGCTAAAAGAAATGAAGGAAGGGAGAAAGTTAGGGTCCTGAAAAGAGAATAAAGGTCAGTCAGAAGAATAAGGAGTAGGAAAAGCAGCCAAGATTTTTAAAAGTGAAAATTAAGTAAGATGTGAGAAAAGGACAGGCATGGACATGAGAGAGGGAGCTGCGGAGCCTTGTGATGCTTCATGTGTGATACTGAGGGAGTCTTGTGAGTTTGGTGGGTTTCTTGGTCTTGATTTGTGGACTGAAGACTCCCAGATATTGGATGGGAGAAATCATGCTATTTAGTGTAGTCGCTAAATTGGAGGATAAAGAAAAAAGATATCTGGCTTTCCATATAAATTTGTTCTTAGTAAGTTAATCTACAAAGAAACATACGTTTTTGCTACAAAAACTCTTCAGGGACTGGCTAATTGTGAGGTAAAAATGAAGCTTGCAAAACTTTGGAACAACTATTTAATTCTGCTACAAATTCCTGTTGTAGATATGGCTAGTATAAAGTCACTGCACATCACATCTCATCACAGTTATAAACCAGGATATATTGCTATATATCCTGAATGTTTTTGGAAAGATCTCATGACAGACTTGGAATTTAGGGTATGATGATACTGATGATATATTTGGAAATAAAAGCTGATTCTGTCTGTTCGCACCACAGGAGCAGAGACCACATCCTGGTTAAAGTTCATATGACTAATTTAATTTTTACAAGTGACTACTTAATTGCAATTTCTAAATACTTTTCCATGATGGTGTGCAATGCAAAAGCTGTTTCTCGGTTAAGCTTGTGGGTTACATGCATTGTTTCTTGCTTATGCATATGTTAATTCAGGATTAGAGGATGGGCAAGGCAGAGGGGATGCTTATCTGCTAAGTGGAAAAGGGTATTTACTCTGTGATTTAAAAAATCAGTTCCAAGTTTCTAACAAAAATAAGAAATTCAAGCAACTTCAAAGCAGTGAGCTGTTATTAGTCTGGGAAGTCAGATAAACCTGGATTTCCAGTTATGCTCCAATTCTGTTTCTCAGGATCCACTTTATTATCATAGAGGCCCCCTAAATGGTGCAGGTCTTGACAGTGCAACCTGAAAGCAGTCCCTTTGCAGCCAGACTGGAAGACTGCCCATATGTATGCCTTCATCACAAGTGATCTCTCTTCTAACAAACTCCACTTTATAGCCTTGTCCCAGATCTCTGAGTTGGGTGAGTATAGGTCTCACAGTCCAAGGAACATCTTTGAATTTCATTGTGTTTGCTACTGCATGCAAATGTGGGATCCGCGATCATAGTCATTATATGGTCCCTTTTCCCTTTGTTATCTCTTCCCACATTATTAGAAGGGGAAGAGGAGACGAAGGCTATTGCTGTGCAATAGTGAGAGTGTAGGAGCTAGTTTTTCTCTTTTTACTTGAGTATGGGACTTTGAACATTACCTAAGTGATTTTACTTTTGTGTGTGTATGTAACAGCTGTAAGTGATTCTCTCAGGTAATAAAAATGTTGTTAGTACAATTTGCTTATACATCATATTGTCCCTATTTTATGGTAGATAATGTAGAATTGAGTCTATTAATACATAATTTCAAAGGAGTGAACAAACAACTAATCATAAATACATTTGCTATTATTTAAGGCAGCCAGAATTTTGCCCTCAGTACAGTTGAACAAGAATAAAATCTTGAAAATATTGTGTTAGGTAAGCACTGTCTGGTAGAAGTAAGTGTGGCTGGGCAATTCAGACCTTGGGTTTCTGAATCTGAAGATTAATGTTTAATTTTTTTAAAAAAATATTTTCTCATGAAAGATTAAAACTTCTTAATTTCTAGTCACTGAACAGCAATTCAGATCACAAAATTACTCTACTGTGTTTTCTGATGACTGCCAAGGTTAGTCTTGAAAGTATGACAAGATTTGGTTAAATACGTTTAGATTACAGAAATTAATTGACTATGTCATGAGTTCAGGGAGAAAATGGTATTTCAGTTTTGGAGCCTGCAGAGGTTCCATTTTCTGGGGGCAAAGGAGTGGGTTTTGCTTTTCCTCTTATGAAGAAGAAGAAAGAAATTCACTAGAGAGATCAGAAATTGTTATCTAATCATTCAACTCAAGAAGTGAGGGTTTACAGAAAGCTTCCCACCCAATATCACAAGGTTTGTAGTAATATATATGTTTGGCAGCACTTCTTGACTATTAGGATCTGACTGATGGATACTATTGTATACTTACTTTTCCACCATTTTGTCTTTTATATTGAATATGGGAAAGATTATTAGTCACAAATAACTGTGGCAAACTTAGGGGGATTTTCCCCATTGAGCTAAACCTCCTAATGTCTCATTAATGCTGAAAAGTGATCCTGCTCCCCTTGATTCAGTGATGGTGTAACTCTTGTAGCATCAGCTCTGTCTTGCTAACTTCACTTGCCACCAACTGTTAATAAAACCTGCAAAGGTACTAGAGATGCAGGTAGTCGTTTTCAAACAGCTGTCATTCTTTCAGCCAAAATTTAGTGTTCACATCAGTACATAGACATACTGGGCAGGGAATGGTAGTGCAACCTGCGAAGTGGATTGGGCTGAAACGTTTTTCTTTTTATTTTAAAAGAAATTATTACATGTCCAATGGGAAAAGATATAGTTAAAAAACAGAAAAATGATGCTTCAGACAATGTCAATGCAAAAAAAAGCAATTTTGCATTACAGATTGCTTTTGTATTATGTTGCATTCCTTTTAATTTTGTTTTCCTGTCTTGTCTAGCATTTCAGTGTCATGTTCACAGCACCGAGGAATATTTTGTTTCTTGTCTTTAACACTGTCTTTTAATACCATGGGCTTTCTTGCATGCTTGTAGAGTGTATGCATGCTTTTTCACATAGCTTTACCCTCTTCCTGCATTGGCAAGGCAAATTCAGGATGGTGGGAATTAGTAATCAGTTGAGCATTCGGAAATCTCTGTCTGCGGTTAACGAGTAGGGATGCCATGGGAACAAGAGGAAGGGCTACCTGGGACCTATGGGGAAAGGCTGATCATGTACAGCAGCAGCCAAAATCCTTCTTTACTGGGTAGTTTCCCAGATTTTATCAGTAATTATTAGCAGGTCTTTTGGGTTTTGTTGAGGTTTTTTGGTTTTGGGTTTTTTTTCCTCGCTCAGTGAGTTTGCTCGCTGTTAGGAGGTGCTTTCTTCAGTAGAAGTGTTGAGGTATTTCATTGTTGTTAAAAGTAGCATGGTTATTTTTGAGGACTGATTTATAAGAGTAAGGAATGCACATTTTTTACTATTGTTCTGGGGTTTTATGTGTTTGTTCTGGTCTGCTAACTAAAATAAATGTCCATGTGTGTTTATGGGTTGTTGTAAAATAGTTCCTACACAGCAAACTGGAAAAAGGACAATAAGCTGGTTAGTTTGAGAGGCCCCATAACATGCTCAAGAGTGTTTAGTTCTTCTCTGACCTCTATATGAATTCTCCACTGCAAGTTTTCATATGCCACGGGCACAAATGAATGTAGATTTCAGCAAGCAGTGCTTCTTCTGGGGGCAATCCCTGCAGTTCGCACTGTGACAGAAAAACCATCACCAGCAGGGTAGCTGGTTTGTTGAAGTACCCTGAAAATTGTGGATGTAATAATCCACATTTGGTTCTCATAACTGTTACGGACATAATAAAGGCCAGAATTGTCTCTAACCGAATGTTCACTAAGAAAATCTGTGAAGGTAAGCTGTGGAAAAGCCAAACCGGGCTTTCCTGTGTCTCCTCCAGCACATCTGGACAGTCAAAGCAGGGTCGTCTTTGAGAAAACCCCATTCACCTCAGACATCTTTAAAGTGGCCACCTTGAGGCCTCCTCATTCCTTCTTGAGATATTGCACAATTCGCAATGTTGGTTTTACCATATTGGGCAAGCCTGTGGTTTGGTTTGGTTTGAGCCTCTGAGATGCAGGCTCAGGATGGACTGCTCACTGTTTTGGCATCCCCATCGGTGCAATGCATATGTGGACAATCAGATTGCTCAGAGGAAGAGGAGAATCTACTGACATACTTATCCACATTCCAGCACTTGCCTTTCATCTTCTCATCTGCACCACTGTGCCACAAGAAAGAGAGAGTTAATTAATGTTTTACCACTTGTAGGGACGAAACTCGAACAGCTCCTGCTCCTTGTATCCCTTGTGTGTGCTGTGAATTCCTCTGAGTTTGGGCATACAAGGCACTCACACAGCCCCAATGAAGTAGGTGATACAGCTAAGGAACGTTTGAGCAGTTTGGTACTCGGCCTAAGGACCTGTTGTTTTTTTTCTCTACAATATTTAAGAATACACGTTTCTGTTACGTGGCCTGTCCAGTGCTAGTGGACTATAAGTGACAAAAAAATGCATTAGATCATCAACAGGCACTGACATCTCCGAAGCAATAAGTTCATTTGTAACACCTAAGGAAAGAACCTATTTTTTTTTTCCTAGTTCTTGGGGGAGGGGAGAGAGATGCTTAATCAAAATTGGAAAATTCCTTTGGATGACAGCGATAAGTTTAATCAGATGATAGTATTCATGTCAAAGCTGTTAATGTGGTATCTTACCATTTTATTTATTTTAAAGAGATTGCTTGGCTTGTAAGCAATTGTTCTGCTTACAAACAATTAAAATTTTATGGGGTGTTTCTTGTTAATTACAGGGAGCTAATTGTTCATTTGTTTCTCAAGAGCAATGATGCTTTATCTTGTTCATTCTTATGTGTCATGTTCAGTGCATCTGGTTCCTTTATATCCCATTTTAATAATTATATGTTGATCAAGCTGTGTGTGTGTGTATGTGCTATGTAGATAACTGACCCAATTATACAGATAAAATTTAAATTCTTGAAAGTGGTTATTTTGATAATTGCAGGTATATATACTTTACAATTCCTTAGTCTTATTTAAAGTTCAAACAGGTTCTACAGTTATTTTTATCCCAAATCAGCTTTTATTTGTACTAAAAATATAAATGAGTCATAAATAACATCTCAAGTATTTTAAAAGCTTAAGTTGTATGGCTTCTGAAAATATTTTTTGGTTGAATACATATTAAATAAGTTGATGTTCTGCATAGTAGCATTAGAAATGAAATAAAAGACATCCTTTGTTTAAATTATTTCTAAATATCAAAAATATAAATAGAAAACATTAGAAACTAATAAATACTTTAAATACAATAAATAGATTCCTAGAAGGAAATGAAAATATATAAAAATGCAAATCATTGTTACTATTTCTGGTTCTTAAAACAGAACAACACTGTTATCTGCCACATGACAGATTTGTAACAAAGGATTGTGCCTGAATTAAAACATTCAGACACTGATACTCCTGGTGTTTTTCAAATAGCGAACAGCCCTCACGGTTTTCTCCATAAATGAAGTAAAGTCTCGGAGGATGAGGTGGGTAGTGATTTTCTCTATCCAGATCTTATCGGACTTCAGTTTTGCACGGAGGGATTCCTGGCTAGCTGAGTCCAGGATAATCACTTCATCAGGATTGATCACCTGTGAAAAAAAAATATCGGGGTGCTCCAGTTAAAACGTTGTAACTGAGCTTGTTGGAGAGCATCAGTTTATATGTATAGTAAGTTCCTGACCAGCTGTGTATCCACCCTTTCTGTATGGTGGATGGCAGACCTCCCAGGAACTTATGCTTTCCTAGAGCCTTGCTTCTGTAGCGGGGTTTGAGGTTGATGTCTGCTGTGATTACTGTAGAAGAACTGGAGGGACTCATCTGATCTATACTGTTTGTTCTGGCTTGAATGCAACACCTGACATCACGGTCCAACCCATGGCACTGTACAGATTGATACACCTATCCTGCTATCTGCTGACCGCATGGTTAGTTGGGAAGATGCTGATTGTGATTTGTCCTAACCTGTATTGCCTGCTTCATCCTGAGTCATAAGTTAATTAGAAGTCATTGGAGTACTCTCACATTTTGTACTGGATTAACCATTTCCAAAGATGTCAAACTTGTTTAGTTGCCTAATTCTTACTTTCCAGGCATTTAGGCATGTGGGAGACTTAAGTGTCACCAACTTTCACTGGTATGTGGTATCTTAATGGCAAGATGAGTAAAAGGGAGTTATGTACCTAATGCTGACTGACAGCATTGGGTGCTAGGCACTCAAATGCCGTTTAAGAACTTCTCACATTAAGTGGGTTGGCGACTTCTGAAAATGGGAGTCACCCAAATCATGGAGCTGTTTTAGATGATCTGGGGTCTAGAATTCTAATAATAAAGTATTTGCTTCATCCTGATTTTAGGATCTTTCCTACCCTTTAACAAGTGACAAAAGCACACACACCTCCTTCTGGAACACCTTTTTTTGTGTATGGTAAGATATGAATATTCTTTCTGTCCAGAAAACTTGCAAGTGGTTTCTAATCATATGCCCAGTTACTGATACATCCACCTCCTTGTTGCACATTGTAAAAAAGTTTGTATCTGGATATCCAGAAAGGTGTTGTACTGGTGGGTCTATTTGACTACAAGTGATGGATTCTGTCCTTCCTCTCTTTGCCTTAAATAGCAGATAAACTTATCTTGTAAAGAAAAATTTTCAACCTGGAGATGAAGACTCTTTCTCAAAAACTCTGTAGTTTCTACAAGTATCAGTTTTGCTTTTGATCAGTGTTTTACTCTGCCTGTTCCAATTACTTCACTCCTACTGATTTTCCAAAAAAAAATCTCATCTTCCACAGTTACGAAACAAACTTTCTGCAAACTCGTATATCAAGTTCGAAGCCAGAAGTCAGTTGCTGTCTTGTGTCAGGACTATTCTTCTTAGCTAGCATAGTGTGAAAAAAGCAGGTCAGCTCCCTTTCAGTTGAAGAACGATAGACATAAATAAATATGTTAGGGAAGCTATGGCAAACACACAATGAGCTTTTCAGATGTCAAAAAGCACCCTGAAGGAAATAATGCCCAGAGATTTCTGCAGTCCTTACTCACCTTACTGGGTGGTTCTTACTCAGGCAAATAGTTTCCCTAATGACAAAGGAAGTATTCATGTTAAGGGTTATTGTGAGTAAGAACTGCAGGAATGAAGTGAATTTTTGAACTGTGATCTTTCAAAGATCTCCCAAAACATAGAAGATGAGTGACAAAAAATGAATAGCATTTAGTTTACTGAATCAAAAGAGAATTTGGTATTTGTAAAGAAGGAAGTTTTTTTTTCCTGATGATTGTAAGCAAGATGTGTGCTTTTCAACAGGCACATTTATTTAGCCAAGTTTATTAACTTATGTTCTGAATTTAACTGTTTTCCTTGATTTTTTAAGCTACTGCTATATCAATATACCATATAACTTTGCTTAAAAGTTTGGTTTGGAGAATTTTAAAGTTTAATAATATTGTAAAAATGTAGTTGCTTGTATTTATGTGGGCTTTAAAAAAAATTACTTATTTCTACTTCTCAGGGGCTGCAGCATTAGAAGGCTTGGACTGAGTTGCAGTTCTGCAGTTGGGAAGGAGCTCCCTGAGAAATCTTTATTTCTATCAGCCAGGCAGCATTAGTCCGTTTGTTCTTAGAACAGTATGATGCATTTAATTGTTGGTTTGGAAGTTAGAAATTGCAACAGAAAGTAGGAAGAAGAGTTGTTTCTTTAAGAAAAGGAACCAAAAAAAAGCTTATAAGACCTGTAAGTTAGTCATAAGGGTAAGTGTCTAAGCATAAGGAACTATCACCTGTTTCTGCTGAGAGAAATGAAAGCGGGAACCGTTAGGCTTCACATAGCATCCTCTTTCTCTGACTACACATCACTGCTGAGTCCTAACAATTATCAGAGTGAATTTAAAACCAACTTACCATCTGCCTTATGGTACGTGCTAGGTGCTCTGTACTATAGCACAGTGACTCGACGTTTTGCTTTTCGCTAGTAAAAGTTTCTTGTACATACTCGAGGTATGTCCGAAATGTATACAGCCCGCTGGAGATTTTCCTCAAGCACTTATCCTGAAAGGAGAAAAGGGTGAAAAAGTCACTTACAGCTCAGAAATGCCTTGATTGCAATATCATGCATACCGCGCAGGTAAGCGGGTGATGCTTATACAGGGAGTGGAGGTCTGTGCCACGCCACAGCCAGCTGGAGCCGGCACAAAGTTTGACATCAACTTCTTCAGGTTTTTGGATCAGGAAAAAAGGACCGCTGGGGCTTATTGCCCCACGTGTATAGAATTGGACGAGAAAAGAGAGGGGTTCCTTGCCTCATCAAAGCCGGCGAGCATACACCCATCTTCCTCTGTCACCTTGGGCAGGTTGAGGTTGTTCTGGACGAGCATTTCCATGCTGTTCTCGCACACGGTGAACTTCTCGCACATCTGGGGAGAGACACCGAGAGGTTTCATCGCACATTGCCCCGAGGCAGGGGAAATGTGTATGTGAGCGTGGGAGCCCCCGGCGATGCTTGGGAGCCCCTGGGATGCCCGGTACCCACCTCCTCCTGCAGGCGGGCGGCCCGGGCGTGCAGCAGCCGCGCCAGCCGCACGCAGTCGGGCAGCGCCGCCCGCCGCGCCGCCGCCTCCTCCAGCTCAGCCTCCCCGGAGGAGTCGGCAGCGGGCAGCGGGGCGGCCGCAGCCCGCGGCACCAGCAGCAGCAGCAGCAGCAGGGAGGAGGCAGCGGGGCGGGCAGGCGGGCGGTCACGGTCACAGTCACAGTCGCAGCCCCGGGGAAACTTCATGGTGCGGCTTCTGCTCGGCTGCGGCCCCGGCCCTTTCTCGTCGGCGAGGCTGGCGGGTTGAATGAGCTCCGGGCCATCCCTGAACGTGTATTTATCGAGGGGGCTTCGAGATTATTCATGGCCCGGGAAAATCCGGCATGAGAACACGGGGGTGTGTGCGCGGCGGAGCGCCGGGCTTTGACACAGCGCCGCTCGCCCCGGCCGAGCGCGGCGGGATTGTGAAACGGGGCCGGGGGGGCCAGCCGAGAGCGGCCGGGGGAGCATGAAGTCATCCTGCTCCTGCACCGTAAACTCCTTGAGGGCTGGTGCTCCCGCCGCAGCCACCACCGCCTCACCTGGAACCGCGGAGTCGGGACTGGGACCAGAGCTGGAGCTGCCTGGTCCCACCACCTGCAGCCTCCGAGCCTGCCAGCTCCAGCAGCACGGAATGTCTTGGAAATCACACAAACATACCTAATTGTGTGCACACGTACTTTGTATCATGTATATGTTTTCATATATTTTAATAATATTTTATGATTTTTGTATGATTTCTATTTATCTCTGTATTTTAGCTGTTTTTTGAATTTATATATATGAAACTAAATGTATGTGTTTGCATGCTGGGTGTGTATAAGTCATAGAACGATAGAATCATAGAATGGTTTGGGTTGGAAGGGACCTTAAAGCCCATGCTGTTCCACCCCAATGCCATGGGCAAGGACACCTACCACCAGACGAGACTGCTCAAGGCCTCATCCAACCTGACCTTGAACGCTTCCAGGGAGGGGGCATCCACAGCTTCCCCGGGCAACCAGTGTCAGTGTCTCACCACCCTCATCATGAAGAATTTCTTCCTAATGTCTAATCTAAATCTTCCCCCTTCCAATTTAAAGCCATTCCCCCTTGTCCTATCACTACTTGCCTCCCCGGCTTTCCCGTAGGCCCTTCAGGTACTGGAAGGCTGCTATGAGGTCCCTCAATGGCCTTCTCTTCTCCAGGCTGAACAAGTCCAACTCTCTCAGCCTGTCCTCATAGCAGAGGTGCTCCAGCCCTAAGTCGTAAGCTACCTCTCTCCCTGTGAACAACGTGTAAGTAGGATGACATACATCAGGTGCCTACGCTTTAAATGTGCAGGGGATGGATGACAGCCAGGTCTTACAGCTCTGAGAGGAGGATGGCTGCAGGAAATGCCACGCAGTTCCCTGTTATCTGCCGCCTTATCTCTTTCTGTCTGCCTGGGAGGTGTGGTGCGAATTTTAACCTTTCACAGAAGGACTCTTCACCCAGGGCAAGTGAGCCCTTTTGGCTCATTCTTGTAGAGGCAAACTGCGCAAGGCATGCTGGCATTGAACTTCTGGAATGTTTTGAACTGATTTTGGCCAAACTTCTTAAAAAATTAAATTGGTGCCATTTTCTCATGTAAAAAAAGACTAGAGAAAGATCTGATTCTGCTTTGGGAAGTGCCAACAGGAGAGTACAAAGTGGGTAGAACAGAACATGGGGCATAAGAGAGATGACAAAGAGACAATAACAGTAATTGAACTTGGGTGTCCTCCTTTGGACTCTTTTTTTAAAAAAAAAGATATTGCTAATTCATTTTTAAGGAACAGCCTGAATAGAGAGGCTCAGGAAAGAAGCAGAGTACTACTGTTTTCTTATTTCATGTCCCATTCTGTCAGTGGCAGAAAGGCAGTTGCAGTAATTTTGCCCAGTGGAGAGATATTAGCACTGAAACGCAAGTGTGAGGGAATGATTTTCAACAGCAGCAATCTGTCTCTACCTAGTTCCCTGAACGTGGCAGACAGCAGCAACAGCAATCATCTTAACATTAGCTCTCCCTTACCAGGTGTCTGGCATTAGGCATAGGAATAAAGCTTACAACATTATGCTTAGCTAGTACCAAATGAAAAGATCCAATTGCTGAAGATCAGACCAGCCAGATCAGATGAGGTTGATGTTCCCGATAAGGCCAGTATTTGCCTTCTGATAACAATCAGGGGAAGATACAGCAGGGACAGGAACTCCTGATAGTGCATGGATGTACATATCTTGGAGAGGGATTTCCTTGCACTGCCAGGCAGCTCAGACAGACAGACAACCTTTTCCTTCAACTAGCCCAGGTGAAAACACTCACTATTCCTAAAGTCGCCAAAAACATGGTAAAGTCTACATTTCCTAAATAATATATTTTCAGCAGAAATTCTGTAAGTTAGTCGTATTTGTAGCTCTGTAATTTTTAATTTAACCTTATTTTATGAGTTGTCCTTTCTCCATACGTCATGAAGATGTCTGTTCCTTAGCAATTTACAGTAAACATATTTTTGTGCTGATCACTGTTATGTGGAGAACAGTCTTGCTGATGCATGCAGTTGTATCTTAAGTTGTATCTTAAAAGGAATTTTCATCTGTTGTTTCTCATCTAAAAGCCTCAGCCTCCAATTATTATTGTCACATTTGCATTTGGTGGTTTTGTTTACTCTTTTAAATGATTGCCCCTTTGGCTTTTCAGAAGTACAAAGTGTACTTGCATGCTCCAGTGGAAGTTGCTCATTAATGCCTTGGAAACTTGGTTTGATAAGGTAGGACAATGCATAGCATTCAAGGGAAAGAGGAACTCAAATTTACACAATACTTCTGCTATTATTCCGTACAGTTTCCTGTGGAAAAACTCTTTTTAAATTAGTGCTGCACATGAAAGAAATTTTGAGCTGATCTATCTGTAATAATGGTTAAAGTTTGGGGAGGGCTTAAATCCACATTGTACTACACTGAGCAACACTGATTCATTAGTAGCCAAGTTGTTCAAAATGTAGTAAGCTCTTAACAAACAGCACTTGCTCGTGAGTTAGCAACAAGTCAGGGGATTTGCCTGTTGGTACTTCAAAATGTATCAAGAGCATTACTGAGACTCTAAGGTATAATTTCTAGATACAGAGGACTTCCTTTGCTACATAGCATCTTCATAATATTGCAGATTACTGTTCTTGTACCCTTTCATAGCTAATTTCACTGTACAGGTTCTTTTTTTCTTGTCATTTATACTGTGAATGAGATGTCTATGTCCTGATATACAAAACCTTCCTGAGGTGGGATTTCAGAAATTCAGAATTCAGCAATGAGCACTGCTACTGAACATTTCTGTGGAAGCAGAGGAGCCAATTCTGAATGTTAACAAAACATCTCTCCTCTCAGATGGTCCACACATGAAAGTTACCCCTGGCTACATTTGAAGGTGGGTTTATAGCCAAGGAGCCAATCCAGCGTCATCCCGTGTGTCAGACTCTGTTTTCTAGGATCAGTGTGGTGACTCATTCGAGACACATTCCAGAACAGTTTTTATTTCTTCTAGAATTGCTCTACCTGGGAGCAAGCCCATGCCACTCCTGATACCCTGGGAGATTTGCAGACGGGAGGCTGTTTTCAGGAGAGGTGGGTGACACCAGCATGGAAATACTACTGCCACTGAAGAATTCAACAGACTACAGAGCTGTCATGGTCAAAGCTTATCACTCTTCTTGTCAGCCATCAGGCACAATGTCTACAAGGACCCCACCGTGGGCTAAGGCAAAACCCAGTGCTATGAGTGGCAGCAGGAAACCTTGCTTGCTGAATGCTGTGAGTCAACTACATGACTATATAAATGGCATTCCTAGATGGAAAAATAAGGTCTTTCAATAAAGTAGAAGAATTAGGGCTGCAGTATGTTCCACTCTGATTTATTTGTGGGTTTGGTTTGACCGTTTTTCTTTCTAACAAAAACTCCACTATTCTACAGTAGTAATACAAACACTAATATTTATTCAGAGTTTATGACTTCAGATTGTACTGTTGATAATAGAAGGAATGGGATACAACTGAAATGCAGTGTTCTTCTGTGAAAGTGTTTGTTTGTGGAAGAAAATGCCAATCCTTTGAAGGCCATTTAAATGAGATCATGACAATGACTAAACAAATAATTTACAATTGTCTTGAATGAGGAGGAAAGTTGATGTCTGATTCCCCTGCGGTATTTTTGGTTGATTCCCTTAAAGCTTGAAATGAAGAATCTTGAATTCCTACAGATTTTGAAAAAAAGTGGAGATGAATTCTTTGTAGTCTGTCAAGATGTGAACACTTCACCCATTCTAGAGCTCATTTGTTTTAAGTATCTTTATACTGAGCATTCACTGACATTACAGGGTCTGTAAACGCATGCCTCATCTCTACATTTTCCAGAGTTTTCATGGTACAAAGCATTACTAGCGTCATCTTTGATGGTCTCCATCAAAAATCCCAAGCTTCTAAACTATAAACTTTTATTGCCCCCGTGTTTTCAAATGAATAGTCATCGCTGGCTCTGCTAACAGCCTGGATGTGTGAGTGTTAAATCAAGCTGACCTGTGCTGTATTTGAAGTAACAGGTTGAACGGGTCATTAGTATCTTGTGTTCATGTTTCTCGTAAGCAAACATTGCTGTGAGAAGCTGCATGTCACCAAAGAGCAGTGGTGCACTTGCTAACAGCCCTTTGCTTTTGTGGATTTGCAAGTTCTTTGGTTCTTTGTTGGTCATTTCCCAGGGAACTGCAGAGTCTGGGGATTTTTTTAGTGAAAAACTCTGGGGATTGCTCTTTTTCTTTCCCCTAAAGGCAGACTTGCATCATTTTTAGACAAGATTAGGATATATAGTAATAGACTTATTTTTTTTTTCTTGAGTGTATTATATGCAAATATCATGAATATCTATAGCTTAAGCTAAATCAGAGGCTTAGAGGAAAAATTCTTAGTTAGCTTTGAAGTATGTCCTGATTTTTGGCTTTCTATGCTTAATTGAGAAATCATGCCATGGTCTTCTCTAGTCAAATTCCAGGCTGTCAGGTATGCAGTCCTAGGTGAAAGAAGTCCTGGAGATAACTGTTCTTGGGGAATATCTGAATGTCACAAGTTCAGTTTAAATCAACACATCTCCTTCAAATCAAAACAATTTTAGGGATTTTAACTCTGGAATGGGAATATTATAAAATTCACCAATGAACCTAAATTTGCACTAGGAGCGCTTTGCTGCCGTGGCTACACTGATAACCGGCATCAGGAAGCAACTCCACCAACTTTTCTCATGGAAAAAAGGTAGCTCTTGCTTTGTCTCCATCATGGCACAGTGTGCCTGGTGTGGTGGGTGATGCTTCTCCATAGGGCACCAGAGCAGAGAACTGACCAAGTTAGAAATGCCTTGATGGCCTTTGTCTTTCACAAGCATGATACCTGCACACTAACTGTTGTCTGGCTTGTTTGTCGTCATCACCCACTCTGACAATGCACTGTTTTGACAAGAATCCCATTTTGTGAGTATTGTGTTTGAAATTATTGTTGGGCTATGCTTCTAGAAAAAATCTCTGTCCTCTTTTAAAAATAAATTGATTGTAATTTCCACTTGTTTTTAAGGAACTTCTTGATTCCCTTTTAACTCTCTTCTAAGCATGAAGATGAAAATTGGAAGAAGTTGTATGACAGAGGAGAAGAGTCAGGTTTGTCAGTCACTGGGGAAGATGATGAAGCTGAAAAGAGAACACAGTGAGGAGCCTGAGTATATGGGAGGTACTGAATGGTGTAAGTATTTATCTTTATTGTTTGCTGTTTTGAACATAATACATTAGATATTAATTGTATTTTACAAAGTATTCAAAAGCCAAGTACTCTCTCTGAGGACCTTGCTCAATACCAAAGGTAACCGAAGGGGTGTCAATGTTTATCCATAAAGTAATCATACTTGTGAATGCACACCAAATTATGTTCAGTTCAGTAACCACAGGATCTATTTCACTCTTACATAAAAGCTCAATGTGTTTCTCAATGAGACATCTGTAGATCTAAATGTGTTTACCCTCATTCATGCCTAATATTTTGGTGCTCATAATCTCTTTTTCAGACTATTGCCTTGCTCAGTTTGACATTTAGCTGTGCATCCTTGTTCTGCATTTCCTGATGATTGCCTTTCTGTGACATTATGTATTGCCTACCCATAACCCAAGTCACTTTACAATATTTTTGTATTCTTTTCCTGGATAGCAGCAGTTTCTTTCTGCACTGAGAACAGAAGTTGGGTGGTATCAGCAGTTATTTTTGCCACTGTATGCAAAATGATGCAAGAGATAGTACTTCTCATGCTTCAGAGAGCTTTATTTCTACATCAGAGCTTAGAACAGGGAAATACAGCTGAATGTGAATATATGTAATTTAATCAGATGCAAGGCTTCAATATATTATTTTAAGGCGATAGCATTTCATTAGCAGTTTGTACGTGTTGGACGTTTTTCTTAGGAGATGGGTAAGTAGAAAACCAAAATGTGCTACACACCTGCAGTAATAGTTGTGTGGTTTCTTGCAGGTTTTCTGCTGTGGAGTTTGCCACTTTTTTCATACATTTGGCCTTACAATCTTATTGAGAATCTCGAATATCAATACTCAGAAAGTGCGTTATATATTGGATTTTGGGGGTCTTTCTTCTTTTCTAGGTGAGTTCTATCAAGCTTCTTTATTATTCTAAACTGAATTTATGAAAGGAAACCTACTGATTATAGAAGGAGCTCTTTCTAATTGCATGCCAACACACTATAGTAAGATTAATAAGTTGTACTAGATCTGTAATCTTCATTCTTCCCATACTACCCAGACTTCTGTTATACAGAAGCATCCTGGGGGCCAGTCTGGCTATAAGGACTTTGATCCCATCACCAGAGAATTCAAGTGGTCTAGGTCCAACTAGATTTTTCCTTCAGATGGCCAATTAGATGGCCTGATGCTTTTTTGTTTAGATTTCTCAACCAGGATGTGGGAGATGTTGAATCATATCCCTTCTCTATCTAAAGGGTTTATGAATCCAGGTTTGCTACTTTCCTGTGAAGTCCCCCAATTCCTAAGAATGATCTTTGCCAAGATGTTTTCCAATCACTCCTCTTAAAGTGAACCCATTTTTTTTGTCAGAAAGAGAAGGTCAGGGATCGGTGTGCCACCTCCGTGTGCTGACCTGGATTCCAGGCAAAGTTTTCTCAGATATGTTGTTCAAGAAATTTGGCCCTTGGGCAGAAATAGAAAGTGATTTCCAGGGAGCTCTCTGACCTCAGAGCTGTTGGGTAAGCCTGGGGAGGGATCAGGGCCTTGCTTCCTCCATGGGCTGCCTTTTGGGAGAAAGAATTGATCTGTATCGTGAAACCCAGGGGAGCTGGCTATCAAATCCTCCTGGCAAAGTGTCCTGGCTGTGCGGGAGTGATCCCTGCTTTCCAAGGGGGAAAAGCTCATCTCCCTGGAGTTTCTTGTGGGCTGGTGCGAGATCTCCTCATGCAACAAGCCAGATCTCACTTACCCCTTCCTTGATGGGGGCTCTGCCTCGCAGGGGAATACCATGGCTCTGCCCGCCTCATCAGGCACTACTCTCTGTAAAGTTCCCTGGTGTTGCTCACCCCAAATGCAGAATGTACTCCGTTTCCTTTCCACCCTCCCTGATGTTAAAAATATATGCGAAACCAAAAGTTAAAAGTGAAAACCAGAAGCAGTCTAGTTGAATCTCTCTGATCCGAAAACCCCTGGCTCTCCCCTGCGACAACGGCAATTCTGGTGTGGAGTGGGAACACGTTGGGTATCTCCCTTTGTACTTTAACTCTGTAGCATCAAGTGTCACTCCCTGCTGCTCTTGCTTTGATCCTCTTCATTGTTATTTACAAATGCTCAGACCCTGGAATTTCTATGGTCTACTTTTTCCCGATTCTGCTTGTCTAGACTTGTCAGGACGAAGTGCTTAGACTTTCAAAACATGTCTAGGTGTATTCTCTTTATTCCCTGTGAATACAGCAGCCATTGGCAAACCCGAACAGAGAGCTAAGACTTTGGTCAGTATTACAAGCCTTTTAAAATCATGACAAATTCAACTTTTGTGTTTCATTTCATAGTATTTTCATTATTTGCTTGTAATAATCTAAGCAAAATATTGGGTGTGAAGTTAGGTATTTAATACATTTTGTAAAATTGCTACTTTCTAAAATTTTGGTTTCTATTATTTTATTTTTTTTTGTTTTTTTTAAAGTCATGTAGGAGACATTCTCTGGAGATTGCTATGCAGTTATCAGCTACATCTGTGTCTCACATTAGCCCAACTTTTAACATGTGGTTCCATAACTGTTAGGAGCTGATATCAATAATGGAAAGATGCTGCCAAAAAGAGGGTCACTGCCAGTCTGTCATCTGACTTCTGCCACAAGTCAGTTTTTCTCACCACTTCCCATGTCTGTCAGTGCTGGCGTTTGAGCAGCTGTGTCAGACTAGAAGGAGGATCTAGTTGGCAAATAACCTACCTAAGGAATTTAATAAAAGCCAGTTTTCAGTGAGCTTTGTTCTATGACCTGAGTCACTGTGTGTCTGCCTGAATGCCTGTGTCAGTGTGATGGAGCCAGCTGCAAGGCCTGGCTCCTAGGACTGTACCCAGTAACAAATAATAAAGATCACTGTGCCTTTGTGTTGCACATGAAAAACATTCTACCCCATCTCAAAGTAACATCCACCTCTCACATCTCCAAAGCAGTACGTACTTTTGAAAACAGATAAAAAAGAGCAAGCTTTAAGATATTGACATGTTCATCCTTTTTTATTAACAGGCAAACCTAGGCGCTAAATTCAATTTGAATTTATAAGGACTTCAGTCTCCCCACCTGCTTTCATCTCCAGATTATGTTTTGTATCTATTTGCTATTCTCTGAATGGTCTTTTTGGTCAGCCCTACTCCCTTGCCCACAAAAAGCTATTGCACATATTTTATGCTGTTTTAACTCCACTGATTTTGACAGGACTACTCTGGCCTGATGAAAGAGCAAAAAGAGTCAAGCAGAAGAGTTCTGCAGCCGCAGGCCACTATCAATGCATGCTTTGCCATTTGAATAGGTAGGTCCACAGCTGACCATTTTTTTCCTAAGAAATGTGATGGGGTTGAAAGACCCTTCAGACCACAAATTTTGTCAACTCTTAACCTCTGGAAAGCAGAGCTTTCAAAAGAAGCATTGGACTGTGGACAGATAGTGTAGCTAGAACTCCCCAGTGCTCTTGGGTCTACCGAGAACTTCTGCAGAATCAAAAGCCTGCAAACAGTCAACAAAACAAAGCTGACATTTTCTGGCTTCTGATGATGATAAGAAGTGTGTGGGAGGCTCCTTTAACATCTCTAGAATTCCATTACTTTTTGTTTCATGTTGCATAGTTTCCTTATTGTGTCCATACTGAGCAAATTTTTGTATGTTGTTTCAGAGAATTGGTCACAGAGGTAATGAAAATAGCTGCTTCTCAAAAGGGAAAGATCTGTGTCACACAGAGCGAAAACTGTTTTATGGTAAAATTAGTGTAAGAGGGTGAACTCATGGCAACAATTCAATTGAACTCATTATGAATCTGGCACTGTCTTATACGTAAAAAGAAAATCAGATGAATGGATAAAGTGGGAAATGGCTTCTTCCATCCCTCTTACTTTTTGTATAATTTGTTAACTCTTTTCTGAGCCTTAGATCCGTGTCATCAAGCTTTGAGAAAACTTCTAAAAGTAGTACCATCAGAACAAAGACTAGCACAGTAAAAAATTTATCTAATTTTTTGAGCTACCACAAGGAAGAAAAACGAGTCAGGTCATATCAGAAAAGAAGGAACTACCAGTCCCAAACATTAGGTGACATCTGCTTGAAATCCTTTGCTTGCCATTGACGTGGGACACTTCTTTGCCAGGGGACAAAGTCACTCTACCTGTTCTACCACTTCTTCCTTTGAGTTAGCCCCTTAAGCACCAGCCATCTTGACACAGCCTGGAGTAACAAGAAGAGTGTAACAATTAAATGTCACAAAGTACAGGATGGGACAATGACATTTCATAATTCCAAAATGAAATCCCAGGTTTTCTGGAGTGACAAGCTTTTTGTTTTGAAGTATATTTTCTGTGGCCGCTTGCCAGAAGTGATACCTTTTTTCAAAGACTTAAAAATACAACATTTTTATTTTGAAAAAAATGTTGGAATGCTTTTAATTGGTTCGCTAAGTGCCTTTTCCTGAATAGCTCCTCCTGATGTTTAGGAATCTGTAATCCTATAACGCAATGTCTCTTGATACTCCTAAATTTTGCTATTAATTCCCTAGTGATGCTTATAGTTTTTATATCCATAACACCACAACCCCCCGCCTCATTTAGGTTCTCTTTTACCAGAACGTCTTTTCCTCAAACCCAGTTTTTATCTAGGATGTTCCTTAGCACACATGCAGTAGGCTTCCTTTCAGTGTTAATTTAACACCACACTGTAAAGTATAGACAGTGGCAGGTGGCCCTGGACTGGACTGAAAAGGCCATGGAATGCCATTTGCTCGGTTAGCATAAGGCAATAATTTTTTTTCCTGGTAAAGTACTCCTGCTCTCTTCTATTTTATTTTTCTTTATTGCCTCTTGCTTTAGCACTTCTAACCTCCTATTCTCAAGCAAGAGTTTATCAGAAAGAAAAAGGTCACATGAAAAGCATCCTTATGTAACACTACTGCCAGCCAAGGCTACTCTGCAGCTTTGCAAAAGAAATGTCAATGACAGGTTTGCATCACCTTCATTTTCTTCCCTTCAGTAATCTGGAACGATTTTAATGAATCTGAAGTTATTTACATGAAATAGTAGAAAATATTCCTTTTAAGGTAGGAATGCTCTAAAAAATCAGGAGTGACAGGGTACAATTTGGCGTCTCCAAATTGCAGTTCAGCGGTGATAACTGCTCAGCTTTCTTGTCTGGATCAGAAAATGAATTAGAACTGAGAGTCTAGGATGGTTTTTTTTCACCAAAATTGGGTACATTTGAAGAGGTGATTATTTACAAACTTACTGTGACATGGAACCGATCATTATGGGGCATCATGAAGCCCCTTGCTTTTGGAGCTTGGGAGCAATGCTGCGTGGATGATGTTACACCTGAAACATAAATATCCTGGGGCCACGGATTGCTGGCATCGGGGCCTGCCTGTGCGATGCTCCAGGGCCTGGCTGGCACCCAGTGCTGCCACTGAGCAAATAATTAAGAAGCCACAGTGACATGACAGACTTTTTGAAGCATAGCTCCCATAATCTCAAATATCATTCTCAGTGGCACAGCTGCCTTCTTTCTGATGCGGAAAAAGAGCCTGGTTTCTTCAGCTATACACCATACCTGTATGATAGAGAGCACTTTACTATAATATAGTCAACTGTGCAATATGTCAGCTATCCTGACAGTGACAGGAGCAAGGGGAACTGAAGCTGGTGAACTGTCGGGACATTCCCATTCCTTGCTTTAAGCTCCCTTGAAAGGATTCCTAGCAAAGCTGCTGAAAATTCCACGTGGTGTTTTACAGACCCAGAGCAAGGAGGAACAGACTCCTGTTCCTGCTGTGGGACAAGCAGCAAGTATGATCATTCTCCACTTTATAGTGGAGAAATTCTGGCAGAGGGACAGTGTCTAATGTAAATTTTAGCCTTGGCTCTGAAAGGAGCCACACAGTGACCTTGGGCACTTCATGTGGCCTGGAATTCTTCTTGAATATTCACCAAGGAGTCACGTTATGAATGCTGACTTGAGATGTTTAAGTGTCTCTGTTTGCATTTCCATTTATCCAACTTCTTTCACAGTGCTGTCTTACATGTGGAAGATCTGCAAAAACGAGCTCAGCCCTGTGTTTCTGAATAGCAGACAATGGTGGTGAGGCTATACGCACTCAGCAGTGAAATAGATGAAGATGTCCACTGGACCAGGGCTCTGCTATGACAAAGGTTCTTTTAAGCTCTGTTATCTGAGGCCTTCAGCACACATTTCTCAGCACACGTGGAGTTAGTAGATGTAGTTACATTTCTATGAGGCAGAATTTTATGCAATGTGGCAGGAATGTGTTAAATGTTTCCTGAAAATAAATGAAACCTTTACAGCTGAGCAAGATAGCACCAGGAGAAAAAAGCCATGTGATGCCCTGGCATAAAATGTCATGCTTAGGCATAGCAAATAATCGGTTTTATGTAAATAATGTAGACTTCTCTTATTACAAACAACTATTCACATTTGCATGGTTTGCGTCATTTCTCTCCATTGACTTTCTAGTCTTCTGCATTTTATTCATTACAGTTTACAGTATGGATAAATCTGGCTTTTTACAATTCATACTGTGTTGGGAACATTTTTTCTAACTAACTATCAGTTACCACAAAGTTTGGCTTTTAATCTTAGTGTTCTTACAGAGGGTTGGAGTTATTGCTATTGGCAGTTTCTTTCTTGTGGGGATTTTTTTAATGATGGTTTTGTAAGGGACTGAGAAGATGAAGGATTTAGGTCTGGTTTAAATTGCTAGGAGGAAATTTCAGAATTTCCACTCCACATGTTTATAGTATGTTTTGAGCAGAGGTCCAGGGATTTTATTCACAACTGTATTTGATCTTAGAAAGTGAAACTGGTTAAAGGTGAAGTAGGACATTAAAAATTGTTTAAAAACCTATTTCTATGTGTAGGTTTCTTAAAGATTACAGGAGAAAAAAATTTCTTGTATAGGCATCTCTTCAAACAAGGAGTTTTTGCCACTTCAGGAAGTGTTCAAGAGAATTCAAGAAAATTGGGAGAAAGCCAACAAAAACCATCTTGTTGATATTCCCCATATTGCAAAACTGTTTCAGCTATGGGTACTATAATAGCAGTGCTAGTAACTCTTTTGCTGGGAATACTGAACAAAAAGAATAACGCAATTGGGATAAACAGACGTGTCAACAAAGAAAGAGATTACAAGGAAATTTGAAATCTCACCAATTGGTAGCTAACTCCTCATCCATGATTTCACCTCTTTTCCTCACTGTTTTTCCATCTACTAACTCCAGAAATGGAAGCGCAAACCTATGGCAGCATTTTGGACCCCCGTGACCTAACAGATAAGCTCTGACAACAGAGATATAGTTTAAGACATCACTGCATCCACAGCTATGAACATGCTGCCAACTAACGCTTATTTTGTCTCTTTTTTGCACATTTTTGGGTTGATCTTAAGTAATTTTGGACCTCAAGTGTGTCATCATTTTTCTGTTCCTTCTGCTGTTCAAGATACAGTGAGTCTGACATTTTCCCAGAAAACTCCTTGATTCTTGTGGGGCAAAGTGTGCCTATGAATCTTGGAGAGACTGGTACATGAAAACATGGCCCTGGTAGAAAGTGTTCTTGGTTTCAGACCTCTCAGATGAGGACAATAATACACATACGAAGAAAGCAAACCCGGGCCCTTTAGTTAAGAAGGTGGGAGAGCAGGTAACCCAGGCAGTCTTATATGGTTGGCTGCAATAGTATACAAATCTCTCAAGAAAAATTTGAATGAAAGGACAAATAGAAGTTGGGACTTCAACAGATAAAATGAAACATGACTTTACAATGTTGGATTGTGTCAGAAGCTATTGAGAAGCTATTTTCTACACAGAGTAAACGTGTTTCCTTCCTGGGAATTTTAGTGAAGCCTTTTAATGGAGTCTTGTGGGATGCAATGATGAAGGATCTTTGAGAAAACAGGGAATAGGCATGCACAGAGCTACCTAAAAAGGAGAGAACTGCTGAGTGTTAATAAGTAGGTAATAAGGAAGGAGTTCATAAGCTGGGTGCTGCCATGACAGTGAATAAGCTGGATAGAAATAACTGTGTATATGACGTATATGCTGCTAATGTGGTCTTAGAATGGTCTGGTGAGGTATATCCAACAGAAAAGAGGGGAGCTTATTGTCTTGATTCAAAGACATTTGTGAGATTTCATTTACATTTTGCTCATGCTTTTGATTGCCTATATTAAGCAAAGATGGACAGAAACTGAGGGGTGCCCAGAGTGGTCAGAGGGTTGGAGAGCTTTGTACTGGGAAGGAGCTGGGAAGTGGACGCTGCATTTAGTTCAGCAAAATAAAGCCTCAGAAGGCACCAAGGCTGCTTCCTAGAGCAGTATAAATGCCAAAGAGGACACCAATGAACAAATGGCACTAATCTAGCTGTGAATAGAAATGTTTGTTGCAAATGAGAAGGTGCCTCCTAACCATGTAACAGATTTCCTAACCAAAAAAGTATTTTGCTGTGGCATTTGTCAGGCACTGGCACAAGTGCCCAGAGACTGTTGAATCTCCATCCTTGGAGCTGTGCAAAGCTTGAATGGATGAGAGGCTGAGCAACTTGATCCCACTTTGAACTGGATGTTTAAGTAAGGGAGTGGTCTAGATCACCTCCAAAGGTATCTTCCATCTGACTGATCCTACTCTCCATTAGAATAAGGAAGCTCCAGGCACTTTTCACAGCACTTTAGTGAGAAGCAAAAGAAAAAAATCAAAGGGGAAAAAAAGGAAAATAGCTCAAACCCCAAAATGCTGTTTAGGTGGACCTTTACAACAGGCCTATTTTGTACATGCAGGTGATAGGCAGGAAAGAGATCTGAGGACCAGGCAGTGAACCTTACAGGAAAGACATGCAGGGACAAGATAGAACATGTCTTGCCATCTCTTTTAATATTCGAGTGTCATGGCTTAGCAGCAGCAATGATGCCTTCTCAGTGTTTTTTGATACAGAGGAACTTGGCAATTTATTTATTAGTTGACTTTATCACTCATTTCCTCAATCTAGCTTTCACAAGATTCAGGGTATTTTGCAGGAGACCTGAGAATGGCGAAGTAATGAACAAAAAGAGATACTGAGGGTTGGGAAAAATCTTATTTTTCAATGAAAAGAAGTACAGCTGAGACAGAAAGAGAGTATAGAAAAGAAGTGGGGAGAAAAGGAAAGAATCAAGAGAATAAGAAGGAAGAAGGAGAATGAGGAGGCCAGGAGAAATCCAGATTTGCTAAAGAGACTCTCAATATTGAATTGCTCTGGCAAGTCCAATGGCACAGCCTTTCTAAAAAATCATTTAGAAAGTGAAATGAAGTGGGGAAACAAAATTGACCTTGCATTTATTTTTGGATCACGGAATTATAGAGTTTGCAATAGACAGGGCACTAGCCTGGGCAGAGTTAGCACCAGTTTGACTCAGTCCTCTCTCCCTGACTTCTCCAGGCTCCCCAGTGAGCCTATGTGTGTTGGTAGGGTCATCTGACAACTGATTGATCAGGCCCATCCATTCCTGAAATTAGCCAGAAAGATCACTTTTGTAATTCACTTTTCTGCCAATGTCATTCCACTGAAATGGATGCAAGCAATTTGTTTCTTAGTCCAGTAGACTGCAGTTAACACAGAAATACATGTGCAAGGGCCAGGCTGATACTTTACTGAACTCAACAGAGATATAATTGAATATCCAGGAAAACATATGTTTTAAATCAGCATTTTTTATATTGAAGCAGCAGGCAAAAAATAAATATACAAGGAAAAGAACAATAATTTAAAATATATTTTCATATGAAAGGATATATATTTCACTGCTTTTTTTTGTATCTGAAAGCAAATATTTAATGGTTTTTGGTAATTTGTAGAGTAATCTACAACTGTTGTTTCTAATGCTAAAAAGGTACGCAATGAATTGTGGGATTTCCAGCGGGTAAGGTTCAGCGTGTCCAAAGCTATGTATCCAAAATATAAGTATAAACCTTTGCTGAGTCAGGATGCAATTCTGCTGACATGGCTAATGGGATGCACCCTAAAAAGCTGCAAGCCTTGGTGTTTATATACACATGCGGTGCAAGACAGCTACATATGTGCAGGATGTATCTAATTCTGCATCTTCTCTTTGCAGTTTTCTCTGATTTTGCATGTGGATGCACTGTTTCAGTCTTGCACTGAGAGCCAGGGCACAACTTTCTGTCTCCTGTTACCTTGCAGTCTGCTGGCTCTCAAATGACTGTGTCCATCGCTTGAGTGGCTCAGTGTGGCCCAGGTTGCTTGCAGCACGCACGCCTGTGTTGCTCCTTTTAGCTTGCGTTGTGAGCTCTGCGTGTACAAAGTGTGTGAGTGGCCATG
Source organism: Dromococcyx pavoninus (assembly GCA_033558185.1). NCBI lineage: Eukaryota > Metazoa > Chordata > Aves > Cuculiformes > Neomorphidae > Dromococcyx > Dromococcyx pavoninus. The sequence continues at coordinate 497,017 of JAUMJL010000998.1, read as the reverse complement.
TACAGGGGGGCTGCTTGCTCTCAGCGGATGGTGGATGTCCTGCTCTCCCAGCATGGCCCTAGGCAGGGACATAGGTCTGAGCACTGAAACAAAAACCTCCCCAGGAAGAAAATATTTGAATTGTTTGGAAATACCCTGTGTTCATAGCCCAGAGACAGACAACGGTGCATGGGCTGGCATCTCTCCAAATAGCTCAAAGACCCAGGGCAGTTACGCACATGCTGAAGACACGTCATTCTGGGGAATTTGTCAGGCACTTTCGATTGGATTCCCTGACACCCGAGAACACGGCAGTAGAGAAGTATGCTAGCTTGGCAGTTGGACACTGCAAGAGGGGCCAAGCGAAAACCAAAATGTGTCCATGCTTGTACAGAAGAGGAATTCTCAAAAGCTTTCTTCCACTTCTCTCACGCACTTGTTTCCTTTTTCCACTGTGCTCAACACAGAATTGCTGTCTCATAAGCAATAACCTCAGTAGCTGCAGGTGTTCACCTCTGATAATATCTTTACATTGCATATATTTCCTGCCAGGATATGTTGAGTTTCTCACCACAGTCACAGTTAGTGGGACCGATACTTTGAGTGGCTAAAAATTTGCTTTGCATCCTCTTCTGAACCATCTGGTCTTTCAGGATCACCTCTTGAATACATCCTTGCTACTGCCTCTTCCAATAACTTCTTTCCCCTTTAAGAGCGCTTAATCGCAAGTGGTTTCTGTGTCTGTCTCCTGGCAGTGTGGTCTATGCATCTATCGTCTGCTTTGGATCCCCAAAACCATCCCTTATCTGATCCACCTTTCCCAGGAGGACTGGCTGTGCTTCTCCTTCCTTGCATTCTCTGGCTCACGACTGTCTGTCTCATTGGAGGATGCAGCCTGAAGACAGTGCTGCTGCACTGCACCCAAAACTCTGTGAAAAGAAAGCCGTACTAGCACCGGGATGCCAAGGACTCCTCTGCAGGGGCTTGAATCCAGTGCTGGACCCAAATAACCCTGCAAAGACCAGTGCCACCTCAGGAGGTAAGGGTCACGGCTGGTGCACAGCCCTTTGTGGTGAGGAAGATGTTTGGTCTGAAGTTGGTGTGCGTGGAAGCAGAAAAGTGGTGGGAAGTCCTGGGGATCGGGTTGGAAGTGAACTCACAGGGAAAGGGGGATGTTTTGTCCAAGCACTACATGAAGAGTCAGCCATTGGCAGCATCACCAGCCTCACGTGCCCTCTGCAGTGGATGGATCTTGGGGCCCTCAGACACATCTAACAAGCAAGGATAATTACTACAGATCACAATTTCATTTCTGATGTACATTCACTGTTGGGAGAGGCCAACATTGCTTCAGGAGGAGAGATTTGAATACAGAGAGAAAGAGAGGAATGAATGAAATGAACCAGTGGCAGGCTGTGTCTCTACTAGTGAAGATGCCAGAGGCTGCCAGAGGGTGACCCTGGGAAAGGAGACTCAGGGCTCTAAGTCACTTTGTTATCAAAACATACCTGGTTCTACTTTAGGCTAAGGCAAATACCACTCTTGAAACAGTTTTAAGGGTATGGTTTAGGGGTTAGGATCAATCAATGAGCACTGCTGACAGGCAATTTTTGAGTGCTCATTCTGTTTTGGAAGGTGAGATGGTTTAATAATGTGAATAGGGGTTTCTGTGCCTGAGAATGGTTTTAGTCACACTTAGTTAGCAAAGTTGTAGCATTAGGTGTTTGGTAAAGTTTCTGGCACCTAAAATAGAGCAAGCAAATCCTGGCTGAGATGCTTAAGAGATGGGAAAGCTTGAGCATGAAGTTATTGAGCCAGTTCTCTGCATTGAGTGATAACTGGACTTATTTGGCTCCTACCTTACAATCATCCCATGCCAGACCTGTATTTACCAACTTTGCCAGGCATTGCCACAGCCTTCCTTTGTTGTTCTGACCAGTTGTGCCAAATACAGTTGTGGCACTTCACAGCAGCCAAAGGGTGCAGTATAGCAGGGACCAATGCCCTAGGCGCACCACAGAAAGCTCAGGCCATGCTTGCAACCCGAAGCTGGGACCTGCCCTTCTCACGCAACCCAGCAGAGACCAGGTCGCACCACCTAACACACTGGATGCATTCTCCATTGTCTTGTCCTGTGCTTGCACTGGAGAAGCTGGTCTTCATTAGTGTTGTTGGAGAAACACCAGTCGTCTGTCACAGGTCGATCCTTCCTTTTCCCTTGACCAGCTCTCAGGGGAAGGAAGGACTTCTGGTGATGATGGATGCAGGACAGGCTCCCTACACAAGAAGGTAGGAGAAAGTGTAGAGCTTGAAATGTTGGCAACATCTGGCTGCACAGGGTCTTTCTCAGTCAAGTCTGGTCTGAGATGGCACATACTGAAAAGGGCCTTCACCAAAATCCCCTTGTAAAAGGGGGCCAGTCAAGGATGCAGTGCCAGGTGTGGAAGATTGATTGGGTGTTTCAGCTTCTGTGTCAGATTTTGCTGCACTGTTTTCTGGATGAGAGGTACTATAACAGAAGCACCAGTCACTTGGCTGTAATTATCTGAGTTGCAAACAGACTCCAGTAAGCACAGTCTCTATAGCCTTAAGGTCAGGGAAGCCTGTGCTTCAGTCAGCCTCTATTCAAAACAATTAAATGCACACAGAAGTTACAATGTATGCCTAAGAGCTATTGAATAGGAATCCATACTTTAAATATTTTCTTGATCCTTCTTAGTCCAGTCACCATTACATTTATTACCTCATGAAATCGTTGTCCCCTCACTAAGCTAGAATTACAGTCCTGTAATTTAGGGACCAGACTTTACATCTGAATGCCTAAAAATGTCAAAATAGCTATTATAAACCCAAGATGTGTAACCTGACTTTGCATCTCTGCTGCACAGTGAAGGAGCAACAGGAAAAAAAAAAGAAAAATTGTTAGGGGAAATGTTTGCCCTCTAGCTGGACTATGTTCTTGTAAGAGCAATAATCTGCGTCAAAGTGATCTAAACAGAGCAATCAGCAAAGGAAATTAAAACTGTCATTCTTTGACATAGAATACCATTTCATAAGAATGCAGAACAGCTGTAAGCTAAATGAGCTACCTAATAATTTTTCATATTGTCCTTTTTACAGACTTCAGAATACTGTTCCTTGCCTACAGCTCTTCTCTGGCAATTAAGTGATTATTGCTGGTAAATTACTTCTGCTGTTTAAAAACTTTTTTTCATATTCTCTTGAAAGCAAACAGGATAAACTGTAACTGGTAACTGCTTTTGGAATGTGAGCTGCTTTCTGAAAAAAGAAAGTGCAATTTCCAGACCCTATTCCTAGGAAAACAAAACCCAAACCAAACTTGCTTGCATTTTACATGTGTGTTTTTAGATATGAAGTTTTCCTTATTATTCTTTCCAGTTAATCTAGAAATACTTTACACACTAAATGGAAAAAAAAGAAACAAACCCTCCAAACAATTCAGTCCTACCCCGCTGTCATTTTGGCTTGGCTCCTTATATAGTTCTAGAAAAGAAGAACTTGGCAAGTGAAGAAGCTGAAGTTTTTGCATTTTAAAATACTTTATTTTTTTTCCTTTTTTTGCTATCATTCCAAGCAAGTTTACAAGAACTATTTCCTGGACTTTCTTAGCATTGCTAAAACACATCCCTCCACCCCTAACTCAGTGGCAAAGACCCACTTTACACCCTGCATTGAATGGACCTTACCTGGACAAGCATTTTCATTGCCTTCTTCTTTGGTCTTGATGATGCAAGTAACATACAGGAGCCATGGTGCAAGTCAGCTAAGGAAATGCCCACTTTTACTACTGCTCCAAAATGAAAAGAATATTACCTTCCTCATCCCTTAGGAAAAAATGGCAGTGAGAGCCTGGGCGCTGGGGTGCATGGTGCTACTGAAGGGGCTGCCAGGGGAGGATTCTGCCCAGAATGGGAAGACTGAGAGGATCCTAACCTCTTTTCTCCCCTGTCAACTTAAGCCTCCTCACATAAACTTCCCAGCCTCCTAAAGAAGGGAGCACAATTAGCTAATTCCATTTGCCCAGTTCTGTTCTATACCCAAGGTAGTTTTCAGCCTGAATCCTATCAGGAGGATACAATAACAGCATCTCTCACACAGCATGCGTTAAACAAGCATCCAGAGAGCAACAGACCAAGTATGTAATAAGCATTTGTTTCTTTCTACACTTACTTCACTAGGTTTGAGACTCTGGGGAGTATTTAGCTGTTTTTCAAGCTCCTACCTATGAACATGAAGCTTGACGATTGCTTTATTATTGATGTCATATTATTATTATTATTATTATTATTATTATTATTATTATTATTATTATTGTTGTTGTTGTTGTTGTTGTTGTTGTTATTGAAAGTCCAGTCCACCTTAAGGACTCTGACACTATTATGACTCTAATAATGGTATCATCTCTACTGGAACTCTTAATAAAAATTATTGGGAGTTCATGAGGCTCTGAAGCAAATAAGACTGTAAAGAAATGCTTGCCTTCAACAAGTTTGTAGTCATTCTCCCTGAAGATAAATTGCCTAAGGAGATAAATACAAGACAGGCAGATTTGCTGTTTTATTTTGATATAAAATATGCACGAAACATTACTGGCACAGCAAAATTAAACACCCTGTAAAGCAAGCGTAAGGGCTTTAGGCCACGTTTCCACTGAGGAAACATCTTTGCTGGCATTGGTTTAGTACAGCTGTGTTTTGCTCCATAAAATCTCAAATGTTTCCTTTCTCTTTCTGCCATTCACCGTATTAATATACAGTAAGGTTTAATGAAAGCTATACAACTTTCAAGAATTTGAAATTCCTCAAGGAAGATACAATCCTGCTTCTTGGCTGCATTCAGAGTCTCGTGTTTTGTGAGGGAATCTGAGTTTTTTGTTTTTACACCTGAACATTATGATTTACTGCTTTGCTGTTGTGCCCCTCTGCCTGTGTCTTTCCCCGCTGGACCACAAACTCATTCTCTGGGCATCATACCTAGGAAAGACTTCAGAAGACTGACCCTTACATCAAATTGTAAAATAAAAGACTAGAGGTTTTTGGGACATCTGCGTCACTCTGTTGCAGCCCGGCAGCCTCTGAGATGTTTGTCAGTGTTATATTCCAGCCTGGCATGTTTTTCAGAATTTATAAATAGTCACTTGCACCAGTGAGCCTATGATGATCTACTGCATGCACTGGCCTTGGGTGACAGAGAGGAACTACACAGGCATATCACCTTCCAACTGCCTGGCAAACAAAAATTTGGGTAGAGCTGTTCAGAGGGTTATTTTGATGTCTGCTTGGTATTTTCTTGCAGTTTGTTTTGAGATTTTGGGGAGCAACGCTGTACCTTTGGATCAAAGCAAAGGAATGGCAATGAATGTGGGTCTGTAGAATGGTGAATAGTCTTGTAAGTTTTTTTCTCAGACTGAATTTTGATGTATATTCAACCTAAGAGAAAGCCCCCATTGTAAAAAATTCCTTCCTTATATCTAGTCTGAATCTACCTCCCCTTAGTTTCAAACCCTTACTCGTCTTGTCACAACAGCCCTTGCTAAAAAGTCTGTCCCCATCTTTTCTGCAGGCCCCCTTTCAGTACTGGAAGGCTGCTATGAGGTCTCCCCACAGCCTTTTCTTCTCCATGCCGAACAAGCCCAACTCTTCTAACCTGTCCTCATAGCAGAGGTGTTCCAGCCCTCTGATCATCTTTGTGGCACACCTCTAGACCCGTTCCAACAGCTCCATGTCCTTCTTGTGCTGAGGGCTTCAGAGCTGGATGCAGCACTCTAAGTGAGGTCTCACTAGAGCTGAGCAGAGTGGCAGAATCCCCTCCCTCAACTTGCTGGCCACGCTTCTGTTGATGCAGCCCAGGATACAGTTGGCCTTCTGGGCTGCAAGTGCACATTGTTGCCTCTTGTCTAGCTTTCTGTCCATCAGACCACTGTTTGGTGGTCCATTTGTTTTTGCATAGACCCTTCCTTAACATAGCCTCTATTTTAGTTAAGGCTGAAGAGAGGGATACTTTTCAGAGAGGGATCCTAAGAGAAGAAGATATGGGCAGCTTTGAGCTTGCATGCACAGCTGTCCCCAGGAGAGACACTAGTGAAGTCATAGTGGTCCTTGGATGACCTCTGGCAGCTTGGGTTGGAACTGTGCTGGTCAGGCAGGGCAGAAATCAGGGCCTGAGCCAGGAGCCTGACCTAGCTACATCTATGAGTATGCAGATTTGCCTAATGATTATAAAGTTGAATTTATCTCACTCCTGTGATTTCTACTGGTAGATGCTTCCCATGGTTGGTTTCTTGGCTCATCCTCTGGCAATGGCCCAACACCAACACTGTATTATAAGATGTCAAGAGAATTTTAGGGGAAAAAACCCCTAGTGTTGCTCATTTGAATCTTTCAGAAGATGTCAGAGTGCTGAGCAATAAGGCTTAAAAGAACAGCAACAAGGAAAGAGTGAAAGTACACCATGACTGATGAAAATAACATTGGAGATCTCAGATTGAGTTTCATGAATGTATAGTAAATCCATCAATCCATCCAGTAAATAAAAAACCTTGGAGCTTTTATGTTGCGTTATTTTAAATTCACAAGAACATTTTTTTGTCTTCACCAAATCCTACCTTTTTATGCCGTCTGCAACACCAATAATCCAGAAACAGCTTGTAATCACCTCTGTGGTGACTAGGTCATGTAATCACATCTGTCTTCATTATCACTGTATATAACCTTTCCCATGTTTAATTTTATTTAGGTTTTATGTAGGCTATTTATTTTACTTAGCTTCCCTTTCCTATTTTCCCACTGCCTATTGCCTGTATTTTGGGTTATAGATTTGGGGGAGAAGTCAGCTTCCCAGTGAGTTATGTAGCGCCTCTGACTGTGATATTTACTTCTGGCTGGGGTCTTCAGATGGTTGTGTAACAACAAACGGTGAAAAGAACAATGCTATGTAGGTCCATTTGAATAAATCAGAGAAAAGAAAGGTTTCCTAAAAGCAGGAGAGCCTAAAAGTCTGAAAAACTTCTTTAACACATGTTCTGAGTTAGTACTCAGGTACTCAGATACCATTTGTTGCTCTGCAGCACTGTTTAAGTGAATCAGACAGGAGAGAACAGTTGGGTTCCATCCTACCCTCTCAGTGTTTTTCTTGGGGATGAGACTTATCCCTATCTTCTTTTGACTCCATGAGTGAAAGATCAGCTTGTTTTGCTGGGACCACACCACAGGAGCTGCCATGGAAAAATCAGTGCGGAAAAGCTCTTAATAAGAAGAGGAATAATGTTGTTCTGTATTTCTATTTGTGCTGTGCAGTCTAAATCCGTAATGGTGACACAAGACAACATAAGGTATGTCTTTCTAAGCAATTGCCTTATTCCCAGGTACTCAGATTGTTAAATGAAGGCTAGAAGGAAGGGTGAAAGCAGCAGCCCAAGTTCCAGATTTCCCTGACTCACTGCTGTGTTCCTACCAGCTGCTTCTGAGCACGGAACATTTTCTGCTGAGTCACAGTATGACAAAGTATTTTATCCTTGTGATTAATCCCAGAGAGGCAGCAGCAAACCTCTTTCTCATTTCTGCTCTCTTCTGCCCTGGGGAAAGCATCTGGGTCATGAAAAATGTGGATTCTCCTCCGTTTTTCTATCACCTCCCTCTTTTTCCTGTCTCTTGCTTGTGCCCAGCCTTATCCCTGGGGTATAGGAAGCCTTAGGGTACCTACAGTTATCCCAGTTACTATCCATCTTATTAACCACCTCTGCCAGAGGGTGGCTGTAAGTGTTTTTTATGGGGATTTTCTTCAGTATGCACTGCTGTGGTAGCAAAGTGCTTGTAGTACTCCTGCTGCTTTTGCTGCTCTGTGTGTTGCAACAGCTTGCAGAGACAGTTTCAACACACTGACACATTTTAAATCACTCTTGACATCAGCAGAAAAGCTTTCGAGAGTCTGCAGCCCAACCCCAACTGAGCCAGGACAGGAATCCAGATCCTGAGCTGTGTTTTCTCACTTGAGTGTTATGAAACCATTTGGATATCTCTAGGCTGACCTCACTTCATCTGCAGAGCAAGGCCACCGAAGAGCACACTGACCTCCAGAGGCACGGAGCTAAAGAGGCCTGTGGTCAGCAAGGAAGCAGGTTGGATTCAAAAGCAAACCATGAGGCTCAAATACTGCTTTTAATAAATCAGGTGCCGATATGGGGTGGTGGGGTTTTTTTTCACATGTTTCAGGAAGAAAAATGTCGGTCTTTTACTTTTGGCTAAGATTCTGCAGAAAGCTGATCCAGTCAAGTCTGTGAGTTTGCCCACAATAAGCTAACACAGCTAATGCTGCAGAACATTGGCTTGCGTCAGGCACCTGAAGGCAGCACAAACTGGCCAAACGTTGCAATCCAGAGAGATATGTTTGTGGAAGGTGGTGTCACTTCTCACACTGGAGAGAGAAGACAAAGTTACTTCAGTTAGAGAATCAAGGCCAGGGCTTGATTGTTTAAAAAATGCAGAGTGGTGAAAGAAGAAAATCGTAATTTTTGATAAATAAACATTTGTTGGAGAAGTGCCACAATTTAGCTGTACTTGAAACACAATCCCTAATTTCCTTTGTACAAATCTGGTGTTACAACAGCCCTTTTGTTGTATTTATTTCATCCCCCTGCTCTCCCCAGCAGGCTGGTTCTGACACAAGGGACAGCTGTCACAACACTGCTGCAAACAGAAAGTTAGGATGAATGGACTTCTGGATGTGAGCCGAACCTACTGTATGTAAAGTCTGGAGTAAAGTTAGTGGCGGAGAATGAGACTGAAATTGCTAAAATTTGTCAATTGTCATTGTGAAATTTCCAAATACCCTAAATATGGACAGAAGAAAGAGATTTGATTTTTTCAACTTTTTTTTTTCAGATTAACCAGCCCTTACCAAACATTGGACGTCAGAGGCAATAGCTTCAAAGCAATAAACTGATGTAAGATGTCATTGGAAGAGGTATGTTGAATGAACAGAAGTTCCCCGGGCAGCTTGGCATTGCAGCAAGATGTGCTGCCACTGCAGAGGCTCACGTAGCTCTGCTCAAACCCTGCTGCTGCTTTCACATCCTGGTATATTTTAGGAAATCTCACTTAGTCTCTCTGAAAGTCAATGAAGTTGTTTCATTCTCATTACTTTGCAGATGTGTATGTTTTGTTTCATTTCAGAGGAAAATTGGAAGTTGAAGCGCCATCCCTTGACCAGAAACCAGATATACCTGCTGAGAATGAAACAAAGAAGTCACAAGCTTTGCAGCTGCTGAAATGTGGGAGATTACTGTGTTTCCAGGGAAGCCAGTGAAGAGAAAAAAGAGAATGTTATCCTCTTCTCTCTCTTCCCAGTCTCCTAAGCCCTACGATCTGATTTTTCACATGCTGAAGAATGCTCACTGAATAACTGACCCACCAGTGTTCAGTGCCTCAAGAACCATGGCTAGTTAGGATAACAGCAAACCTGCTAAAGGGAAAACGCAAGAGAACACAGAGGTGACTTCTCCCAAGGGCAAGAGCTGTTCAGAGCTTTCCAGGATTGTGCAGGGTCCTCTCCTGCTTCCTTTTTCTGTGAAGGAAACTGTCGTGTGTTGCCTCCTGCGTGTGAAGAAACAGTGATGCCCGGCTGACTCTGTGGCTGATAGCTGTCTCAGTATTACAATAATTAATCAAACCAGCAGTCCGCAGCAGATTAACTACAGTCATTGTACAAGCAGTGAATTCAAGGCACGACAAAGCTGTTGTGTCTGAAGATACCTAATGAAAGCCCACATGAAAATCCTTGAGGGCAAACGCTAAATTCAGATGCCAGCATTACCAGTTATATACATCTTTGGAAGTATTTAACTGATATTTTGCATGCACACATCTTTACTGATAATTAGGGTGTGACAATTTAAATTTATACATCTAACATTAGAATTCAAGGTAAGAAAACTTCAGGCCTGGAGGTTAATTAAAAAATGCAATGAACCTGAACCCAAGGGTAATTCACTGTCTGTCTTCTAGGGATGGTGTTTCAACGACCGACATTTCTCAGAGAGATAACCACATTCTTGGGTCTTCATCTGCTGAATGGTAGTATGCAGATTTTGCCTTCATAGGATAGGCTAAGAGAGATCCCAGACAGCTCTAAACTGAAAAGCAGCAGAGCACGTTGCTAGGAGGTTTTTCTCAGCATCACCCAGAGCAGGACTTATTACAACTGGACTCTTTACAAAAACACTTCTCTTAATATTCACAACATTGTATTATAATTAACTGGCAAGTGTTTGGAGTTTAAACACATAGTCATTAGGATTGTGGTAGGCATTTTGTCATAGTACTGAATGTTACACTCCATTCTTCCAGGTTCAGGATTTGCTGCAAGCCATACTTATTCCCTACAGCATTTAGAAGTTACTCAGCTCTGTGGATTTTATATGTTGACATAGACTGTATCTCAGATAAGCAGGGTTTTAATAAGTTTCCAGGTCTTGTGGGCTAGAACAGATATGGAGATGATACTCTCTGAAAAAAGTTATAGGAGTTACTGTTGGAAGATATTTAGCCTATATTGCAGCTTGCAAAAACCATGACATTCCCCTCTACAACTGTGTATTCATAAGTCAGTCAGTGCAAGTTTAACCTTTCTTTTTTATTTTTTTTTTTAAATTATTATTTTGCAGAAATGTAACAGGGCCATGAACACCAGCTGAAACTAGAGAAGACCCTACAAGTGTTTTTGGTTTATTTGGAAGAAGGTAGAACACGACCATCTTCTATGAGTGCGGCTGATTGCTTCATCCTAGTGTCACTTCTTTCCTCTTATCTCCTTATCACATACCAAGCTATGTAACCACAGTTTTCAAACTGGTTTTAGGGATTTGAGCCTTTCAGCAAGAAAAGTTGTTCTATTGCTTCATCTTTTCTCTGAAGCTGCCATCTTTCTTAATCTCCTTGTACATCCAGGAGTGCCTTACTTTTAGCAGTGGCTGGCTTTGTGTCACACTGCTGGTCTTCATTGTTGAAATGTTAACATTTCTGTTCTTATGGGTAATTCTTACTTAGAAAATCTGTCTTCTTCTTCTTCTTGGCCAGAAATAGGGTTAATTGAAAAATAAATTTTGTAAAGCATGTTCTGGAGTGAAAGATATGGGAAGGTACTGTTTCCTCGGCACTGAGCAGTGGTGTGAAACTTCCCCTGTTCTCATGTTGGCTTGGTGACACTCACCAGGGTTTTGACAGACCTGCATAGACCAACACCAGAAATTTCTGAGTAAAACTGGCCTGGCTCACTGCCATCTCTTTGGCTGTTGATGCTGTTGCTCCATTTCCTTGGAGACAGCAAGATCAACAGCCTCAAAGTTCTGCAGCTTCCCAGCAGTATGCTGGAAGAAAGGACTCTGTCACTAAGTTTTTATAATGTTTGGCTTAATATCAGTTGAAATGCAAAACAAATTGCATACACCAACATCCCCTCTGACCTTTTCCTGCAATGGTCTAAAAGCTGTGTACCCTTGTCATGTCTCCCTATTTAACCATTTTGTTTGTTTTTCAGTAGTGATTAGGTCTGCCTCTCCATGTCCTTAAGAGTATCCTCTACACACAGCTCAGATACAGCTCTTGCTTTTTACCTGTTCTGATGTTGGGGTGAAACTGTGTAGAATTCAATGCACAAGAAATGGTAACCTACCCATGGGAATTCAGGTTTTGTGTATTAGGTTAGTTATATCAAAGAACGCAACTCTGGCATCTTGGACTTCAGTTTTTGAATATCTCAGGGTGTCTCTTCCAGTGAATCCTACCACTCAGAATTCATGTTCTCAATAGCTCCCTAAATTTTTTCATAGTCACCTTCTTAGGAGAGACTTTCTCACTTCACTCTTCCGGAAATTACACCTTCAAATGGTGATCTAGCAGAAGTATTACGTTACTGGGTCACTGGCCTCCCATCCAAAAAGTAAGTCTTTCTATTTATGAATGTATTATATTTCTCCAGAATATTTCTACTCAGTGTAGTGGACATTAAGATAGCTGGCTAGATTTGGCACACAGAAAGGAGTTGGGTATTTCTGTAAGGGCATAGGAAGTGAGTAAGTTGCTCCATCAGAACCTTAGTGGAGCAAATCGTGTAGTAAGGCAGCACACAGCCTGGGAAGCTTTCCAAGCATTCCTCGTGTCCTCATTCCACCTAAAGAGTAAAGTAAGTCTCAGTTACAGAGCCAACAAAATGCTTCCTAATAATGTTTGGTGGTTACTTTAGTCTGTTCCCATGTGCACTGTCTTTTTTCTAACCTTTTTCTTGTGCAGCAAAATTAAGTTGCAGTAGATAGATAGTCTCTCTTTGATTCCAAAAGGCTTACAGGGGCAGTGAATGCTGTGGTATTTCTGACTTACAACCTTTCCCTGGGCTTTACCTCACTGGGCAGTACTGACAGCAGAGGAAATATGTGTGTGTGAATGAATTTGTCATTTTTGCTGGCTTCTCACAGTATTTTGGCTTCTAATCTGGCTGAATAATGCAGTTGTATTCTGATTTTTATTTTATTCTCTCTTTTATTAGCCTGAACATTGGTGTTACTGTGACATAACATTGTCTGTTGATCTACCTGTTGTTCCGCCATGATTCATGTGCTAACGGGTGTTCTGTTCAGACCGTGCTAGCTGTGTCAGGCTGTGAAGTCAGATGTGAACTGTTTCCTGGGAATGGCTTAATGTGCTTCTAAAAGATCTGCATGTACTATCTGTTGGCAGCCTGACTCACACATTTCTTTGGAAAAAATAATCCATCTCCATGACTTTTGGAAAACGGACACTTGAAAAATCTCTCTTCAGAAGCAGAAAAAGCAAAACCCATCAACAGTTGTTGCTAAATATCCCATTACTATGAGATAAAATAGTACAAGGATCTTTCTCAGGCTGACTGGTGAAAAATAACGACAATAGTATAAAACTCATATGCAACATGAAATATAGTATTAGTCATCTACAAGCACGCGGTGTGTGTGCCTGTTCTGGAAGGGGAGTTCAGCACTTTTTGCAGGGAGATGAGAGGGCTGAGAACATGTTCATACTCTAATCTGTGGGCAGGCCAGGAGAGTACAAGACTGACCCTCTTTGACCTCTACTTAGCACAGGAAAAATGCTTCCAGTTCTTTGCCTTCAAGGCCCTGGTGACAGAGGTTATTGGAAACCAAAGGCGGTAACAAAAGGATTCCATCAGGACTCCACACTGGTGATATTTGCAGTATATCAGTGACTGAGGTCATTGTATTTTGAACTAGCTCTCCTGAGCATCTTCTGGCAGTGTATTTATGGCAGGATGAAGTTCAGTAGAAAGTGCAAAACTTTCCCAGAAAGCTGAGGAGTTAATTGAGTACTTATCCAAAACTCAGTATTGCTGTGACTGGTTTAAAAAACTGCCATGATTAGTTTAAAAGCACAATATAGCTATTTAAAATATTGACCCTACCTTGTTGCTTTTAAGGTCTGACTCTTGCCCTTTATCTTATGTTAAAAAAATGCTGCTAGAACAGAATGGCAATACTATATGTGGTCTTTCCATCAGGCAAGGAATGGAGAAACATGGCAAGATCTCCTTTGTGGGATTTACAATTGATCTTTGGAACCAACAGTATTTTTTATTGACATTCACAGGCAAAATAAAAGCATATGAAATGTACTGAAGACTAAGCCATCTGTGGAAGATTACCATGCAGAAGGGCTACTGAGACCAGCAGCCATCTTCTCACATAGCCTCCACAGGTTTAATTTATACTCCCGCTACAGAGCTGGGCAAATGCTTCTCGTAAGCAGTTCAGTTTTCCCTCCAAATGTGAGCATTTTCTCTATGAGGTATGTTTCATCATTCATCTCCCGGGAAGGCAGAGGAGTTTTCTGGAGGACAGCCACAGGATCCTGCCATGCCTGCTCTCTGCACCCTGTGATGCCTCTGCCCCAAGAGAAGGGCATGGGGAGCTGAGGAAGTGCTGAAATTGTGCTGGGATGAGAGGGGGAGGCTGAAAAAAGACTGCAGTGGATGAAGAACATGGGTTTCACCTCCATTCGGTGAAATCATAAAGCACCTGCAAGGTGGTGAGATTCTTAGAGGTACCAGAGTTGTACTAAGTAGCTTCTTAGGACCATCTGGAGTACAAGGAATGTAAAATAGTCTCTGATATAATGCAAAAACAACTATCCCCAAATGAGTTACTTGATTTGAAAAATGACTTAATTTTTTGACAGTGGAAAACCATTTGGAGAATTTTTTTTTTTAAAAAAATAACCTTATCAGTCTTTCATAATATTTTGTGTTTCTTAGGAATGGTGTGGGTTTTTTGGATCAACAGATTAGGATTTTAAAAATAGCACCATGGACTCCTACTGCTTCTCTAATCAGTAGTTTTATGCCAGAATAAGTTCTTTTTATCGAATTTATATGAGGTCTTCTCTACCTGCTCAGTGATAACTCACAAGGAAGTCCTAAGAATAAGGAAAAATTCCTGATTCTTATTTAAATAGCAGAACTCGTTGGTGAAACTGTTAAAATGTTTTTCTTTTCTTAAGATGTTTATGAGTTATTTTTACTCTTTTACTTCACGTAATATTGCTAAAAAAGTTGTCTAGAAATTTTTAGGAAGAGTCTTCATTCTGTAAATGTGCTTCAAAAATCTTGTGAATTCTCTGGCTGCTGATTTTGATGAGCAAGATTCATACATCTGGCATTCAGTCTTTGTGCAAAGTCCTGCTTTGTAGTCCAGCATTAGGTTCAGTGTTTAATAGATGTCTTGTTCTTCCTTCTGCTCTAATACCCACAGAAATCCTATGATGAATATTGAATAAGATGCCCTGACCAATACACCATATGAAGGCAGTGGGATAATTTATATAGGGAATGCAATCTCGAGTTTATGTTTCAAAAAGGGTTTTGTGTGCTTGTTGAGGCTTGTGTAATATTCTCTCAACAGAAGGTTCAGTTATACTGTAATGATCTTGGGTCTAATTGCTAAAAGTCTTACTGACTGTGCTCTGACTGTGTTAAGGAAATTATTTAGGAAGCAACAAACAGAGGAGAGAGGATGCATTCAGCTGTTATTTGAGAAACTGTAGTAGCTGGTTTGTCTGGGAATTTATGCAGAGATACATTTAAGATGGACATGACGGCTGTGAATTGTGATGTTTGTTACCTATGTTCTCACATTAGGGCATGAGTTATTTGGCTTGTTCATCAAATGGTAAAATTAATAGCTTGTGCAATCCATGCAATTTGTTCCTTTTGAATTCCTTCCCTTCAAGTCTTTATGATAGTGTGTTCCAGTAAATCAACAGCAGAGAATTTTTTTTCCTTCCTGGCATTTGTCTGAAGCTTCAAATAATGTTGTTTTAGCTCTTACAAATTGAGAGCAACCAATAGTAGCTGGACACATCTCTTGTTTCAAAGTTGGCAGACAGTCCAGTGAAATCCCACACTTTTACCTCTGCCAAGTTGAGAGGGAAAGCAAAATGAGGGAAGGAGAGCCACCAATACAGTGTACAGCTGGCTGGCGGGAGGTGCGTCAGCAGAATGACTCTCACTTGACACAACCAAATAGGAGACTGAGGGGCCATGTACAAAAAATTAGCTTTATTTCTCCTCAGAGCTTTATTTGCTGCTGGAAATTGTATGTAAAACGGAAGAAGCAGATTAGGAATGAGGTCTGAGGGGACACTGAAAGTCTGCTTGTACTGTAACAACTTTCATTGTAAAAGAGGTCCCCAAGGTTTGATTTCTTTCTGAAGAATGGTCTTGATCCTTTTAAAAAATGAAAAAAACATCAAAACCTTCTTTTTCTTGTATCTCCTTGTTTTAAGTTAGTTCTCACAGTATTTTTAAAAATTCACCTCCCCTGAAGTATTTAATAATCGTTTAGGTACTAATTATACTACGCATATTAAGGATAAAATAGCTACCCTCCAAGGTTTAGAATGCAAAATTAAGGTATTCAAAGCAATCTCCTCTCAGTTGAACCTGAAACCTAATATTGAGAGACATGCTTATTTCAAAATGAGAAGTCATAGTATAATAGAATAGTTTAGGTTGGAAAAGCTTTAAGAACATCAAGTCCGACTATAAACCTAAGACTATCAAGTCCACCACTAAACCATGTCTTCAAGAACCACATCTACGTGTCTTTTAAATACCTCCAGGGATGACGAGTCAACCACTTCCCCGGGCAGCTTGTTCCAAACCTTTCACCCCTTTGGGTGAAGAAATTTTCCTAATACCCAATCTAAACCTCCCCTGGCACAACTTGAGGCCATTTCCTCTTGCCCTTTTGCTTGTTACTTGGGAGAAGAGACTAACATTCTCACACTACAAACCTCCTTTCAGGTAGTTGTACAGAGCAATAAGGTCTCCTCTCAGCCTCCTTTTCTCCAGACTAAACCGCCCCAGTTCCCTCAGCTACTCCTTATAAGACCCGTGCTCCAGACCCTTCACCAGATTTGTTGCCCTTCTCTGCACACAATCCAGCATCTCAATGTCTTTCTTGTACTGAGGGGCCCAAAACTGAACACAGGATTCAAGGTGTGGCCTCAGCAGCACCAAGTACAGGGGTGAAATCACTTTCTTAGGCCTTCTGGCCACACTGTTTCTGTTACAAGCCAGGGTTCTTTCTGTTGGCCTTCTTGGCCACCTAGGCACACTGCTGGCTCATGTTCAGCCAGCTGTTGACCAGCACCTCCAAGTCCCTTTCTGCTGGGCAGCTTTCCAGGCATTCGTCCTCTAGCCTGTAGAGTTGCATGAGGTTTTTGTGACCAAAGTGCAGGACCTGACACTTGGCCTTGTTAAACCTCTTACAACTAACCTCAGCCCATTGATTCAGCCTGTTCATATCCCTCTGTGGAGCCTTCCTACCCTCAAGTAGATCTGCCCAACTTGGTGCCATCTGCACACTTATTGAGGGTGCACTTGATCCTCTTGTCCAGATCATTGTTAAAGATATTAAAAAAGACTGGCCCCAACACTGAGCCACAGTGAACACCACTTGGGACCAGCCAGCGACTGGATTTATCTCCATTCACCATTGCTCTTCAGGTCTGGCCATCCAAGTGAAGAGTACATACATCCAAACCGTGAGCAGCCATTTTTTCCAGGAGAAAGATATGAGAAAAAGTCCAGGTAAACCACTAAAATCCAGGTATAAAACATCCATAGCCTTTCCCTCATCTATTAAGTGGGTCACCTTGTCATAGAAGGAGATCAGATTAGTGAAGCGGGACTTGTCTTTCATAAACCCCAAAAATAAATGAAAGACTTTAGTTTCAAGAATTTTCAGAGAGACATTAATTCCTATAATTGCTTAAATATTTTTTTTTCTTGGCACTGGACATTGCTGCCTGTAGGGAAGGATTCAGGCATGGTCATTTTGTTATCTTCTCTATTAGAGAAGGTGAACCAGTGGCAATTTCTTGGTTGCCAGAAGAAGCCCCTGTAGGCCACTACGATTACCATTCTTTAAAAGCTAAAGCAACTGAGATGTTTTTCATTTTCCAGACACCTAAAGCCAAAGTAATTGCAATATTTAGCATCTTTGCAAAGAAGCTGTGATATCTGGAGGAATGGAGACAGTATCATAAGGCAGAAAGAGCTGATTCTTCTGCCATTAATTAATTTGTGCAGCTGAAGCCATCTTGAAATCATTTTATTTCAAAAATAAGGTGGTTTTTGTGAACAAAATATTTAAAGAAAAATGCTGCTGTTTTTTGTCCAGTCTATCGATAGTCTCAGGAAAAGCTCTTTGTCTTCAGTTTTCCAGAGGAATAATGCTAATGCCAACTTTTCCCTCAGATAAATGCATGGTTTTTAGGTTTTAGAAAGTTGTGGTAGAAATCCTGTTGAGGTCAGTGCCTCTCCACCATTCCTGGAGTAGAAAACTTCAGGAAAGACACAGATGTTGAGTGTGTGATCATTTGTTGAACAAAGAGTGAAAGTGCTGAGCAGCTGCCTGCTGCCCTGAGCAGCGCTCATCCAGCAGGGCCCCACATGAGGTTCCCTGGAGAAAACAGTTCATGTTCCTGGGAATAAAAACAATCTCACAATGTATAAACCCAGGAGGATTCATAATGAGTCAGGCCTGCTAATATGCTTCTAAGTACATAATCTCCTTCTAACCTACTTATCTTTAAATGGTATGTAATATTCATCACAGAAACCAGTCATGGACTTGAAGTGAATGGATCTTTACAGCATCTCTATGGATCATTTTTTAAAGGGCACATATGCATGTAATTTCACTTGAAGAATCAAAGTCCTTTTACAAGTAAAGTAAGTGCTTTCAAAATAGCTGGAAGCTGGGTTTTTTTTAAGCAGTGATAATGGTTTTCCTGTCCTTTTTCAATGAATGTGGAAAGGCTGATATTTCTATACAAATACTTCCTCTTTTTTTCTCACTTCTTACCTTTAACTTTAAGGAGGAGGCTGGCCAAAATTTTCCCCATTTTGTGGAGAACTCTTGGATGTCTCTGAGGTCAGGTTTTGCAAGGTCTCATAATAAAGGGGTAGAGATGCTGTTTCATTGGCCAAGATCTTTCTGCTCTTATTTGAGCCCAAAAGTTAACCAGATACTGAAGCTGAAAAAATCATTAAATTGAAAATTGGAAAAGGGGAAACAATCTAGCTAAAAAAGTCATAGTTGTTCAGCTTTCACTTTGCAGTGTCAGTATTTAGTTCCCTAGTTCCCTTCTCATCCTCGTGGATTTTCCTAGAGCAAACAGGCCCTAAAATTCTGTTTCAGTGACTCCTTTTCTTCCAAAATGAAACTAAATTTTTGGAGAGCAATTTATTAAGAAATTAGTATGTATACTGCTTTTGTCACAGTATGTTACATATAATTGAAAGATCTCCTTATCAAAATTAGTTTATTTTTTCATGATTTTTGACTAGTTTTCATTACCGATGAAAATGCAGCATAGACATTTAACTGCTATTATTTTCTTTAAAAAAAAAATCCTTATATATTATTAATTGGGGGAAGGCAGATCCCATACTCTTTGCATGCATGACCCTGGGGCAGTCTGCCTAATGGCACAGGGTTTGAAGGGGCATCTCCAGCTGGTTTGTGTTCTTGAAATCTGCTCTCCTTAAAAGTCAATGTCAAAGTGAAATAAGAAAAATAAACAGTAATATACAGTTATTATTTTTGCTGTTCTTCTCTTAAACATATGATATCAAAGTAAGAGGAAGTAGGAAGTATCACGCATGAGTCAATCTTGTAGCTCAACAAAGGCTTTATGCTATTGCAATAGGAAAACTGCAAACTTCCTTTAACCACAACGTGATTTGCTACATGGTTGTGCTCTTACCACATGCAAATGAATAGTATTGCAAAAGGTAGGACAGAAGTTCTGAAAGATGAATATCCTGTTTCACTTAGGGCAAAGAAAAACAAGTTCATTCAAGAAAATGAAAGCAAGTTATGTGGTAATGGATTCTGCAGTTACTTCAAGAAAGCAATAATGAATTAAAACCACAAGTTAGTCTGAGAAAAGGGTCTCTATCTGGTGGGTTTTTTTTGTTAAGATCTCTTATTCTAAAAGGATTTTGAAAAATGTACAGTATCTTTTCACATACCTAATTGCCACAGTTGTACTGATTTGCCAGACCACCTATCCATGAGAATGTCCTACTCAAAATCAGATTTGTTTCCAAGAACTTCAGCTATTCTAAACTTTATGCCTTTTAAATTGTCTGAAACATTTGATCACAAAACTTTGTTTTAAAGTGCTTTATCCTCTATTCTGAACAAAGGCATGATCCATTGAGATAAGTTTTCTAGTTTGGTGAAAACATGACTTTTACAGTTGCCCTTCTATGAATATGATTTTGATGGATCAGCCTTTGTTAGAGGAACAGTCTCTGTTTGCATCAGTGCAAAAATGGTACCCAGTGTGTGGATGTAAAGCATGTGCAAGTTCTGGAGACAGTGTTTGCAGGTACTGAAGACATTTATCTGTGTGATAAATTCGTGATGCTGGGACCCTGTTCCCCCGCTGTTTCTGATGCCTGACCTGCATCATTTGTGTGCTATGTCTCCACTGTCTGCACAGAGCTTTTGCAGGATCTCTTTCTGGTGCCCTTGCCCTGGTTGAGCTCTACTACCATGGCACTGCAACACCAGCAGAGATGCAGAATTGCCACCACCACTGCAAACACTGTATTTTCCAGATATTTTCTGATCTGATTTAGAACTTCATTGTAACAGTTTGTCCATACCCATCTAGCTTGCTGCTTATACTCTTGGAGTTGCACCAACACTCACACAGTGACTGAGTCTACATCAGAAAAAAATATTTACACCTCAATTGGAAGGAAATTGAACATTGTTATAAAACACAGAGCTAATAATGGCTTTTTGATAGCATCTATTGTGTTTATGGTAGATATCTACAAGAAGGAAAACTCTTCAGTGTTGGTAGAGATGTAAAGCTAGATGATGCTAGCTGATAACTTTTGCATCTAGGACTGTGGAATATAATCTTTAGTTCCTCTGCACTAAATATGTGTTGGAGCTCTGGAATATCTTGTACTGCTAAACATAATGTTGAATGTAATGTAGTGGAATGTTAAATACCATATGTTTTTCCAGTCTGTAGACTGTTGGTGAACATGGCCGTGCTTTGAACAGGAATTGATTATGTACATATATCAAATGAGGTGTGGCCTAGTTGTTAGTGTCTGTACTGGACAGGGTGGAAAACTTGGTAGACAACGTAGCTTGTGCTACGTGGATGTTGAAGTGGGAAGGAGATGCTGAGATAGAGGGAACAAGAACAGAAGTCTGTCTCACTCAGGATTTGGAGATACCTGGCTGTGCCATTACTGCGTCCAGTTGTGGAGGAGAAAGTAAAGGGCTGTGGAACAGAGGTACTGAGATCCTTTTTGACAACATGTAGGGCATCACCAAGCCCATTTTGTGCTGACTGACCTACCTGTGACAACGTACAGTGCACCTCACACATCACTAAGTTTATTCCTTGCTGAAGGTTTTAGGGAGAATCTCACGCACGGGGCCATCACTGCACAGACTGTGTGAAGGGAAGATTGTGATGACCACAGTGGTTTGCATCTATTTGTCAAAACTGGACTCTCCTTGGGTTTGCACTAAATCCTTCTGGCAGGAACCAGAAGGAAGGATGGTTACAGGTTAGGAAGAGTCCAACCATACAGCCACACTTCCCTGATAAATTATCTCAGCCTCCAATGATTTTTGGGTCAGTGACTTCAAGAACCAGCTGTTTTATTATTCTTACTGATAGCCTTTGATGAGCAAACTCAGGGAAAAAAATCCCATCCTTTTCTGAGTCCATCTAAGCTTTTAGTAGCCATAACATCCAGTGCAAATGAGCATCACAATTTTACCATGCATTGCTTATTTTGAACTTTGTGCTTGCTATTGATCTTTCAGGAGACCCCTCTCTCCAGTCTTCTGAATTTGTACTAGAAGAGACTGTTTCGCCCTTTTTGCACCATGTGTGGCTTTATAGACCTTTGAAAAATCTCTCCTCAACCACTTCTTTCCCAGGCAGAAGAGTCCTAGCCTTTTTTAATAATTTGTTATTTAGAAGCGATTCCATGCATTTGATTGTCCCTTTTAGTCCTTACTGTATTCCTTTTCAGTTATTTCACTGCCTTTTCAAGATAGAGGTCTATGAAAGTATTCAAAATATAAACTCTAAATGTAATTGATAGCATAATGGTATTTTCTGTCATACTCCTCCCAACAATTAATTTGACTGTTTATGCAGTGCTACTGGATGTTCAACAGATGTTTCCATAGCATTTTCTGTTACAGCCCCAAGATCTCTTACCTAAGCAATACTATTTAGTGCAGAGGTCATGCCCCTGTGTGTGAAGTTAGGATTTTTGTTCTTATGTGCACAACAATCACATTTTATTCACAGGTCATTTCATCTCCCAGTGACTCAAAACTGCTTCTGTAGTTCTTCATATTTAGCCTGCATCTTTACTACCCTGAAAACATTAGTGTACATAAAGTATAAGAAAATATCTACTGAGTCAGAGTAATGGTCTGCCCAGTTTGGTGTTCTGTCTCCTACAGGGAAAACAGGAGATGTCACTTCCTTGCCTTTTCAGTTCCTGATTTATGTACACATTGGCCATGAATCTGCTTAATCCTTTTCCGACTCTGCCGATACTCTCTGTCTCATGGCAACAGTTTCCAAAGCATCACTACTTCCACATAAAGAAGTAGACTACTCTTATCAGTGAACATTGCTGCTTCAGCAACACTTATGCTACTCTATATATACACTAAATATGTGCAGTTTAATATATATTTTATATGTAAGGATAAAACATAACAACAATATATTCATAATATTATAAATTGTGTCTTATAACATTTTTGAATATATGTAAGTATATGAATTTTGACAAACTATTTCCCCTTACTACTGTAACCATGGATCTTGCAATTACAAGAATGAGTTCACAGAGTGACATGAAAGACATTTTCATGAAACTTTTCATGGAATTATAAAATCAGTACTGGAATAATTTTAATTCGGGGGTTTCCTTAAACATCAGAGAACAACAGCCTACATCAGATCTCAGTAAAATTCTTTGAAGAATTTGCATGCAGTTGTAGAGGAAGGAATAGTGCAGTGCAACAAGTGTTGCTCCAATGCCACCTCCATCACCAAAATATCATTTTTTCCATGACTCATTAAAAAAAGCCCCACAGCACCTCATTTTACCCATATCCTTCCTGGCTAGCAGATGTCTCCAGGAGTAGTGGTATCCAGTCAGAGTCAATCAGGCTATGGAGACCTCCCGTTTTTGTTGGAGTTGGTGCCAGCACAGAGCCTGTCCTCAGATCACAGCAGAAACCAAAGGGAGTGCCCATTTGCCATGTTCCCAGAATATTAAGGACACTCAGTTCTCAGAAGGATCCAAGGCCACAGATTTGTGAGGAAGAATATTTTGATGCTAATATTGCTTGCGTGAGTAGTCAGAAGAGCCTGTCTAGGAATCAGAGGTTCAATTATAGCACTGAGCCACACTTGAGTCATGTTTGAGCTTTGCAGGAAATGGTGTGCATGTGTTCAATTTTAGATATAGCCTCATTATTTTTGTTCTGTGAAGTACTAGATGCAGGAAATACTTTTCTTTGATAAGTTCCTCATTTACAAAACTAAGTATGACTTTATTTTTAATCCATTGTATTTCCCCCCTTTTCTTATTTAAATCATTCGCCACTTTGGTATATTTTGCCTTTCACATTTATGACTTGAATGTAAAAGAAGTACTATGCAGAAGAACCCGTGTTTTCTGTGCTATAGAGGACTTTGAAGCCATTACATAAGAAGCTATAGTCTTTGCATTTTGAAAAGCATTGTGGCTTGTGAAGGAATGTATTTCATCATACGTAAGCTGAGACATGTCAGTACATGAATAGGAAATGTAGTGTCTAGACATGACTTGGTTTTTTTCTCAGTGCAGTTAAGTAATAACATATCTTAATGTGTTTTATCTAATAAATGAAGATCCCATTCCTTTGGCAAAGAGGCCATCTAATTTCAATGCCTAGACACGCGTTTTACAAAGGTACTTCTTGCGTCTGTTTTTAAGAAGTGGCTTCACTAAAGCTGCTGCAAGTCTAATGTGGATCTGGATTGGCACTAGAGCAAGTTAACTGGTTTAATGCATTGTTTATCTCCATCAGTTATGGGTCAAGAGTGCATTGATGAGATTTAGAAATAAACCTGGGAAAAGCATCAGGACTTATTACAAAGCTGTGCACAACGAAGAGGAATTCTGCCCTGGAAGGGTCCCAGCTGGGCTCATTCATGAGTGACTCCTTTGCTCAGCAGTGAACCCCAGAGGAACTCTCCCTTCTGTTACTTCAAAGATATTCCCACTGAACTACTATTGTCTTGAGATGACAAAATATTTAAGGTGGATATATACATTTCATAGAAAGAGAGAAGAAGCTTTTCTTGGGCCAAACTGTATTGAACTGAAAGAAGACCATCCTGATGGCCACACACACTGTGCAAGAAACAAAATCTCAGCACTGACACTTCCCATAAAATTTCCTCCTGGCCCAAGCCAACAATGCCTCCTCTGCTCTGCTGTTCAAATAAAGGCAATAAGAAGAAAAACTGGCAGAAGCAGTTTACTACTTTAAACATGACATAAAACCTCACAAGTCCTTCAAGGGGAAGCACAGAAACCGCTACGCTGCAGGACCAGGATACTCCAGTTTATGAGTATACATATACACAGTAAAATTTTCTGGGGTGGCCTGGGGAAGCTGGCCTAGATAAAGCACAGATGAAGTCTTTCAACATGTTTATGTTGTGCAAAGGAAACCTTGTGCTTCAATAAGGTTCTTGAGATGTAGAGCTTGGGATCTTGCCCTTCCCTTAGTCCCAGAACCAGGCATCTCATCAGAGAAGATCAGGTTAGTCATCCATGGTTTGTCTTTGAACAATCTATGCTGACTGTTCCCAATCATCTTTGTGACCTTTACGTGGCTGGAAGTGATTTCCAGGAGGATTTGCTTCATAAATTTCCCTGGAACTAAGACAGAGATGATTTGCTTGCATTTCCCTAGGCTGTCCTTCTTGAAGATAGCTGTAATGTTTTGTGTTTTGTTTTTTCTTTTTTTCCCCCTAGACATCAGGCATCTCCCCAGTCACAACAACCTTTCAAAGATGTAAGAGAGAGGCCACACAATGATTGCCTCAGGACTTTCAGGTGCATCCCATCCGATCCTGTGGACTTGCGTCTATCTGATTAGCTCCAGTATTCCTCAACGGAGAGTAACTCTTTGTTCTGCTGGGGCCCTGACTGTACTAATAGGCTGTAATTGCCTTGACTGCTCTCACGTGGGTCCTCCACCCACACACTTGCTGACTATGCGGCCAGGAGCTCTCTTAAACTCGGGCCCAGATCATGAGTCCCTTTTTTACTGTTCTCAGTCCTGTTTCCTGGTGGTCAGCAATCATTACCTGCATTTTCTGTGTTGACCTTGGATCTGACTTGTTCCTTTGCCTTTTCCTGATGATCACTGGATGGTTGATGGGACCTGTTGCTGCTCTGCTCAGGGGCGCTGGAATCATGCCCCAGTGGTAAGATCCATGACTGTGTTGTCCTCACCTTTGGCTCACCTTCCATGGTGGAGCAGCCCTTCCCTTGCTCCTCCTGATATGCTCCCACAGATGAGGCTAGAAGCATTAGGGGACCAGACGGCAGACCTTACTGATGAAACCTAAGGCTAGAAAGAAAAGCTTTGAGTACACTGTCTTTTGTCACTGGGTTCCCTGCCCCACTATACAGCAGGGCTGTGTCTTTGGATTTCGTTTCGCTGCCAATGGGCTTACAGAAGTCCTTCTTGCTGGCCCATATGATACCTAAAAGTTCCAACCCAGCTAAGCCTTGGCCTTCCCATCTTCATTCCTGCAAATCCAGTCAAGGTTTCTGTATTCCTCATGGGTAGCCTGTCTCTGCTTGTATCTTCTGTGTGTTTTCCTTTTGCATTTGAGCTCAGCCAGGAGCTGTCTGACTTTTCCATGGGCCCATCTTCCCACATTTGGTTCCTGCATACCAGAATGCACTTCATTTAGTTCAGAACTCTCCTCAACTCTCATCAAGGTTAACTGGAAACTTTTGAGTTATTTCAGTGCGAGCAAAATTTGTTTCCAGGCTTTTTAAAATAAAGTAAACATCCCTTGCTGAGAAGAAACGGGAACATTTGAGACATTAGTTCACTTTGAAAGATAACCTGAGGTGGTAAAGGAACTAGTGCTGGACAGAAATATGGATGCAAAATCAAAGCAGTACACACATTCAGTATGAATACTATAGTTAAAATGCCAGTCTTGCCCAAAGGTGCTGTCTCTTCTGATCTGCAAGCAGAGCTGCAGCTTATGGCTTTATATGTAGAGAATATTGTAGGTTTTCAGTTGTTCCAGTTCACTCTTCCTCAGAAACCCAAATGGCTGCTAGTTGTCATTCCTTCTCACATTCCAGCAGCATTCTCTGGATGAGAGTTCAGTACCAGTTCTCGTCACGTTCTTGTGAGCCAGAATAGCTCTCCAGAGGTCAGCCAAGGGTGTCAGAAGCTTGAGCAGAGTTGCACAGGTCCCTGTTGCCTGCCTCTACATGCAGAAGTTGGTGGCCAGGTGGGATGCTCAGGATGAAGCCGGGTAGTGGCTACTTTGTGTGCCAGGTCCCCACAGGGGCTGTACGGTGCTTGCTGTGGAGCAATGGCTTCAAATCCTCTTCTCCCAGCTTGGTCCTCGCTATCCATTACAGCTGCTGTAGCTTACCCTCAGGTGTCTGTAGCAGCAGCTGCTTCCTCTTTGCTGGCCCTGCTGGTGGGCTGCCGCAGTGTATCGTTAACAACAGCTTTGTCAAAAGAGTTGTTAAATGGTTCTAACTGATGAAGCAGCTGGCTTGCTGATCCTCAGTAGCTTTATACAAATCCCAACCCATAGTCAAGTTTTGCTACGGACTTTTAGGGGAAGAGCCTTAGCTGGTGATGTAAGATTGATTTCCTGTCTGTCTTGTCTTGCAATGGAGACCTCCCTGTTATGAACACGCTGAACCTGCCACAGTCTTTCTTTTAGAAATAAAAATAAATATTGTACAACAATATGTATACCAGCACATCTTTTCATGAAGGATTATTTTGGTATCATACAAAACTACTGGCTGTAGAAAACACAAACCTTTTTGAGTTATGGAAGTGACGGCAGCACGTGATGTGTTCAGCTGCGTTCAGAGCAGGAGACCAGGGAAATGACCGATTTCACCATATTTACTTTATACAACCTTATAGGGATGGTGCAGGCTAGTGATTCTCATGTCCACACAATGATGTTGTCAGGGTTTGCTAAGCAATATCTCAGGTGTCAGTTGGATTGAACTGGGAATACTAAGAAGTTGTATCAGACCAAATTTGTGCAGAGATGATGGATGATAAAGCAACTGGGAATAAGAGGAAAAAAAAGGATGAAAAAAGCCTTCTAATAATCTATTAAAAAAAGTTCTCATGGGATTTTAAGAGCTAATATGTACTTAATGGAGGGGCTAAAAATATAGCTGCATGTAATTATGGCAGGAAAAGAATCCTGAAGCTGAATTGCAGAGCTTCCCCAAACGGGTAGTCAGTTAGGTATCCTTAGGGAGAAGGAGGAGAGCAGGTTTTACATTTCATCCTTCACATACCTTCTGACAGGACCTTTCCAGCCTCAGTCCTCATGGGGCCATAGGCTTCTTTTAACCTCAGGCACCCATGCAAGAAGATCCATCTATCAGCCCTCAAGCAGATGGTTAAAATGCAGCCAGCATTTCCACTTACTGTCAGTGTCAACTCTCCATGGCAGCTGCTTTCCAGACCCATCATATCTGAAGCTCCAGGCTTTTTCTGTGTTTTCCGAGCCCTGAAGCTCAGATCAGGGGGTCTTTCAATTAACTCTTTGGGATTTGTTTTTTGAATTACTTTCCTTATGACCCCTTTAAGTCAGTTTAGTTCTCATTTTCGGTTGCAAAGTTATTAATTAAAAAAAATTACAGAGGATCTTTTTGCATTTGTGAAGCTGTGCTATTGTGCTCCCTTGTATGCTGAAATGAAGGCAAGGGCAAGCTGTGGCTGGGCCAAAGGCTTTTCACCCACCCACCGCTTCTACTGTGCTCACCTCACCCAAGTTGAGCTGATACTGAAAATAGCAAATAGACTCTCTAAGATTACATTTGGAGTTTTCGAAAGTGCATCCTGCATTTCAGCCCTAGATGCATGAGGGAATGAATTCCGTCAGTCATGCATAATGAGACAAAAACTGGGAACAGAATGTATTTCCCACTTTCATGCATGTGTATAAATTTTCCCAGAAGTATTATGCATATTCTATTACTTTCCAAGGACTGATTTTAACTTTATGAACTTCTCAACAGCTCCGTCTGACCTTGCATTTCAGACAGGAAAGACTGCAAACAGAGGTGATTACAGAAGAAGACACATCTGTCCAGCACAGGCCATACTTAACTCAAGATGTTATTGTGGCTCTCTGAGCAGTGTTGGAAAGAACACTGAACACCCCCCCCCCGTGCTATAAAGAAAGCATGCTGTCGGAGGGACACTCTGTCTAACTTTCAGAAAATACAGTTACTTAAATGAAAGTTAACTCCACTTTAGCTTAAATCAAAGTATTCCACTTCTTGCGGTAGTTAACTACTCGCAACAGAGCTCCCTGCCCCGGCGCTCAGCTCGGAGCAGCCGCGGAGCAGCGGCCACCAGGTGGGGCCATCCGCCCGTCCTGCGCCGCCCCACCGGCCCGGCCACCGCATCCGCGCTCCCTACAGCAACCAGTAGGGCGCTCCGTGGGCAAACGCACCATAGAAGCCTCCGCTGCCTTACAGGATCAATAACGTTTTGTGAGCTAGTGTGGTTTGTTTTTTTTCCTCCGGCAGCCGGAGGGATTCAAAGAGGAGATGAAGTTTAGTTTAATTTAAACTAAAACATTAGAATCCTAGAATTTCTTGGTTGGAAAAGACCATTGAGATCATCGAGTCCAATCATACCTGTCCACAGCTAACCCATATCTCTGAGCGCTTCATCTACCTGTCTTTCAAACAACTCCAGGGATGGTGACTCAACCACCACCCTGGGCAACCCGTGCCAGTAACTGACAACCCTTTTGGTGAAGAACTTTTTCCTGACATTTAATCTGAACCCGTCCTGGTACAATTTGAGGCCATTTCCTCTTGTCCTCTCGCTTGTCACTTGGGAGAAGAGACAAGCACCCACCTCACTACAATCTCCTTTCAAGTAGCTGTAGACAGTGATAAGGTCTCCTCTCAGCCTCCTTTTCTCTAGGCTTAACAACCCCAGTTTCCTAAGCTGCTCCTTGTAAGTCTTGTTCTCCAGCCCCTTCACCAGCTTTGTTGCCCTTCTCTGGACACGCTCCAGCACCTCAATGTCTGTCTTGCAGTGAAGAGCCCAAAACTGAGCACAGTATTCGAGTTACTCACCAATGCTGAGTACAGGGGCACAACTGCTTCCCTGGTCCTGCTGACAACATTGTTTAACCTATTTAACCTAACACCACTGCTTACACCTGGTAAACAGGAATAATAAACATTTAGGTTACAAGAAAGCAGATAGTGAGGTTATGGTTAAGGAGATAGGAATCTAAATATTAAATAATTATAAATAATACTATAAACAGCATTATTTAAGTACTAGTTACTATTTAAAACACCAGCCCACAATGACCAAGATTTTTATGAGTGTCTGATAGATTGAGTTACTAAGCTAAACATATCCTCAGGGTCTGGTTGTCTCAGGATGACTCTTCAGCAGTGTATAATAATTTAGTCTCTTTCAAGTATTTAAAGTCAGAAACCAGAGCTCCCCATCTCATCAGAGCAGGATATCCAAGGTGATTATTATGATATGAGCATGGCTTCCCAGATTAAACAGCAAGAAAGGCAGTTCTCTGGTCTCATACTGGAACACAAACAAGCTTTGGATGTGTTTCACTTGAAAGATGTGATCCAGTCACAAAATCTAGGTCAGACTTTATAGAACAATACACTAATAGATAGAAGGAAGAGGAGTTAAAGGTGGTTGGAAGAAATCCTCTGAATTAATTGGAAAGCATTTCTTATCCTTTTCTCTGCCAATGAATTATATCTAAGTGAAAGAGGAGGGGAAAAATCTACAAAGGCTTATTTGATAAAAAATCCAAGTAGAATATATTGGCAGAGACCAACACAAAGGCATTGAATGCAAATTAAATTAAGCAGAGATAAGTTCAAAATTACAGCCTTTTCAGCTGTGCCTTTTGGTCAAGTGTTAAATCATTTATGGTTAGAGATGATGCTTTATTTTACTGAACACTCTCAGAGGTGCTGAGGTCCTTGCTTTGCCTTCAGCTAGGAGAAGTTACTGGAGCTGGTAGGGAGGACAGACAGACATTCGTGTAGTAGAGTATTAAAAAGAATTCTGCATAAAATGCCACTTCTTTGTTAAAATTAAAATTGAAAACTTCAGGAACATTGAATATACTTTTGGAAATTCATCTGTCTTCTTTTTGTGGCTGGATGGCATCACCCCGTCTGGTTGTTTGGCTCAGCCACCACACGAGTCCTGTATTGGCAATGCTTGATTGCAAGCATAACGTGGTGGCAGCTGTTGGTCCAGAGAGGAAATTCAGCCACCTAGGATACAAATCCAACTTGGTATTGCAGAAAATCCCAGTTTCTCATTTTCTGTAGTCAAAACTTTGTTTTTTACTAAAAAGCTAGGGTTTCAAGTTGTGCTTTGGAACATTGCCTGGTATTTTTAAAGGATAAAATAGTAATTTCCTAGAAATAGTAGAAATCTTACATTAAAAAAGATAGAACATCTCATCTGTCAATGAAAAGTTTTTTTTAAAAATCTGGCTAGCTCTGGGTTTTACTGCCTTATTTATATACATAATTCTATGCAAACTTATGGGAAAACATGAAATTAACCTATTTTTAAGTCAGCTAAAACTGAAGCAAAGTCCGTAAGTGAAAGAAATACAGATCGTGTGTTTGAACTTAAATTAGCAGAGCACAAAACCCCACCCAATTATTTGACATTAATGCTAAATTAATATGATGCGTGGGACAAAGTTATTTGTGCCTCTGGTAGACTGTCTACAAGTGTGCAAAGCAACCAGCATAGCTGAAAAGATGGCTGTGAGTCCTTGGGTGATCCAGGGCAGAGTTCCATCACTATCATGACTAAAAGAGCTGTAAGATAACTGTTACAGACTGTAGCTGATCCATTGGTTCCAGATATGCTAAACAATCAGTATACAGATATGCTAATTTATAGTATATTACTCAAACTAAAGGACATTTCTGTGTTCCACCAATAGTTCCAAAAGATTATTATTTACCAATATTTCCAAAAGATTATTATTTTCTAGTTAGCAGAGAAGACAAAGACAGACCCTAAGTGGTGGACAAGCTTTATTTTTATGTAGTTTTATGATTACATTCTCTAACAATCCTGCATTAATTTGAAATGGTTTATTATCCACCAGGACCAGATTTGAATACCACATGTACCAAGGCAAAAACATTGTGGTGGAACACAAGCCAGTGAGCATGCCAGATTAGGCAGAAAGTATGAAGATAGATGAAGATAGAGAGGATAGAAAGGAAATTAAGGCAGATTGGAAAGCAAAAATGAGCTGTTGATGGGGATTTAAGGGAATGCTTTAAGTGGAAATTTGTATGGAAAATGCCAGAATGTAACATTATAATGTAATGTTATGTAGTATAATAATCAGTTAATGTATTATATTGCAGATTATTATAGTGTTGCATAATTGTATCAATTGTATGCATTATAATATTTTGTAATATTGCTGTAACTAAATTTCTGGAAAAAAATGCAGGTGGAAAGTTGCAGCCCTCAGAAACGCTTCTTCAGTGCTTCGTGGTAGGGATGAAGTCCTTGATCACATCGTGGTAGTATGTTCTATTCCAGTGTCGGTCACTGCCATAATTTGCTTGCTGTAAATATTCTTAGGGTTATATGTTGGGCTATTTCACAAAAGGGTTCAATTTTAAATTTAATTTTGAGCTGACTTCCACATAATAAATTACTTGGAGATTGTTTCAATTGGGAAAGCAGATATTTCTGCTTTGTACGTGTTTTCAATGTTCTTTCAAATAATTTAATTCTTAAAGGTCAGAAGCTCCAGGCATGTGTGATTAGTGCTAGAATTCATTCTGATGTTGAGATCATAATAGTATTAAGAGCAGATTAAGATTTAGGTCAGCTATGTCACTGATGGTCAATGACACGATAGGAAGTTGCCATATTCCCAGGGCAGAAATTTCAAGGACCATGATCAGAAAACTTAAACTCTACTGACTCTGTGAACCTAGTATTTTCTATCAGCTATGTGCCTCTGTCCTTGGATTGAAGAAAAAGCAATGAAAATATGAGAACAAGGTCGCTATGGGCTTCCTCTGGGGAGGCAGAACTCTGAGCTGTATTTAAGCCAACAGAGCTATTAAGATAACCCAGCCACCCCTATAGATAATTCCTCTGGAATAAACTTCTGGTTCATGGTTTGTTTGAGTTCTTGTGGCTGAGTTTTGGTTTTTGTTTGACAGGTTCTGAAGAGGTGCATGTAGCTTTGTTTGGCTGCTGGTGGAGAGTGCTTAAACCAGGGGCCCTGGAGGAGTGCCAGGGAGGTGAAAGAGGTCAAACTGAACAGTCTTTGTTAACTCTGCCTCTACAAAGGGAGTGCACATAAAGGAAGAGGAAAGATTTAGTCTGAAGAGACGAAAACTAACCATTAGTGAAGAGAATCCATGTCTGAACGGTATGTCACTGTTTTGCTTACTGGTCTTGTATATGTCCTCCTATAGTTTCCAGTCTTTAGATGTAGATACTGTTAGCTCAAGTTGCTTGTCTGTGTAACTCACCTGTGTAAGGCAAGCAATGAAGAGGACAAACTCTTTCAGGACATCATGAAAACCAAACTGTAAATAGCATTGGAAAAATATCTTTAAAACATTAGGATTTTGCAGTAAAGTTTATAAAAGTTCTGGTCTCGAAAAAATGAGACTTAACTTTGATTAGAATGAAATGTGTAATTTAGTGCTGGTGGGGTATAGGCAATGGTTATTACTTATTAATTTGAACCATTTCAAAGTGCTTTGATCCTTGCAGAAGCAGAGTTGCAGTAGTAAGGCCTCAGCCATCTATGCATTGGATATTTATGATATTCTGTTGCGTTGGGTAGTTCTGGTTGCCCTACTGAATATTGATTTCTTAAGGGTGTTGCTGTTTCAGCTGCATCCAGGGAAAGAGAATCGTGCTGTAGCCCTTTGTCTCTTGGATTAATTTCCTCGATTGCCTCTCTTCACTTTTCAGAACGGCAATGCACTGATGATGCTTTGGCTGAACAGCTCATATTTGAAACCTGTCTTTATTATTTTGCTGTTAAAGAACCTGAGCTGTTGCTGTGTTGAATCTGGCAGTCATATATTACAGTCAGCAGCAATAGCCACAAGGCAATCCTGCAGTTCCCATGGCTTCATCCAAAATGTGTGATTTGTTTAACACTGTAGTCATGCAAGCAGGCTTGTACGGAAGGGACTATGTCAGTCTCAGATCACAGCCACAATGGAGGGAAAAGTAGAAACAACTCTTCCTTAAGTGAAGCAGCAGTTCATAAATGAAGATGATTTCCTGGACCACATTGCCTTCTCTCTGCCAAATGCAACAATAATTAGAAGGAACTGTCACAGATTCATGAATGAGACTAGTAGACTCAGTGACAACAGTCTAGCCCCAGGATGATGGGAACTCATAGATAAATAAATAAAAATATTCACAGGAACTTCATGCACTCAACTGACACTTAAGGACTCTTAAGTGCAGTTTCCCCGACTTCTCACACAGGAAGTCAATCCATGGAGCTTGCTATCTGGTAGGACAACAAAATTCAAACTGATTTCCCATTCTCTGAATATCTCTTTTTACTCTCAAAGATAGCATCTTACCTCTTCCCACTCCCTCCAACTCCCTAAAAATATTTCTTGTTAGTTGCTGTTGGAAAGACAGAAGAAAAATAATTGTAACCCACAAAGTGCTGAATTCAGATCAAGGAAAGCTTGAGACATGGCTGATCTCATAGGGGTTTGTTTGTTTGTTTTTTAAATAGAATCTCCTAATTTCAGGGAGGAAATGAAGATAGCTGGAAGGAACACTACTAACATATACAACAGGACCTTTGCCTGAACTGGAGCTACATGTGCTGGCTTCTGGAGGTTTGAATATGTCCAGAGCTGAAATGTCCTCACTAAGCTACTCTTTTTGAAAAGTAGCTCATGGTCTGTTCACAGATCCCGCAAACTTTCATGTGTCAGTCACTCCTTCATGGTGCCAAAAGCAAGCAAGCCTCCCTGTCTGGAGTGTTCAGCAACACCAACGGTATTTCATTTATGTAATCCTGGTACCTTAAGTGTCGTCTGTAGTGGTAACACGCTGTGTGCTAAAACCTCCTTTACAGTATGTATATGTTGTTCAAAAGCACGTTCTTCTAATATTGACCACTGAGAAAAAAATATGCGGACTTTGGAGGGAGTGTTAACATTTTTTTTTTAGACTGATATGGAGTTAAGGTAGAATCAATGGAGAAGGTTTCAGGCAGATACAGAAATGGTTCTTAATCTCAACAGCACACTTGAGAGAAAAGAGAGATGAAAGCGGCATGAAGAATGATGCAGAATTGGAGTCTGTGGTGGAAACAGAGGCACTGCCCTCTTTGATGAACGGAAAGGCCCAAAAGCAAAAAAGCCAGATTCAAAGGCCATTGTGCTGGATGGGGGGAGGTACTCATTATGGGATGGATTGTTTTAGTTAATTTTCAGCTGGTCTAGTCCACTGCAATTGGTAGTTCTGGCAGCACAGAGGTGACAGCAGCATTCAGGAGCAGGAGAGACTGACTCTCATTTCACGGCTGTGCCAGCTTATGTTGGCCTATGAAACTTGTGTGCCTGTAATGGCACACTTTGGATGGTCACAGGCAAACTAACCTTGTATTAAAATTGTTGCATATACTATGCCAACTCATTTTAGTATCTAAAAGTATATGATGGCCAGCCCTCTACCCAGTTATAAGAGTATAATTATAACTTCAGCAAGGTAGTAATTGAAGTAGGCCATGAAAAGAACTGCTTAGCTTTATTTTCTAAACCTCATTTTGAATGCAGAGGGGGAAATCACTTTAACCTGGTATTGAGTTTTTACAGGAGTAAAGGTGTCTGAGAAGGGCTGAAAAAAAGAAAATATTAATTTTCTCCCTATGCTTTGATAAACTAATTTCAGTGGGAACACCATTTGGAGGTCAAACATAAGAACAGTTCAGGATTTGTTGTGGTTTTTTTTCTTTTTTTTTTGCTTTGGAAGTGAGTTGTATAGAAAGCCTGAGAAACTCCATTATTCTATTTTGAAAAGGCAGGAAGAATTGCTGCAGTCAGAAAAACTCATGCAAGCATCTCCAGGAATATCCTACCCTGCTTGTACTTTAGGTGCATTTTGCCTCTATGTTAATTGTTATTTATTACGCTCTTGTTCTTATTCCAGCATTCCCTACAGAATTTATTCTAGACTATGGCAGTGTTATAGCCCATAACCACAGGTTTTAGGGATGTTTTTAGACATTGTTAGCCTATATTAATGACTGCTTTCAAGGTAAATATAAAATTCTTGTAGCTGGCTGAATATTTTGTGGAGAGACCATTATAGAGAGGTTTTCTTCTTAAAATTGGTGTTCTGTGATTTAATAACCGGGGCAGGCTGATGTAGAAGAGTCTGGTATTTTTTTGTTGTTGGAGGCTTTTTTAAACAATTCTGATATCATTCATTATTCACTTGAGATGATATTAGAATAAATTAATATTAAAATATTTAAATGCTGAACAAAGAATTTGAAAAGTTACAGAGATTGATCATCTAAGATGCAACACTGGTGCTTCATTGGTTGTGGCTCTTCATGTTGCCAGGCTGAGGTACTTCTGTTTCGCCTCATTAGCAATTTTTTTCTTTAATGCCGACTGCATTGTATTCAGGCTGTGTTGTGTACAATCCATTTAATAGGGCTCTTATCAATAACCTGATTTGCACATGCAAAATAGAATACACTGCACCTGCAAACTATATTAACCTAGAAATTTATGAAAATAATAATACAATCTTCACCATTTTCTCCTTGCACAGAAGTTTAAATTTCCAGGAGATTTCAAGGTGTGTTGCTGGCATTGTTCATTCCAATACAAAAAAAGAGGCTTTGCAAAAGTTCAAATTTTTGTGGTTAGCCTGAAGTTCAGGAATAGTGGCACTAATGGAGTGAGAAAGGAACGGCATTTTGGCATCTTTGCTAAGAAGGCCAAATTTTTTAACCTTCTTTGGTGTCAGCCTCATCTCATATGCAGAGGGAGGAGGTTTCTCAGTTTCCCAATAAACTTGACCCATCCTGAATCAATGATCAGTGGCATAGCCAGCCCACCTTATTCACTGCTCTGAGGCTGGGTAGAGAAATCCCTTCTCTCCTAAGGACATGCTCTGTTCCTGGAGCAGCCTGTAGTGGAAGAGCTGGGGCAGGGGAAAGGAAGGAATGAGTGTTGATCTGGTAGCAGATGGCTGAACGTCCTTAATTCCAGTAATACTACTAGCACAGCCCTATGGCCTAAAGCTGTAGGAGAAGCCATTTTTCTAATAGTAGGCAATATGCAGAGTTTAGCTAAGGGTGAGTGTGGGAGACAAACTTTCAAGCAGTTAAGATCTCTGCTATGTGCAACGTTGACAGACCTGTATAGCTATTTGCATGTTGACAAGTACAAATCAATCAGCTCAGTTACAAATGATTGTACCTTTTGTGCTGAAATCTTGTCCTCCAGCTAAACTAGGCAATGATCATCCTATACACAGCTGTCAAAAGTGGATGAGATTTGGCGCACACCCAGGTGTGTGAGCTGGACAGATATTTCATCATGAGAGACTCCTGGGAGGATCACAGTGCCCTAATGCTTTCAGGTCTGGTCTCACCTAAGGCAGAGACCAACAGAAAGAGACAGAAGAGAACCGAAGACCTCAGAAGTGGGCTGAGAGCTACAGAGAGCAGAGGGTGTCACCACAGAGGTGACTTACCTAGCAGTAGGGGTGCAATGTGCTCACTCTGCGAATGTTGCACTTGCAGTGCTTGGAGTTTCCCTTTGTTCTCAACTTAGGACACAAAGGTAAATCTGAGTCTGGCTTTCTTCCCAAAAGGTTGTTTGTAGGGGTTTTCCTCTGGAAAATCTACTGCTTCCCCCCGTTAATTCTCCCTGGCCCAGGGCCTAGAGGTGTGATGCAACACAACCTTTCCAGGATATTGGACTAAATTTGCCAGGTCATCAGACATAAACTCAAATGCAGGAACACAAAACACAGTGGCTAGCAAATGGAGGAGAGGAGAGAGCAAAGGGTCTGCCACTTCCACTCAAGGCCACCTGGAGCTGCTCTGGACCTGGTTCAGTAAAGCTGCTTGCGCTTGCTGTCTTCTGCTCATGGGCAGAGGTGCCAGAGGGAGGTGATGGAAGAAGTGATGGCTCCTCTGCCTTGGGGAGGTGAAACAGATATGTAGATATATAAATTTGTATTCCTCTGACTCAGTTGTTGTGGTTTTGGGCCAGTCTTATTTTGTGATTGCATGTAATGCTTGATCTTCATCCCTTATGTGCTTTTAAAAACATTCAGTTACCAAAACTACACTTATCTGTGGTTTTAAAAAGTCGCTTCCACTATATTTATGCTGTATTTA
Organism: Dromococcyx pavoninus; assembly: GCA_033558185.1. NCBI lineage: Eukaryota > Metazoa > Chordata > Aves > Cuculiformes > Neomorphidae > Dromococcyx > Dromococcyx pavoninus. The sequence goes on along the minus strand of JAUMJL010000998.1, from coordinate 459,674 downwards.
TCTTTGAAGCCTCAGCAGGTAATGCTTGGTTTTGCAATTGTGTTGTGTTAATTCAAAGTTAGCTTTACAATGAACCAAGTGGATTCAATGCAGGCAGAAGTCTTGAGCAACTTTTGTTTCTGTGTAGGTATCGATGGGACAGAGGTGTCATTGAATGGGCCCAGTTTTGCTTGTGTGGGCCCTGTGGGTTTGTGATATGGTGAAATGCAGTGTGTGCTCCAACTGAGGCCTGCTTTATCTTCTTGATATGCGATATCAAGGATGTTCAAATCCATAAACACATCAGCACAGCACATGCCCTCCTGCTTCACAAAACGTTCCCATGGCCTTCTAGTGTGGAAAGTGCAACGTGCAGCTGGAGCAAACACGGCAGGTCAGGGATATTAGTAGGATAGTGCTTTGCGTAGTAAGAAGGGTTAACATGGAGGGGAAGGCTCCCTTCTCCACTTCCAGGCATGCAGCCTCAGATCTCAGGCTGTGGGGAAATAAACCTTCCTGGGAAGTGGACTCTCACGGGAAAAGTCTTCTCCTCCACAAAGCTCCGTGGTCTAGGAGGAACAGTGCTGTGGTGCTAGCTACTGCCTAAGATATAGTTTGACATCTTGGTGGATTCTCTCACCCAGACATTAAAAAAAAATTTTAAAATGAGCTTTAACAACTTCTGTTTTTCTCTCCCTCTCCCCACTGGAGAAAGTTTCCTATTCCCAGACATCACTTAAGCTCATGCAGAATTATCTGGGGGATTAAAGAATGTTGAAAGAGCAGCAGGATTCAGGGAAGACACCCACAGGAGGAGGACTGCTGAGATGAATGTTTCCAGGAGGCAGGTTATGTAAAACTTCTTACTTTCACAAGGGAAATCTAGCACTGGTTACACAGGCATGGTGGTGGAGATCAGAGGAGTAGAGGCACTGAAACAGGCTTAAACTGTGCAGCCAAAAGAAAGCTTGCTGGTGGGGAGGAAGGAGCCTTCAGATCCTTCCTGCACCATCAAGTCTTCACATATGCTGCCTATCAACCCCCTGCTTGAACAGTATGTGGTCAATACACTCTGCATGCACTTATCTATCTTAAGTACTCGGCAGGCTAATTTAATTCAAATACTCTGTTTTTCCCTACCCCTGCAGCAGAGAAAAGGCTTTCTATCCCTTAAATGCGCTGACAACAAATTTCAGAGCCATCTTTTATGTGCCCTTTCTGTGCCATGGTCTTACCAAAGGCTCACGGGTAACATTTGTTTGGGAAGCACCTTAAAAAAATTGGCAGCATGTTTGCTTAATTTAAACTTGTGAAACAAAAGTTAAAATTCAAACTTGATGGACTTTCAAAGAGCTGCAGGTGTTTCCCTCTGATTGACTGCTGGTTTGTTTTTTCTTTAAATTTATGCTAGCTGGCAGAACTAACATCTACAGAATAAAAATCCAGTTTGGTTCCTACCTTCTTTTACTCTCCCACCCTGCCCTGTACTGTGTTTGTCACAGTGTTTCACAGGTCTATTGCACTGTACCCGGGTTTCCTGTGCTGGTGGGTACTGCTGCTAATCAAGGCCTCACAGGGCAGAACAAGCTGTTAAAGGGAAGGAAGACCCTGAAAAATCTGCAACTGAATGCTCTTTCTGCCACTTCTTGAGAAAAGTATCTGAAGTACATTGCTATCACCCTCTTGTCTTTAACTGAAATCCTGAAAGCATTTGGGAATTTTTATACAATGTCAGTTTAAAAGCTTAGATATCCTGTTCCATAACTTCTATTGGTGAATGTGAGGGGGTTTCCCAGCTAAGGATTGGGGCTGTATCCTGCCAGCATCTCTAGGGAGCGTGGCAGAAAAGCCAAGCACGATGAGGATATGGAAAAGCAGGAGCATGTGGCTCATTGCAAGAAGGTTGCCGCAGAGGAGCCGTTTGTGCTGAGCTGCCCCACCTCAACCAGAAAGGAGCATTAAGCAGAGCTCCCACTGGAGTGACAGTGACATTTTTAACAGGCACTTAGGCAGAGTCAGGTGCTTGTTAGTGGGGTTATTGTCTGTCATGAAGAGGTGTCAGAGCGGTTAATATGGCTTACTGTGGGGAGGCAAAGATATAACTGCTTTGAGCAACATACCCTTCTGCCTGCAGAGATCATCTTACCTATTTGCAGTAATTTGCTCTCTACATTTAAGATTATACACATGATGTTGGGATTGGATGCTAAAATAATTGCTTTCTAGGTTACATAAATGAAGTGTTGGCATAACAGATAGCTAACACTTTCAGCCATGAGAGACCCCTGAAATATTTCATTTGTCTCATGCTGATGTTGTAAATGTAATACTTTCTTCTGGGCTGGAATGGGCCTGATCTTATCTAATGACAGCCTAAATCCATGGGATGCCTCAGAGAGCTTACTGCTCAGCAGGTGCCAGTGTTGATCGCAGGGGAGTCCAGATGCTTTCCTGCGTGAATGCAGCACTAAATATCTCTGGAATTGCTGGAAAAGTTCCCAAAGGATTCAAATGACAGAGGATGGATTCTATCTAGAAATTTTTCCTTGTAAAATGACTGATCTTTGGTAAAAAGAGGATTTGACCCTTTTCATCTGCATGGAGGCTTCTGGCTGGCTGGAGCTCAGCAAAGGTTTAGCTCAAGCTGGGGCTACCGCCAAGAGGATCATCGTGGCTTGTAGACAGGGAGCCTCCAAGCATTGCCAGCAGTGCCTGGAAATCAGTGTGCATTGGGACAGCACTGGGAAAGCTTGAACTAGATGAAAGCGTGTGCTCATGTAGTGACAGAGACACCGGTGTGCAACACACAGCTGATGGGAAAGCCTAAAGGGTGGAGGTCAGGAAAGTATTCATTTTGCATAGGGGCTTGTTCAAAATAGCATCAAATTTGCTTTGTCCAATCTAGAATGGCATTCTCTTAGCAAAACTGTATATTTTTCCTAAGCAAATTAGTCTGTGTTGGGTTTTTTGGTGGTTGTTTGTTTATTTATTTATTTTATTTAAAGTAGCAAAGCTCAGGAAACAGAAAAAAAATCCAATAATAGAAGAAAGTCACTTAACATTTCTTTCCTTTCTTCTCCTAAATGTGAGAATGCTGAGTTCTGGGCCTTTCCTAGGGTTTCTAAGTCTCATCTCATCCAAAACAATTTGTGCAGAGATATTAAAGCTGATTTTTATCAAAATTCTCCATGAATTTTCAGTGTATTGTATTGTCGCTTTTTTTGTTGTAAATATAACTTTTTAAACCCCATTGAAGAAAAATGATTGCTTTAATCACTTGGTGAAAATCTCTGTTCAGGTTGTGAGAATTTGTCTGAATAAATCCTGAAGACTCATGTCTATATACTGTAAATGCTTTGAATCAAACAAGTGTTTAAGCTGTGTGTTCTCTTTATTGTAAGATAAAGGTTTTTACTTTTAGTTTTTAATCACAGGCCTGAGCTGGAATTAAAGATCTTTGACCTCTGAGGCTGTTTCCACTTGGATGTTGAGGATGAGAAGGGCCTCTAACTGTTGCAGGATATAGCCTTTTAGCCTTGGGTTTAGAAGGGATTAATTTATAGTGGTATTGGCACTGCTGGGGGCATGTCTGTTCAGGAGCTGGACTCCCTCTGTCCATGGGAAGGGGCGTGCTGTTCCTCCACTGCAAGAAGGTTAACATACTCCTTTTAACAACTGATTTATAGTTTAATTATTAATAATTTTCATTTCCCATTGTTACTTTTCCAGTTGAGACGTAATTACAGGTAAAGTCTGGGCATTGTGCAGGAAGCATTCAGTTGGGCATCTGCACAAGGTCACCTAGTGTGTTTGTCTGTGCTTTTAAAGGAATTAAAGTTAAATTTAGCCCCATATGTGGAAAACAAAGCTGAAAATATGTATTCTGCAGTGTTCTTTTCCAAGAACTGTATTCCTTATTTGGGAAGGAAATTTACTGCATTTTGCTGAATGATATGATAAATTTTCTGAATTTTTGGACTGTGTGAGAATAGCAGGTACCTGGATCCTGGATTGCACAAAACAAGTAAATCTAGGAAAACATTTTCACCTTATTTTTGATGGTTCTCATATCCACTAGACCTATTTTGTTAAGCTGTATTTAAAAATACATTTATCATAACTTGCTTATCAAGATGCATGTCACATGCATTGTCATGCTGATCAGCCTGAAATGGAACAGTTTCTCAGCTGATAATGTGCTGTGCCACAAGAACGGAAGGTTACAAGTCAAGACTCCAGGGATTAAACTGTGGTCCCTTTGAAATCAACAGGCATCTTGCGAATCACTTTGGATTCTGCTCTGTTTTGCTGTTTCATGTGGATTCTGCTCTTGATTCTTACCAGCAACTTGCTGTGGGAATTCAGCAAGTTGCTTAACTCTCTAGCCTTTTACCTTCTCCAACAGTATTTCACAACCCTTTGTATTACGTATAATACAGTAAGAATAACATGTAAATACATTAGATATATGTGTAATATTTGAAATGTGAAGATGACCAAACATTCCTCTGTGATCGCCCTCCTGACACACCGATTGCTGTTCAGGATTGTGGACAGGAAAGGCCAAAGGTATCTCCTACACTGAAAAATGTAATTTGTGTAGGAAAATATTTTTGATTCTGTGGCTAATTTTCTGAACTCTTCTTTCTATGGCTTCTCTGGGCAAAACCCCTTTCGAGGTCAGCAGGAGGTCTGTGTGAGTAAAGCCTAAGGACTTCATTTGGCACTTGGGGCGCATAGCAGAATGCTGATGGGAAATGTGTGCCGATATTTTCTCCAGTGTTGTAGGACACAGCAAGCAACACTTGTGCAGAGAAGGGTAGCAGCCATGTTATTGCCTAGGAACAGTAATTCTCACTTATTTCTCCAGTTTTGCTTCTTACATCTAAGACAATGCACCTACTGTGAAAAGGGCTGTTCCCTCTTTCCTTCACCTCATCTCTAGCTGCACATCACACTGCTTCCCTGGCCTGGCACCTTGTGATTGTGCCCTTGCTTGGTAAGTTGATTGGTGTGATGGAAAATGGAGCCACCAAAACTGATGGGGAGTGGTGGAGAGCAGGACCATCCTAGTGGAGCATGATATTAACTGTGATGTGAAACTATGCTTCCAGCATTCCAGTAAAAGTCATCCTCTATTTTTTAAGGTACTGTGTGCCTAAAATCAAGGAAGATGAACACTTGAATGCCTTTGGCTAAGTCTGCCTCTAGGAGCAATCCTTCATTCCCAGTGAAGGTATGTAAAGTAGCTCCTGTCCAGAGAACCTCCAGGTGTCACACTTTCACTCTTCTCAGCCAGCAAAATGGGACATAGCCTGGCCATCCCAAGGGGATGCTGCACAATTGGTGGATGATCTCTCACTCTCCAGAATAGGGTATTCCTGACCATCTTCCCTCTTAAGAATAGCCACTATATTGTGGTGTCCCCTGAAATGCAAAGCAATACCTGGGAGACACAACCAGGCCAGGGAACCTGTTGGAAATCAGCAGCATGCATGGTGCTCAAGTTCATGTACTGGCCCTGTTCACCTCCCTAGTACATGTGTTTCCTTCGTGACCTGAGTTGCCATTATTATTTTGCTGTGTATTTGTAGTTCATGGTGCCCAAATAAGCGCTGCATCACAGCCTGCCAGGTGCTGGTTTGGTAGAATGCCAGCAGGCTATATGGCTTATATGTCAAGTGGGCATCTGTGGGGCATTTTCAGGTTACAAAGCCAGCTAGTATTGAATAGGAAGATTAATATAGGAGGAAGGAGTCAAATTTGTAATGGTTTTTTTGTGCTTTCAGACTGTGGGATGATTATTTCAACCTGACTGAGACAGCTTTTGACGCTTTTATGTAGTGTGGATGATCACGGGATTGAGGAATTGAGCTAGAAAATGACGTTATTTGCAGCATAGGTGTCCCCAGCTTTGTGTTGGTGGGGTTTTCTGTGCTTTGGGATCCTGGAGTGGGTGGGACGTGCTGTTTAAGCACAAAGCAAAAAGGTGCAAGGACAGCAGGACTGCTGGGGAAGCAGGGTGTGGAAGCTTGCTCTGTGCACCGGACTAAAGTCCCAGGGCTGTCTGTGGCCATCTGCTTGCACATCTGACCCATGCAGCTCTCTTTGTTTGAGAATCAATGAGATCAACAACATTACCCCCCTTGCTGCCAGGCCCTGCAGGTGCTGTTCTACAACCCAAACTGGAGAAAGAAGTGCACATTTACAGAAAATTCTTTTCCCTCCCTTTCCTTTCCCTTTTAAGGCTTTTGGCCAAGCTGTGCGATCCTTATCTGGTTTCTGCAGAGCCTTTAAGTGAGGTCATTCAGGAAGTTTAATTAATCCTGTACAATTGTCACTACATCCTTGCCTGCACATTGTACCAGGGCCCAGCCCACTACCACAATGCATCTTACGACAGCTGAACATCTGTTTAAAAAATGATTGCCAAGAAGTACTTCTTAAGCCTAGTTTGGCTGTATGTACACAGTTCAGCGCAACATTGTAGAACAGTGTTAAGAGGAAAACCAGAATATCCTCCTGCTCTCGGGATCAACTGGTACAGCAAACTAAAATTATATGGGAAATGCCGGTTCTGAAAGATCAGTGGCAAAGAAATGAGCTGGCCTGTATGTGTCCCACTCAGCTTATTTCCCAGGCTGGCGCTATCTGCGGCACTAAGCTGTGAAGCAATGTCACAGGACGTGGTATTTCTTTGGGATGCTGGTGTAGAATTCACCGGAGGCATTAGTCCCTGACTGCTGCTGCTCCCCTGCCTCAGTTGTGGGAGCTTGCACATCCCCAAGGGTTTGCATGCTTCTGTTCCTTACCCTCTCAGACTGCAGTGAATAATGTGTTTGTGCTTCTCCTGAGAGTGAAAGATTTTTTACACCCGTGTACACACATGCGTGTAAACGTACACGCACAGATACAGTCTTAGCTCTTCCCACCCTCCCAGGACAAGCTTTAAAAAATGATACTATAGAAGAGGAAGAAAAGAAGAAAGAGAATGATAATGAAGTGGGGGAACTGCAAGTCCTTTATAGGGGAGAAAGAGTTGCAGGGAGAGAAAGGAAGCAGTGGGTGTGGGCAGCAGCAGTAATATGGGGGAAGCAGCTCCCAAGGCTATATGGGCAGAGTGAAGATCATGGGCCATGTAGAAGGAACAGTGCTAGGATGTGCCTTTATCTGACAAAAGTAAAATAACTTTTTATTCTCTCTTCTTTGTTTATTTACTCCTACCCCTCTCTGAGTTTCCCCAAACATCCCAGTGTGCAAGAATATGAAGAAACCTAAGATAAAATCCTACAAGGAGTTACTTTCTGTAATAGTAGGCAAGTATCAGGGTCTGAAATGGCACACCTCGTCTTTCAGGGAGAAGCAAAATTCATCTCTGCTCCTGCAGGCAGGAGACCTACCGTGCAGTGCCCCAGAGCCTGCTCATCTGAGATAAACTGCCTTTGTTTAAGAATGGTAGATGTCGGCTGGTGTGGCCCCCCAGCACTCACCTGTGCCACACCAGCCCTGCAGTGCCTTGGCCCCTCACTGGCACGGCAGACTGCAGTGGCTTGCCTGGTAGTGATCTGACATGAAAATTGTCTAATTCGACATCTGTCATGAATAATGGATGTGGAGAAGAGGTAATGTAGTAAAAGACTTTTTGAGTCTCCTGAGGAAATCATCCATGCTTCTAGTTTCCTGAATGATCCCGCCTTTTGGTTCAGTAATGAAATATATTTTTCATAGTTTGGACTTTTTAAGTTATCTGATTGGTCTTTGCATTTATTAAAAAAAAAAAATTGCTTTCTTTGAGGTTTTTCAGACTGATTGCGCAGCTGGATGGACAAGAGAGGTGTATTTACACGCATGCAGAGACTTCAGGATTATCAGTCCTGGATACTCAGACTTAACTCTGTCAAGAGACAATCTTTTATTCTGGAATCAGCAACTGGTTTACTTTGAAATAGGTTCCTATTTCTGTGATATCACATTGTCCTTTCTTAAGTTTATTAAATAATAGAATTTGAAATTAGCAACATATACTAATTTAATTTTATTAATTTATGTTCTTGTCTTGCAAATACTGGCAAACTCTAAGCAGTAAACAATCAACATAACTTGTAGTATATAAAGGTATCTTCTGTAATTATGATGAGGTAATATATATAATTATATATATGTGAAATTATTTCTGTCATCTCTGAAGAACTGACATCTGTACTGATTTCACACACAGTAAGGTGCCTGCTACAGAAATAGATGTCTGAACAGAAATATCGGGGGGCTGAGATTCCCAAACATTTTCTGTATGCAGATATTAAACGGATGGCTTAGGTGGTGTCCTTCCTAGATGAATTGCTGGTCTCACTACAGCATAGAGGCATAATTATGTAGTCAAAGACCACTTCCAGTGACACGATGTTTGCTGACAGGAGGTGTTTTTGTGTTCCCACCCTTACTGCATCTCTCTGGATGGAGAAAAACCAACCTCATCATCCCTCTAGGGATACTTCGCTTGTTTTGAAATTTAGGCTATCCGCTTTATAGATATAATGGAGAGTTTTGCAGTCAGCTTTTTGTCTAAGAAACATGTGAAGGCCAGCTAAAAAGACAATATAAATACTAAGGAGAATTAGAGGTGATATGTTACACTTTTTCTAGGAGGATTTATATTTATTGGTAGCTTTCTAGCCAGTATTTTCCTACCTCAACACAATGCTCTCAAGTGCACTTATGGGACTGTGTGGGTTGCATTTTAGGGTGTTTATCTGTCTTATCTTTTGACAGTGGCACAGATGTGTCTAACTCTGATTTTTGTGCAGAACTGTTAGGAGCCAGCATAGTCTGGGCATGCATCTCCTCATAGCATAATATCTCCCCTGTTGTCCATACCACTATTCTGTAGTATTTCTGCATGTTTTGTGTGCCTTGGAGCTGCCTGAACTTGCTTCCCTCTCAGAGTATCTGGTACTGTTTTATGGCTTGTGTGAATACTGTAGACAAGGGAGAACTGAGAACTGCTTTCTGTGAGTGTGATATAGCTCTTGTTTGTATAAGAAAAAATTGTTTTGTCTGCTTTGAGGTAGAATTTAAAGTCAGGAAGAGATGGCAGATGGTAAATGCAGCATTTTTAAAGTTTGAAGTCTGAATTCTGTCCCGTTCTTACATGCTGTCTTTATTCAGATTGCACAGTGGAAGTCAAAGGGGATTGTACGGGCACAGTCAAATATAGAATATGCCCCAGTACCCCTGAAATAAATAGCAGCTGGCACAGTTATACACAATACCATATTTCTTCAAAGGACTCACCAGACATTAATTAATCTGATAGTGCTTTTATTTAATGAGGTTTGAGTACCCGCATGCTCGTGGAAAAAGTCTATTCTTTAAGCACTGCTCTCTGAAGAATAACACCTTTTGTTTTAAGTGCTACATGCAATAGTATTTTATTGATTACTGTTTTTCTCCTACAGTGCCGCAGGGTTTTCACGTAGCAATGTGCTAGAGAACCAGCTTTACCTTGTGTTGTGTTAGGTGCCATGACTATAGTTTGTTAGTACTTCACATTTCCATTTAAATGATGTTTAAAAATCCACAGACTCACAGACATGGGAAAAAGTAATTAGTAACTAAGAAAACCATCAGTCTTAGGAAAGGCATCTTGTCTCAGAATGGCTCAGTTTCCTGCAGCATGTTGGGTATTTTAGCATAGTGGCTTGGATGCTTGAAATACAGCTAGATTTAGCTGCGCTTTGGCTCCAGGCAGAACCTTTTGTCGTTCCTGGGTGCTGCCTAGGCTTGTGAGATTTGTTCATCTCCCCAGCACACAGCTCTTGCTTGACACTGAGAACAGCCCCTGGAGGCTGCCTACAGCACTTCGGGGCTTGGCAACCTCATCACCTGGCCAATTTACGGCATCTAAACAATCCTTGGCCCTGGTGAGACCGATGCAGCTGTCTAGGGGACGGAAATGTCCATTCCCTGTGGTGGGGTGCCTGCCAGCGCCTGTCCAACCTCAGGCTCAGCTTCACATCCTGCTCTGGGCAATGATTTCACAACCGAGTGAGGGAAGGATGTGCTGTGTGAAGCAGGAAATGCATCTTGGTAGGCATCCGTTTTTATGGATCACTTGGAGTCACTTTTTATCTGTGGTTATCAGCCATCACCTCCAAAAAACTTGGGAACGAGACAGATTGGAGGCTTTCACCAGACGAGTTAAATTGCGCGTCAGATTGGTTGGGATTCTGCTCATTTAACAGCCAAGGTTTTGTTTATGGGGTTGCACTGCTACTGGCACACCTTGTGATTTATAGTTACAGAAGACCACTGAACTGCTAAGCTTTTTAAAAGCTTTATAAGTGTGTAATACAGGGAAGATTCATTAAAAATATGCTTCTGGATGCAAGTGACATTACACACTCTGATTGTGTATTAGCTAATTATAGTCTGTCCTTATTTCTCCTGGCCTGTCATATCATGAATTCTCTAGCAGGCTTCTTTCTGGTATATCAAATATATTGTCAGGTCTTGTTTTGGCTTAAGCAATTAAACTTTCATATGATGGTTTTAGTGTTTATCCCAAGTGTCTTAGCACCACTGTTTCAGGATGCAACAGGTCCTACTTTCTCTCCCTAATCCCTACTCTTTTTTTTCTTGCTTTACACAGCATTTGTGCTGACTGAACGTGGCTGGTTAACAGTCACATATACCAGAAATTTGTATTTACCTATATCACACTTACTGCCCCAAACTGCACCTCTGCCAGTTTTCCCAAACTGCCTTTTACATGTTCTCAAGGCCATAACTCAAAGCAGAGACAAGGGGAGAAGGGATTTCTGTCCATTTTCCTCTTCTCTGAATTGTGCAGTTAATGTTTGTGTGTGTGACAGAAATGGACCCATGGATGGAAGATGTCAGTGCTGGGGCCCCTGCATCATCCTTGTATGTAATTTACCCCTTTACTCCAAAGCAGGGTTAGTCTGGTTCTTCATGTGATGAACCTCCAGTTATTTATTTGGGCTTTTGCACTCCCAGCAAGGCTTAAAGTACATTTTCCTCTCTGCACACCTGGATCACAGCATCTGGTTAAATTTTTCCTCTGAAAGCAACCTAGTCCTTTCCCAACAAAGCTTCCCCCCAAACACCACCAAAATGCATCCTGCGAGGACGAACACGGGGCTGTGTGGCTACTGTGTGCTACAAGCACAGCCCAAAGCACAGATGGTCAGATCCAGCTAAGGGAGCCTAAAGGATATTTGGTTTATGCTAAGTACAAGCAGCAGATTTTGTCAGGCTGAGGATAAAGCTGGCCTGAAATCACCAATCCATTTCTGCTGGACTAACCTCCATGTCTCACCCCTAGCTAGGCTGCCATTTCTCTTCTCGTAAATGCTTCTTTATTGAATGTGAAGAACATATGTTAGGAATATGGGATTTCCAAATTTTCCAAATTTGAAGAGAAACCAGGGCAACTAGAGGAAACACTGAGCTGGCTTCTTGCGTGCACTGGAGAGCTGTGCTTCCTGCTTCTTCAAACCATGGGGACAGCCCCTGATCACAGGGCAGCGTTTCCCTTGTGAGCATAACTTTCCTCTTTCCTCTTTTGCAGTGTGGTGTGTTGGGCACAAAAATTTCTTAAGCCACTTCGAAGAAACACAGCAGCTCTTCTGTTAGCAGCAGCTGCAGGTCCTTCATCGTCTTCATATTAGTGGCCTTGTAAAGTCTTAAGACAGTTCTGGTCTTCCACTCTGTGACAGAGACTTGCCCTGCCCTACCTTGGGAAGGAAATAATCACACGGTCTGCTCTGCTCTTGTCCGGTTTGGAGCCAAAGATGTCACTTCACCACAAAAACAGAAAGGAAAAGGAAGGGGAATGATCTCATCCAGCCACACTAGGCAGCACAAGCGAGACAAAACCATTCAGGACAAGCTCAGTTGCTCTGGGAACTTCCCTTCCCTGACCTTTCTGAAAGTGTCATTGGTTATCTGCAACTAACCAAGCAATTTTCTGTCTGATGTCTTCTGTACATGTCCACTCACCTGCCCAAGTCTGGCCCAGTCTCCTCTTTCTCAGCACAGCCTTCCCTTGGATATCCAGACCCATGCAACATACCTCCCAGACTCCGGTCCCGCTTCTCCTCTTCATGTTCTGGCACTGGCTACCTTTGCTGCCTTCCCCTGTGGATGCCAGCTTTTGCTGCTCCTACTGGTGTTCTACCCAAGTACAGTTCAGGGTCTCTCCTTGGGTAGCAGTTTTGACTATGAATGAGTCTTGGGGTAGTCATGAGTCCATCCACCTGTTTTTCATTGGAAGGTGGATGCTATCCTGGGAAAGGACAGCCCAGTGGCACCCCCAAGCCCCAAGCTCCTTACCCCTATGCTCCTGCCAGCGCTGGTCACGTGTGCAGTGTGTGACGCGCATTACGCTGCAGGAGAACAGCAGGAGCTGTGAGTTTGACAACCCTGGCTTATAGCATTCAATTTTTAAGAACTTCCAATCTCCTTTGAGGTAAGCAAAAAAAAAAAAAAAAAAAAAGGACATTAAAAGCTTTGTTTTGGCAAAAATAATACCAGAATACTGCATTCTACATCCAAAGGATGAACATGCTTTAGTCATGAAGGAGAACATCCCTTTGAACATTCGCTGCGTATTTTATGCCCGTGTATTTCTCTGTTTCCTCAATTCTGTTAAACCTCCTAGCCTGTGTGAATGCTGACAGGCTATCAGGTGTGCAAATACCAGATGATGAGATCAGTTTTAACTGGAGAAACTAGGAGTGGGAAGTGAAATTATTTTTTTTTCCCCTACAACAGTGAAAAGGTTTGGATCTTATTTTACTGGAATTAATTAGCTTAGCTAATTAGAGACTGGTTTCAGTCTATCCTGCTTGTGCATTAGTCATCTGATGGGAATAAGAGCAGAGAGCCCTGGGAGCAGAAAGAATTATCAAATTCTTTTATAATATGTCAATTGGCTTGTCTTTAACAATAATGTGCGAAAAGGTATGGCAGTGAAAGTGAGATGAAGAAGTATGGTCAGTAATGTAAGACTCAGCAGTCATTTGCAAATTGCAGTTACTAAATCTTTGGTAGTAGAGGCTTGGTTTCAGTAAATGCTAAGATAAATTCAGGTACGGTTTTCAAGGTATTTTTATACTCTGAGATTGGCTACCGTAACTTGCAATGCTATATCTGTGGTTTTTTTCTCTTTCTCCATCCCTTCCTTATGCAGAGGAAAATTCTTTTTGAAGCCATAGGACCTGGTGCTTCAAAGCAAAATTATAACCTTAAACATAAAGGTTCTGCAACTTGAATATCCCTACGTCTTCTCAAGATGACGAATTCCAATCACTAAAAAGGCAATAAAAAATAACAACTAGCTGTCAGTCTCATCAGCTTTTTTAGAGGAGTGATGAGATAAATTACAGAGAGAAGCAGCTAACGGAGTAAAAATACATTTATTACTTTTTTGAAATCAGTGCATGTTTCAGAAATGTTCAGCAATAGGCTGTGTGCTTTGAACAGAATACTCTGCTGCTAGATTTCTAAACCTACTGCACTGGAATTTAAATGTGAGTATGCACGTGTCAAACTCTAATGGGTCTTTTAAATAGATGGAAAGAAATTGTTAATGCTCATTCTCCAACATCACAAAAAAAATCTAATCTCTATTTTCCCAAACACTCATCCGGACCCTCTGTGTGGTTTCACCCATCAGCAGGGGAGGTTTCATCCTCTCTTAGGAAGCAGTGGAGGAAGTTAAAACAAAAATTATAATGCATTCATACATCAGTAAAGTACCTACAAAAATATTTGGAGCATAATAATCCTTTTCTAAGCTAAAACTATTGCTATCAATAAGTGCTTTGAGGCTGCTCTTTCACTATTTTGATTTCCATTCCAACTTTTCCATTTAGATTATGTCAAAACATGAAATTTCATATGACCTTTCTTCTGGCCACTACCATCTCTCCATCACCTCACCTAACCTTCATGTAAGAATAGAGATACTGGAATCCAGAAAACTTATATTTTACGTCCAATTTCATTTAATCCTATGCTTAGTGATGTTGAAAATTCACAGAACCTCTAGAGATCTCTTGGATTCCAGGTTCTACATTTACATTTTGCATGGGAAAAACTCGGGCAAATGAGATGTTTTCTCTACCATAGAAAAAACCTTCCTCTGATAGCTGGAGAATCCTTGATTAGTCTGTGTCTTTCACATCCTTTTTTAGGGATGTTATCTGTGCCTGGGTTGTGTATTTGTAGCAGGCTCCAGTGAGTGATTTATTTCCTACTGACTGTCAAGGAGGAAGGATTATAGCAAGATGCTGATTGCTGAACTGTCCTGATTGCTTTGTTACTGGTGTTTTGGAGAGAGCTGGGAGCGGAAGCCTGGGTACTTGTAGCCTCATGACTGACACTCTAAACATGCTGAAAAAGATGGAGGTGGGGGGAGAAGGACTTTCTGGCTGCATGATAGGAATTGAGCGGTTCCCCTGGCAACAAACTGCTGTTGAAGGCGAGTTTATGTCATCTGAAGAGTCTGTGTCCTTATGAATGGGAGGCCAGAACTTGCTCCCAACTCTGCCCTCAGCCCAAGATGTGTGATTCTAGTGAAAAGCTTGGAGGACATGCCAAGTAGAAAGCTCCCTTGCAAGTTCTGCTCTCTCTGCTCAGCTGCTTCCTAAATATTTTTTTTTGCCAGCCGGGTGACTGTGGGTATGGCGTTATAGCTCAGGAGACCACAGTAAAACTTTCAGGTTGCAGGTGCCTCCATGACACTTAACTTTGGAGATATTCAGTGCTACTGAGACTTCCAGTGTTGTGAAATATCAGTAGAGGCCAGAAGTGTCACTGTTACCTAGGCAAGGCTATTACCCATGCAAGAGGCATGACTAGAGCCCTGCTGCAGTACTACAGGTGGGGAGAGGGATGGTTTCGTGGGGCATGAGGACTGTGCCAAAATAACTTGGGCCCACTGAAGGATGAGGACAGTTTCCCTGTTTATCACCATCCTGGATGAGTGCATGGGGCTTTTCACCTGCCATCTGCTGAATGTGGGA
This sequence comes from Dromococcyx pavoninus, assembly GCA_033558185.1. Classification (NCBI taxonomy): domain Eukaryota; kingdom Metazoa; phylum Chordata; class Aves; order Cuculiformes; family Neomorphidae; genus Dromococcyx; species Dromococcyx pavoninus. The sequence goes on along the minus strand of JAUMJL010000998.1, from coordinate 444,645 downwards.
GTCTCTATTCCATTAGCTCTGTGCTCACATGCTGGTGGCTTATAATCTGCTTCCCCACATACGGCTGAGTTTCTCCTCAGCATGCGTTCTGGGAAATAAAAAAAGCAAACATATACCACTTTTATTCTATACTTCTACACAAATTAGTGACATAATTTTTCTTATGCTCTATAGTGCTAAATTCTCAAACTAAACTCAGCCAGCTTGGGGGACCAGGGAATATTATGGGCCAGGATCAAGAATGAATTCAGAGGCAAGGTTTCCTTCTTGGGCCTGGGAAGGTGGGAGAAGAGCTGTCTAACAAGCATAGTGGTGGTGGAACCGGTCCCATGACGTGGGCAACTGTGTAGGGAAGAGGAGCCTGCTGGGCTTTTGACATCTATTTTGGGAGCTGGCTCTAATTTTAACTGCCTTCAGCACAGCCCAGGCTCCTGTCTTGAACGATCTGTTCCTTCACAACAGGATGAAGGGATTGCTCTGCCTACTGTAATATATCTAGTGAAAATATTTTTGTAGTAGAGAAAACCACAATGGATGAATTGATTTAAAAATTAAAGTGGCAGATGTAGGTGTAATTATTTCTCTCCTTTCTCTGATGTGAAGATATTTATATGTACATCTCATCCAACTATAACTGACCTGAGGTCATTCAGATGAGGGTTACTAATGTAGTGCTGTCTCTTTTAAGTCTAGCAGTACCTGTAGTGACACAGACATGGCTCAGTATCAGCATACTCTCTCTAAACACTCTTGTTTTCAGGCATTTATGTAACCGCTGCTGGTATTTCCTCCTAACTAGTTGACGCTTGTCAGATCTGTCGAAACTATTTCAGCAAATCTGGAGCAAAAACCCCTTTTCTGTTACCTAGAATGGAAAAGTCTTTTTTTAAGTCTTTGTGGACCCAACCGTGTAAAGCCATAAGAAGCTTCATCAGGATGCTGTCTAGGTTCCTCTCAAGGTCCGTTCCAGCCTCGGTGGTGCTGTGATTATATGAACTGTGGACCCTGGCAATGTGATGTCTCTGTGCTCTCAAAAATTGTTCCAGGTATACAGCACTGGGGATAACGATGCCTGGTCAAGACTGGCAGTATTTTAAATACTTCAGGTGAGACAGGATATTTATTTGCAACCTCCACACCATGTTGGAAGGAGCTGGTTTCTGATGGCAGTGCTGTACATCTGTCAAGGATATCCCACCACATTATTTACTGTACATAGTGCATGTGTACGTTGCAGTATGCCTCTACAATATATATTGATAAAGTGTGCTCTTAGTAGAGTAATGGTCCTTTAGGCATTATCTGAACCAATGTGACAAGCTGCTCTGTGAGGCTGTGGATCTCCCTTTCCCCACTCCGCCAGCAGAGCCTGCAAGTTGCAGCCAACATGGCCAGGAAATTTTCTCAATGTGCCAAGTTTTACTTTTCCAGAGGAATTGTGCTCCATTTTTCCAGGATTCTGTTTGTCAAAAGCTGTAATAAACAGTAAGTGTCATGGTGGCTATTTACGAAGCAGTGTGCAGAGGGAGGTACTAAAAGCCATGCACACAAAGTGAGAAGGCTTTTGTGCAAATCTGTACGCAGCAGCATGTGCACCAAGTGTTGATGCTAGGTGTTTGGCTCAGTGGACCTTCAGATATGAGCTACCTCATCTCCTTCTCAAACATCTTCCTCCCAAAGTGATGTTTGACTGTCCACTAGGAAAAGAGCTGTGTGGAGGAAATGCCTGTGTTTCTCTGTGCCCGTGTTCCCACTGCAAAATATTCTACTGGCTTCTTGGCTCTGAATTCTTTGGAAAGATATCATCTTTGTAGTGATGGCTTCCCCTTGCTAGTGACTGCTGCTGGATTAGTTGCTCTCCGAGCACCCCTGCAACCAAGATTTTATTTCCATGCTTGTTCCTGCCATGTCTGCCTGTAATTAAAGCTGAGCAGCCAGTTAGAGCATCAGCAAAATCTGTGAATGTCAGTGTTGCAATATTCAGTTGCCTGCATGAAATAAAACAATAGTTTTGAATATGTGAACCTCCTCCTGCGGTGTACTTGACAGCATCAGCATTGGCTTGGTTCTGCTGCTGCCGCCTTCTAACATGATTCTGTGCCATGTGAAATCATGCAGTCAAATCCGCAGCGCGTAAGCTCAGCAGCAGATATTTGCAAGACTGGATCCAAACTAAACCATAAAAATTCTCTTTCATTTCTTCACTTCCTCTTTCACTTGGCTTTCCCATCACAACACCTTCTTGTGTGTACTTTCAGTGAGTCAGGCAATGTACTCTCCATATTGTGCTTTTCTAATATCTCTTTATTCTGTTCTGGTTCTTATGCCACCCACATCAGTATGGTGTCTAACTACCTCATACAGATCTGAGGGGAGAAGACTTAAAAAAATGAGAAAAAACAGTGCTGATAATTAACATTTCTCTAGTGATGGAAGGAAGATATGGGAGAGAAATTATTCAGTTAGCATTTAATTTTTGAAAAGCACTCAATGTAAAGGTTTTGGAAGGAACTTTCTAAATACATTGCTTAATAAAGCAGCAATTATGTGAAAATTAGAATAGACAATGATTGCAGAGACAATGGAATGTGATTTCTAGGAAAAAAACCCCTACACTGTGCAAACTCAAGTCTGCTAATGTCAAAAAGAGAATGGCGTGGATGCAGCATTGATAAACTGCACTCAGGGAAAGCAAAATACCAGGTAATGGCCATCTGCCAGTCACTGTAGATTAGAAGATATCTTTTTTTTGTCTTTTGAAGTTGGAACAGAAAAAAAGATGTTTTACTGAACAAGATTATAGGAAAGGACATTCCAGACAGTGAGCCCTTAATCTGGTAGATATGAAAATCAAAAGACATATGGGGGTCCATCCATCTATCAGCCTATATGTATGGTAGTCATTACTCAGCCTCGTGCTCAGAATTTGGGGTAAATTAGCACAAGGAAATGAGAATGGAGGATGACTGGGAAGTGGCTATGGCATGCAGCCTAAAATTATGTGATAGTTCTTTATTGTTAATTTTCAGAGAAGGAAATGAGATTTAAGTGACAGGGCAGACACTATATAGACAAGATTAAAATAAATTGTAATTCAAGATATTCAGCTTTTCTCATGTCTTATTGTAATATTCCAAATAACATATTTTCTCTCATTACAAACTCCTACAATTATCACTAGCAAAACAAATACATCATTTCAATAGTACATAGAAAGCATGAATTACTTGGATCTTAGCTCTGTATTTCAGTAAAAGCTTCAGAAGAACTGAAGTACTGATACACTTTACTATATACTTCTGAACACAGAGAAATAGGCTGAAATAAAATACAGAATGTACACAGACAGCACAGGCTGTACTGCAGTACCACAACATGATGTTGGAAATATTTTTGTCATAACTGTATGTCTATTTCTCCCCCCCCGCCAACCTCTAGAGCATAATTTCCTTAAATTTGTATTTTAAAAACTGATTAGATCCAGTGACTTCTGTTTCAGACAAAAGGAACTGGAAGAGAAGAATGAACATATATAGAAGAATATGGGGTATTATCATTACAGTTTTAATAAACTTGCTGGCAGCTGCAAGAAACCATGTTGAAAAATTACTCTAAATGCAATTTATATCTTATAACTAGTGCCAGGAAAAGCAAAGCAACAACTGAGACACTAAGATATGCTAGGTTAAAGTATAAGGAAATGAGGGCTTTTCCCAGTTCTTTTCCATGAGCCTGTAACTGGAGTTTATACCTAAACAATACAATGAAGAGTGCATTAGAGGTAGCATGAGTATTTATATATCTCGAAAACATGTGGGGAAAGAATTCATGCTGGAAGCAAATAGTAAAGCAAGATCTGACTGAACAGAGCTAGGCTTGCCTGCACAGAGATAAAAACAAATATTTGGATGATGGTAGTACAGCTTTTGTATTATTAAACATGCCTACCATTTAGAAAAAAAATATCTCTTCCATGTTGGAGGAGTCTGTTCTTCCTAGGGAATCCAGCTAAATTTACTTCAATGTCTTCCCTAAATCTTGTTAGGGCAGATTTTTCTGTTGCTATTGTTTGCAGTGAGCATGGGACGTTATGTTGTAGACAGGACAGATGGATCCTTTGAAGCCTCCTTTTCTGTTGTTTTTGGGCTTGAGGGGGTTGCTTTGAAGGCTAGTGCTAATGCGTCTGTGAGCACGCACCCTTGTGAGTTGCATTGATCTGAGTTAGTCTTGCCTGGGCTATATGAATGTCAACAACTTAAGAAAAGAATGAAACAATACTTTGAACACTCATATGTCTGCACAAGGCTGAGGAACTGCAGAGATTCCTCCTATGGTACAGACAATAGTGTACAAGAGGGAGAATTTGCAGAAGCAAGGTAGCATTTGTATATCCGCTGCAACTTGGTTGGTGCAGGAGCCTTGTGCAGGTCGCAAGGGGTTGGAGAGAAACAAGAGAATTGAGTAAAAAAGGAGTAAAAAATCGACTTCTCCACAGCTGGGCAAATTGGTGCATGTCCTTGAACTATCTCATGTCAAAATCCCTGTGGGTCCTCAAGCTATGAGATGAGTACACTGGAGGGCTGATGGAATGCCATGAGGCATTCATCTGAGCAAAACAGTCATACCTTCCTAGGGGCACTTCAATGTGCTCCTTGTGGTAGAGTACTAACATGCAGCTCGGTCCCTGGGCAATTCAGCGACCTTGACCTTAGCCACCTTTGCTGGCTTACTTCCCACCTTGGCTTGAGATTTGGATTGCTTAACTATCCCCAAGCTACCGTATGCCCTCTGCATGTTGGGTGATGCTGTAGGTTAGGTGACAAAGTGTGGGCATAAGAACTAGGCAGGGACTAAGAATAGAGACTTTATGGATCTCAAGATCTACATATTTTCTACCATTATGGGACTGCAGGGACTTTCAGGTCTTGTGGTCCATGAGGAGACAACATAAAGGCACTAACACCAATTCTCTTTCCTTTCTGTAGTTCACCTGCCCTGTATCCAGCCCAAATACCAGGTGCGGCAGGGAGCTCTGTGCCCTGAATGCAGAATTATTTCTATCTGCCATTAAAAGAAATTTTAATGCACAGCAAGCTCCACTGAAGTGCAAGTGAAGGGCCCATTTCATAAAAGATTTAGGCACCATCTCGGTGCATACTTTTGATTTGTACAGCAGGGAGCTTGCACTTGGGAAGGAAAAGGGTTGGGAGGAGGACTTTGCTTTAAATGTCAGGTTTTTTTCTTATTCATTTTGCATTCAAAAGCCCAAATATATTTTCTCTCTCCAGCCTTGACTTATGACCTTATAAAAATGAGATAGAATCAGCCCTGAAAGAAACAAAGGTTAGGTCTTCCCAGAGCCTGAAGCCTTTGTGTAAAGTCCCTGAAGAACAGCTGTGCAAATTGCATTTGCTGCTATCAGATAAAGTGGAGACAGAGAGCAGCTTTTCTAGCAGGATCTGGACAAGATTCCATTTTATTTTGTCATTTTGAATGCAGGTTTGATTTTGTTCGCTGGTAATCACTGCCTTTAATGTTACCTTGCTAGAAATGGCTATTGCAGGAGAACTTGCATCAATAAGATATCAGTACAGGCAGAAAGAGAACATCCTGTTTATGTGAATGTGCCTAACAAAAGGAGTTGAGATCTAAACAGATAGAAGAGAATGCCAGTAACCATTAAACAAACTACATGTCAGATGTTAGTCATGTTGCTTAGAGCACTACTAGAAGTTGATCAGATATTATGTTGATGAGTGCAGCTTATAAACCAGTAGAGAAGGAAAGCAATAGTTATCATTTGCATGATTAAAGGCTTGTGTAGTACTTCTACATTAAATCATAAATAATTTCATTTTACCTGATTGCATGAATTAAAAGGTTACATTTTAAGTCATTCACTTTCCTCTCTTTACAAATTCATAAGAAGCATTTTAAAGTGGAAATCAGTTTTATTTTATAGTTGAAGCAAATCACAGAATCAAAAAAAAATTAGGTTGAAAGAGATCTCTGGAGGTCACCTGATCCTGACTCCTGCTCAGAGCAGGAACAGGTTCAGAGTTACATCAGGTCACTCAGAGCTTTGCGTAGTTAATTTTTAATATCTCTGTGGAGACTACACATTTTTTTCCAGACAAGTTTTTCATTGCTTAACCACCTCACAAGGCAATTATTTTCCTTCCGCCAGGTCAGAATTCCCCTTAACTTGTCTGCTGCGTCTTGTCCCTTCACTGTGCACCTCTGAAATGTGTTTGACCTCACCCTCTCTGTAATCCTATAAAGGCCCTGACGAGCTTCTTGTGGGTGTTCCCTAAAGCCATCCCTTTCCCTCAGTCTTACCTCACTGGGCAAGTGCTCCAACCCAGCTGGGTTGGTGGCCTTCCACTGAGCTCACTCCAGTTTTATGATCTCACTTCTGTACTGGGAGATGTAAAGCTGGGCAGAGTGGCTTCACGAACACCAAGGAGAAAAACAGTTTCCTTCCACATACTACTATATTGGTTTGATCTGTGCGTTTGCTAGGATCTACTCTAGTCCATTATCCAGGTTGCAGATGAGGTTGTTTAACAGTGAAGGCATTGATATCACCATTCATAACCAGATGTGAATTATACTAATTGTTGAACAATCTCTTTTGAATCCAGTGGTCCAGCTTCTCATCCATCTTGTATCAGTTATTTCAGAACTATGCATAAATTCTGCTACTGCTTCTCTCCCACGTGATGGAGATAACTTGGAGCAGAATATTCAGGACTTGCAGTATTTAACCAGCTGTCTGAATAAAATAAAATTCTGATTATTCAGCCTGTTTTTCATTTTGAGACTCTTTTTAGAATGTAGCTGTGTTTCTCAAAGACAAATAGGAGTTTTTCTTCTTTAATTCTCCTTTGTGTTTCCAGAAATCTTGAGGAAGTGGACTGTGGGAAAGACTAAGGCCTAAAATAAAGGGACTGAAGCCAAGATTAGCAAAGTATGGATTTGTACAGAGATATGGCCTGTATCATCACAAATGTATTTGTAGCTCGCAGACATTATAAGCAGTCTTGCTACTGACTCTATATAATTTTTTTGGCTAAGGAAGGAGACTTTTCCCCTACAGCTGTACATCCTTTTTTTCAAATATTTTTTTCTTCACAGAAGGCTATGAATCTTGCTAAAACTTTTGATCAGAAAAGAATCTCCTGACTTTGCTTGTTTCATCAATATTAGGCAAATTTTTCAATCATATCAAATAACCTGCTTCACTAAATGAGTAAGTAAACATTGTTTTGGATTGTATTAAAGGATGCTAGGAACAGCAGCAGCATTATTGTAACGTAAAATCACAGCATGTCTGTTTGATAAACAGGTTGTGTAGGCACAATGAAACAATTTTATATTATGAACTCAAAATTTAAAAAAAACATTGATTGTTTCATAGGATTTTTTTGAAATGTCAGTTTTCTGTTTCAGGAAGCTTTATGACTTTCTGAAACTGCTGAGATCTGAGGTGGACCACATGCTTCCAAGAGTCACAAATCATGACATGGTGATAATTCACTGTTTTGACCAGCCCAATGTGCTGGAGATATCTCATGTCTCATTGCTCAAAGCAGCACTGATGGTAATTTTTTTATCCCTGTTTTTTTCTTTACCAAAACTGATAATAACAAATGACTCTTGTGGCTCTTCACTGCCTGGCATGCAGTAGTGGAGGCTTCCAAGCTATACCAAGGTCACAGATAAGCCTGGTCTAAGATGTGGCGAGGACTGTAAGTTGTAATAGCCACATTGCAGCCTATTGACTGCTTGAGGGTGCGGGCACCTTCATGGTAGTTTAAACTAACACATTTTACTTTGCAATTGGGGCGTGCTGAGAACATGCACACGGTCAATTATTGTGATTCAGCTGATGGACTGCCTGTGCCATGGGAACCCTGTTGTTTTTAACATAATGCCTCTATCTATACAATTTTTTACATAAAGTTTTTGCACTGGACAACCTTTAAAGAATGCCTATAATGGAGATTAAGTGATGGCAATGACATAATCCAGGTTGATGCATATATAAAAAGCACAGTGTTTATATATTCTGTAGGCAATTTACAGGGGAAGTAACAGGTAGACTGCTCAGTGATTTAGAGATACCACTACAAACGTCTATAGAGATGCACAAGGGGAGTTTACATAAAGGGACATGCCAAAAAAAGCCAAGAAAAAGTAAATAAAATTTAACACACTTCCAAGGTGCATATGTTGTGTGAGTATATCTGTCCATTATTAGTGAATTCATTGCATATTTTTCTCAGAAACTTCAGCCTCATGAGCAAAGGTAAAGTGACATGTGAAATGCCTGTCAATAGGGGGTTAGGTTTTAACTCTTCACCCTATTGAGACTCTCTTGAATACAAACCGGTTTCTGGCTGGGCTGTTCAGAAGATGCATAATGAGAGTCAGATTCATATTGGTTTTTCATTTGTAAAACTTCGGGTGAGGGAAATAACAATCTGTAAAGAATTTCCAGAAGGAAAGTGTATGTATAGGCAACAGAAAACCATTTCCTATATTTACCAAAGTCTTCTGCATGGCTGAGTGTAAAAACTACAGCAGCCACTCTGCAGTGACTCCCACACTGTTTTTTTACTACTGCCCCTATATTCACTAGAGCAGGCAAATGCAGAACTCTCTGAACTGGGTCTTTGAAAGACAGGATGCAGAATTCAATCTTCCAGAAAGCAAAACACCATCAACAAAAGACAGCGATTGTGCTTTATGCCACCTGGGAATAGTGAGAGAACACATGCTCAATCACTCAGAAAGACAAGGCAGCTCCACATTGTTCTGCTCCTGACTTTTACATCAAGATATGAAACTGAAACAGTCATGTTGTTGTTGATACATACAAAATGCAAGTAGTGTACCCATGATGACCTTAAGGGTCTCTTTTGCTCCTGAGATAGTTCTGTCCAGTCTGTTGTTTTTTCCTTCTGAGCCTTATGCTGGAATAAAAAAGGAGAATGATGAGGATGAGAGATGAGGGGACACAGCCACTGCCAGCAATGTGGGAGTGTCAGCAGCTTTTGAAGATCTCTTGATCCCCTGCTTACACCAGCACAATCCAATGTTGCGCTGCTATAAAAGAGTAGCATTGAATTCTGGAGAGCATCCTGTAGACTTGCCCAAAGTTGTACAGCATTGGATATGGTGTAAACCGGCCACCAAAAAGGATGCAGACAAACTTTTATGACTAGAGGAGTAACCACAGAAGTTAGTAGATGGTGAACATGAATCAAATGTTTTGTAATGCTACGTTTTGCCGTGGGACAGCAGCTATAGGCAACAAAGTGGAGAGTGTGTGTTTTTACGCAGCTCTCCTAGTTATTTGCTCACACCTTACCAGAAATAAAAGAGAAACTCCAGTAAAAGCAAATCAAATGAACCCCCTTGAACCCTTTTGCCCTGGAAGACAGATTGGCAGAGAAATGGGGAAGACAGTTGTGATGCTTCCAAATGTTCCAGGAAACGAGTTATTCTCAGGAAATCGGAGAAGTTGGAATCCCTTGCATGGGTGCGTGCCAGAGACAAAGCCATTGTTATAACAGCTGAAATCTGTTTCTACAGGCTCCATTGAGCAGGGCACAAGTACATACTTAAGCCTATTCCAAACCAGCAAGGCGCAGAAGTGTGGGCTGACGTTCCAGCTGTGCTGCTGATTGTGTATTGCAGTATTACGATTCTCTCTACATCCACAAACAGATTTGCTCTGCCTCAACATTACTCTGCTATATCAAAAATAACTATGGGAAAGTGACAAACCTGAGCTGGAACATGGCTTTAGGTTATCCTAAACTAACAAAAGCAAAGATAGATATTCACACAGTCTGATTCTATGCATCTATTTAGGTGCTCTGAGCGATGTGCTAGCTTCTGTATTTTTTCCTTTGAACGTGCAGGGAAGTTGGGCTCTCAGGCTTATGTGTTCTGAATCACATTTTAATTAGATGGCTAAAATGCTTGTTATAAATATCTTTCTAAAAAGCAAACTTTCAACTGTGAGTGTAATTAAGTGTTGGAATCAATTTCAAAAATAATTTCCATTTGTCATCACTTGTATTTTTCCAGCTGAGCGTGGATGTTCATAAATATATATGTTCCCCCTCACTTGTGTGGGGCTCTTATGCTGCAGCTCCACTGCACATTCTCGCAAGGTACTGAGCAAGCGGAGTGAAGTCTGTGGTGTGCTCTTCCTGAGAACTATGTACAACAGGGTGGCTTCTTGTGGTAGCAAAGTTTGGCATTCTTGACATAGCCTTCATTTCTGAGAAAACATCTGGGATCATTTTACAGTAATTGCAGTTTCCCACCAACATACACCACATGCTGTAGTCAGATTATGGATGATCAAGGCATGATTTACTAAAACCAGATTATCAACTTCCAGGGACAGATTTCATAGGTAGCCAAAATGACTCTTACATGATGCTATGGGAGATCTTCATCTCAGGGAGATAGCACAAGTGACTTTCCACGTAACAAACCTTGCAGGAACTTAAGTCCCTGTTTTCCAACAGCTATATATAGTGATTGCTTGTAGATGTTGAAGAGCAGCATTTTTTGGTGCTCTGCTGCAGAAAGAGCTCAGACCATTTCAGATTGTTATACTGAACCTTGCCTTTTTGCTCAGGAAAAGGAACTGAGTCTCTGCAGTTGTACAAGGCTACACTTCATCTTTGGTTATTTTATTTGAGAGCTTGCTTAGGAATAGAGTGGAAAAGGTGGACCATTGTCAATAGCAGGCTGTTACCCATGCACCCAGGCCACTTTGCGTGCCAGTTTGTGTCTTTGAAGCAGAGAGTCTTCTCCTGTGGGTTCCATGTCAGCTATTTGTGTCAAGTGGCACCTGCTTACCAAACAGGAGGTAATGTAACTGTTTTATTTAAAGTTCTTGGTTCATGCCCTCTCCACAACATGTAGAACTTTATGCTGGTTGAAGGTAGTGGGCACTGGCAGCCTTGATGGACTCATGGGTATGGTGGTGTCCTTTTGTGGTCCCTTGCATTTCTGGTGCTTTTTGATCACAAGACCTATCTGTACGAAAATTATTAAATCATCTGTGAATCACAGGAAGGCCTGGGGTGAGATTTGGCAGCATCAGTGGTGGAAAGCGGGCAGAAAGGTTTTGGGGGAGTGTGGGACAGCCTCAGCTTTTGTTTTCTGTCACTTGGCACTTAATATTTCGTGCCTCTGACACAGAAACATGTGATGTCAGAAAGCTAGGGAGGTGCATGTAAATGGTAGGAAGATAGAGCCATACAGTAGTCAGTGTGCTGATTATCAGTGGTAATGCCCCACGAGCCTCTCAAGTTTACCTCTGGGAAAGAAGACATTTCTATTTTAGTAGACTTTGGTGGTTGTTGAAGCCTTTGTGGTCAAGTCAGAGGCTCTGGACTTTCGGCTCCTGTCCTAATGAACTGATAGTTGTGATGTCCATAATTTTGCTAGCTGGGCTAACAAGCAGCATCTGAATAGCTACTTGGCTAGAAATTATCTGTGACAGTCCTAAAAAAAAAAAAGAGGAAAGGATTCAGCAGTTTTACTCCAGCATATTCACCACAGTGCTATTGAAACTGGATGAACTGTCTGAATAATATCACAGTATCACAGTATCACAAGGTTGGAAAGGACCTCTGAGATCATCAATTCCAACCTATAACCCAACACTAACACCAACCATCATCTAAACCATGGCACTCAGTGCCACATCCAATCTCCCCTTAAACACCTCCAGGGTCAGCGACTCCACCACCTCCCTGGGCAACGCATTCCAATGGCCGATCACCCTTTCAGTAAAGAACTTCCTCACATCAAGCCTAAACCTCCCCTGACGAAGCTTGAGTCCATGCCCTCTAGTTCTGTCACTGGTCACCTGAGAGAAGAGACCAACCCCTGCCCGACTACAACCTCCTTTTAGGTAGTTGTAGAGAGCAATGAGGTCTCCTCTGAGCCTCCTCTTCTTTAGACTAAACAGCCCCAACTCACTCAGTTGCTCCTCATAGGGCTTATGCTCCAGCCCCTTTACCATCTTCGTTGCCCTCCTCTGAACACATTCCAGTATCCTAACATCTTTCCCAAACTGGGGGGCCAAGAACTGTACACAGTATTCCAGATGAGGCCTGACTAGTGCTGAGTACAGGGGGACAATAACTTCTCTGGTTCTGCTGACTACACTATTCCTGATGCAGGCCAGAATACCATTGGCCTTCTTGGCCACCTGGGCACACTGCTGGCTCATGTTGAGCTTCCTGTCAATCAGCACTCCCGGGTCCCTTTCTGCCTGACTACTCTCCAGCCACTCTGTCCCCAGCCTGTAGCTCTGCATGGGATTGTTGTGTCCAAAATGAAGTACCCGACATTTGGACTTATTAAACATCATCCCATTGGAATCAGCCCATCTCTCCAATCTGTCCAGGTCCCTCTGCAGGGCCATCCTACCCTCTAACAGATCAACCCTTCTTCCCAGCTTGGTATCATCTGCAAACTTGCTGATGATGGACTCAATCCCCTCATCCAGATCATCAATAAAGATATTAAACAGGACCGGACCCAACACCGATCCCTGGGGGACACCACTGGTGACCGGCCGCCAACTGGATGAGACACCATTCACCACCACTCTCTGGGCTCGACCATCCAGCCAATTCCTAACCCAGCACAGAGTGCTCTCATCTAAGCCACGGGCTGACAGCTTCCCTAGGAGTCTACTGTGGGGGACAGTGTCAAAGGCCTTGCTAAAGTCCAGGTATACCACATCCACAGCCTTCCTCTCATCCACCAGGCGAGTCACATGGTCATAAAAGGAGATCAGGTTGGTCAGGCAGGACCTACCCCTCCTAAACCCATGCTGGCTGGGCCTGATCTCTTGACCGTTCTGCAGGTGCCGCATGATTTCACCCAGGATTATCTGCTCCATGATTTTACCTGGGACCGAGGTCAGGCTGACAGGTCTGTAATTACCTGGATCATCCTTACGGCCCTTCTTGTGGATGGGCGTCACATTGGCCAACTTCCAGTCTTCCGGGACCTCTCCAGTGAGCCAAGACTGCTGAAAGATGATGGAGAGCGGCTTAGCAAGCTCATCTGCCAGCTCTCTCAACACCCTAGGATGGATCCCATCCGGCCCCATAGACTTATGAGGGTCCAAGTGGCTCAGCAGGTCTCTAACTTCCTCCTCATGGATTGCAGGAGGGCCATATTTCACCCTGCCCCCATCAACCACTTCAGAGGGCCAACTGTCAAGCGAGCTGACATCCTTGCTGTTGAAAACTGAGGCAAAGAAGGCATTAAGTACCTCAGCCTTCTCTGCATCTTTGGTTACTATATTTCCCTCCACATCCAACAAGGAGTGGAGGTCGCTGCCGCCCTTCTTTCTACCATTGATATATTTATAAAAACTCTTCTTATTATCCTTAACAGAAGTGGCCAATTTGAGCTCCAGCTGGGCTTTTGCTTCCCTGATTTTCCTCCTACATGACTTAACAACATCTTTGAACATGTCGTGGCTTACGTCCCCTTCTTTCCAACGACGATACATCCTCTTTTTCTTACTTAGTTCCTTCAGAAGCTCCCTACTCATCCAGGCCTACTCATCATAGAATCATAGAATGGTTTGGATTGGAAAGGACCTTAAAGTTCATCCAGTTCCAACCCCCTCTTCCATAGGCAGGGACAGCTTCCACTGGACCAGGTCGCTCAAAGCCTCATCTAACCTGGCCCTGAACGCTTCCAGGGATGGGGCATCCACGACATTTCTGGACAACCTGTTCCAGTCCTTCACCACACTCATAGTAAAAAAATTCTTCCTAACATCAGTGACATCTTTTATGCATGCTGGAGTCCATGGCAGTGTGCAAAAGTGTGACTTTACTCCCCTTCTTTTGCTGCTCCTCTCCTCTGTTGTGCCTACCAGCTGGAAATACAACAAGTGCGAATGGTGTCCTCAGACTGAGGGCTGGTTATTTGTCCGTAGCAACACACCCTCCAGAGAACAGGTTAAACAACAGATGACCTGTTTGTATATGGCTTACCTTAGTGTTTTTCCTATAACTCAGGTAGGACGAAGGTTTCAGACACGTCTTGCAGATCCTGCCAAATAGTTTTACATCATTTTCTTGTGATGTAACTGAAGACAACCCCTTTTTATTTAATTAAAGCATGTGGTGATATCCAAGACAATGAACATCCAAGGTATGTACGACATACGCTTACCTGAGAGGCTTGTTAACGTTGGCTGAAGTTATTAACTTTTTTTTTTTGCATAAAGAAGCCAACAACTGATATACAGACAAGCTGACAATCACAAGTACTGCAGGTACTGTACATTGTTACATAAAATCAGTACAACTCCTGTTAGATACAGCAAACTTCTTTGTATGGATTTATATTATGGAAAAGTCAGTGACAGGGAGTTGGTGGCATGTGATTTTGGAGTTTGCAAAGAAACAAATATAAATAAACCAGTGTCAAGGTTTAGCCCCAACTTGGCTAAATTTCAGCAGTTAAAATCATGCAGTTGGGCTCCCAAATTTCACCTCCCTGCCCCCAGGGGAAGGGAGAGGAAAATGAGAGGAAAGAGGCTTGTGGATTGGAAACTAAAAGTACAGATTTAATGAAATGATGATAATACTAGTAATAATGATAAAAGTAATTAGAAAGCAATGAAATATGTACAAATATGTGAGATCGCACCCCTCGATGACCATACATACAGATGCTGCACAGGGGAATGGGTCCATGGTTAGTAGGGAGCTAAACTCAGGAAGTGGATTCGGGGGTTCAGGGATTCACAGATCCAGGGTCAGAAATCATCAGATAAACGAGGCCCTCACTGGATGTCGGCCATAGCAGAAGAGAGCGAGACCCTCGTGATCTCTCAGTTTTATACTGAGTATGATCTATATGGGATGGAATGCTCTGCTGGTCAGTTTGGCGTCACCTGTCCTGTCCGCCTCTCCCTGCAAGTGCAGCCTTTTTCACTAGCTTGAGGATGGCCTTGGTTACTGGAGAAATAAGTACAAATGCTGGCCTTTCTGCATACCATTGTTCCATGTTACCACTGCTAGAGAGAAACTGTGTGGAAAAAAACATGCAGTGAGCTTTCAGACTGAGCTGAGCCAGAATAAGAATCACTCCAATTAACTCAAACCATAACAACCATCAATATAGGTACTACTCTTAACACAAACCTGTGCGGCTTTTGGTAAGGATTGAATGACTCTGGAGAAGGTTTCAAACCGCCTTATACTACAGATAATCAATCTGCATTGCTATGGATAATGTAAACCTTACACTCCCGGCTTAGTTATATTTTATGCCAATTTTGTAGAACTGTGAATGAAAACCCAGGACAAAATGTAGGTGCCTGCAGTGCACATGCCTAGATTTGAGCTGTTTGAATTAATTCACTTCATAGTCAGTGGAGAAACAAATGTTATTTGTGAGACATGCTTCGTCCAAAACACATTGGCTGAATCCAAACTTATATAGTCTTGTTTCTCTCCACTGACAGTAAAGGGGCCCTGGCTGATCAGTTCATGTGTAGATAAAAACAAAACCCAAAGGCAAAGAATCAACATGGGGAAATGGTTCTATCACATTTTTCTCCATTTTGAAATGCACTTATTTGGTCCTTAAAGAAACTCAATGTGCTTACAAGTTCTCAAACAGAGTAAGAAGTTCTCACACAGTCTCTAAGTTGGCTCCATTTTGTCAGCGGAGCTCACAGGACAAACTGTCTGATTTTACATGACCCATTTAATTTTAATAACTTTCTATCCAGACAGCATTCTTACTTGCCAAAATAGAATATTTCATGAATTACTTAATCAGTGATCAGTACTTACTGACTGGCAGCTTCAGGGAAGGCTGATAGGAAGATGCTCTTAGTTTGTAATACAGGCCTAATATAAGCTTGGAGGGACTCACTATATTTCATCCTATGTTTATCAGCCTTTCCTACCTACTTACATTCCTTTTTTTCAGGTGCCTTTTATTAGGTTGTTGAAAAACCTTGGCAAGTGAGACATGTGACCCTTTGAAAGATTCACAACAGGTATTTACTCTTTCCTTTTCTAACAAATTAGAAAAAACAAACAATACTATAAATTGAGTCACTGCAAGGCAGTAAGAAAGAATAGTTTACTAGTCCATTAGTTTATTATTATCAAAAAGCTACATAGGTCTTAAGTAAATAGCAAGGCAGTCTGTCTGAAGCAAATGCAGTTTGACAAGAACTGGGAAGTAGATACTCAAATATATAATCATTTTTTTGTTTCCTTCTATACTGTCTCTTAGGGGTTATTGTTTAGAATCACTGCCGAGGACAATGTTCAGAAAGAAATGTCTAGCTGTAAGCATCTGACTGTGTTGAAGTGGTCACATAGAAGGCTGGGGCAATAATATATGTCTAAAATATTGTCTTAAAGGTTTGACTGTTAATTGCGATGTGAGATGCTGGCCTGGCTTTCAAGTCATATTCTTCACCAACTGTGTTGCAAATGAACAAAAATACTGGAAGAAAGGGGAAGAATTGCTATTGTCTAACCACAACACTCTAGGAAGGCTGCCATAAAAGTATTATTGAAGCTCTAATTCAGAAATTAGTCTCAGCTACAAATGTATTAGTTTAGCTAAGTCCTCTAGTTGGCAGAATGTCTGTCTTAAATTTCCTGTCATACATGTTGTTGTTTGGGCTGTTACTTTAATACATCATTAGATATTTTAGGAATTGCTTCTCTGTAAGTTAATATGTTCAATATCAACTTGTTAATTAGATAAATTGGTTTTGTATCTTGTTAAAAGTATCTTAACCTTTATATGACTTTATAATTTTATTTCATTACATTTACAGATATAACATTGTTTACAATAGTAGTGTATCCAAGTCTCAGAAAACACTGTAAATGTCTTGTGGGCAGAGGAAAAAAAAAGCCTTTTTCCAAGGGTTCAGTGAAAGGGAACAGATTTTTCTCATGGGCAAGGAAAGTTCATCTAGCGTCTTTCTCATGCATACATTCAGAAAAGTGCTGTGAATTTGCTGTGACTCTCCTCTGGCAGATTTTGCATGGCTGCTGATGTGGCTTGTCAGGGGACACATAGGTGTCCTGTTTTATGGTTCTGGATGCTCCATGGTGACCTAATCACATTTCAGACAGTTAAATGCATGCACATCCCAGAGCTAGTACTGTTAGCACATAAAAGTACATCCGGCAAAATCAAAAATCGCAAACATTTTCAGTCTCTAGAGGTAGTAGGGTAGTAGCTGAGGGTCTTGCTGAAACCATTCTCTCTTTTCAAGCCAGCATCCATAACCATCCATGGGTGATCTCTGCTGGACCCGTCATTTTACACCCTAGGGCAAACTTTTGTTCTTTCAGTTTCTTTACCTCCCTGACTCCTGTTGCTTTTCAGAAGTCTCCAGGGGTGTCTGTAGGTAGTTAGAGGAGGCTGAAGGGGGAAGAAATTGAGGTAGACAGAACACAGCCAATTTCTTCTTTTCTCCAGGTGCACTGGGTATCTCAGCACAGGGAGAGTGGTTTTGGTCAGCCACTTCTCTTTCCCTACCCCTGCCCCTGCTGTCTACTACTTCCTTGAACAGGTCATTACAAAAATAATGACAAGATGGCTTTGAACAGTTGTCCCACAGGACAACTGGACAGTCAGAAATCCCAGAAGTGCTGTTGTAGGAAGACTTGAAGGCTCATCAAGTTTTAACTCTGGACACAGAGTTGAAAATGCCCTTGTGTGGGTCCATTCAGAAGCCATTTCTTAGACCACAGGTACATGCTTGCTTCAAGAGTACCTGGCCTTCCCGCACTGGTAGATGTGAAAGACAACTTCTCTCTGGCTTATGCCAGCAGACTTGTGGGAATGAGCATTCCTGTTCTACATAGCCCAAATGGAAAGGACAAAGCCACCTGCATTTGTCCACAGCCTTATTATCTCTGCTTGTGCTAGTCTGGCTGTACCTCTACCAGGAGGAAATGTTATCGTTAAAAAACCCAGAGAAACCTACCCAGTCACTGAGCAAACCTGCACTATCCCTTGTACAGTGGAGACTCTCTTCTGAACCCCCAATTGGACAAGACTTTCTCTTCTAGTCATCTGCCTTGCTCTTTCTGTTCAACAGCTGTGATCTCTTTTTCTGTGGGAAAAAAGAGGCACATTTAAAACAAAATAAAAACCAGAACACAACACAAACAAACCAAATTAAAGAAAATGTTTTAAAGCATTTCATTATTCACAAGATGTGAGATGGTTTCATGTTTAAAATGCTAATATTATTTCTGGCAATTGGTCTCATGCCATTCTTTTGTTGATTTTTCCAACCTCTCAAAAATTGGAATGAAAATATTTTATTGATGTTATTATCCCTGGGAAAAGCTTGTCAACATGGAACCAGGTTTATGCTGAAAACTCAAAATATTTGGCATGGGGGTTTTTATTTTCCCTTCATCAAAGCAATTATGCAGGGCTAAAGTCTGTTCACATGGAGGCAGTGAGAGATAATGACACAGTTCTTAAAGACGAAGGTGACCTTGAATATATGTGTGCACATATATACAAATATCTCTTTTTGCAAATGATAGTATAATATTATGAGAAAGTCATTACTGTTACATTATGGTAGATTTCTCATATGAAAGCTGAGTGGACACTGTAGGGATGTATACACTATAGAAATGTACATGTCTCTGTGTGTGTACATACATATCACAGCTGTAGTGGTTCTGTGAGCAGGGAGATCAATGAAACCTGATTTTCTATGGGTTTGTGTCTTGAGGTTGAGACCCTATTTGGATTTTCTGAGGTCTCATATGAAACACTGCACTCTGTACCTCAGTGAAGCATTAACCGCAGCTCTTAACTGGCTGCCTATTTGCAGGATACTTTTAAGGACTTAATAGCCTGGGATTTCAATACCTCTGTCAAATATGCTTGGCAAGCTTAAGCATTTGGAGATTCAGAGGGAAGCCTCAGATGTACAAAGAGGAAGCACAGCATCTTAAACTCAGTTTTTACAAAATCAAGCTAAAGCATCATCACACTTACACAAATGGAGCAGAAACATAAAATACGAATTAAAACAGAAACCATGAATTTAAACATAAATATGTAATTTAACAGCTAAAGAAGAAAAGATAAATATGCAGATTAATCATCAATCACACAGGGGAGATTTTCCATTGACTTTCAGTGAGAATTTAGCACCTAATAGCAATTTGTGGCTTTCAAATCTGCTACACAATTTCTTCTGTAATGTGTTTAATGCTTCTCACATTGGATATCTAAAAGAAAAAATCATGCCTATGTCCATGTGCCTGGAGGTAAATGAACTTGAATTTTGGTTGCAGCTGTCAGAAAAAACTTCGCAATTCCATGGGTCAATTTATGTTTCTATTTAAATTTTTAATTAAAATATACTGATTTGTTATGTTGAGATTTCTATGGTTGGTTAAAACCAACATAATACTGAACAAAATCCACTGAGGAACTTATTGGTTCTGGAGCTTAATTTTGGCCTGTAAGAGAGAGGGCAATAGCTCAATGACAACATTGTTTTGACAGAAAAGGCCAGTCGTGAGAGCTTTAAGAGTTTTAATTTCCCTGAGGGGTCATCAGGTCCCCTGCTTCCAAGTATGTTAAAAAGACAAATCAAACTCCAGAGTTTAGTCAGGTTCATTAGCTCTGGCAAATCACTGTTACCACAGAAAATGCATTCTTCCTTGGGTTCGTGTTAAATTAAAAGTTTTGTCATGCACAAAGAAATGCTTTTGGCTGTATTTACATCAGTTTTGCTCCTGTCTTCATGGCCTGGTGAGTTTTAAAAAGGACCAAATGACTAAAGGAAACGCAAAATGAGGTCCATTTAGGATTACAAACACTCCTGCACACACCTATCCACTTGTCATCTGACCAGTGCCATAATTCTAGTTCAAACAATGGCAGAAACAAACCCAGCAGCTCAGGATGCTCTTGAGCTCTCTTGGTTTTGAGCCTTGAAAAACAAGGAGCATGTCCCAATTCCCTGGATGAATCACTGGCAGGACACAGGCCAAGCAGCCACTTGAAGATGCCTTGAGTTCTGAAGCCTGGAAGAGGTGCTGGGGGCAGAGGGGCAGGCGGCAACCCAGAGGGGAAAGGGTCAGATGCTGAAGTGAAGAGGTTCACAAGTCGTCATCAGACAAGCGCGGGCTGAATTAATAGCGGCAACTTAAAGCCTTTCCAGCTATGAGTCACACAAATCACGAAACTACTTGAAAAATTTCTCCTACTCATACATCCCCTTTATCTTTCACCTCTTTCCTCTTTTTTATAGTTATTCTCCTGTTCTGCTCTCTTTCAAGTCACACGCTGTGCTGATCTCCTGCTTCCTCTTTCCCTATTCCCCTTTTGGTATCTTTCTGTTGCTGAGCGTATGCTACATTTTACAGGCCTTTCACATCTTGGAAATGCTGCAAGCAGTGCTTCTGAGCTTAAGTCACTGAATATTTGGTCTATGTGATGACATGGTACTAAACCAGCTGGAAATCTTTCTTTCAATAAAAAGGAAGTCTTCAGACTTAAAAAAAAAGGAAGTCTTCTGACTTAAAAAAAAAAAGGGATGCCTGACCCACATACCTGCTCTTGATGTATATAGCTCTGATAATTGATTTATACTATTTATATCCACAGTAAGCTGGCAATAGCCAACATTTAAAACACAACCTACTCTTTGATCAGGTGCAAGGGAGCTAACAACTCATAAGCCCGAAGCTGGTCATTCAGCCAAAAAGCAGAACCTGACGTGCTCTGAGGGTGAACAGATTGGTTTTGTTTTGGAGTTGAATGAACCGATGAGGAATTTCAAAGCAGAAGAATGTGAGAGGTGCCTGGACTTCTGCAATGTGCATCTCCAATCCACACCATGGTGCTTGGATGGTCACCTGCCACACCTGGACTGTGGGTGAAGTGATAAGGGGCATACGTGTTCCTTCTTGGGACCAGGGAACATGCCTTGAAACTCCTTTGAAGCACTGAAGCAGCAGGATTGTGCAAAGCCTTCCCAGTCCTACTTGGTTGTTGTGTCATTGCAGTAATAAAAATCGTCCAGGCCAGACTACCCTATATGAGGGTCCTGAGAACTGTCTCAGAGCATGACAGAGGCAGTCTGCAATTCATATGCATTGGGCCTCAAGGAACATTCAGCAAATTAAAGTTTGTAGGATACGATTGTCATGAGAGCATGAGACGAGTCTTGCAGAAGGGGCCTTCCTTTGAGGTTCATCTGGATGTGGTGCAGGAGGTGGGCAGCACACAGCTCACCTCCCCCTGCATAAGAGAGGAGGTGTTAAGAAGAAAAATTTGCTTTCTTCTTTCCTGAAGAGGTAGGAAGAATAAAATTAACTCAGTTTCTGAACAGGCAGAAAAGCATCGCCTCTCTGCCCCCGCTCTGGCAGGACCACCTAGGGAAGGGAAAGTGGTGTTTGGCTGGCTGTACAATGAGTGTTGTTGCTTTGGAAAAACCTTGTTTTCACTTGAACACCTCCTGCTAGGTCAGGGAGAGCAAATATTCAAAAAGGACTGCTGCAAGCAGCTGGCTCAGGATTGCTGCCTGTCGATGGCTTCCTCACATCTGGCTCCTTGCACTCCAGTACTCCACTATTGTATTCCTGCACTACATATCTTCACTTCATGTAGGGAAAACCGAAGTGGCATCTACCCATTATTCTGATAGAGTCAAGGATACTTTAATATACCTAATCTTTAAGTCCAAATGAGAGATTATTATGCTTTGTCAGGAAATGTCTGATTCCAGATAATTACTTTTTTGCAATGATCTGCTTAAGAACTGATATAAAAGCCTATGGGCATGAAATAACTTGTATTGTTTTTACTGCATTTATTTTGATTGTGCTACACCATGAAAGAAAAACAAACACATTTGAAAAAAAGCAGACACTCCCAGGCTCCACATCTGCAAAGTTACATTATTTGCTTAGGTCCAGACTCTATCCTGTATCCCATATTTATATGAAGTCTTTTGCAAGCCAGAGAGCAAAACCTTGTCCAGACTTGACTCTGTGAGGTGTATTCAAAACTATATTTCCTGCTAGAAACATTGAGAGAGTATCTTCATAGTTTTGATTTATATCAGACAAAATTAAAGGTGTTTAATCTGGAGGACTGGAAGTTCCCCAGTGCCTGCACATGGTCAGTGGCTCTGATATCTCTTTTGTGTTACTGTGGCTGCCTGTAAGGGACAGGAAATCCGCAGTCAGCTGGGGTTAAACCTGTCAAGAATAGGGACTACATTCCCACAGAGTTCTGCTCCTACTTCACTGACAGTTCATTGAAAGCAAAATACTCTGAACACAACATTTTGGGTGCAACAAACGGGGTTTTTTGGTAAAAGACTGTTTTGCCAAATATTTCCTGACGAGATCTAGTTTTATTCTCTGCACCCCTCCCACTCTCTGCTTTTTCCTGTGAGGAAAAACAACAGATATCAGACTCATTAACCAAGCTAAATCTTCTGCAACTTAAAAAGAAAACCAACAAAACGATACAAGATTTAGTTTTAAACAGTTCCTATCATGACCTTCCTGAAAACTGGAATGATCCAGACCAGAAAGGCCTAACTATTATCCACTTCATTTTCCTGACAGTTGTTAGTCCAAAATGTTATCTGGCAGCTGATAATTTTTAAGCGCACTGCAGAGTATATTTATTTCTCTTTTGACCCTGTTCACAAGTTATACTTATCTTGCTTAGTTGAAAAGCAAGTAGGAAATTCTGAGCACTACCGTAACTTTACCCTTTCTTAACATAAACAAATCAGTCCTGGTTGTATCCTACTCTGTGACATTAAGCCACACTTTATTGAGTTGTCTTACTGTTGTTTGTATTGTAGCAGTGCCTAAAGACTCAGAACGACACCACGGTCCTTTTTGTGAAGCTCAGACACTAAGGATGCATTATTCTTTTGGGTGCAGATACACCTCTCCTCATAATTACATCCTGAGCTGTGACAAAGTGGCTGCCAGGCAACACAGCTGTCAGAACCACATTTCAGGACAGCTGGAGAGCACAAATCAAGTGAAATAATAGAAATGTTTGGGACACGAGACAACGCACAGAACAGCCTGTTCTCTCCATGTTCCTCATGCCTGATTATGCAGCGTGGCCTTTCCTAAAGCATAATTATGGCATAATCCCACTTGCCCTTGCAAAAGGGCTGGCATTGATGTCACCAGTTGGGGCTCTCAGATCTCTCTGGTGTTTTGCTGTCTGCAGCACACTTTTCATCTGAATCAGGGCTGTCACATTCCTGTCCCTTTTCAGTGTTTTGTGTCAGCAACAGGTATCATCGATGCACCATAACACTCTGCTAAAATATGAATGCTTTTTACACTTAACTTTTCAGATTTGGCTTTATGTAATGGGAAATAACAGGTGGTACCAGCAGGGAGGAGGTGTCTACAGAGTGTGGCTGTAGCAAACCTCACCCTTTTTGCGAGTGTCTGGGTCAGCCTGATTTGTGCTACTCCTGGAGTCACGTGCGTAGGATGCAGTTAAGCTGATTTAATGATGGACAGCCACTGAAAGGAGCAGTTTGCTTTGCCTCACTTCCAGGTCTCTGCCTTCCTCGATCCTGCAGACAAGATGGATCAATTCAGCTGTCTGGCCAATGGAAAATCCATTATTTTCTGAGGTGTTATTTTCCCACCAGATTGATAAGCTGTCTACAGTCAAATGGGTACCAGATCCCACATAGGGGATGTGAAGAGAGTACACATCTGTGGGTTTGTAGGCACGATCACCTTTTTGCAGCAAGCCTGCTGTCAGGTCAGCATAGCTGAAAGACCAGGATCCTGCTGCTGCGTTCAGATGGCATACTGATGCTGGAAGGGGCCGTTCTGCATCTCAGCACCCTGACATAGGCTGGGCACATCTGCCACCTCCCTTCCACTATGGGTACCTCTGCGATTCCAGAGGAGTTCGTTTAGGGAACACTTCAGCGAGCAAAAAAATATTCCTTTTTTTTGCAAGGTTAGTTTCATGGTTAAGCCGGTTCCCTGCAGAGCTGGATGAGTACTAAGATCAACCCTGAAACCAATGGGACAGGGTGGCAGCTTTCCATAACACGTCTGTGAGATTGGCGTAATTTATAATGTCATTTACTGAGACATTTAGGCATGGAAGAATTCACCTGGAAGAGCAGGTCAGTCTTACATGTAGCTATGAGGCAGAAGATATATGGGAATGCAAGGAAGCCTCACCTTGCATTCAGTTTTCTAATGTAAATAGATGAGAATAAAGTTTGGCAGAAAGGAAGAATCACCTGTACCACTGAGGTAAAAAAGGCAGACTCCAGAGATTGAATAAAGCCCCTATAATTCAAGGTACTGGATTCTAGACGAGTGCCTTGAATACATCTTTCTTCTTTATACAAAGAATAAAGGAACTGGTTCCTGGCATCGAGAGTCCCCTTCCAGGGATTACCTGAATGACTGGAAGCAAGCCATTCACCTGGGGCAAACCACTGAGTGTCTCCAGTATCATTGCTGACATGGAGAACAAAACACCAGATTAGATCAAGAATCCACTGGGAAAGGAGAAAGAAATCACTTCACCTCTTAGAGCCATAAGTCAGTTCTGGAGTTCATGGGGTGACTCGGGCAGGTGGGGACCCTGGGAGACCTCCAACCCAGATAGGTTCAGTTCGGGGCTTTCCTCCAGAAGCAAGCAGAGACCACCCAGCTCCTGGAGGAGCCCGAACCCCTCTCTCCTCATCTCGGACCCGCTGACTCTCACCCGTGTCCTCCCCCGGGGGTCTGTGCAGGGCGCCGGCCACCGGCAGAGGTGGGGACACGGCGTGGGCGTCGGTCCCCGAGCGCAAAGGAGTTAACAGGACTTTCTGCCGCTTCCCGCCCGCGCCTCCTCCACCCTCCTCATTACCTGCACTTTATCACTGCTGGGGCCGCGGGGCGGAGGGGCCGGCAGGGCTGCCTGCACTGGTGGCGGGGACCGCGGGGGGTGTTTGCAGGTACCAAGGGGGAGCGTGCGGGAACCAGAGGGAGGTGTGCGGGGACCAAGGGAGACCGTGCGGGGACTAGGGGCAGGTGTGTAAGCGCCAAGGGACAGTGTGCAAGCAGCAAGAGAAGGTGTGCGAGCGCCTGCCCGTGTGCCTCTCGCCTGGGGGTGGGAGCGGGGCTGGGGCGACGCGAGGGGAAGGCGGGCAGAGCGGGTGTGCGCGCCGCAGCCCGGCAGGGATGCGGAATGGCCGTGGGCTCCGTGAAGATGCCGTCGCCGTGTGAGGGCGCGGAGCTGGCCCGCAGCTGGAGCCCCGGCGGCGGCGGAGCAACCCACGAGCAGCCGCCGCCGGTGCAGCTGCGGCAGAAGCTGCGGGAGCTGCCAGCGCTGCTGCGGAGCGGGCTGACCCTGCGGAGGAAGAGCGCCGGCGGCCGGGTGAGTAAGCCCAGGGCAGGGTCCTCCCCGACTCACTCTGCCCTGCCCTTCCCTGCCCTTTCCTGCCCTCCGCGGGGACCGGAGGGAGGGAGAGCGATCGGGCATCTCCGTGTCGGGGTCGGCACCTCGGCACCGTCCCTGTGTGTGTGCGTTGTGTGTGGGGCCCACCTTTGGTAAAATATGAAATATCAGTAAAGGGTGAGTGCACGCCCCTGTCTCGGTCTCTGGGTTCCCCATGTGGCTCTTCTCTTCCCTCCGTGTGGCAGAACTCATGTGTGCCAGTGCGTGCTGTCGTCTGACAGGAGATGCTGCACAGGTGTGCTTAGACACATGTGCAAATGTGTGTGTTAAACGTGTGTGTGTTTGTGTGTTAAAGCTGTGAACGTCCCCTTCCCTGGAAGGGGTCTTGAGCAGCCCGGTCTGGTGGGAGGTGTCCCTGACCATGGCAGGGGTGTGTATGGGGTGTGGTGGAATTGGATGGTCTTTAAGGCCCCTTCCAACCCAAAACATTCTTATGACTGTGACTTCAACATGCCCTGGAGCCTTTGAAGCTGGGCACACTCGGCTCCCAGCCTCACATGCCTCCAGAGACTGAGGCTGTGGGGTTCAGAGGGGAGGGCATTGTGGAAATTCCTAGCCAGATTTTGCTCAAATTCACTCATTTTTGGGAAACACTGGTGGTACGGCTTTACCAAGCAGGTAGTGCCCTTGTGAAATAGAGCCTGACACTGTCACAACTGGGAACCACAGTGGTGAGCAGCCACTCATGCCCATTAAATCTCCCACTAGTGACTGGAGCCATATCACAGGGGTGGGATTGCCATCAAGTCATGACAAATTTGAAGGCTGCAACCCACCATCTGAGTAGTCAAAACAAAGGGGTTGGGTTTATCTCTGTGGGCTTGGGTTTGTTGTGTATGTGGGGAATCAAGCGAGCTGCTGTGTAGTGCGGGGAGAGAGGAGAAGTCAGGATGGTGTGTATTTGTACCCTCATCAACTTTGCAACACTTTACCCATGTAAATAAAGGCTTTCTCTGCATGGAGAGATTGTTGTGAAATATAGTAGGGTATGAATTTAGAACCAAACTTCCTGGCTGAATGCTTTGTTCTTAGGAGATATACAAACAAAGAAGATAAATAGGATTCAGGTAGCATAAAAATTTACAGCAGGATAGTTGTTTCTGAGTAATATTTTGAATCAAATTACTATTCTTGATTAATTTCTTTCCTCGAATGAGTTTAACAGACCAGTAACTTGTCTGTATGGAGATGTATAATCATTTTTATTGTTCAGAAATAGTAATCCACTTGATGAGTATCCGTATGAACAG
This sequence comes from Dromococcyx pavoninus, assembly GCA_033558185.1. Lineage (NCBI taxonomy): Eukaryota > Metazoa > Chordata > Aves > Cuculiformes > Neomorphidae > Dromococcyx > Dromococcyx pavoninus. The sequence goes on along the minus strand of JAUMJL010000998.1, from coordinate 417,829 downwards.
AGAGCTAAGGGCATGCAGTTAATTTGAAATAGCGAAGTCTTGCTCTGCCCTAACAGGATGTTTACAAGAGATATCTTTCTTGCAGTGAAGATGAGACCTTTTCTGAACTGAGTTTAATTTGTTCCAGTTTAAAAGCATACTATCAGAGAAGTGGAGTAAGTGTCCAGTGAGGAGGTGAGAAGCAGCATGGAACTGCTGCTGGTAATTATGTTCATTTGCATGCTCAGCCTGCAATACTGTTTTAGCAGAAGAAATCTGTGATGCTTCAGGTAGACACTATGCAGAGCAGGCTTAGGTTTATCCTTGTGCTGATTTCTCACCACTACTGAAATAATTTAACAAGTGAGTGGTATGAGTATGACAGTTACTCTGTAAATATTTGGAGTGGGTGAGTTAACACCCTGGTGAGAAGCTTGGGTGGCTTCTGGGTCATGCTGCTCCTCAGATGTTCTTGCTGAAGGCTTGGACTTCATATCGTCCCAGCTCAGGCTCTGCCTGTCTTTGCTGATCCACTGCGTTACAGACCAGCAAACACAGCATGACAGATCTAGTGATGGTGTTGTCTGAGGCTTCACCTTCCAGTACCCTGTGGGTCATCTTGCAAAGTTTTTCTTCAACTGTCTGTCTTGGTAGGAAGAAGGCTGGAGGGAGGATGGTGAGTTTGTAGGGCAGTCTGGAATCAGCTCAGCAAATCTTGGATCGGTAGGCAATGCTGTGTGAAGATGCTGTATTACTCCAGCAGGACCTTCCGGCATGGTCTTGTATGGAGAACAGGACTGCTGTGCTTTCCCATCTTTGGGTTTGCAGGGATTCTCCTGCAGCTGGAATTATTCAGCAGTGCAGGTGTCCAGTGGGGTGTTCTGAGGCACAGGTGGTGCCAGGAGTCCAGTAGTGATGTTAATGTCACTTGTTCCCTTTGCAAACAAAGTGAGATGAGTCAAAGGTCACTCCAGGGAGCAGTCTGGCTCTGTCAGTAGTGTTCCGTGTTCATTCCTGTCCAATCCATATCTGTGCCTTTTCTTCCCAGAAATGGAATTTTAGGACCATGACACTTCTCACATAGTTCTCTTTGATGCAGAGAATAACTTCAACTCCTGAAAATGACAATATTTGGGAGAAGGAAGGGATATAAAAGCATAATAAAATGTGGTATCTTTAATTAAAAAAGCCTTAAAATAAGATTAGAAGAAGGTTCAGTAACACAAATATGAAACAAAGATTCTTTTTTTTTTTTAGCTCAACAAAGTATTTCAAGTTAATCCAAAGTTAATGTTGGAGGATTTTGTTTGCTGATGAAATCTCCATTCCCTCTTTCCCTTTGAAAAAAAAAATTAGTCTGATCTTCCTCTCCAGTGACATTTTCTTTGTACTTTTTTGTTTGTTCAAACACCAGGCTGAGAGTCTTATTTGTCCAGCTGGTTTCATCAGAAATGTTGCTCACTTAGGTGAGCTGTTTTCAACTAAATGCTGACCAGCTGAAATTCTGGCTTGTTTAATTTCCTAGAAAAATATTATGACCCCTGAGCTGACGTGCTGAGGGACTGCCTGCAGTGCAGTTTGCTTCCTCATCTATAAAGCAGGGGTAGTCTGAATGCATGCAAGCTTGGGGACTGTGGATAATAAAATATAATGGAAATGTTAGGGGTGCTATAATTGTTCTAAGGATGTACTTCACTGCATGCTGTTCAAATACTTCCTGTGGTGGAAGGGGGAGTAGTAGTAGAAGGTAGAATACAAAAAATGGAATAAATTTTGCAAACCAGTATGGGGTGGTATTTTTTCTTTTAAGTCTGTTTGGGCTTCTCAGTCCTCGGCCCTTGGCATTGGGCTGCCTGATGACAGATAAAACTAACCTTCACTTACATTGCTAGGGAAGCAATGCTTTTTTTTTAAAGTCCTGTACTTTGAACTGGACGTTGGCCTTGTCCCTGGTGGTGGTTTTTCTTAAATTCGATCTCAGGGCCAGTGCAGCACAAATGTCCAAGACAGCACTGGGGGTTAAGGTACTTTTGCACAGTGAGCTGCGATGTGTGGCTTTTGTTCCTCATTCTCTGCTTGGTGCTTTGTTTCTGCTGGATAAACAGCAGAAAATGATTCAATCTTTTACTATAGTGGTTGTGTGTGTCTGTCTGTCAGAGCTTGTGCAGAGGCAGAGGAAGGATCTGTTGTGGTGGGTCACTGTACCCTGTGGAACTGTTCCTCTCTGCCATGTGCTTTCTCAGAATTTTGGAAAGTGGGACTCTTCTGTTTCCTAGTTTGTCTGCTTGAGGTATGTGTTAAGTGTCCATGTAGTAAGCATGAGTATTTTGGTTATGAAATGTTCTTCCCGGTGCTTGTCAAAGATTTCTTCCTCTCCTCCCCTTCTTCTTGTTATCCCTGATGAAATACAGGTCCCTGCCCCTGGAAGCACTGGGAATGGGGTCCAGGCCAACTCTCCATGGGACAACTCTACACAGCTGACTCTCTGCAAGGAGTACTCTACGTGGAGAGCCCCTAACCTTAACTTTCACCACAGAGGGTTGGCAGCTGTGGCAGTTCACCACGGAAAGTTGTTTCATTCTGCCAAGAACATCAGCAGCAGGGTCCTGCCGGCAAATCAGTGCAGCGGTCACTCCATGGTGCCGAAAATCCTTTTCACTACACTCAGTTGGACTCTTAATGGAGCTAATGCTGCTCTTGAGTGCCTCCTGGAAAAGGAGGGAAACAGAGGTTGGAGGAAGAATTACATTGTGCATACATACACACACAAGTTATTAATGACCTCTTCTGCTTTCTAGGTTCACATTTCCACACAAGTAAAATGCTGTTGTTACACATGAGCTCTTTGTCACAGTAGTGGAGCTGGAGAACTGTTTGAATGTCTTGGTGTCGAACTCTGTTACATTGATGTTGCTGGCCTGTACGGACCTTCACCATGGTTCATGCCTTTTGGCTTGATTGAAGTTGAACAGGTACCAGGCTCATTTTCTTTTTGGAGAGCCTGTAATGACTTTTTTGAGGTTTTTAGAGGTCTTCAGGTCAGGCAAATGTTCTCAGACTGTCTTCACCTTAGCTCTGTTTGGAGTGACAACTTTGCTGTATATGTATGTCAGGCTGCAAACTGACTGCAGGATTACAGGTTGAAAACAAACCACAGGAGTTAGGGTATGGATGCTAAAAGTTTACATGAGTTCAGGGTGAGATTGGGGAAGTTCACGGAAGATAAATGTATTGAACATACATAATCCTTATCAGGCACAGAAGGTTCTCGAGCTGAAAATAGCTGAAGGGTTGGAGCATAGTAGAGATATCTATCATACATTCTGGCACTGGCAGTTGTCATGCTGTTGGAGACAACTCCTCTTTGGCAGGGGGAAAAAAAAGCAATTATATGCAATCTGTTTTAATTAAATGAAGTATCCAAACCTCTCAACCTACATTTTGCTAAACTTGTATTCATCTCTTGTTAGGAAGCTTTGAGTTGCTTGTGTCATTCAAGTTACTTTCCTTTAATCAATTCGTCCTGCGACTGAGGAAACCATAGTGTTGTACATGAGGTTTTGCCAGGATGTTTAGAAACTCCCTCCTGGAAATATGTATAAATTCCTTCCATCACTACATTACGTTGGTTGTTGATAGTTACATTTTGATTGAGCCAAATGTATAGGTCTACCTTATACTCAAGTGATCTTCCTACCAATGACTGATGTTTACAGCAGTCCGTATTCTTGTTGGCAGCTTCTCATCTTAGTAGTGCTGGAGTGACCTTGTCTTTCTTGCTGCTGAATTACTGTCTATTCCTAATATTTCAGCCCTTGAAGCCACCTAATCTTCCTGTACATCATTCTGTTTACATTTTTGTTTTGACAGTACCTCTAATTGTGGCCATCAAAACATTTCATTAGCACCTTTATTCTCGTTTGAACAGTGTTGTTAATGAGAAGAGGAGAAAAAAATCAGCAGAAAAGTTGCTCTGGTACCTTTTTTTTATATGTACTATAGAGGCTTTAATTTTGGGAATTTCTCCTGCATTAACAAGATGTGGTGTTGTGGTGTATAGATGCTGTACTGGCTGAAACTGGTGCACAAAAATACTGGATTGGGTCAGTGAATCAAAAGTTTTACTGTCAGAAGCATTATTGAAGTAAGCTGCTTGATATTGGTGGCTTTTTACTTTAAAGCCTGCCATAGAAGTTCTATTCAGTAACTTAATATCCCCATCACTTCGACAGTTACCATGTGACTGAAAATAGTCATAGTAAGTAGTCTTGAATTTTTCTTGTTGTGATGAGGCTTATTATGTGTTCCTGCTAAGATTAAGATAATTGTCTTCATGGTATCCTTTAACTTGTCAGGTCTGTGACTGGTGGTGGCACATGAAATGTTGAATAATGAATAAAATAGCTTAGTGACAATGACCACAGTAGGTGATGGGGAAATTCAGTGTCTCTTGTGTTTATTTGCATAATAATTTGTTTCATAGTCAGTGTTCAGTGAATTACTAAATTGAGACTACTTCTTAATTAGCCTGTGTGTTATGACATCTGAGAAATTCTGCCTGGGTTTGATTAACTACAGTTGAATGAAATGGAAGGCAAATCCACTCTTCGGCCCTAGAAAGTAACCTGATAAGTTTTGCAGAATGCAAACTTATTTTTTTCCTTGAGGCTGAGGATTAATCTTGTTCCCAGGATGATGCCCACTGCCTGTGGTCTTACACTAGCACTGGATGTGAGGCTGGAAATGCCTGAACTGGCATCTCAGCTTCTTTCTAGCATCCCTGGGAAGGTCCACGTGCAGCACTAGTAGGTGCTGCTGCCAGCACAATGGGAGGAGATGCCATCATGTGGCTTGTGCCCGTGGAAAGTGTGTAAAATTGACATTGATCCTTTGACACAGAAAAAAAATGCAGCAGCTTCCTCTAAGCTATGGGACAGGTTATGAGTTTCCTTCTTCTGTTTTGGTAAGTCCCTCTTTCACCCACAGTCAGCTGGTACAAAACATGGTCTTGTCTTTAACTCCTTGCCCACATTGCAAATGAAGCTCAAGCTGAAAACACCTTGAGTTAATTTTTCCCATACTCAGTCTTTAGTTGTTACTTTTATTTTGTTAGTAATCAGACCTTCAGTTAGGGACTCTGAAAGAAAGTATCAATCAGTCCTACAAGTTTTTGTAATTCTGGTTGAACAAGGATTTCACTACATTCATTTTTGGTTTTGCTCCTGTTCCTAGGGGACATAGCCTGCAGATCCTCAGATGTATTGCTGCCGTGTGTGGTGTGGAATCCTATCAAGGAAATCTTTGTAGGAAATAATATCAACTCCATTGGAATTAAAAGAAATGTATTTGAGTATTTGCAAAATTTCTGCTAGTGTTACATCTTGATGAAAGACTTGATTTAACTGTGAGCTGATTGCCCCCTTAGTTATATATTTAAAGGGAAGTAAGCAAAATTCAGTTTGTGGAATTGTATACTCTAATTTGCTTTGTTGCAAACCTGCATTATTGGTTAATTCACACTAGATTTCCCAGCTGCCAGGATGAATGAACAACACCACACTGTACAATTATGACAAACTCTTTTAAGGTTTGTATTCAGATGTTGTTATGGCCACAGTGATATGAATTCCATTTATGCTGTGAGGAAATTGCAAAACAAGCTGGGTATTTTTGTTTTGATGAAAATGCTGACAATAGGAGGCGATAGCATTTTAAAAGCAGGAGGGGGAAAAAGAATGCAGAAAGTGCCTTATTTTCAACCTAATTCATGGAAAATTGTACTAAAACAGATGTTTTATCCTTAATATAGAACAATTAACATAATATTTCACATATGGGAAAGAAGTAGCTTGTTCTTGATACTTATACTATGTTAACTTTATGCTATACAACTTGCTTATTCAGTTATAGCTGACATGCTCCTGCCCTCCCATGGTTTCTGACTTCTCCCTGGCTGGGTGTTGAGTGTAACTGCCAGCATATGAAATGATGGGATTCAGTACATTGCCTTTGGTGTGGCTCTGCTGAACTACTGAAGACTTCAGATGGGTCTCACCATGTTCCTGTGCCTGGTCACCATTCACCCAGGTGCTGTAGGTCAAGTCACGAAGTCACCTCCTTGGAATGTGAGCCATCTTTTGTTAGGTGTTCATATAATGTTTAGCATTTGTTTGGGCTCGATATGGTGCTGTAGGATTGAAAATAAAATGGGACACCTTTTAAGACTGGACAGAGCAGAGCGATAGTGCTTTGTTCTTGTGTAGTCCCTCAGGTCTGACTTATCTGGAACATTTGTACATTGCTCTGCTCTTTGTGCACCAACTCCAAACCCCTTTTCCCCCAAATCAGGCTGCCTGGCACATCCTGTAGTATTCATACGCATAGGTCCATTTCAGTGGAATATTTTAGTGTCTGCTATATAAACTTCATTAATATGACACCTTTTAATCTGAACATTTTTCATTATATCTGTGTTTTTGGCAGAAGTTTAAGGATAAAAATGAAGTCATTTGGACTATAAAGTTAAAAGTCATGGAAGCAAGATGTGAATATTTTCAAGTTCCAGGTGTAAAAGGTAGCTATTCATAGTTATCACGATGTTTTTGTATCTCAGTTAAATTATGGTTTGACTTGGGTTAGTCTGACCTTGTAAAATGATCTACTATGGCTGTTGTATTAAGCTAGGGTCAATTATTGGATTTAAATACTATAGTACACAGTTTGTTCAGATAAATCCCTTTTTCATAAGATATTTTCCTGAAGAGGACACAGCAGGCTAACTGATTAAAAGTCAATATACTTTTTATAGAGCAAAAAGAAAATACTTTGCTGATAGAGGGGGGGAAAAAACCTTCAGTCTATATAAATGCCAGTAAAGCCATATTCATAGCATCAGTAATAATTTTTTGCCTTCAGTTTTAGAACTAAATTAACCCATTAATTAAACTATGGATGATTTTTAGTTTGCCTTTTTTAATTTAAAATTTAATTTAATTTAAAAATGCAACTTTCTTCCTTGATTACGTGCTTCCTGAACGTCGTACCTAGCTATTTATGTGGCTGAGACATACATCGGCAACATGACTTAGAGCACTAAGGAAAGAAATTGTTCAGAGGCTTCCCAGCACTCTTGTTGCTTATTTATGGAGTGGGTTTTATGTATGTAGCATTTTGAGCATCTCTGCAGGCTGTGGAACAAGCAACACGAAGGAAGGGGCTGCGGCTGCTTACAGGGATACTACTGATCGAGGCAAAGTATGCCAGACATACAGTAGCTACTGTACTGAGATACAGTAGATGGTATGTGCTCTGCAGCTCAGTACTGAGGAGCAGTGATCCAGAGGTAGTACTGCATTTTGGATCAAGCTCCCTCCCCCCTAAAAAAAGCTCCAACAGCAACAACAACAACAAAAACCGCCACAACAGAAAACTGAGGTCCAGAGCACTTGTGAGCATCAAGAATTTACGATGTTACTTGGGGTAGGGAAGGGGAAGAACAACAGGTGTTTGGGCTTTGTATATTTGTTTTCTTAAGATGATAAACATTTAATTGTGGTTTTTTTGGCCAAAGTCTGGTGGAGAGAGTTAGACTCAGTGATCCTAAAGCACTTTGTAATTTCAGATGGATGTGGTAATCATTTGCTGTCATAGAACTGCTACTGCACACTTAAACAGATGCTCCATTTCATCCCATAGGTCAATGCACTTCAGTGACGCATAAATGGATTTTTAAAAAATGGAAAGAAGGGGAGAAAAACAATGCACACGCATGGTTAGCTCTGAAAGTCGCAAAGCTGTTGTTTACTGGATGGCTGAAGGAATGAGCGAAAAAGAATCCCTTAGATCTGGTCTGGGTCCCAGCTTGTGTACAATCCAGTGCTTTGTTGCAGTTTGCCATTTCTGCAGTGCCTGAAGCCTCTTAGCAGTGAAAGTAAGTCTAGGGGTGTAGGCTGTGAGTCTGTTGCTGAATCTTTGTTGCAAGACAAACTGAAACTTGTGGTGTTTATTAAGGAAGGCCAAAGTCATGGGAGATGCAAGTCCTAAGGGAATAAAAGCAAAATCTAGTCTTTAGCTGTCAAAGAAGAAAGGTGAGGATGCAACATATCCCAAGCTTAAGTGTTTCAGCTTAAGAAGGATAAACTACAACATCTGTGCATGCAAGCAGTGAATTATAGATTAGGACTCTTTAAAGTAGTCTTTCTCAGCATTTGTTGGAAAAAATAGTTGAGATACAAAATTTAATAATTCTACTAGTTTACCTGTTACAGATGCTTTTGAAAACTTAACCAGTTTTTAACTTCTGTTCAGAAAGAATAGCATAATCATGTCTAAAAATGGAACTTGGATACTTTAAAAGCTTACAACATACATGCCATCTGTCAGCTCGAAGAGTGTTTACAAATGATTAAAAGACCTGTTCTTTTTATTACTCAGTATCCACATTTATGAAAAAGATTGATAAAAGGAGTTAGCCTTTTAGAGTATAGTTATTCATAAATATTGTCTTTGTAATTGTCTTTGACAGCAATTGCTGGAATAAAGTGCATAAAATGCAAAATAATAAAGGCAGTTAAATGAATACCTCTTTATTTATATTTTTATTATTGTGTTGAAGGATACAAAGAGGAACATTCAGCAGATATTTAATTTCTTGTTTTATCTCATTAAACAGACAGTCTCCAAACAAATGTGTTTCAGATTAGTTTTACTGAAGCTATTTATCTAATTATGGCTTTCATTGCACTTGAATGAATGGCTGCAAATCAATAGGTCTCTTAGGTTGCCAGGACATGCATTAAAACTGGTGAGTCTCCAAGCTGAATAGCAGGAGTGATGCCTCTTGTTTTTTTTCCATTGAGATGTCTGTCCTCAGTCCATACAGTGTTTAAATAAACTGAGAATTTATCTGAACTCCTGCTTAAAAAATCCCATTTTTGAGTTCATCATTCGCAATTCAATGTGCCTATAAATATTTACATTGTACTGGTAGGTGTTTTATTAAAAAACCCAAATCAATTCTTTTAGAGGAAGCTGTTGTAGATACCAAATATACTGTAGCCAGTGAAAGTGGTGGTTCATCTAGTAGTACATCAATAAGTTTTAAAGTTGATCTAACAAGTAACTGTTTTAGCCACAGGTATAAAGTTTTTTGTGCTTTCAAGAGAGTGTAGGGGCAAATGTGTAGTCTGCCTTTGCTGGTTTATACTCTGATACTTGGAAGTCATTGCCATCAACTATTGTAATTACAACTTTTCATGTCACCCATATATAAATACAGCCTTTTAATGAACCTGGCTAGTATTTTTGCTCCAGAGTAATCTTGGAACTCACATTTACAGAGCTTGTCTATGGCTTTTTGTGATAATGACTTTACAAGGGAAAGAAAAATGTTTTGGTGTATTTGTTGTTAATGAAAGCATCTCTTTTTTTTTTTAATTAGTTTTGAATATCTGACCTCTAATTTCATTGACCCTGCTGCAGTTCTTATGAGGCAGGGAACTTCCAGCTTCCGTACAGTTATTTTTTATGTATTCTTTTATACAGGTGCTTTTAAAGCAAGCAATCCCAGTCTCTCTAAATGACTCTTTCCATGCTGTAATCATTTTTGTTACCTTGTTATGAACTCTGTCTAGTTTTGCAGTGTCCCTTTAAACTCGTGATGGCCTGTGCTGAATGTGATATTCTAGATGAGACTGCACTGCTGATTTATATGAATCATGCAATTTCCTCCCTGTCTCCATCATGTAGGCTTTTCATCCTAGCAATTTGCTATGTTTTTGGAGTTCCTGGTGGCACAGATTAGTTTTTTACTGAAATGTCTTCACAGCAGTTCAGGTTGCTTTCTTTATGTTAATATAGTTAAATTTAAACCACGTATGTCGTCAGCATTTTTTCCTTCCAATAGTTGTTACTTTGCACTTGATGTGGATAAACACAATTTAATGTGGAATTGTCCACTCACCTTCCTTGACTAAGTCCATCTGAAGTTGTTTATAGATTTTGACTAGTCAAAATCATATAAACAAAACTTGCTTATCTTTATACAAATATGTTTTATTGAATGGCATTCAGCCTCTGATATATAATTGGGACATCTTTGTATTTTCATTGTCTTAATGGAAACAGCCTGTTTAATCCCGTTCTTTTCCTTCATTACTTTGCTATTTCTTGATCATTTGCAGTATTTTGTCTCTCCAGAAAAGGCTGCTTTAGCTTCTTTAGAGGAGTTCTGTGTGTTAGAGTGAGTCTATACTATGTTCTTGAGGGTGCCAGTACAACTGTAGAGCATTGCTGCTTTGATGGTCTCTGAACATTCAAGAAAATCAGCTAATAACATGTCAGTCTTGACCTCGTTACAAGATACTGTGTCAAAGATTTTCCTGTTCTTGTAAGAAATTTAAGTATGTTGATGGCTGGTGAAGCTTCTGTTCAGTGGGTGGACAACTGTTTGGAAGACTCTACACAGACCACTTGCCAACAACTTTGTCAAATCACCTCTGAGCAGGGCTGTGCAAAAATATCTCCTGGCTCTGCTGCTATCAGCACTTTGTTTAAAAACTGCAGTGATGGAGTTTATTCTTGAGAATAGTCTTGTAAGAATCCTTTATTAAAAACAGGGACAGAAAATATCCCTGTAGTGAATTGTTGCATTTAAACACAAAGTGTAGCTAACAGAGCAACATTGCTATTACATCAAAGTTGTGGTCTTGTTAAAAACAATGCAGACTTATGCTCTTTGAGAATCCATTTATTGTGACTGTAGAAAAGGACCTACTTCAGTTGCTTATTAATAGCAAAACACGTTACAGGAAAATTTATGGCAGGATGGTGGGAGTGAGTAAGGAAACATTGCATTCTTCCATTGTGTAAATAATTCCAAAGAAGTATCCACAGACAATCATAATTTCTTTTAATAAACCCGAGTAAAAAACCGTCCCCTGTCACTGAAGAGTTAATGGTAAATTTTGTGAGACTTCCCAAACTGGGTACCTGATCTTTTTTTTTACTTTTCAATTTGAGTTAAACAAGTAAACAGACTGAATTTTCGTGCTTTGCTTTAGCAGTTCTTGGTGTTATCTGACTTTTAGAAGCAAAGCTAAATACTGAGGGTCTGTGAGTCATCTTCTTTTCAGCCTGAGCCAGCTCCAGTTTCAGTATGTGTATGCTTGTTTCTTTATACCGTGACTTTTTCCCTCCTAAGTTAGTCATTGTTATTTCTTGGCACAAGTGGAGAAGTTAAAAACGTCAACAAGCATGAGGCACGCTAAAAACATGCAAACAAACCTCGCGTGTAATCTTCCAAACCCCAGAGCGTTCCCATTCCTATTACTTTGTTATTCATGAACCCATCTGATCTTTTGATCATATCCTGATGGATGGAGCAGGGAGGTCAGTTCTAAGGCAAGGGTTTACTGACTGGGAATAGTGTCCTAGAGGCCCTCTCCAGTTAACTTCTGCTTGTGCGTCCAGTGCCCACGACAGACATTATGGCGTTGCATAGATTAAAGGCAGCAAATAGAGTAGAGGTAAAAAACCCTTTTGTTAATTTTTTTTCAAGCTTTGCTTTTTGAAGAAGTCTCTGTGTGTCTATTTACATGCCAAGAAGGTGCCGAAACTCTGATTTTGACACAGTTATTTTTGGCGCTTGAGAGGTGACCAAATAGATACCTTATCCCACAGGCTTAGGCTGGCTTAGACGAAAAGAGTGAGGCCCGTATGGTTTGTGGTGGGGCTTCCACTGAGACAAAGACTAGTTTGAAGTCATCTCTAAAAAGTTGATGTGGGAAAGGATGGAGCAGTGAGCAAATCGAATGGGGTGAGAATCAACTGATTTTTGAAGACAATGTATCTAAAAATGAAATCAACAGATTTTTGAAGACAGTGTATCTAAAAAGCGGTGATTTGCTATCAGTCTACCATAGGGCTAGTTTTTGAATGTTGGCTTGGACGTCCATGCTGTAGAATGAGTTATTGAGCTGGAGGGGCTTTTGAGATCATCATGGCAAAGGGTGTGAAAGAGTCTGAACAGGTATTACTTACTTTGGTAGATCATCCATGTTGGCACAGGCTTCTTTGGAGCATTGATGAGGGCAGACTGAGCGTAACAGCAGACTGTTAGGAGGTCACTACTTCTACACAGGTGGAGTATCTCTGCCAGTCTCTGACAGATCAGTCACTGCAGTGGGGAATACTGCAGCATAGTAATCTTGCTTCAGTTCCCCATCTCTCCCCCACTCTCTTTGCTCTCTCCTGCCTCCTCCTTTGCGTAGGTCAAAAACATTTACTGACTTCATATGATATTTATTACTGACTTTTAAATTTGGGTGGGCTGGTAACCAGGATACAGTGAGCAAGTGGAAGGAGGATAACAGTGTCTTCAAGTGATCAATATTGCAAACATTGGCTGTGGTGCAGGATATTAAAGAGGAAGAAAGTTAATTCGCTTTGCCCCTAGACCTGAAAAACTGTGGTCAGTCTTTACCTCTGGTGCTTTTATTTCCATGGAACCAAGCAACTCTTCAAGGATCTTGGGGTGAAGACTCAATCTGGTGAAGCCGAAGAAGGTGGCTTAGTTCTGTGTTGCTGCTTTACATGGATTTGTAAAGGAGATCTGGGGTGAGCCCTGGCCAGTGGTGTGCCTGATAGGGCAAGGATAACGCAGCTCCAATAGCGCAGGGAATGCATGAGCTGCTGCTTACTCTGACGGTCAGACACTCCTCAAATTTACTTTTCTTAGCGCTGACTGCCAGACTTGACTGGCCTCAGGTGGTGGAAATGTGACCTTGTAAAAAGGCGGTGGTGTGAGTCTTTTCCTCTGATTGTACTACAGCATCAGCAGAACATTCTGCTGGCTCTTTGAGGTTGCTTTGTTCAGGATATGCTCAGTTATACTTCAGCTGTGAGTAATGCAGAGGCTATTCTACTTTTATATGCCCTGGTTCACACAACTGATAAGAGTTCTTGTGTTCACATTATGTCCTTCTGCTCCTCTCTTACGTGTCCTAATGAGTATTTCCTTAAAAATAATTTTAGTGTGACCACTGCTGTCTTCAGTGAAGAATGATACTCATCTGGATTGTTATTGCAGATTCTGCAGGTGCAGGCTGTGGATACTGCCTCATGTACATTTTGAAACAGCCTTAGAAAGGTCACCCACAACTTTCAAGACAAGGGACTTCTGTTTTAAAACAAAATGTTATAACCAGCTGAAATATGAAGGCTGCTTAATAGAGTTTCATTGGGCTGCGCCAGCTACAGTTAAATCCTTAGCAGGATCTTCTGATACATATTTTCTGAACTATCCCCATATGTTGTGGATGCCTGACCTGTTCCATGGTACGATAAACAACCCCCGAAAAATTCCTCCAGGGTAGTAATATTCCTTACAGCGCCTGATGCAGAGGAGATCTTGTTGAAATCCTGGAGAACTGAGTCTCTTTGTCAAGACACATCTGACACAGGCACGTATGTTCAACTTCATAACATGAAATTAACATGAGATTCCTGCAGTGCTGCAATATTATGGGCTTTCCCCCACTACACACTGTTTTTTTATGCTTAGTCTTTACTACACTTTTTATTTATTTATTTATTTATTTATTTATTTATTTATTTATTTATTTTTAATGAGCCTTTGAATCTGGGAATAAAATTGACTAGGGTATAGGCATCATATGGTGGAACTTCTGTTGAGATGCAGAACTAGATAATAGTTGCAAATGTGATTAAAGGTTAATTAATTCTGATAGTTTAATCAGATACAAAACTGGAAAAATCTTCTAATCCTTTGACTCTCAAATTGTGATTTTTTTTTTCTATTTAAGGAATAGTAGCTTTATTGTAAAGGAAAAAAAAATTATTTCTTTATACTTGCTTAAAGACCTCCTAAGGCATGTAAGGAATGAAACAAAGGGATAGGAGCTCTCATAGAATCATAGAATGGTTTGGGTTGCCAGGGTTAGTTTTGCTGGAGGTTTTTTTCCTGAGGATTAGAAATTACCAGGATTGATGACATCATGTGGTACAAGAGTCTGATGTGGAATCAATTGACGAAATTTGTTTGTTTAGTTAGACTGCCTAAAATATTTTTTTGTACATGTTTTCTCCACAAAAGATTTAGTGCAGCACAGTTTGATACTTTCTTTTTCTCTGAGTTTGAGTGGGGTATCGTCACAGAAGGCATTAATCTCACAAGAGTAGTTTGTCAAATTTTGTGCCTTTTTGTTTAAACTGGGTTTGGTTGAACAATTGTATTCTAAGCCTGAAGAGAAGCTCAGGGATCACCTGTGCAGGCCTTGTCTGATCTCACCTGTGCTGTCTTGAGAATAAACAATGAATGCAGAGAACCCTTATAAGAACAAGTTATATTCATGACATTTTCAAATATGTCTCGTTGGAACAAGGTCCTATCCTGTGAAGAAACTCCCAGCCCTCATACAGAGGGATCAAACCTCTACAGCAGGAGGAAGAGGGACTTGTAGACTTAACTGAGTTTAGAGTGAGTAAATTTACACTGAGTAAATTCAGAATAATGTACCATAAATATGATGTGACTTGTCCATGTGCTTTAGTAATATTAAATGTGTGCAAGCAATTGTTATATTAATAAAGAATGAAAATAAAGATATACATAAAAAGAAAGGCAGGTAATTAAGATTAAGAATAAAGAATACCAGTGAGGAAATCATCCTCTCTAGAGCGGAAGTCTTTCCTAACTTCAAAAACGGTGTTTTTTTTTTTCTTGAACCTATGTTTATGTCTGAAGATGCCTGAACTGTTTCTGTGACCTTATGGGGATGCTGAGCACATCTTATACTTTTGTAATAGCTTAATAGACATATGATGTGTCACTTATATTATTTGGTTATGATCTTATCATGCTAAGTACAACTTGTATCTGTTAGATACTTGGCACTTGAGCTGTTTTCCCAGGTCCAAAAATTTACGACATTCATCTGTGTCTTGCATGTATGATATTTTCTGATTCTATAAATTCTCAGTCTAGTGAAAGCTAAATTTGCTTAAGCTTTTTTAGTGGTTGTTCGTATATGCTAAACTCCCGTTCATGTTCTAATCCTATTGTACATTACGTTCCATGTTACTCTTATCTGCTAAGTAATCAGGATCGAATGGTAGGTGTGCAGTGGTTTCTGAATTTTGAACTGGTGTGTTTTTCAAGTCTCTCCCCATCTCAGAGGTAACAAACCTCCCGTTAGAGATGGAGTGCTTCAACAGCCAGATCAAAGGCTTTCAAGCACGAAAAAGATATTATCAGGGTTAGTGTGATCCCATTCAGCAGACTGTTTGAAGGTGCCAGTAGCAGTGCTCCAAGTAGCACTGAGGCTCTGCCAGGAGCAGGTGAGGAGTTTCTGGATCTACTTTGCAAGTGAATTGCTTGTGTGCAATTTTTTTTCCTTCCTTATGTATTGAGAGCTTCTTAAGCTTTGTACAGCAAGGCTGTGACAGCTTCACAAAACCAAAATAGTTGCACTTTATAGTTTTTCTACAAAAAAGTAACTTACAGCTGTTCCTCTGGAAGTGGTTAAGAACTCCCCTATCCAGTCCATAGTAGGCTGGCACTGACTTGTGCCAAGAGCAACTGTCAGTGAAATTAATATTGCTCCCCAGAGGTCTCATAACCAAGTGATGCCAATACAAACAACGGCACTGCAGATTCCCAAACTGTTAAGGCTGCAAAGCAAGCTTCTTTAATCAGAGCCTGTTCACCCAGCTCAAAGGCCACTCTCTGGTCTTTGAAAACCTCAGAAGCAAGAAAAGAAAAAGTCCTTAGTTTTATTCATGATGTATTGTGTATTAAATGCCCTGTAGGTATCTGAACTTAGAGTGGGGCTACCCTGGCTATGTGGCTGATGGTTTGGGTGTTTCTAGCCCTTAGCATAGTCAGTCTTTACTGCTGGGTCTTGAAGCGCTTTGCAGAGCCAAGTGGTCATGGTTGTTCCCATTGCACAGGAAAGGAAATGCTGTGAATTGCAACCATGTCAGACTTGGCAATAAAACTGAGGTAATCTGAACAGTCTGGTGTTCTGTCCTATTAGTCTCTGTGAAACTAGACAATCAGCTTCTTGGAAACAAAGAATAAGGAATTTCAGTGTTTGCTCAGGTGTCTCAACTGGCAAAGGCAGAACATGTCTTGTACCTGAACGGAATAACTGTCCTCTACTTCTAGGAACTTCTAGGGTTTTGGAACTTACCAGGTGACCTGCCCTTTGTGCAGGCAGTAGTAAAAGTGGAGCTCTCTGAAATAGGTAACAATAAGGACGTTAAAAACATGCCCTTGCACGATTGCAAAACAATTCACGGACTATTTGTGTGCAGCTCTTGCCAAAAAAAGCCCATTGCCACAAATGTAGGCATTTTTCAAATGGTGAACTAAAGTGATGCAATTTACTGTGAATCATGATCAAAGCACTGAATTTAGACTTTGTCTTTTTGTATTTGAAACATTAAATGTACTGTAGTTATTGAACTATGTAACACAGGTTCTTTATTTGTAAATTGCTTCTGAATGAGGTTTTAATGGATTTTCTTTTTCAATAATATATATACTCTGTATTGACATTTTTAGCCATTTATTGTCAGCATCGTTCAAAGCTGATCTGCTGAATATTTGCTAGTAGTTGAAGTTTTGTTCCTGTATCTGCGTTCACTGAGATAACTGCAGCAGTATTTATTACGTACTTCTGCCCTTCTGCCGCGCATTATGATTCCTGTGGCAGAGGTGAACATCCTTGCAGCAGGGTCAAGAAGGCAGTTCACAAGAAGACTCCTGAGTCTATACTGGGGAAAATTAGCTACCTAACTGTACTGATTTTGCCTGACACCAGAGAGGGAGTATTTAAGCTTACATGTACATGATGGGTGGTTGTTACTGACAGTTGAGATTGATCACTTGTTTAATTGATCATCTGCTTTAAAATTTTTATTATATTCCATCTCTAACAAATGTGGATTGCTGAAGGCCAGGTTCTGGCACCAATATTATCTACAGTAAAGTTGACAGCACAGGTGCATCAGCACCTCAGCAGCTGAGACCTGACACCTTGGGGATTATAATGGGGAGAAGTTTTGATGAAAGGCTAACAGGAAAATATGTGATTTTAAGAGCCATTTTTGAACACAGAGTGCATCTAGAAATGTGTTTCTTGTTGGTCTGCAGCTCCACAGACTTTCTCTGCCATGCTTGATGCAGCTGGTTGAAGGAGCAGAATTAAGGTGTTTTTAAGAGTGATGGAGCAGGAGAGAATTACAGAATACTTTGTGTTCGAAGGGACCACCCAGAGGTTGTCTGATCCAGCCCTTGGTCTGAGCAGGGTTAACTTCAAAGCAAGAGCAGTTGTGCAGGGCTTTGTCTGGTCAAGTTATGAAAACTCCAGGAAGGAGACTGCACAGCCTGGGCGTTTGTTCTTGTGTTTGACACACCATTTTCCTGTCAAATTTCTTTTTACTGGTGCATGATTGTGAGTCAGATTGTCTGGCCTGCAGAATGGCTTTGCCAAGTTGATGTGCCATCTTGCTTTCTTTTTTTTTTTTTTGTTTGGAAATATGTTGTGAGAAGGTATTTTCCTGGCAACACAAGAAATGTGCCAACAGAGGTACTTTGAAAGCATTTGAGCATGCAGACGATCCGCATTTTCCTACTCCTGATCTCTTTTTTTTCTGTTTTGTTGATGTCTTCACTTAGGTATATCTATGAAAAGAAATAGTAACCTGTCACTGGAAACATCTTTTTAATTATATGTGAAATATCCTGTGTAAATTCTTTCAAAAGGTCCAAGCAATGTTTTATAAAATGATAATTTACATCATTAGAAATATTAATTGTTGCATAAAATTAATAATCTCGCACACACTCACCTGCTCTTGTGTGCTTTTGTGTTCCCAGTTCAAAACCAAACCAGAGGCTGATGGCCAGGAGCTCAATGATAGATTGCACAGACTACAGTGTTTATTAGGTACTGAGCTTTAAAGTGAAATAAGTACAGCAATATGGCTAAATTTTTGCTGCCACAGTCTGTACAGTGTCTATTTTGTAGTGAAAAAAAAGAAGATACTGCTTTCCTGTGAAATGTTGTTGACAGCCAGGAAGAGGGAAATGCTCTGGGAAGCTTTTTAGGTAGCATTAGGAAAGGTATGGCTCAAATAGCAAACTAGGACACAAAAACTATAATAAAGCTAGCTTAATGAAGGAATACAAATGGTAAATTAAGTGTAATCTGCATAGTTTAATGTTGTATAAAGCATGATAAAACCCAGCAAAATTCTGATTCTTTCTTCTTTTCATATTTAACAAACTCTCATTTCAAATGCTGTATAGCATGAGTTGAAAATGCTCATAATGGTTTCAAAATGGTTTTAAGCTCTGTTTCTGCATTGTAAACTATGCATGGCTGTAGCCCATGCAATTTACAGCTTATCTATGGAGTTAGATGAGATGGGATTTTTGTTTTACTTTAACTGATGCACTTTATGTGAACATGAAGGTGGGAGGTGAAGTTCTCTGTTAGTGACACTTTTGAATTCTGTCTTGTAATTTTTTTGTGTGTAGTTAACTTCCTTTTTTATGTTGACAGAGCAGAAACGCTGAGGATTTATTAGGCATGTTTTATGCCATCATTCTTTGGATAGTTTTAATTCAGCATAAACAAGTGCTTCCTCTGAGCACAGCTGTCCCTTCCTGCCTCCTTCCACATCCTCCTGCATTCGCTTGTGTCCCTGCCACCTGCCTTGCTAGTGAGCGTGTTTGTAACTGGCTCCCCAGTTACCTGGTGGGGGGAAATAATCTGGTTTAATGTGGATATTTAATGAGCCAGTTCAAAGCTACTGGTCTTCTAGCTTGGTTCAGGACATGGCTTCACAAACATGAGGGGTAGCACAAAGCAGAACAGCAATGGGGATAAGAAGGTGAAGCAGGAGGTGGAAGGAGGGCACAATCTGCTTGTCATCACCCTCATTTTAATCTGATCATAGAAACCCATCATTAGCAGGAGAGTGGCTGTCTCTTTGTTTTTAAAGAACGTAAGGTTTCTCTGACTCAGGCATCTCCTTCTGTCAGTTCACCACTCCTCCGTTTCTCATGAACTGACCTGGCATCTGCATCAGGATGCTGGAGCTTTTTTTGAGGCACAGGGAATGGAAGAGGAGGCTTGGACCAGTGTTGGTGCCATCCTGAAGCTGAGTTTATCCACAGCTTTTTGCTATGATAGGTCTGGGGAAGAGGAAGGAGAGCAACCAGCAAGTCCTGCTGTATTGTCTTCTGCAATACGTTTTCGTATTCTTAACTCCTTTTAGGTAAAGAAAAGGGCATTGCGAGCAAAAATTGCTCTTGCACCCTAAATTATACTCCTTGCTAGGTTATGGAGACTTTAAAAACAGTTGGCTTATGCAAAATTAATTAAAAAAAAGTTTTCTTTGACTCATAAACACATTCAGCCATATTTAGTTTGGTATGTACTGGGAAATACAGAAATGCTTCTAAACATAATGCTTTAATGACTGTTGTCATCTCAGAAATAAGTCTTTAAATATAAAGAGCATCATTTGTGTTTGTAAAGTGCAGCCATTTTCTTCACAGATCCCTTTCTGTTTAGGGGAAGGCGTGAATAAACCTGGGTGGGTTTCCCTTTCATGAAATAACTTATTCAGATTCATCGCAGGTTCTTTTTGATACAGAAAACAGACCAGAATACACTCTTCAGTTTCCTTTCACTAGCAACCCATTTGGGTGTCTCCAGAGAGCTTTGCTGGCTCGCCTGGGAACCCTACCTTGCAAGCTCTGCTGAAAATGGATTTCTCTTTTTACAGCTTTTTTACCTTTTTATGCTACATCTAAGTATATGAAGTTTAAGACAATCAGAAGATATTTTTCTTCTGTTAAAAAGATCCTTTATAAGGGAGAAATCATTTCTATGAAGAGTTTTATATTTAATCTTAAATAAATATTAATGTGGAGAACTGTTCTATTCATTTATTTTGTCATCCATGAATTCTGATGGCAGGATTTGAAAGGAGCAGTGGGAGAAGGTTGTTTAAGAATATTATTTGGCAGAAAGTCAGGTGTATTCTACAGTTTCATATGAATGATATCTGCTGAAAGTCAGCTAGCGTCCCAACCAACTCTGCTTGCTGTGCCTTAGCAACCACGAGGAAAAATCTGCTGCCACATGGAAACGGATTGGGATTCATGACAACACTCCTTCCAGCCAGCCAGCCTCAAACAGCAGTAGCATTGCATCTACTAAGCACAGCACACACATCTTATTTCTGCTTAACCCTCCTATCGTTTACATAGTAGCAAGTGGTGTCAAATGCAAAAATTTGAAGGTGGCAAAGTGATAAGCCAAATTGTACAGTAATTTTCTCTCCCTTCCCCCACTCCTTGCCTGGCATGAGTAAGCACTGGGAATAAATGAGCATTTACTCCTGCAGAAATTGCTGCCTTCTTGTGTTACAGGTTGAGGAGGGTGTAGGTTGGGCAGGTATAGCCCAGATTATTATAGCTGCTTGCTTTTAGCATCTCTAGCAAATCTTTTCAAAACAAAAAAAAGCCCCACAGTGTTCCTTCAGTTGTAAGAGTTGCAGTAGTTTCTGTTGCTGTTGTGGCATTATCATTGTCATGGTTTGTAATAAGAGAAAGAAATCTGTCTAGGAAAAAGAATTATTACTTTTTTATTTGTGCATGGAATGTGAGAGAAGCCTGAGGGAAATTAAGTAAATACCCCTGGTGGATTTTTTTTTTAATTTTTCCTGAGCCACTGTATTGTTAGAGTTGAATGATGAGTAAAGAGAGAAAAGCACAAACAGATATTTGGTTTTGAGCGTGAATTTGGATTCAGCTTTATTTGTGATACTTTTCTGTATGCTGTCTCCCATGTTTGGAACGTGAGAAGTTTCCATCATGAATACTTGAGCAAGTGTATTTTAGGCTTGGATGCTTAAATGCTCATTGGAAATCTGTCTATATAGTTTCCTTTGTGGTCACAATAGCCAATTTAGGATTCAGGTGTTGAGTAGTTGCAGCAATCCCCCTGTCAGGGAATAGAAACGATCTCATTACCAGGTAGTCTGTGCTACAGCATGTGAATTTCAAAATGAGATGATTTTTTTTCAGGCTATTTATATTTAGGGAAGAAGCTCTGATAGAGCACAACACTGAAACATTTGCTTAATTTTAAGTATACTGAGTAATGTAATTTGGAATGCACAAGAGCTATACTGAATTCTTTAGGGGCATAGTGACAGTGCACTGAAACCATGAACAATTTTTTTCTCATATTTGTACACAAATACATTCCTGGAGCTGCTCACTAGAGTGCAGTTGATCTTGGGCACGTTTGCAAATTAAGTGCTGATCAAACAGACAAATATTGATGAACATGGTGTAAACTGAATACAGGTGAAGTTTGCTTGCACATTGCAAACTCTTTTTGTGGCATTATGCTCAGTTTTTGGTAACGCAACCTGATAAAAACCTAAGTATTTGAAAAACTTGGAGTGGGAGCTTAAACAATTTGCTGGAGGGGAAGAACACTGATTCTGTCTTTTCTCATTTCCTTTAGTTTTAGTATAAATTTCTGCTGAAAAAGATCTAGAAAAAGGAATATTTTTGATTAATAACAAAATTTCTTACTTCCCTAGTTTTGCCAAAGCTGCTTTTTTTTTTTTTTTCCCCCTAACTGCACAGGAGTATCAGAAACTGTTAGATTCACAGAAGAAAGGCAAAACATTTGTATCCCATATTTGAAATTATTATTTTCCTACAATTTCTATGGCCTCTTCTGTAGTGTCGCAGCATGACTTTTAGAATAGACAGGTTGCTGGCTGCTGTTTTTGGACTAAATCCGAATTGAGGAAAGCACTTGAACTGGAACTCCAAGCACTCTTGTTTTGGTTCTTTCTGAGCATGATAGTGGTTAAATTGCTAGCAGATGTATGGAGCGTTGCTGATGCTACCACGACTGCTGTGCTGGCAATGCCAGAAATATCAGAAGTTGTTGGAACAGCTTGGGCAGGAGGAAAAGCACAAGAAACCTATAGACAAGTCATCCTCTGAAATTGAGATGAGGCCAAAGCAAAATTCCAGATCTAAAAACAAGTAGAAATTTCAGATATATCACCAAAACGTATGAGTGACGATGTGCTCTATAGCCTAGTATCTTTAGCCCTTGATTATAACATTAACCAGTTTGTAATAGGTGCCTGAGGAGTTGCTGTAATGGAGCCAGTTCACTCTGCTGAGTAAAGAACTAAGCATCTAACAGTAAGATGCAGCTTGATCTTGTCTGTCCAAATGTGCCTTCATTAGTACACTTTGCTTGTTGTGTACTATGCCATGGGGAAATTTGTTTGCAAACCTTTCAAAAATCAGTTTGTGCTTATTATCATCACTATCTTTTCATGCTTAGCTTTATATAGTGGCAGGGATTCTCAACTTGTTTAGAAACAGTTACTAATTTTGATTACTATATTTAGCATATATAGTATATATACTAATTTAAACCCAGATATAGACCTTGCATAGTAGTATCATTCATTGAATTAGCTACTGTTTTTAAAAATCTAGCTGGAGCATTTGATTCTTTGTCTAGTAATTCTATAAGCTGGTCATATGGATTGTTTGTGGTTGTTTTGCATTACCAGCTGGTCATGTTATTCTAATCCTTCCATTCATTTAACACCATTGCTGTGCTCCTTGTGTTTCTGGTGGTTTTAAATACCGCAGTAAACTCCTTTATAATTTTTCCCAATTTCAGACTAAATTATCTGTGCTGTATTCAAATTTGGATCCTAGCAGTCCTATTCCAAAACCTTCTCCTGGGCTACCTCACCCAACTGCCTACTCCTGTCACATGCAAGTTGATCCCCAAGCTAGGGTGCCATTCCTGAGCCTCATTCACACTTCATGCTCCTGATTGTTCCACCCAAGGCACCAGCTCCCTGCATCTTTCTTCCTGCATCCCAAGCAGGGCAGCTGAAGCCATCTATGGGAGAGCCCTTTAGGAGGACTCCCAGCACTCTGGACCTGCTCTGCATAAGGTCTCCTGTCCCAGGACCATAAGTGCTGCCACATCCCCATCTCCTCCCCGACATATGGTTTGGCAACACTTCTTCTCAAGCTAGTGAAGAGGCACAGGGGGATGCTGAGATGGTAGTGTCTGGAAAGCAGCACTTGGCATGGGCAGCAGTAGCTGTTCCAAGGTAGTTTTCACGAGATGAGTTGTTTGCCTGATGACTAATGAATTTGCTTTAAAAGCACATTTTGGCTCATTTTAAAAGTTATTTGCAAATGTATTTTGAATTGGGGTGTGTGTGTCAAAATCATTTAGAAAGAGCAGCATGTGTTTACCAAATACCCGTGGTGCTTCCCCCACACAGCAGTCCAAAGGTTGGGGTTTTCAAAAAAACCTAAACTCCTCATCTGCTCCCACTTCTTCCTCTCACTGTAAGGGGACTGCCCAGATTGTTCCCAACAGCCAAAGCAGAGCCTGCTTAACAGGGGTGCTGTCTGTAGTACAAAATGAAGTGATTTTGTGTGAGCTAAATATTTACCCAGGCAAGTTTTTTTAAAGAAAATTGGTAGGGATTTCAGCCTAACTGCAGTGGGTGTTTCAACATTACATAGGCTGCTCTAGAATCAACAGGAAAGATTTTTTTTGTTCCAGAATGCCACTTCCACTTTTGTTTTATTTTCTCCTATGTAATTTCCATTTTCTTATTTGTAGAAATTTTGTCTGAGTAGATTCCTACATGACAGGCTACGTGTACTTTGCTGGGCTTTCCAATGTTTCATGCTTGCTCCAAGCTGGTATTGGTTCAGGCTGCCACTGAGAGAAGCCATTGTCCTGTCTTCCCTTCTCCCATTTCAGGACTGTGAATTCCTTCTCTCTCCCCTCTGCACCAGAGCTAGCACTGTGTGGTTTGAAGGACAAACTAGAAGATTCTTTTTTCCTCTACTGGTTTTCCGCCTTAGTCACCTTTTGCAGAGTTCTTGGAATTTCTTTCTAATATTTAAACTAAATCTGCCCTCTTTCAATTTAAAACTGTTACCTCTTATTCTATCTCTACAGTTCCTGACACAGACCCCCTCCCCAGCTTTCCTGTAGGCCCCCTTTAAGTACTGGAAGGCTGCTATAAGGTCTCCCTGAAGCCTTCTCTTCTCTAGGCTAAACAAGCCCAACTCTCTCAGACTCTCCTGGTATGGGAGGAGCTCCAGCTTCCTGATGATCTTTGTAGCCCTCCTCTGGACCCGCTTGAGCATGTCCGTCTTTCTTACAAGGAGGGTGCCAGAGCTGGATGTAGTGCTGCAATTGATGTCTCATGAGAGCAGAGTAGAGCGAATCTTCTCCCTCGGCCTGCTGACCACACTTCGGTTGGCTTTCAGGGCTGCGAGCGTACATTGCCTACTCATATTCAATTTTTCATCCACCAGTACCCCCAAGTCCTCCTCCATACAGCTGGTCTCAATCCACTCATCACCCAATGTGTATCCATGTTTGGGATTGCCCCAACCCAGGTACAGGACCTTACACTTGGCTTTGTTGAACTTCATGAGGTTTGCATGGGCCTCTGTAGCCCTCTCTAGCCCTCTGGGTGGCATCCTTTCCCTCTAGAGTATCAATCACACCACTTAGCTTGGTGTCGTCCACAAACTTGCTTAGGGTGCACTCAATCCCACCGTCCTGACAAAGATATTAAATAACACTGGTCCCAGACCCCTGTCACTGACATCCACCCAGACATCAGGTTGTTGAATGCAACTCTTTGATTGTGACCATCCCACCAATTCCTTAACCACCAAGTGGCCCACCCATCAAATCCATGTCTCTCCATTTTAGAGACAAGGTTGTGCCTGGCATGGTGTGAAAATGCTTTGCACAAGTCCAGGCAGATGATATCAGTCACTCTTCCCTTACCTGCCAATGCTGTCACCTTATAACCCCATTGTAGAAAGGCACCAGTTTTGTCATTTTTGCTGAGTTTGATGTTATGCTGTCATGTTACTGCACCCTGCAGTAGCAATATTTTAACTGACTGAGGCTCAGCTGTCCTCTGAAGGCCAAGGACTCAGCCAGCGCAGTGCCAGGGGCTGTAGTTCCTGCTGGCATTGCTGGAATTAGCTTGCTAATGATAATATTAGCGCTAGCCTGGGAATTGACCAGGGAACGGAGAAATCGATGTATAAGCTTCGAATGTGCTGCTGCAGTGAGTGAGGCTTGTTGAATGAAAGACTTGGACAGAAACCAAGTGAAGTGGTGGTATGTAGGGCTGCTGCAGAACTGAGGTGTTAATGACGTGCTGGCTAGGAAGAGTAAGTGGGATTTGAGGCATCTTTTTTGGGTACGGGAGAGGGGAATTAAGCTTTTATGTGATAGTATTTCCATATGGAGCTACTGTTACGCCTGAAACTACACTAACATCCGTGATAAGTCCGGAAGGGTAAACAGTGTTAGATGTTTCTAAGGTTCCCTGACATTTCCCTTCCCTTTCTAAAAATACAGCAAGAATATAGGAAGAAAGAAGCAGGTGGCATTACTGAAATATGGATTCTGTAATTCTTACAGTGTGTGAAAGATGATTTTTTTTTATGATTACAATATACCAAGTGTGAATTGGATCCCTCTCAAAGTGAGGAATTAATGATGCTGCCTACAAACTGGAAAAATGTAAAGGAGCAGCACACAATCCTCCCATTGTGCTCCCAGTGCACCTGCACAATGTCTTCTGTTCCACTTCCAGACTTTTAGGCAATGTTTATTTGTGTCTTGTATGGCTTCTAGTAAGATACACATTGCCAGTAAGCATCACAGTAGACAATATCTTGTCTTTTAACACTGACAAGATATGGAAGTATCATAATGAGTTAAGGTGGGGTAACCTGACTCTTGTAGAAATGTTTATCCGGTCTCTGTTTGCCTTCCAGAGTTCTGGTCCATGGTTAATTTTATAAGTTTAAATCCCCAGTCTTTATTGATCAGCAGTAAAGTTTTGGCATTTTCATTTCCCTGCTGTGAAGAGTTATGTGTAATTTTCCTTTCTACTTCCTCAAATATGAATCCTCTCTCATTTCATTGAGTGATTGGTTATTCTTCTGTTACATAAAATAGAACACACAAAGTCTGTCTTTTCTCTGTGCCATTGCATTGTCTACTGTAATCTGTCCTTTGTAAGGTAGTCACAGTCTTTTCTACCTCTTCTCATATTAAAATTTATCCAAATCCTTCAATATTCCTACTGCTATTATTATCTGAATCACTTCTAACATTGGAGTGTCCATTTTCTTCCGATGCTATTAACAGCATGTAGCATGGCAGAGATAATGCTGACCTACATATGAGCAATGTCACCTACCCATTGATCTCCATATTATTCCTCCTATTTTTTTAACTGCAATTAATAATTTCATTTAGAAGAATGTTTTTTTCCTTGAGAAGTGGTCTGTGACCCTGAGGTGTCTTTACACCTAAATAAAATTTTACTTAAAATTTTACTAATAAAATTTTACTAATAAAATCTTAATAAAAATTAATAAATTAAATAAAATGATTAATAAAATTTTATTTAAGAAGTATTAGAGCATGTATAATTACCTTTTTTCCCTCTAGTACATGATGTTTTTAATGTTGAGTTCATTATGATTCTGCCATTTTACCTGCATCTTTTAGGTTTATCTTGATATTCTTCACTGTCATTTCTGGTCTTTCCTGAGCCAAAAAATTGTTTGCTGTCTACAGACTTTGCCACCTCATTGCCCATATTCTATTCCAGATCAAGAATAAATGTAGCAAACAATGCAGAACTGAGTTTACCAAACCCCTTTCCTGATGTGGAAAAAAGAAATATTTGGATACTTCAGTTAGACTACTCATATGATTCAATAAAGTCTTTTTATTTAGATTCCAATAGCAAAAAGACCTAGGTTTCTCCTACTTTTTTCCTACAAAAATCAGAACAAAACTAAAGCTCCAACAAATTGTCTTACAGACCCTGTCCAGAAGAATTTCAAATCCCTATTTGGAAACACCTTCAAACAAGGTACTTGTCAAGCTTCTTTTTAATTCTATTTCATTAAACAAGATATTAGGAATATTTTTGCTTTGGTTTAACCTGTTAATCATAGCTTTGAAGACACTTAGGAATGTGGCCTGCAATTAAATATAGTTTACAAGTTGTAATTTGTGAAATTGTCTGCTCCTGTTACTGAATTTGCAAATGGAATTGTTCTGGGTTCCAACGCACACTCACTTCCCAGCTGTTTAAATGATTGCCACTGTTTAGCTTAGTTTTGCAATATTTGAGAGCTCTATTTTTTCATCTCACAAGACTACTCTCTCAGGACTATTTTATATTCCAAACAATCAAACAAACAAACAAACAAAAAGGTGAAACTGCATCATTGTTTTTCTTTCAGGTTAGTTATTTGTGTTTCTGATGTGTTTTGCTGGGAAGGTGAGGAAGCATCACAACAGAAGCCTGAGTTAGGTTCATCAGTAAGGAAGCCAGAGACCAGGTGGAACATGGTTTCATGGAAGATGGAGATGGGTTCTGTTTTGATGAGGCTTCTACAGCCTCAAGGTGTAAGATAGAAAACATATGTGAGGGAAGTCAAAGGTGTGTCCATTTTGAAAGACCACATCCCTCCTGGTAAGGTATGGATGAACTGACCTGTACCTATTGTAGGATATCTCCGAAGTTTCTGAACAAAAAGAAAAAACTATGAAATTGTGTTTCGGTCTGTATTAGGCTTGCATTAAATTATTTGGATTGTATTAGATTATTTAATTCAAATCCATATGGAATAGTGTTTAATTTTAACTGTATTTGTATGTTTTTGCAGTGGTTAATACAGTCATTTTGCTCTGCTAGAATAACACTTGTTTTTGTTTGAACTCGTCTGTTGTTCAAAGGTAAAGCTGACAGATAGTAAAATCTCTGCTTTTCCAAGGCAGCAAACAAAAAAGTAGTCCAGCTCATGGGGGCATCTGCAACCCATGATACAGCTGGCTATGGCAGAAGTTGAGGTGCATTTCCTATGAGGCTTTCACTGCTGGCTTGTTTTTAGCTGGGAGAAGCCAATGCACAGAGGGAGGGAGCGGGCAGTGGCAAGGCAATTTACTACAGCAAGAATAAATCCTCATTTGTCACAGTTTTCAATTTCTCTTTTCATTCAGATTTACGGAGAAAGTCCTTCCTGTGCTGGGAGAGCTCTCAGGAATATTTTTACTCTACAGGCGTCTGACCTGATTAAAGACAGGCTGTACCTTACTGGCATTTGCAGGTAACCTGAGATCATTCATTTTCATCAACTAGATGGGTTTTATTTGCATTTGTCTATATCCTGATTTGACAAGAAAGTCAGTTCTGAGAGTGGGATTTTGTGTGTGTTACTAAGAATTAAAAAATACTTTCTAAAAAAATTATTTAAAATCTCACATATTTTAACATTTTTTCTTATGTTACTTTGGCAGTTGTCAGAAAGCAGCAGTGGTCGATTGTATGTCCATTAATTTAATTGCTTATGGTATCATATACTATTGTGTTTGTCTCTTATTTTGTTGAAAAGAAAGAGTATTAAATTCAGCCGTGGTCTGGAGTTATAAAAGAGGTTAATTGGATTCCTAAGTCTTAGTTACACAATGATTTTGCATGTAATTTACAGAATATGTCTGTAATGAAGTGATTTTCCATTTGTGTTGCATTACAGCATAAAATGCTTCCTCCTATTTTCAATTATTCCAAAATATGCAGATCTCTATTATAGCACTATTCATTCACATCCGTATTTAAGAAAAAGCCACAAATTCTTTTTTTTTATGATTTAAAAAGAGAAGTTTACCAGTAATGTGCAAGATGAAGTACATCTTAAAGCAGCACTCAAGGTCTTACACAAATATTGTGTGGCTATATAACTTATACTGATGTTCAGAAAGGAAATAAAACTCTGAGGCTAAAAACTGGATTTTACTTACCTCTTATACATCTTTGGATGGCTGTTTGTATGCAGCACAAATTGTTAAAAATATCACATATTGTAAAACGTGCCACATGAATTAGGTATGTAACTCATCCAACATGGGTTCCCTCACTGTAACTAGGGACATCCCCTGAGATTTGCCAGAATAACTTTTTTTCCTTGAAATGAATAGGATTAAAAAAATTAGTAATTGAGACAAAAGGTTTGCTCTACTGAACAAAAGGATTCACTTTTAATAACTTTAAAAAAATAGCTCTTAATTATATAAGAGCATTTTAACATTACTGTAGTGTAAGAAGTGATATTTTGTTTATTTTCAGGAAAAGCTGTGTTGGATCGGAACTTGTAGACTGGCTTTTGGAGCAGTGCCCTTTCGTAAAGTGCAGATCTACAGCAGTCGGAGTGTGGCAGCTCCTCCTGGATATGGGCATTATATTATCAGGTCAGCCTTGATAATACTTCTAGCGTGAGGAAGGCTACCAGTTTCTCCTGCATAGGCTAAACCTCACATTTTTAATGGGAGAGGAGAACTGAAAGAAAGGCAAAGCAGATTGATTTATTTTCTTGGCAGTTGTTTATTTTACTATCTCTTCAGTAGGCTCTCTGTGATCTTTCATTTCATAAATACTAAAGATTAATATTTTTTTTTTTTTAGGCAATTTCCTTCCTTTTGGTTTTGCAAATGTGATTGGCTATTGCCAAATTGCAGACAGTCTTTTCCAGACTTATTTTTTTTCTCCTCAAGCTCTTTTAGTTTTTTTAAAAGACAGCAGCTGTTTTAGTCACTGCAGATCATGGCTTCACCAGATGACTTCTCTATTAATTAGTGATTTCCCCTTCCTCTTTCTTTTTTTTGTAGTTTTAAGTTACGGTGGACTGAGAGAGGATACAGCTTGAGAGAGTGGTGGTGCCAGGTTCTGCCCATCTATTCCTACCTTCCTCACCAAATTTAGGGGTTTGGTCCAGTTTATGTGGTTGGTCATAATCACACTGGTAACCAATCCCTGTAAATCTGATAGAATTTACATTGTAGCCGGGACTGCTTAGGTAGCTTAACTCAGAGCATACCTCACCCTGGGCTCTGAGCTAGACACTTAACTTCCCTCTTTGTGAAAGAGTGAAGTGTTACCGAGGATTTCTGCTTATGTATGCTGATGTTATACTTAAAGGTTTTCCTCTGCTCCAGCTACACGACAATATGTCTGATCATGCAGCCTCCACAAGGGCTGAATCACTTTCCAGCAGAACCTTGTGCTTTCAGCTTTGAACTCCATCCTTTGACGCCAGTTCAATCTCGGTTATGCCAGGGAAGACGACAGCTGTTGTGTCGGTGCATCATCTTATCCAGGTCTTCTCTAAGAACCAGAGGCCATGAATTTGGGAAGAAGCTGGGTGCCGATTGTTGAAGTTTGCTTACTAGTATCTGGCCACTAATGAGAACAGATAAGCCAATGGAAACTGAGGCTTAGATATCTGACAAGTGAAAGTTTTTTATACCCTAATTCTAAACTGATTCCCAAATTGATTAAATACTCAGCAGTCTTAATGCTCAAATCTCAGGAGCCTGGACATCTTCAAACTGAGGTTTTGGGGTTGTCCTTTTTGAATGCACTGAGTTAATATGAGAGGACAGGATTGTTTTTGTGCTGAGTTTTCAACTCTTTTTCCCTGTCTGGTGGTGGATTAACGTCAAGTGCGTTACAGAATGTGGTGAGGACACAGAACCTTTATGCAGTGAGGGTTTGAAGGATAGCTAATGTTTTTTTTTTCTAACAGTGGACAGACAAATCTACTTTCAAGACACTCATGCTTTCTACCAGTTCTCAGCGGATGAATGTACCTACCTCTTCTGTGAATTTGAGAAAGAGGAAGGATGGAAGAATGGTGTGAAGCTCCTACTTCAACTACTGCCATTGTCTCCCCCCAGGATTGACATGTGCAACCTGTAAGTGTGCATATACAGCTGTTTTGTAACTTCTGATGAGTTTTTTTTAGAGTGACTGGATTATAATGACACTGTTTACCCCAAAACCACTGTGCAAAGCAACCAGCTTTCTGTTCAGGGTTGACAAGGTTTGTAGAGATGACGTTTTCTATGGATGAACAGCTGAAAAAGTCAATGTGCCCAGATAATTGTGAGCACTCAAGTTGAGGTTCTTGGCATGTTGTTGTTCTCATGCAATAGTTTGACTCCAGCTTGTTCTATTACCTGGGCAAGTGGCTTTATTTTTTGGGTCTATTATTATATTTGGAGGTTTGGCATGAATTTGGCAGTAGCCATGCTGTGGAGTTGATTGTCTAGCAGATTAGATGCCCTTGTCCTGGGTCAGGATCATCTGTCAAGTGAATAGAGAGGATGTATAGGAGTGTGGTATCTTCAGTTGTCTGATTTTAGTTTGCTAGTGCGTATTTGTCTACGTGAACAGAGCTTTCTACTCTCACATCATTATTCCTTTTCCAGAACATGCCTTTTAACAGTTTTGCTTCTTATACATCTCCTATTGGATGTTAATACACCTGCTGTGCTGATACAGCTGCACTCTAAATGTTGTTTATGTAGAGCAGTTAGAAGGAAACTGTGGCTATTTGTGCAACAGTAAGAGGCCAAAATATGGAAAAAAGGTGTCAGTGAGATGTCTGGAGGCTTGTGACCCCTCATGCCTTGGCAAATCTGCAGGAGCTGGCCTGGATAGACAAGTTGGGTTAAATTCTTTCATTTTCTCTAGCATGATGAAGCCTCAAACCTGATACTTACACTATGGAAAACTATTGCTCTGCCAGTAGTAGGATTTGTTTTCTTTGATGTCAAAGACTAAACTTTCTTCTGTAAGTACCGTCTTTCTCTACATATTAGATTTGTGAAACACATTCTCACTAATAAATGTCTGATGGAAATATTTTAAAGGAGCACAAAGACCAAAGTCCCTGTAGGCTGTTGCAGGCCTGATTTCTCAAATTCAGGCACTCAGTCAGATTCTTACATGTGTGGAGCTGGTAGAAACAATTCAGTCATTTCTATGCATGGCTCAGGGCAGAAACTTGTTTCCCTCCTCTATTGCTGACTGCCCTCGCCAACCAGAAATTGACAGTTCTGGAGTGGGAATTCCCTTGAAAACACATTTATTTGGTCAGCTTGAGTGAGTGTAGCCAAGTGAAAAGGACCCTAAATTGGCTAGAACAGGGGACTGAATGTGATCCTGTAAGTGGATGACTCATATGGGAGAAAACATTTAAATATTTTTTGCAAATGTCTTCCAGCCTAATCTGATTCTAAGCAGTTTGGCTCTCCCTTAAATATCATAGTGATTTCACCTTAATTTCAGTGGGAATTGGGATTTTCCTCACTATCACTGCAAATCAGGCCACTGATTTCACGACTACTCATGCAAAGTCTTTGAATCAAAAGGTGGAACAGGCAGGTCATATTGATGTCTTATGTGAAGGATGCTGGATGGGAAAATGAAGACTTTTTAAGTTCAAGCTAAACATGTGTCCTGCATGCTGATCTTGGCTAGAGAGTACCACTATTTTACAGTCTGCTTTGCTATTTTATTGTTCCAGTGCAACTGTCATTTCTAGTGGAGGATGGTACCTGTCACATGAATTGAACAATTATTCATTGATGTACATTTTCAACTCCTTCCTGCTCACATTATTCAAATTTTAGTTGAGGTTGGATACCTTTTGGGAATATTGTCACTGAAGAATTACTTTCTAGAGGTTTTACCTGTCAGATTGTGAAGGTGTTTTTTTATAAAAATATATATTGAAGGAATTGAATTTTAAGTAATGATATTAAAGGGAAAGGAGGCTTTTTAGATTCAAAATTCTTCACGCTTGATGCAAATAATACACTGCAGGGGATAGATATGATGATATGATGTTTGTTAAAGTTATCAGGTTAAATAAACCCTTTTTTTTCGTGAAGGAAGAGGGCAATTCTGTAAACTCTTCCTTGCAGTGAGTGTTTGTCTTCTCTCAAATGTATAAGCTGTTTTGCATACCATTAGAAGCATAGTTTTTCTTGTAATTCAATATTTTTATATTCATTTTTCTGTCTTATTTTTTCTGATGGTCTGTACTGATGGCATTAATTCTGTATGTCCATACAGATAGAAAAATTCTTACATTATGAATTAGGTTCCCTGCTTTTGATGAAATAAGAAGCAAATGCCTGCTTGTGCTGGATGACATTTGATTGTTTGGGAGCCAGACAAGCTCTATCTTCTCCACAGCTAGTGGGCAGCAGCCTTGTGCTTGCCTGGACTGCTGGGTGCATCAGTGTGTCCACGGATCTGCTCTTTCAGAAGCAGTGTAGAGACCTGAGTAGGCAATAACAGCTCTGGGGACTTCCTTCAGCAGCTTTTCTACAGACTCTTTTGAATAAACATGTCCTGATCTTGACTTGCTGTACAGATTTTTGATGGATTTTAATTTGTTCCAAGGTGGTATTAGAAGTGTTACCAAATAATACTACAGTAAATTCTACAATTACAATAGTGTTCTGAAGCCTGAGATGTGCTTATAGGTCCTAAATAAGTGCTTCCTCTTGCTTTTTGACCTTGACAAATTCCCTTCATCAAACATAACATTGGTGGGAACCAACGATGGGAAACAAGATGTGACATAGCAGATTTTTAGCAGCTTACACTAAACTGAAGACTGATGTTGTTATGTTGTAATGTTGTTATGAAGGACTGAGCTCCTGTAAATGTTGTCAGGTGAGATGGGACAGATGCAGGGGCCTCTTGGCGCCATTTTATACCCTATGATAATCACAGCCAATTCTGCTTGAATAGAAAAGGAGTATTTAAATAGCCTGAGAACAAAAGTTCTGTATTCAAAGCTCTGCTATGGACTTGCTCACAACTTTGAGCAATTGCTTAGGCCCTTATCCAATGCCTCCTGAATTCTTTGCCAGTGATTGCAATGGCTTTCTATCAGGTGTTTGATCTTTGCGTACTTGTATTTCCTTCTTTGTAAATGGGGGTGTTTATAGCAACACTTAATTCCCAGAACCACTGGTAAACTCAATGAACGTTTCCAGACTGAATTGGGTACCTTAGAACTGTATCCTGTAATATTTTAAAAAATTATTTGAAGAGATGTTGAAAGTGGATTTTTTTTCTTTATCTCATATTGCTTGTTATTTTCCTTTCAGAAGTTTTACACTATATTCTGTATCCTCTGTCCTGAGATAATTTATATTTTATTAGTTTCAGAAAAGTAACCATTCTTGAGAGTAATATAGTTTTAATGCAAATAGCCAGGATGAGATATTCATTTATTTACTGCCTTATGGAGCTCTGAATTTTGCTGAATGCAAACAGCACTCAGGTATCCATAGGGCAATTACTGTCATTGTAGGTGGATTGTAATGCCAGAATAGAGGCATATGTAGTGGTTCTACATTGGACAGTTGATGTCCAGGCCCAGGACCATGGGTGTATCTCTATTGTTGCTCCTTTCAGTGGGTTGGGAACCACCATAGCTGTTTTCATGTGGTGTACAGTAATGGACCTGACTTGCCTTCATGCAGATCTAGGGCAAGCATCCTTGCCTCGTACTCTGTTTAACACACTACCAAGGCCACAGACCACTGAGCTGTACAGGTATTAGGCTTTGTTGCCAGGGCTTTTTAGATCCTGTTTGGTACCAGCCCTCCTGGGCCTTGGCTGGCCCCTTTTGGAAAAAAAAAAAAGGTGATATCTGTCCTGATTCTGTTCCTCAGTAACCGGTCTTATTTTTTTCCAGCATCATGGATATCATTTTACACTCTTTCCTCTCCAATTCTAGAAAGCTGACTACAATTTTTAGTGTATTAATAGTTTCAGAAGTATTTGATGTCCATATGCAGATGAATACCGGGAGTATTTTAAATAGATGATGAAATGATAAAGTTCTGAGATGGAAATAGCTGTGCTGTATGCTGTTCTGGGTTTATGGATTGCATATGTGTCTGTGTCTACTGAGTTGCTATCTTTTGCCATCAATTTAGAAGACCAGGTCCTATCCTGGTTCTGAGAGATCAGATGTGTAGGGAAGCATAGACATCAAGGTCAGTTATTTTAATCTCATTCCAAATTATAAAGAGAAGGACTGAGTAAATCAGGCTTTGTAAATGAAACTGCATTTGTTTATTTCTTTTGGACTGTTTATAACACATTTATAACACATTTTTATTTGAATAGAAAAGGCAGTTGTGAAAACAATTGTAATTTCTAATCTGAATTACCATTTTGGTCTGAATATGTTTGCCCCAAAATGAATGTATGTGTCATTCTGTGCTTTCTGACCTTAATTTTTTTAATTTAGAGAAAGAGATTTTTGGACTTGGGATAGAAGTACCACAATATACCAGCCACATATTCCAGACATGTTGTAAACTCTCTCCTTAAACACATGGAGGAATATAAGCAATTACGTAATTTAGTCAAAGGTAGAAACTTCTACTAATAAGTGGGATTTATATTTATTGCAGCAGTTGTAGTTTTGCTTATCTGCTCAGTTTTCTGGCATGCCACACTTCTTGAAAACCATGAAAAGTAAAGACCTTAAGGACATTTTCTTTTTCTTCTTTCCATAGTAATAACCCTATTATATTGGTATTTTTTTTCTGACTGTCAATAAACCTTCTGAAAGACCTGTAGATATTTTAGTGATGGGAATTAAACTGTTTTTAAGTAAAACATGTTCCTATCCCATGCTATCCACAGCAGCTTTTGTGTGACTTCTGTGACAGTGTCTAGAAGGACTCTTCCTACTCTGCCTCATTTTTGTGAAGACACATAAAATCCCTCTGTCTTGTGAGTTACTGTCAAGGCAAACTAATAGTGTTCTCAGCTGTTGCTTTAGTTTGCTGATTTATGGCTTTTGTTTACTGTTTTCACTTTCACATGTATTTTTTAAAATATATCAAACTTTTTGTGTCACAGAATTATTTTGAAGTTGTCTATTTTTATCTGTGTGAGCTTGCCTTACATAACAGGTGCTGCTCCACATCTTAGCAAAGCTGAGTGGTGATGGGCAGAGGAAGAGCTCTTTTGCTCTGTTGGAGTGTGTTTTTAGCAGAGAAAAATATGCATTCAGATAAGCAAGTCTGTGTTAAGAGGGTCCTGCATTCTTCGTTTCTTCATCATATTTTTAAAGCTGAAGAATTCTCTCACTGTTTTACATTACTCCAATCAAAAGAGTTCTTGACAGGAAGCGACAAAGGGTGTACTCTGTTGCTACTGACACAATTAATTATTGTCATGTTGCAGTCATCATTTTGATGCCAAATCTCAAAAGATCTTTTACATTAGTGCCTGTGGCTACATAGTTCCTTGCTTTTCAGGAATCAAAAGATGTTGAAACAGAATTAAAGCATTAATGAAATCTTATTTTTATTTTTTAAAGGCCTGATCAAAAAATAGAAGATACAGCAGAAACCAATGCTGAAATTCTTGCTCGTCTCACTTCTGCGGTAAGGTCACTACTTTAAAGTTTGTACAGGTCATGTTTGAAATATTGTGGTGTTTTGGATCCTTTCAAATTAAAGGCTTTAGTGTCGGTGAGCAGATGTTTGTAATGCAAACTACTTTTTTTTGCCTCTGAAAGGGGAAACTTTTCAGGGGGAAGCTTAGCAATTCCACAGCTATTAAAACCACTCCAAGCAAGGACTGCTGCATTCTGCCCTTCTTGCAGAAAAGGACCTGGGGGTCCTGGTGGACAGCAGGCTGAACATGAGCCAGAAATGTGCCCTTGTGGCAAAGAAAGCCAACTGCCTTTGGGGCTGTGTTATGGAGAACATCGCCTTCAGGTTAAGGGAGGTGATCATTCCCCTCTACTGAGCACTGGTGTGACACATCTGGAGTGCTGAATCCAGTTCTGGACTCCAGTTGCAAGAGGTGTGTGACATACTGAAGTGTACCCTGCGAGTGGCTGTGAAGATGATCAGGAGGCTGGAATATCTGACTTGAAAGGAGAGGCTGAGAGAACCGGGGATTGAGCTTGGAGGACAGAAGGCACAGGGGGGATCTTATCAGTGTGTATAAATACCTGATGGGAAGGAATAGAGAAGATGGAGTCGAGCTCTTCTCGGTGGTGTTTTAGGACAAACAGAAATTCAAGAAATTCTACTTAAACATAAGAAAAAACTTTTTTTTTTTTACTATGGGGTTGACTGAATGGTGGAACAGATTGCCCAAGGAAGTGATGGAGTCTCCACCCTTGGAGATGTTCAGAACTCAACTGGACATAGTCTTGAGCTGACTTGCTTTTGAGAGGGGGCTTGGATCCGATGACTTCCAGAGGTGTCTTCCTACCTCAACCATTCTATGACTATATGGTTCTATGAACATTAGACCTAAATTATGGTATCAGCAAAATATGGGTTTAATGCTAGTTCTGTTTTGGGCATAAGAGAAAGCGTAGAGATGAAAGTGAACCAAGTAGAGTGAAGTTGTTTTGAAAAAGGCATGAAGAACTACTTTAAGCAAAACAAACGAAGTACTTTCTTGAAATTGCTGAAACATGTTTTTGGAATGCCAATGGTTCTGTGCGGTCAAAACTTTATGCAAAAATAATAATTTTAAGTGTATAAGATTAGAAAATTCTGTGTTTGAAAATTGTTTTATACGTATGTATATTTTCCTTGTTTTATCTACCTTTCTTTTCCTAACTCTGAAAACTAAAGGAGATCTAAGGATCTCAGTGTTCCGTAGACAGAAAAACTAGAAAAACAGAAAATACTTTGGAAAGCTGTATATTTTCAAAATCGTCAGAAAACTACCTGTTCTGTAAAACATTGCCAGCATCCCTCAGAAACTTTGCCTCTCAAAACTGGAAGAATAGTGTTTTTTCATCAGTTAAGAAAGGGGAAGCGCTCAACAAACAAAGTGACTTTAAGTGAGTTTAAGAACTGGATCTAACTGTTGCTGAATGTGCTTGAGAAAAACACATATCCTGAAACGTGAGTAATTGTCAGTCAGTTCAGAGTGCTGCACATCTGGCTTGCAAGGTCACATCTTTGAACTCTAACCTGAGTGATTCCAGCAGCAGGGCACATGAACAGGTGTTTTTTTAAATGAACCATTTTATTGCTGTAGCTAACTAGCTAGAGAAAAATCAGGCAGTTGCATCTCCAGATGGCCCGAGACTCATCTATTGCCATGGTGGTGACAAAAAGACTGATCTTTTCTCCTACATCTGATTTTCCACAAAACTGTGTAGACTCTCTGTAATGGTTTTCTAGTCTAACCCTGGAGAAAAAGACCTAAGACCAAAGCGGAATCTTCTAAATATTAACACCTGTATATGAATTTCTCCATCAAAAAAGACTCTGGACTATAACCTGGAATATTGCTTTTCGTCCAGTAGACTGGGATCTAAAAAAAGTCACTGAGAGTTTATGGAGAGCTTTTATGTGTCCCAAGAGAATTTGAACCCTCGGCTTGCCCTGCTCAGCAGAGGGCTGGACTCACCAGGCTACAGGTTCTCCATTTCTTTTTTTTTTTTTTTTTGGTGTCATCTTCAAGATTTGTTTGGAAATAAAAAATTCCTGAGAGCGGGAGCTGAAAATGAAGGCGAAGGTCTTAGCTATGACTGGAAATTTGTTCATACTATCTTGGTTTTTGGCTCACTGAATGTTTACATGTTTTGTACAGAATCAAACTACTCTCCCTTGAGGAATTCATAATTCAGAATCCTATTCACAATACTCTTCAAATTAATGCTTCAATCCACCACTAAAGCTGCCAGAGATTAGAGTTGGCCTTCCTGTAAATTTCTAGGTTTAGAGTATCAAATTCCGTTGATGCTACTACCATCTCTTCTACTTTTCTTTTTGTTTTTCTTGTAATGGAATAGAACATTCTCTGTCAAGTCAAAAAGATGATACAGGCTTTCTTTTTTGGGGATTAAATTCCCAAATTTTCAAACCTAAATTGATTGTGAAGATCCAGACCAAGCAACGTTGGAGGAACCTGCACACCTAAAATATAAATCACTGTTCTAACATGTGAAAGTGCAGGAAAAAACATAACCACACACGCAAGTAAGGTCTAACTGTATATTTCTACAACACTATAAAAGCTATTGCTGTTTCAGAGATTTGAACTCATGTCACCTAAATGTAACTGGCCATATGGCAGGTGTCTACATCTGAGCTATCTTCCCCAGGCACTCCTTACAGGCAGGGAGCAGAAATAGGCACTTTTAGGATGCTGAATATATGGTATGTTTTGGAAGTCTGCATTAGGGAAAAATCAATCATACCTTAGGCTCTGCTGGTAAGGTATTCAGTCACTGTGAAGGGGTGTTAGAGTGATTAGCACAGACACAGGCATCTGTACAAATTTGATGAATTCTTCTCTCCACCTTTTTTTCTTTGCTGTAGCCTGGCTTTCTTTGTTGACCTTTCTCTTATTGCTTATTCCCTTTTGCTTTTTGTTACCAGGTGTTCTTTCTCTTTTAGAGTTCCACTTTTCACAGTCACTGCACATTTTTTCTTTTTGATGATTCAGCCAGCCTAGAACTGATTAGTTAGGGAAGCACACTCTTGGTTTTAAACGATGGTTATGGAGATTGTAGAAGATAACAGTGATAGCTGTGTTAAATGATGCCAAGTCAGAAGGGTAGCAGGGAAAAATCTGCAGAGGTTTCTTTATCATCTTAATTTGCCCATGTATTCCATACGTATAATTTATGGAATACACTTCATTAAAGAGCAGAGTTGGATACAGAAATAAGAACTTAACTTACTGTGGGTATCACCTTTTCTTTATGCTTTATTCTATGATGGAAGAAGCGGAATCACTTAAGACAACTGAATGGAGCGTATTGAATTATATTCTCATATCATACGCTCCATTACAGTGAGTCACTGACAACACCATCAGACTTAGATTGTAAAGGCAGCTGACATGTAAGCTGTGCAAAGTGCCATTTAAAATGCATTTACATCAGATAATCTTTTTGGTCATGAATTTTTAGAAAGTGCAATGATTACTCCTGTGTTTAAAAAAGCATTCCAGAGCTGTTGTGTGTCCTGTGTCACGCCCCGAAGAGCAGCTCAATGTTCCGTGTCTCGTCTGCTAAAACCAGAGCACAGTGGGATAGCTATGAATGTTTCCACTGCAAAGTTCTTACCTCACCTTGTGATGAGACAGAAAGAATATCAGGATGTTAATGCAGTCTATCTGGGAAATACAGTTTTCTGGTACTTAAAGAGGCTACTATAGGCAGAAAAAAGGGAAAAATGTGGAAGTCGTGTGCATTGTCTACTAGATACACAACTATGCCTCCTATGATAAAATGGCCAGATTCATGGATAAGAGAACAAGAGCTGTCATTTATTTTTGAAATATCTCTACCTCTGTCCTTTGAAGATGAGGATATTCACCACATAAATATACCATTTTCATTTAATTAAGCAGAAATATATGTGAGCAC
Organism: Dromococcyx pavoninus; assembly: GCA_033558185.1. Lineage (NCBI taxonomy): Eukaryota > Metazoa > Chordata > Aves > Cuculiformes > Neomorphidae > Dromococcyx > Dromococcyx pavoninus. Next base: position 377,430 of record JAUMJL010000998.1, on the reverse strand, counting down.
CACTCTGTATGTACACTCTTACTCTTTCATATTGCAAAAAGAAAACTGATTAAGATGTGGTAAAATGCCAACACTCAAAATGTTTTCTTTCTGACTTTCATAATATGTCTGCGAATACTGTGTGGTAAGCTGGCCTGTAAACTAAATCATTTTTGACGTTGGCAATGCTACTCAAAATGAGATACTATTTAGATAGTGTTAGCTTTTTAGCAACAAGCTATATGTATAAAGCATTTTTTTTTGTATTTAGTATCTCATTTTTTATGGTAGGCATAGCTCTGGTTTGAATGTGTATTTTACTTTGAGTCCAGATTATTATCTGCAATGTGATGTGCAACTATCGATTTTGTCAAACAGGCAGTAACTGAAATCCTATTAGGAAGAAGTATGATAATGTGTAGCATGTGTGCAGTGAGGAATGAATGTTGTACACGGATTTCCATCAGTGTAATGATGCATAGGAATTGCATGTCCAGCAGAGATGTCAAGTGCATTTATGCTAAAATAGACAAAAGCATATAGTTTATCAAATCTATGGACACCAGGCAAATCCAGGCTGCTCAGCAGTACCAGTTCTTTGTGGTTTGAGTGAATCCTGCAAGAGGAAGCCCAGAGCATCAGGGTGAGACGCTTTGATGAACCAATGTTTGCTTGATATTAAGACTAGAGGAACAATTTTTTTCTCCTGTTTTAACTGAACAGTTTTGCTCAGATTAAGTAATATGCCAGCTGAGATCCTGGCACAGAGCAAACAATGAGATATTTTGCATAACATAAACAAAATACAGAAAACCAGCCTTTTTATTACCTGTGATGTTAGCACTGTCTTTTAAATTTGAAAAATGCCACTTTATGAGCAAATGTAATACTACAAATATAAGTGCAGGATGCCACAATGCTGCTTTCTCTTCTGAGAAGATGTTTTTTCTTTATGCCTACAGAGAAATTTGCATTTTTCAATTGATTGATTTAATTGCTATGTTTACAACTCTTGCAGATTGTAGTGTCTCCTAAAGTTAGTGTTGAGATAATGTATTTATTAAATGCAAAAAGATAAAGATGAGACATCAGTGCACCATTTGTTACTGCCAGTAACCTGTGAGAACAGACCAGAATCAGGGTATCAACATTGATACCTCATGGTAAGTTTAATGTAGGGAGAGGGTCTGAGCAGTTCAGCCCAAAAAAGTTGTGCTGTTGTTATCCCACTCTAATTCTGGGTAGCTTGTATGTATTACTACTAGTGTGTATTATTTGCTGCAAGCAAGCACAGAAGTTGTTTTTCCACAGAACTGTTCTTTCCCATAGTACTTGCAGTTTATGCTTACATTAACCATGATTAACAGTTCTCCAGATATGGGAATGAATGTACAGGAAGGAAGGAAGGGAAGGTAATACTGCCAGCTTGCACAATTGTGCTGGAAACAGGATGACATTTAAGAAAACTGTGGCACTGCCTTCATATTTTCCTGCTTGGAGTGGCAGAAAACTCTCACCCTCTCACTGAGGCAGCATCAAGGAGTAGAAAAGATCCTTGTACCTTGCAAGGACAGCAAAACCAGCTCCCTGGTCCTTTGCCACCAGAGAAGGAATGATGCAAGTAGATGACAGATGTATGACTGCCTCTACCACATGTACAGCTTACTTCTGGATGGTTGCTGGGTATCCAATCAGCGGATGATGGAGTTACCATTATACTGAGATGGTAATTTTGTCTTCTCCTAGCAACCACTGCAGTCTCTCTTTCTGCTTAGACCAAAATAACATTAAATATTCTTCTTTCACATTTTCAAATTTTCCTTCGGAGTTGTGAGAGTGGGATGTTAACAGCCATTAGTAATTGTATCACTTTCAGGGATTGTTCATGGGCTTAGTGCCTTGTTCTGATCATACTACATGTCTTGGGAATGATGTTTTAAATTTCACATGCTCTCAGAAACTGGATGTCAAGACTCTCACTGCAGAATACCCTTTAGCTTTGCGTGGGTCTGTTAGGCAAGGTGGCAAGTATGCACTGCAGGACGCTTTGTGCAGAGAGTTAAGTCAATCCTTAGAAAAATAATTGAAGGGTCCCATGGGTTTTTTTAATACTAAAGACAGGCTGTCTCGGGAAAATTATGGAAATTGGAAGAAGCTGGGGGGTGTACAGCAGAGTCTGAGAGCACGGGCAGAGCAGAGGAAGGGAAGAACTGAGGAGTATGCAGGAGAGAGTCTGAGGTGCTGTAGGTCAAGTGCAGAGCTCTTGAAGCAGCTGCAATACAGGGCAGTGAGGAAGTATAAGCATAAAAATAATGTATAATACAGAATTTTAATGATAGAAAAGGAAACAGACTTATGGAAGGAAGCTGACTAAAAGGGCTATAACTGTAGAGATTATAGGGAAAATACAAAAATGCAGAAAATGCAGAGCTAAGAGGCTGAGGAAGGGAGCTGGCTAGCATGGCAGAGGTGTTTCATCACAGCCTAGTGTGAGAGCCTGTAAATGGAGAAATCAGATAGCTCTTATTCTACATTATTCATCTCAAGCTAAATTTTGCTATTTCAAGAGGTTGTTTCCTCCTGATGACCCCCAAAAGCATATGTCAATTATATATGTGAACCTTGGACAAACCTCAGCATGGAGGACTTGCTTGTCCTGTAGTGCAACAATAAATCCAGCATTACAGCATGCTCAGCAGAGGCAAACCAAACATTTAACAAGGAAAGGAAGAAGCTTTGAGTGTGTGCTTGTGAAAGAGATACGCTATGCAAATAAATTGCAAGTCAGGCTACCGAATTCCCCACTCCCTAAGGAATGTGCAGTGTTTACATGAAATTAAAGTGGGGGGATGGGTGTGTGGGGGCGTAGAAATAGTTGTCACAGAATTCCCAGAAGAGAAGGAAATTGATATGCTAGGAAAATTGACTGTAGTTTCAAACCAAGTACCTGCATAATTCCACATGCAACTGACTGCTCCAAATGACCGATAGCCTGTATCTTACCAGTGTTGCATATTGTTTTGTTTGTCTGTGGTAGTAACTATAACTATCCTTTCGTTTTGTGGTATTTTAGGTACAGAGAGAACTGGCTGCTGTCATCGCCTTAAAAGCAAGGAAGTCAGGTGAGTCAGGCTGGACTTTAAAGGGGCTTTTGTAAAGTTGTTCTCTTTTGTCATTTACTGAAGTATTTGAATTGTCATTGGAGAAGCAAGGATCCCAGACCTCATTCCTCTCTCATTGGACAATCTGTGTTTATAGCACAATGCAATTACTGTCAAGCTTCGCTTCACCTGGCTCATCATGTCTAATGACCTATCTAATAAAATCGGGATGTTACAGTTGAATGTGAACTTCGGTCTCTTTCTGGCCAACATCACTATTTTGTCTGGGCTTGTACTTTAGAATAGAAATTCACGTTTATTTGACTTACATTTAAGACAAATCAAGTTGATAATTTACCTGTGTATTCTTTTATGGCCCAGTATCTCATGCCATCCTCACTGAGTTTTACCTGCCCAGTCAGGTGTATTTCTTTAGGCTAAAGCAAAAGGCCAACTTCATGCATGAAGATGTTCTTTCCTGAAGACTTGTCTATGCATCCAGACAGCTGTAAAGGCAAGTCTCTTATTATCAGGGCAGTAGAAGAGGAAAGGTAAATGGATAATTGATTATCTCTGACGGTAAAAACATTTACAGCAAATGTTGGTGATAGGGGGCAAAAGCACTGAAATATGTGGTCATCTCAGCTCCTTCAGGGTTTAGCAGCACAGTCACTTTCAGAAGGTAGCTGCACTGTTGAGCTGGAGTGGAAGCAAAGAGCTGCGTTTTGAGGGCACTGCACAGGGACTAACAAAACCTGCTTGACCAGACCTGACATACCTAACTCTAGACAGGTTAACCCTCTGGGGTCTTCACTGCAGTTAATCTGCAGCCTGGGCAAATGGTCTATAGCAAAGTGAGAGCCGAATGTATTTCTGGAGTAAAACAGAGGGGGAGGTGACTTGAATTATTGGTGTGTTCTGGAAGCTATTGAGGTCTTGGGTTGTATTTTCACTGAGCATCTCTTGTGATCTTCAGTGATTTTGCTAGAAATTGAGATCATGGGTCTTGCACTTTTTTCTGACCTATTAATAATATTGTGACATAATATCTATTGTCTATCTATCTGTGGCTTGAAAGTACAGCACGAAAGTTATTACATACAACACATCTACACAAAACATGATATCTTAAGCTGGAGGCACCAGAGGATGTGGCTTGCATAACTGCAAATATTTCCTTGTGAACATGTATTATGAAATATTCTAGACACAGCCTGAGGCATGTTTGTCTGGAAATAGAAGCACCCATAGGTTAGATCCACAGTCATCTGTAAATGTGCATTTGCAGAAGGTAAACACAAATCTAAGTGTGAATTTAGACCTAAATTGCTTCTGTGCAATAGCTTTCTTTCTGGAACTACTGCAGTAGTTTATGATGTTAACACTCTTCAGCTGCTTGCCCTTGCCTGGTATCACTCCAATCCCACCTGAATTGTAGTAGCTGAACATGGAAATGCTTCTGCTCTGGTTCTGTGCAGAGAAAAACAGTGTATTTTAAGGAAAGGCTCAAGGTAATCTTTTGTTTTACTATAAAATGGGCTGATAGTGTGGTGCCATGTGCCTTTTTATTTAGTGCTTATATGATTCTCTTTTCCTGCTTCTCAGCAGTTGTGTTGGTAAATACTACTGCTGCTACTGGTAATAAATAGAACCTCAGTTCCTCAAAAGAATCGATTTTAACCTGAATTAGCCTCTCTTTTGCTTTTGGTGGATGGCTACATAAAGAGTTGCGTCAATAGAAATTGGTAGAGGGGCTGGGTTAGGAATGAGCTGCAGGAGATGAAAATGGGAAAGGAGGATAGTTCTTGGAGTCTCGGTTATACTAGCGTAATTGCAAACCATATTGAAAGTAAGGTAGAAAGACTTTAGTTAAAAGTCATAGCCTTAAATAAACAATGCTCCATATATAGCTTTGAAGTGCTGACCAGCCTTTCCTAATTCTTGAATGTAAACACTTAAAATATCAGTTTAGATCTAAACAAAAGATACCTCTTTAGTCATCTTAACTAGTGCATGCTTGTTGTTGAAATTTGCATTTCTTTATGGCTCATCTTGGACAACTGTAAAGAAGGGCTACATGATCAGACATAACTGTGAGGTCTAATTTAGGTTAATGCCTTTACTACAGTAGGAGCAGAGTAAATTAGGGAGCTTGATTATGCTTTTTTTTTTATTGCTGATGGTTAAGTTCACAGCGTAGTATTTAGTATTTGCAATCAAGCTATGGTATACTGTGCCTGGTGAAGTGAAGCACATTTCAGAGAAAATACTTCTGGAGCTAAAAGCCACAATTATCTTCCAAAGATGCTGTTCTTCTTGCCCTATCAAAGACTCCATATAATTCCAGGAAATGAAGCAACAAAGATCAGACGAAGAGTTTGTTTTGGCATTAAAAGAGTGGAACATGGCTATTAGACCAGCTGCCCTTGTTGGCTTCCAGACTGGTGTGAATGGCGTGGGTGCCTGGCTCATCCACCCTGGGGTTCTGGAGTGGGGAGTGCAGGCAACAGGAACGGTCCTAACCTGCTGGCTGGAACCTGCTGCTGTGGATAATGAGTTCAATAATCGAAAGCTTTCCTAGAGATCAGCAGATCAAAACCCAAAGCTGTTATTCAGAAGTTCCTGTACTGTTTTTGATGGTTTGGTGGTTTTTAAATTACTGTTACAAAATATTTCCTCTTTCCTCTAGATAGTTGGTTAGTGCTACAGTAAGAGTGAAAAAAAAAAGTGTTTTTGCTTAGTGCAAGGACTGTGTAATTTCTTCCTGAATTACTTTAATTTCTGGATATACCTTTGCCCTTAGAGAGGCACTTCACAGTGATTTAATTGTACTAGAAAAACTGGCTGATTAAACCTTTCCTATTACTTGTGTAGGGAGCGTTGTTGTAATCACTAGGCTATATTGCATGAAGGGCATAGCACAGAAACACCACAGCTCCCTCTACAAGAAGTGAAGAGGGTCCAACTAGGAGGGTTTACTATGCTTGGAGAGGGGGAAATACTGCCTCTGGTTACCAGGGAGAAACAGGGGAGGGTTGGGGGGTGTTGTTCAAACGAAGCTTGGATTTGCTACCTAGTATATGTATATAAGAAGTAATAATTACAACTATTTCAGTTCTTGGACAAGGATGACTGTTTCAGAGATTTAGACACTGTATCTGTTGAAAAAATGCTTTGAAAACCAAGGTAGAGACCTGAGCCGGCTGTTGGGTAAGGAACAGTTTCAAATTCTTGCTGGTACAGGATCTGACTTGATCTGAATGTCAGCTACCAGAAGATAAAATGCCAGTAGGGTGTGGGGGAAAATGCCTTTCCCCAAGAGGTGTCCCTCTGTTTTTATTGTGGGATGGAAGAATAGGAGAAACATATAAAACTGAGAGATAGCTGAAGGAAAAAATGCCGAACCTGAAAAATGAAGAACACCTGTGCTATGGATAAGGGCTCTATTTTCATGTTTCAGATGTGTACTGCATGTATCACACTCCCACAGCAAGGTATAAGCAGGCAGAGAGGTACTTCAGGGCCCTCATGCAAAGAGAGCTCAGAAATTTTAGCTTTTTTGCAAACAAATCTAAAAAAAAAAGGTAAAATTAATCTCTGTAATCCTGAAGCTTTGATGGACCTCAATCGGTGACTAGAAAGCACATTTATATTTCATTACAATGAACTCTCATGAAAAGGTGACCTAAGAGGGAAAAATGAGCTTGTGCACTTCTCTGTGGCTTATAAAAATGCATTACAATTGTTCTAGCTTAATCTTAAAAATATATAGATTAAATACTGTCTTCCTTGGTTTGGTAAAGGTCTTGGGAAGCAAGTAACTGGAGCAGAAGATAACTTTGTTTTTAATTGTAGGCACTTGGTGTTAAAATTGTGTTTATTTATACCTTGCTTGTTTCTGATGGCTTCTACAAATGTGCTGAAACATAAGAGAAATGAAGCCTCTCATCTGAAGGTTTACAAGGGTTGGCATTTATCTTAATTGCTTGTCATGGCTCTTGACTTGTTTCTTCTGTGTTAGAGATGGTAACTAAAACAAAGATAAAAAGCAGCAAATAGCATAAGGCTGGAGACTTTAGCCGGTGGCATAGCTACACAGCTACATCTGAATGGATCAAAACCTGTCAGGTAGATGCTCTGAACTGGTATAAATCCCATCCACAAACAAGACACAAACAAGCTAGCAGCACCCCATGGCATCATGCAGCAAATTCCTTTAACTTTATATCTAAAGGAATTTCTACAACTTTATTCACGTGAAGGGTCATTAGCAAAAGCATGGCTCTGTGCTTTGTGCTTCTGAATACAGGGACTGATTAAGATAATGGCTGACAGAGTATTGAGGAGTAGGAAGAGGGTAACAGCAGATTCTCCCCAAGCATTGTGGGAGCAGCAACAGGGCTGTGGATGCTTCTCCCTCCCACTGTGAGGGGCAGGGCCACTACAAAGGCCTTAGCACTTGTGGGTATTTTTTCTCCCTCTTAAGGACAATATTTATGTTTCCACAGTATAGTTAGATAATTTTTAGCTGTGCCATTCTTAAATTGGCAAGTTCTATTGATTTTTTTTAAATTGATAATTCATGTTTTATTTATAATAATATTACTTTTGCAATGTATTAACTTTGTATTTGAGATTTTCTGGATTTTCTCCCTGCTATTCTGACATATACCTATGCCTATTCTCTCTCTCCTCTTTCTTTTATATTGCTTCTGTCAGGACTTAACTGCCTATGTGATTTCCTTAGTATTTTCATTTTAAGGCCGACATTCAATATGAAGCAGTCACTGGGGCTTGAGCTTTGCCAACGTGAATGAAAAGCAAGCTGCAACCACCTCTACAGCACCGCTGTCAGAGCTGATTGCGTGACTCGGCTCTAACACGCTCCAGGCAATGTCAGCCTGGTTAAAAACATAAGACCAGGCAGGCTGGGTCAGGTTAAAAGTCATCCAGCTCCAATCCTACTGTGAATGATGAGTAGGGGATGCTTAGAGTAGCGAAACAAAGCAAATATAAACAGTCTTTCTGATGTGTGTACTCAGCATCTACCAGTCTGTGCTAGAGGGATTTTGCTGTACTGACGCTGTTGTGTTGGGTAGCTCTTGGTGGACCTTTTTGTACTTTAATTTGTTGGATTGCTTTTTAAGGCTCCTTACAGTCCTGACCTTCATCATCTCTTGTGGCAATGAATCCCACAATTCTTGTGTGTAGTATGCTAAAAGCATATTTTTTCTTGTTTGTTTTAAATGTTCCCCACAACCCTTGCTCTGTTGTGATACAGCTCTTTGGTGACAGAATGGATTATTGAACATTTTCCCAGTTCATCATCATACTATTCAGGATTTTGTGCACCTCCATCATATCCCTGTGTGCTGTCTCATTCCTCATACCAAATCTATTCCATTAAATCTGATCATCTTTACCACATCTATTATGACATTTTTGAGATGGGGCAGCCCGTCCAGCATGCAGTATTGCAGCAGCATGTGCAGGAGTTGGCACAAAGTGAGGGTGGCAGCTTCTTATCAGGATGGGAAGATGAAGGGATGTGGGAAGGATCCCAGTAGGACCCTTTCGGCAGCATTAAGGTGTTTTATCAGCCTAGTTAGCTCAGGAAACTGCATCTTTACCATTCAGCCCTTTTCCCCAAGTAGCATAGGTTGCTGCAAGATTTTTTGGCAACTTCCCTCCACAATAATTAGCGAAAATTTTGTCATTTGGCGCTATATGAATATCCTATGTTATGTCATTAATTTTATTTACTTGTAGAACAGAGTTGTTATATAGACAATAGAAATCATTATGAATTTGAATTAGATTTGTACAGATACTTGAAAAATGAGGTTACAGATACATTATCAAAGGTCATTCAAGACTGGAGCAGTTTAATGTTGTGTTTAAACCTCAAACATATTAAATACCCTTTGAATTTACAGTTTTTGTAAACAAGCAGATATAAAATATCTCTGGTATAAAACATGCGCAGTTTATTATCTCTTATTTTGTGTGACTGAAAAAGGGCATAAAGAGGGATGGAGAAACATTCTCCTGTGGCAGGCATGTGGCAGAGTGGTGTGCATTTTCCCTTGTGGAAAACCAGAAAATTTGAGAAGTGGGAAAAAGTATCAGTAGGATACCTTACTGCTTTTTCTGTGTCCCCTCATGTCTCTTTTCATTGGGTTTATTTACTTGACTTAAGTAAGACCTTCTTTCATTACAACTTTCAGTTACTCCAAGTATTCACATCTTTAAAGCAAGAGCTGAACTTAGCAAAATGTGTGGAATAAGAGTTCTTCTGCAAGTGTTACTGATAACATTCATCCCAGAGAAATGGCCACTCAAAATAAAGGTGCAGGAGTGTCATGCTTCTGATAGGTCTTCAGTAACTTTAGTAGACTTTATCTTTACTTTTGCACCTGAAAACCTAGTTAGGAATATTGTAAAATTGTGCTTTAAGGATGTTATATGTTGAAGCAAGGGAGGCAATTACGTTGGCTTCTTTTTCAAACATTTTATGCCTTATTGAAGGGAATGCCCACCATTAGGGATCAGTTGCTTCCCATGGGATTTTTCCATTAGTCCTGAAATCAAGCATACCAAGAAACTGGCAGTGCTTCAAAATGATAGAATCAACCCCCTTCTAGCCTTTAGGATTGGTGTTTATTGTATTAGACGGTTAGGAACACTATGTGTAACACACAGAGCTCTGCTGTGCCATGACTGAATTGGTGACCACTTGCTTTGTGCCACATTGGGCAATACTAGGTGTGGGTATTGCCCTGGACAACATCAGTGCAACATCAGTGAAAGGACTACCCAGTTATGCTCACCAGCCTTTATGTATTCAACAGCTGCTGTAAAGCAGAAGAGATTCTGAGCCTTGGAAAAAAGAAGAAAAAGAGCTCTGGTGGGAATGACACTGAGAGAGATTTTGGCAGCTTATCTTCTGGTTTTTGCAATTGTAGCAGAACTTTGAGCATAGTTCTTTCTGCATGATCTGTAAGGCACTATTGTAGAAGAGATGAGCAAGGCAGAACAGCAGTGTATGTGACAGATGTTATGCACATATGCAAAAAGGGATTGCACTGTAGGGTCAGAAAGACAGCAATTGTGCAAAAGAACAATTCCCACGTGAATGTTTTGTTTCCAGTGCTTTGGGAGAGGCATTTACAGAGAGTTCATAGAATTTATTTATTCAGAGTCCTCTTTGTTTCCTGATCCTTTCCTGGCCATGCCTGAAGGATGTTTCCATGGAATAGAGAGTTGTGTTTCGCTTTGCACCAGCCTCCTCAGTGACAGCCTGTATTTCCTTGTTTGATCATTTCCCAGCAATCGTTCTTTCGCAGCCTGATGAGCATGTAAAGGACTCTTTTCCAGCCTTCCAACTTCTCGTTTCAGGCAACACTGCTATAGATGCGTTTATGCCACTTGATTTTTTAAAACTTTTGTATTTCATGCACATGAGAATCAATGTCTAAAAGCGTGAGATAAAAGTTAAAGTTTTCTGCAGTCAGCTATCAAATGTTTTTTCGTGAGCTCCTATTACTTTAGTCTGTTCCTGTAGTAATCATACAGTGTTTGCAGCTTCTTTTCTTCTTCATAAAAAATTATATGAGTTTGTGTGTTCACAAAGTGGGTGTGAAATGTGGCTTTTCCTTTGTAGGTATCACAAAGTGCCAGACATTGAAAACCAGACCTCCCCTGGCCACATGAATCAACAGTAATTGGTTATCACGATAACTGGCCTCCGGCGCTCACAGATAGAGACAGGAAACCAAATGGCCCCCCTGTGTTCCAGGAGGAAACAGTCTATGAATTACTGAGCCACCTGGACCCACACAAATCTATGGGACCTGATGGATTCCATCCTAGGGTGATGAGGGAGTTGGCAGAAGAGCTTGCCGAGCTACTCTCCATCATCTACCAACAGTCCTGGCTCTCTGGGGAGGTCCCAGATGATTGGAAGTTGGAAAATGTCACGCCAATCCACAAAAAGGGCTGCAAGGAGGACCCGGGCAACTATAGGCCTGTCAGCCTGACCTCAGTGCCTGGCAAGGTTATGGAACAGATCATCTTGAGTGCAATCACACAGCACCTTCAGGATGGACATGGGACCCGACCCAGCCAGCACGGCTTTGTGAGGGGCAGGTCCTGTCTGACCAACCTGATCTCCTTTTATGATCAGGTAACCCACCTGGTGGATGAAGGGAAGGCTGTGGATGTAGTCCATCTGGACTTGAGCAAAGCCTTTGACACTGTCTCCCAAGGCATACTCCTGGATAAACTGGTAGCCCATGGTTTGGACAGGTGCACTCTCAGCTGGGTTAAGAACTGGCTGGATGGCCGGGCCCAGAGGGTGCTGGTGAACGGGGCTGCGTCCAGCTGTCACCAGTGGTGTCCCCCAGGGATCAGTGTTGGGTCCAGTTCTGTTTAACATCTTCAGCGATGATTTAGATGAGGGGATTGAGTCCATCATAAGTAAATTTGCAGATAACACCAAGCTGGGAGGGAGTGTCGACCTGCCGGAAGGCAGGAGGGCTCTGCAGAGGGACCTTGATAGGCTGGAGAGATGGGCTGAGTCCAACAGGATGAAGTTCAACAAGGCCAAGTGCCGGGTCCTGCACTTTGGCCACAACAACCCCATGCAGCGCTACAGGCTGGGGACAGAGTGGCTGGAGAGCAGTCAGGTGGAAAGGGACATGGGGGTACTGAGTGACAGGAGGCTAAACATGAGCCAGCAGTGTGCCCAGGTGGACAAGAAGGCCAATGGCATCCTGGCCTGTATCAGGAATAGTGTGGCCAGCAGGACGAGGGAAGTGATCCTTCCCCTGTACTCGGCATTGGTGAGGCCACACCTTGAGTATTGTGTTCAGTTCTGGGCCCCTCAGCTCAAGAAAGATATTGAGGTGCTGGACCGGGTCCAGAGAAGAGCAACAAAACTGGTGAAGGGACTTGAGCACAAGTCCTATGAAGAGAGGCTGAGGGAGCTGGGGTTGTTTAGCCTGGAGAAGAGGAGGCTCAGGGGTGACCTCATCGCTTTCTACAACTATGTGAAAGGAGGTTGTAGACAGGTGGGGGTCAGACTCTTCTCCCAGACAACCAGCAACAGAACAAGAGGACATGAGCTTAGACTCTGCCAGGGAAGGTTTAGACTGGATATCAGAAAAAAGTTCTTCACAGAGTGAGTAATCAGGCATTGGAATGGCCTGCCCAGAGAGGTGGTGGATTCACCATCCCCGGAGGTTTTTAAAATAAGACTGGATGTGGCACTTAGTGCCATGATCTAGTAATCATGATAGTGTTGGATTAAGGGTTGGACTTGATGATCTTGGAGGTCTCTTCCAACCCATATAATTCTATGATTCTATGATCTATTAAAAGATGCCTCTCTTGTTTAGCCAGAGGTGTTTTACAAATAATGTTCTTCTCATGCACCACCTCCTTGGATGAAATAGGGGCCTTCAAATTCAGATGAAAGGCTTCAGTTTTGGTAAATATAATAAACAGAACTTCCTAACCAAACCAGTTTTATCATAATGTGAAAAGAATAGCAGCAAAGACTTCTGGCCGTAATTTGACTGAGTTGGGAAGTATTAGTAGCTTTACTTGGTGTGCTCATTCTATAATTTATAATGGCTATATAGCATAGCCTGAGTCTCGTTTAAACTGAGGTTTGTCCTTTCTGTGGTCATTCAGATGTGGTGGAAAGGAATGGCTCCTTAGTGGTGTGTGGATCAGCAGGACCAAAACTACATCTGTCAGCCTCCTTTCTTACTACACTGGCTTTGCTCTGTTTAGGTTGCAGATTCCTGCCCTTGCTGTTATCTGTTCCTTTTGATAAACTCTGCTATGAGAGGAAATGTTTTTGCATCATTTTTGAGAGTCCTGTTTCCTATTTGAGATCTGAAAAATGGCTTGTAGCGCTAGGACCCTCGGGAACTTAATTTTCTGCATGGAAACTAGACCAGCATAATGAGTACCCTCTGTGCAAATTCAATATTAGTTCTACACCTAAGGTCAATCAGAAGTTAATGACCATTTATTACATAAAAAAACCAGCTATGAAACTAACATTACATTCCATGCTTTTGTAATTTTAAAATGAAATAAAATGCTGGAATAATTTATATTAAATTGATTTAAACTACAAAGCATAAATATCACAAGTCCCACATTAGCGTTTGAGAGTAAATGGCATCGTTGTCACTTGTGCAATAGTTCATTCCCCAATTTACAAGCACGTTTATTCCACCCCATGCTTGCTGTGCTTTTACAAAGGTGCTGAACAATGCTGTAAGCGGGGAGTCAGTCTTTAATAATTTTTGCATTTTCTTTGTTTCTTTAATTAGCTGATTTACTCAGCTGATTGCACAGCTGCCGGGGTACCACCCCCCAGGGGCCTGCCAGCTGTTTCAGTTATGTAGTGTACTCAGTGATGGGAAATATGTACAATAATTTGCATATATATATGCAGAAATAGTGGGAAGGAATGAGAAAGCTCAAAGGCAATTTTTGTATTGCTCATAAAAGGAAACATGTTAAGGATGAGCTTAAAAAGCTTTATCTTTTCAGTAATTTCTGTGAAACGGTTACAGTTTCATGGTAAATAAGGAACCAATTCGTAGCTTTTGGGTATTTCAGAGGTACTCAGTGCTTGTTTGTTCTCCCCTTTAATTTGGAAATAGGACTTGGAAAATTCAGGATTATGTGCAAGGACCTGGTCTGGCTTAAAATGCTCCCCAAATCTAAAGTTTGGGAAGCATTTACTTGCTGCTTATCTTCCTTTCCACTGCTGAGCGCCTAGTGCCTTATGTAAGCTAGAGGATCTGGCCTTTAGTTTCCCCAGTGGTATAAGTATGAGCTATTAATTTTTTTCCACTCTGATAAATTAGTAAGCATGAGCAAATATTATAACACTGTTAAACTGCTAAGAGCTGCTATAGGAACCAGCCTATCTAGAGCTCGCTGTATACTCTCCACAAAGATTAACAAGGGGGATACCACAAGCTCCATAGTTGAAAATAACAATAAAATTTTCAAAAATCATAAAATTAGCTTAGATTAATGTGATTTTAAAAAATGCTTTTTTGGCTGTTTGTTTCTGAAAAGCTTCATGCTAGCAACTTCCTTTGAAAAAACAAACAAACCCCAAAAAACTCAGAAAAGAAACAAGCCTCTCAAAATATTTGTGATTATAAGAATGCTAGAAGTTGTGAACTTCCCAGCAGCTGACAATAAATCAACTGGTGTAGGCTGCTGGCAGTTAAGAGCACTGGAGCCTTCCCCTGGTGCTCTTGCAGATTCCTGAGGTCTTTTCAACAGTGGTTTGACAGGAACTGAAAAACAGGCTATAACCATCCAGCAAGGATGAGACAGTGAAAATCTGTTGGCTTGTCAAATAAACAAAGTTCTTGTGGTTCAGAAGTAGGCTCTTTACCACTTGCAAGATAGTGTGTGTCTGCTATCTGTAGAGGGCACATAGACGCCTTTTGCTTACTGGCTAGAAAAAAGAGATGCATTTATGAATTTTGTTCACGCAGTACTGAAAGGATTGAGGTTTTACCAAGGGCAGAGTGGTTTGATGTTCTAGGTTGTTACCAGGTTAAAGAACAACTGTAAATAATAAATGAACATCCTCATTTGAAGCGAAGGAGCATCACTGAAAACGAGAGATGTAGCCTAAGGGGTGACCAAGCTTTGTATGGTGAGCAGAGCTGCCTCTGGAACAGCTGTGGGGACCGTGAACTCTCCATCCAGCCTGTGCACTGTGCAGGTGAGCCTGGCAGTGTTCGTGCAGCTAGGATCCCACATGCTCCGGCTGCTCCCGAGGCTGTGCCTGAGGTTTTGCAAGGCGCTAGGCAGAGTCTGTCTTGGGAGCAGCCTAGGGCTGTGTAGAGGTAAACTGCATACCTGCCGAGGGCAATGTTCATGGGCTGCGTGGCCCCAAAGGCTGGCAATCCTGGTCCTGCAGCGGGACTTCACAGCAAGCTCAAGGGCTGAATCTGGAGTTGTGTGGCGCAAGGGGTCTGGCAGCAACACCGGCTTGCAGGGTGCCCTCTCCCCTGCCCTGCCTGCTGCCTGGGGACTCTCTTCTCAACCGGGTCATTAAACTGAGCTAGGTTACAAGTAGTTCTTTGCCGATCCACAGAGCCCAAAGGCTTTACGGTGGTATAGAGAGGGAATAGTAAGTAGAGGAGGTGCGGAACAGCCAGCGGTGGTGTCCTGGATTGGGCATGTGTGTGCCACACAGGGTGAGCTGTTTGCAGATGGACAGATGTCCCTGCTTGCTCTTCAGCAGCAAAATGGTTAACTGTGATGACAGTCCTCTTTTAAACATTTAAATAATTAGCTTCCAAAGTTAACACTCTATTAAGCCAAAGGGAGGAAGTTCACACCTCTCCTGGTGTTATTGTTCCAGTCTGGCTGGCTGCAGGAGGAGAATGACGCTAGTGCCTTGGTTTGTGTTGTGAAGGTTATCTTTGGAGCCAGAAGGGGTAGAAAGAAGAAATTTCATTTATAGAAAAGGAAGAAAGCACAATACAGCAAAGCCTCTGGGAAGATTGCAGCGCTGTGGGTTACAGGCGTTGGTTTATGTGTGGTGTTTTTTTTTTTTAACTGTCCTTTCCACTTGTGGTTGGCTAAAAGATTCTGCTATGCTGAATAAGACAAAGTATTAAAATGAAATAATGTGCATTGTATTATGTGACTTTTTAAAATCTTACTCATCAAACTGAAATTAATTTACCTGCAAGTTAAGGGGCACGCAGAACAGTGTATCATGGAGGCACTGCTCTGTGAGTAACCTTAGCACCCTTGGCAGGATTCATCCATTGGCAGAAGAAGGTGCTTTCATAGGCAGGTGAAGGTCCATAGTGGTGCAGGTGGCTGTTATGATCCTTACTATGTGCTAGTCTATCTAGCTAAGGTGAACCCTTTAGTATGCTTGTAATGCTCCATTCCGCTGAGGAAGACCAATCTCTTCCAGTGTCTTAAATCTATGTTAAATTTTGTAGTGTGGCAGTAAAAGCACAGGAACACTGTTGGTTGGTAATGATGACACAAAGGATGTGCTACGTTCCAGTGTGAGCAACGGTAATGTTCCCTTTCCCTTCACACCCTTGTGTGATGGCCAAATCTGCTGAGGTAGCTGGTACAAAATGATTTGTTTCTTCTTTCTTTGTTATTTTTTCTGCTGGCTTAATGAACTGAAATGGGATTACTAAAGTACAAGGTTCTCCCCCACAAGAATTCAATGTTCTAACGTTAGTTTATGGAAGAATCTGCCAGCAAAATCTCAGCACTGGTCCATGGGGGCACAAGAAACTCAGATCAGATGATAGCCCTTGTGATTCATAAAAAAAAATCCATATCCTGAATTCTCAAGGCTTATTTGCAAATGGACAGAGATGAACTGCACGTTAGCAAGCTAATGCTTATTTAACATCTTTTTCTTGCATTCATGCTGACCTCTGCTCTAAAGGAGGAGAAATGCTGCAGGTAGAAAAGGGAATTGGTCACTCTATGCTTATTTGCATTTTTTCTTGACTTTGGTATCAAGCGTGAACCCAAACATAGAATTAAATAGATACATATAGAACAGGTAAAGCACCTTTACCTTTCCCTGATATTGCTACTTCTCAGGACGTGCTGGGGTATTTGTATGAGGGAGGAAAGCTGGGTTTATGCTGGCAGAGAAGGAAAGGTTTGGCCCAGCTCCAAAGTTCACAACTTTTTTGTATGTACAAGTTACTGTTTTAGGGAAACATCCCAGGATCAACACTCGCCTAGGAAATACTTTCCGATTCCACCCTAATCTTCCATTAATTTTACCTACAGTCGAATTTGCAACATCAAGCCTTTTTATAAAAAATCAATAGCCAATTGACGGTACTGAGTAAAATTATCCTTGGATTCTTGTATTTTATTACAGTGTGCAAAGAACCCACTATGGCAGTGGCTGGGCCAGTTTAGGGGGTGTCTGTGAGTTTGCTATAGAGTTAGGAGGCACGCTGTGTATAGAAATACAGCAATTGGTTTCTTATGTGTGTGATGTTGCCCAGTAGCATAAATTTCTGAATACACTAGAATATTTTAAGAAATTAATGAGTTTTCTGTATTTTATAAATGTATAAAATTTCATACAGAAACCAAGAAAATACCATTTAGGGTTGCTATTCATCTGTGTGGCCACTTAAGCTTTCAAGGGGCTACATTCTTGTGATGAAAAAAATGTATGAAATTGTGAGATTCCTTGAGTATTGCTCCCTGTGTGTAGTTAAACTGTTCAATTGTCCCTGGCTCCTACGGGTTTGAATAAGAGGCAGGGAGAACACAAAAATTAAGTTTGTGATGGAAACGTCATGAAAAAGAGGCTGACTGTTCCCTCTCCCAAGAGGGCTGCGAGAACGTCAGTGTGAGGTCTGGAATGTTTTTTTTTTTATCCTTTAAGAAAATATTTACTGGTTCTTTTCTACATTCCTTACACAGTCTAAACAACATTGAAGCCAAGGAGAGCTGGGTTTGGATTATGAACTTTTTAAGGTTGGTTTTTTTTTAGTTTAGTTGTGAAATTGGTAGTAAACCCATTTTTTAATTTTTTCTCTTTTCTCTTTTTTCCTTTTTTTTGTTAACCTGTTCACTTAGGTTACGTCTAAACTGAGGTAGTTTCTCATTAACTTTAAAATTGTTTATGTCAAAATTGTTTGACACCCAAGGGTACCTGGATCCATTGGGGTTGTGGACAAGTACCCTCTTTCTTTCTCTTTGTGCTAGGAGTGTTACTCCACTCAGCCTGAGGTGTTTACTACTTGTCAATAGCTCCTCAGCCAGCGACTGTCCCCTTACCCATCTGCCAGCCCCACAGGGCAGCAACAGTATGCACGCGTTCCCTTTGGTAGAACATGGTCTAGGGTGCTTGCCCTGGCACAGGGCAGAGAAGGGGACACCTGTAACAGAGACAAGAAGTCAGTTGGCAGCCAGTAACAATTTCCCCTAGCACAGCTGTTTGCGGAGCGCCCATCTGCTCAGGCTTGTCAGAAAAGCTGGCTGGATCGATGTAAATCGCTTAAACCTGGACCTGTGGTCTTGTTACTAGCAAGGTGCCATTCCTTTAAATGCCATGATTAATAGCCAGCGTTTGAGGGGTTATTTTGTCTGTCAGAGGCTACAGCAAATTGATTTTAAGAAATCAGAAAATTGAAAGGAGAGCTGGGGAAATGTTGTGTTTTTGCTAACGCAGCCACAGACCTAAGCAATCTGCGTCAGCTTAAACAACCATTTTTTAGCATTCATTAATACCTTCTGGCATTGCAGCATTCCTGGCTCATGCTTCCTATTCTGACTAGCGTTTGGCAAATAGATGTTCTGAATGGTTTATGTCCTGAGTCCTTTGTGTCCCTCAAAGCAGCAGAGGTAGAATGGGGTCACACACATGTGGGAGTGAGTGTGCAAGAGGAAGAGACAGCTCTTGGGGAGGAAGACTTGGATTGGAGGTAGATTACAAACAAACTGGCTGCGCAAACTCCCCAGCCTGGTCAGACAGAGAAGGTTGCCTTGAGAAACCCTGACCTGAACTAGGAAAGCAGAGGCCACACAAGGCTGTTGAGGTGGTCAGTCTGGTTACTGCTTCATTAGGTCATTACTTCACCAAGGTAGGGTGGGGATGTTCCACGATGTCCCAAGCACATCTTGATTTTGCTTAACTTGAAATGCTGCTTGGATTTAACCCCCATTATACTTGTTTTCTGTTATAACTATAGATTGACCCTGTGTTTTCAACCTTGAATTTCAGAGGTTGGCTGGTAAAGTGATGTCAGCAAACCCAATAGTGAAGATTTATACCAGACCTCTGTTTCCCTTTGGTAATGGATTTTAAAAGATCCCTGAATGGACTAAACTGTAACGACAAAATGGCTTTTTTGCCCCTTATATACTTACATTTTTTTAGACTTCTTTTTTGATGACATAACAGTGGGGTAAAAAATAATTTTATACTATATGACATAGTAATATCAGCAGAAATCCTGCAGTAAAAAGAAGATAATTTAGTACACTTTATTTTAGAGGACAAAACAGTCTAAAGTTACTTTTCGTTTAAGTTGATGGATGCTGCTTAAAGATTAGGCTGTTTTTTTGCCTGCAGAAGACCCAGAGCATCCAGGCAGACACACCAAGCTAGACGTCATGGCTCATGTTACATGTGTTAGCCCAGCCACGGTAACCTGGTTGTATATTTAAAGGCTGAGTATTGAGGAGAGCTTAGGTGAATGTGATGGTAGAACTGCTACTTGCCAGCCCTTCTCCTGCTCCCTCAACAGTCAATTTGTTCATCAGTCAAAGCCTGGACTGCCTCAGCTCACAGATATAGTTTTAAGGCAAAATAGGACTGGTGATACTTGTCTGAAAACGCTGTGATGTGGGCTGTGGCTGTTCAGATGTGGGCTGTGGCTGCTCAAATGTAGCCTGACAACTAGCTCATACCTAGGGGTGAAGGAGAGAGGAGGTGGACAGGAGGAAGCACACAGGGTGAACCCAAGCTGCCCGTCCATCAAAGCCATAAACCTTGTGTTCAGAAAATGAATTTGCCAGCTCTGTTGCTTTGAGGACGCTTTTGTTGTCACAACTGCTATGGCTACACTGGCAAATCATTTGATGTATGCACAAGATCAATGATATTTGCCTATGGTGCTTGTAAATAAATGAGTACGGTGTAAGGTTTAAAGTCACTTTGCATGTGTTTCATCTGTTCTGACCCTTCTACCCTGCCATATGTCACATTTCAGAACATCTGAGGGTTTAGTGTCTCAGCAGAATACAGCAGGTGGCGTTGACTGGAAGGGTATCTTGGGCCATAGATAGTAAAACTACCTATAGGCATAGCTGTTTGCAATACAGAAGTCAGATGTATTCCTTCAAAAGTGGTCCTTATTTCATTAGCTAGGTAAATCAATAACTCTGGTTTTGACTCTTCTGGAGATGACAAGTTTGATTCAAAACTTTTTTTCTTTAAAATCTGACAAAACTTGGTGGAGTTAAGCAAAGTTAAATAAGCTAAGTTACTGGTTTCTCTTACTGTGGCAGCAGCAGATAGAACGTCTTCTGCTACCATTTATTTCTGGAGTTGACTTTCATAGGTAGTGGTGGTGGTTGTTGAAATTGAGATCACTTTGCTTAAAAAGAGTTTTCCAACTCTGACATGAGGGATAAATCTGCTTATTTTGTTTAGTCTGAATTAACCTTGTGCAATATAATGAAATTAAAGGGAGGACTGGCTTTTTTTGGTTTTTTGTGTGTCACCAGGTCTTGTTGTAATGTATGGAAAGGTGGAGTTTCCTTAAATTTCACCATTTTATTAGGACTAACTGTAGCAGGAATATTACTATTTAGTACTGCATTTTGCTGCCTGGGAAAAATAAGGTACACCTTATCGGATTTTTCCAAAACTGCTCAAGGAGTTAACTAAAAAGCTAAACTTGGAAGAAGGTTTCTCTAAACTGGGCCATGATGCTTTGCTGCTTCTTGTGATTTAAACTTGCCTTCTTCCAATCCTTTCTAATTTTAGCAATTCATCAAAATGAAGAAAACAGTGGTCAAGAAATTAGAGGCCTAGAAGAGCTCAAGAATACCTCTGATGCCCAGGTAAATGTGTAAGATTAATTGTCTTGGAAACTTTTTCAGATCTACAGGTTGAAGGATATGCTTTCAGTAGCTCTGGGAAATGGATTTTCCTTTATGTTCTGCAAAGGGAGCCCGTAGGAAGGAGAAAGTCTGCTGGATCTTGTCTTATGTGACTGTTTAGAATAAGATTGATGATTACTCTGGGAATTAATCCCATGATGTTGCAATTGGACAGAATTCTTCAACTATGTCTGCTCTTTTTAGATAATACACATAGCATACACCAGATGCAAAAATAAAATGAGATGTGTTTTAGGAGTCAAGGGCATATGACATTTTGATTGAATTTTAATCGCTGTAAGTAGACATGCAATGAAATGAGGATACTTATTAGTCACTCGAGTGTAAGCAACAATCTTTTTCTTTCTTTCCCTAACTGCCCTCATTTACAATGAAATTATACTTCTAGATATTGCTCAGAAGAAACTTAACTGCCTTTTAGAGTATTTTATTGTGAAATTGCTTACCCTTTTAAAATATGTGAATCTTTTATTAATCTGCAGTTCATTCAGTCATTCAATTCATGCATTTAAACTGTGCAAGTGTAACTATGTTGCTCATTGTATTGGTACTGATTATTTATTTTAATTTAAAATTGGTTTCTCACAGTCTTGACTGTTTTTTTCCTTCTATTCCTCTTGCAAATCTTATGTTCCCCACCAGTTGCCACCTTTTCTTCTTCCTACAAATGCAACTTGCAGTTCCTGTGTCTGATTTATCTCCTAACATCTTGCCCACTAAAAAGCTGTGTGTGAGAAAGACAAGATTTGCACTGATGTCTGTGAGCAAGCCTAGCTGAAGGGGTACGAGCCATGCAGTCAAGTTAGCAGGACATATATCTTTCTAAAGACAGGGGTTGTCTTGACCATAGTGAGCCCTGGAGAGGCTGTATTCTGCTCCAGTAGCAGACCTGGGACATGGTAGACACCTGGAGAGTGGAGGCAGAAGGTTCGGGGACCGTGCAGACATGCCTACTGCATCAGTGTGTATCCAGGCTTTTCTAGCATACCGTTTAGAGTCATGCTCCAGGAAGATGGTTTGAAATAGCCTGCTCTTTTCTTAATTGCACACGGTTTCAAACCTATTTAAATAAAATGTATAGTAGGAGCCCTAACGTGTGAAAATTTTGTTATCTGATTTTGGTTTCTAATTCGCATCAGTGTGGGATTGAGGATCAATCTTCTAGAGCTCAGGTCTGTGTTACAGAGTTATAGAAAAGACCCAGGGGGGAAATACTGATCTTGCTGCACAAAAAAATCTGGCTTTCTCTTTTCATTTTCAGGTTTCATATATCCTCAGTTCTACTTAATTTTTGTAGTTATTACTATTTTTTGAAAATATTTGTTCACATTTATGTCAGAGATGTAAAAAGAATGACTGCGAAGTGTGCTCAAAGCTCCTAAGTAACCAGCTAATAAGATTACATGGGCAGATTATAAAAACCTGTAAGAATTTATTTTTGGGATATTGATTCACTCAGCTTTTATTTAGCTGTAAGCTGGCTTCTAAAATCTGAAAGAATTTGAAACACATTTAAAGTCAAATAATTATTCAGTGAGCAGGTAATGAGAGCATTCAAGTGCCCACCTGGGAGGAGAGGAGGAATGTTATCAAAGTGTCTGTTGCGCCAGTGTGTCTGTCAGTGCCATAAAGATGCCATCCTGCAAACACTGAATACAGCTGGGTTTAAGGGTCTGAGTGATTTGGGTTTTTTTCACTTTAGTGAGACTGTGCATGTGACTGGAGCAAAGCAAATGACCTTTCGAAGCAGTGGCATATGGTTTTAAGTTTTCTGGTTTATGACAGGTGAAGCCTCTAATAATTATGTTGTTTTCACCAGGCACAGTAGGAGACAGAAGTGCAGTGGGAAAAAACCAAACCACCACAAACCTCTTCTGTTGGCGGGGGTTGAAGGGTGTGGTGCCTGCTCTAAACACTGCCCTGAGGGACAGAAGCTTGACTTACAGTGGAGTTAGTTGACAAAACTGGTAGAAGTGTGGAAAAAAATCAGTACAGGGATTTTAAAAGTAAGCATGGAGTAAACAACCTAAATAATGTAAATTAAAATATCCAATACTGTCTCCCTAGGGATGTCTTAATTCACCTCCATGTCACTGCTACCATATTTATTTATGACCTTTGCAGAGGAAATGTTTTCCAGTGGATGTGCTGAAACAGAAAATGTGTTGTCAGCATCTTTGCTTTTCCAACCTCTGTAGTGACTAATTTAGTTTTCTTCTCATTAAACTTTTCAATTTCATTTCAAATCTTGCATAAACACCTTTAATTATAGTAATTTTGTGTCATGAATGGTAGTAAAGCCTTACTATAAAACTCCTGCATTCTTATTCATTAAATTAAAACCAGTTAAAATATGCGGTTTTGTGATTTGCATCTTCACATAAGTTACTATTCGTATCTCTGCTGGTGTAGATGAATTAGAGGTCTAAGCACCAACATCTAGGCATGCGAGGTTTTGGATAGTGTGTGCCCACACAAAACACAAATGGAATTCACACTTTGCAAGTAGGGCAACTTGCCTTTATCTTAACATCTAGCAGCTAAAAAGATATTTTTTGAAAATTAGATTTATATTGATGAGTGAAAATGACCAGTAATAGGAGACCCTACTAGTGTGGCCCCATCTCGAATACTGTGCCTCCACAGTGTTAAGATCCCAGATCTAGAGGGACTGTAAGTCTTTATAGTCCAAAACCCTAATAGGCCATAACACAGGCCTATTCCCCCCTACAGGCCTGAGGGGATAACAGTGCCCAAAAGCAGCATAACGAAGCCATGAAATAAGCAAGTTTGGCTCTAGTTGATGTCCCCAAGCCATAAAAGTGTTATGAAGTGCAGATGTTGGACCTGAGCCAAGTCTGTGACAATTGCCTATGTTTCCTGTGTAAATTACTGGAGAAAAAGGAGAATTTTGGGAAACAACTCACC
This sequence comes from Dromococcyx pavoninus, assembly GCA_033558185.1. Taxonomy (NCBI): domain Eukaryota; kingdom Metazoa; phylum Chordata; class Aves; order Cuculiformes; family Neomorphidae; genus Dromococcyx; species Dromococcyx pavoninus. The sequence continues at coordinate 353,725 of JAUMJL010000998.1, read as the reverse complement.
TGACTGTATTTAAATGCCTATGGTAGAATAAAAATTTTTTTTTTCCTCTGAAGTACGTCTTTTTCTCTATTAAATAAACAAGCTTGGACAACCAGTTCAGTATATTCTTCCACATTTCATGAAATCAGTCTCACTCCTGGTCTGCAGGTGATAATGGTGAGTCGGAACTGGTTTATAAATCCATGTCTTCAGTTTAGAACAGAAGGAGCTAATTTAATAGAAACTGTAAGGACCTTCAGGTTAGGCACTTCCTTATTCCCTTAGTGAATTTCTGACCTCCAGACTAGTTCGTAGTTTCCTTGTGTGGGAAAGCTGGGCTCCTCACGAAGCTCTGGGCTAAGCATAGGACGTGTGAAGCACTGGCTGTATCTGTAATTCTTTCCTTTTCCAGAGCACGAGTGCCTGATGTGGCCTTGTTAGGAGATGTCTCCATCCAAACTGGAGCAATGTAGGCATGTAAAAATTTCTTTCAACTAGTTTAGTAAGAATAACTCCCTGGATTTGCTTGTGGAACCTGTTTTTTTTTTTTCCATTAGCGTTAAAGCACTTATTCAGAAAATGGATTTGTTGTCCTCCTTCAGTTGAAGAAACCTTAGCCCACATTTCCCTCTTCTTTGGAGAAACCAGCGGACTGTAGGATGTTTTAGGTGGGAACTCTCATGCCTTCAGCTGTCATGGACAGGAGTTTCTCAAGGCCAAAGTAATGGAGACTGCATGGCACTATGGGTTAGTGCTCGGGGCATCCCTGGCTTTTGGTCCCAACCTGTAAAGTGTTTTATGAGTTTTGGAGCACATATTGATTCAGTAAACCCCAGGATGAATAGCAGAAAGAAAAAGGTGGAGTAAGTGGGGAAAAAAGGTTTATTTACAGATTGCCTTTGAAGTCATATAGCAATAGCAATACCATAGCCATGCCACTTGCCTGGCCCTCCCCAGGCATATGCTCTTCCTGTCAGGAAACACCTGGACTAATAAAAGCCATGCAGTATCATCAAGTCAGTTCTTAGTTATGCAGAGGCTATATCCATGACTGAATCATGGACATTGCAGGGAGCAATTTAACCCTCATTAGTTAACTTTGTGATGGGTCTGGTATGCCTGTGTGCAAGCCTGAGTCTTTATATATATGGAAATTTTATAAAATATTTTTTTATAAAAAGATGTTTTGATGAAACACTCTCAGCAGAGTGTGAATAACTGGCAGAATACTAGCCAAAAGAAAAAAAACAGTTCTAACATAGTTTTTAAAGCAAATCTCCTTTTCTTCCCTAAATAAAATCAGAAGTTGTTGATTGTTATTTACAGAATAAATAAACATGGAGCAACTGTCTTCTAACTCTTGAGGCTTCCATATATGAAAAATGGCTGGAGCAGAAGCAGGGGGAGTTGCAGCCTGTTATTTTTAGGAGTGCCTTGCGTTGCACTTCATTCTTTTTCCAGGGCTGTTCCTGGCTAACTTTCCCATGAGTTTTTAACCTCTTGCTCTTGTTCTCTTATGTAACAGGAAACAGGCTGACAGGAACAAATAAAACACAGCGTATCTGATAGTCACACTCAGAGGAGCAGTTGATTTAGTTAGCTCTGCCTTCGTTCCTCCCAAGTAGATACATTTGGAGATTCAGATGTGCCTCAGATCCTCTCCAGTTGTTTCCCAAGAAGTAGTGACTTGTTTGTGTTCAGCAAGCGGCACAGCAAATATGAGAAAACAGATGCAGTTCTTTTAAGGCTGAAATTTGTGCTGGTGTCATGTCCTGGGATTGCGGATTTAAGTATCTGTTTGCTCTTTCTCCCACCCTTAAGGCAGGGGTTTTGTGCAAGCTTCAGGGAAGAGATGACATCGGGCGGATTGAGCTGGTCCAGAAGCTGGCGAGAGAAAACTGCCAGTTTTCGCAGGTGGACAGAAAACCACCGGAGAAGGCAGAACAAGTAAGACATTTCTTGTTTGGGTTTGTTGTTTCTTTTTGGTATGGGAGGGAGATTTAGGTCACAAAACTGAAATAGCAAAGCTGATGGTCAGAATCCAGGGCAGACATTAGTTATGGAGCTGTAGCTGCCCTCCTTTGGCATTTACATTTCTCTGAAGTGCATTCAGTTAAATAATTATCAACACACTTGAATTATTACATTGTCATTAACTGTCACTTACTGTTACAAATATCTTACACACATAGGAAATAACAAGTGATTTCAGAATGCTTTCTGCCATTTACTTTTTAGTGATTATGAAATATTTGGGTTTTGGGGTGTTTTAAAATAGTCTATAAGGTCTATGAGTGCTTCAAGTACTTTAAATTGTCTTGAAATTACTTTGTTGCTGGTATATTTGCATGCAAGCATTGGCTGCAGCATTTCGGTTTGAATTAAAAAGAATGGTCTGGATAGGGAATTTAGCAGTTTCTTTAAAACACATGTGTTTTCATCCAAAAGTCACACTGAAGAAAGCAACATTCTGTTTAATGCTTCTGAAAGCATTTATTCAGATGTTAATTGCTGAATTGAAAATGAATTGACTGCTTTGCTTATAGCACAATGTATCCTAATTTTGTCCTCCCGGTGAAGATTTCTATTCTGATTGCATATTCAGGATAATAACTGCAAGAAACAACAGAAATCCCACCTAGTCTTCATGTCTTTCTATAATGTATATGTAATTTATTCCATCTTCTGCTCACTAGACAGTAGAAAAAAGGCATGTGCTTTAGAAAAGAAATTCTTTTTAGCTGATCTCCAAGCTCATTCCTACTGAAGAGAAGCTGCAGAAAGGAAAAGAAAGATGAAATCTTATTTCAGAGCTTCAGGGTGTTTTCTTCATCAGCAAGTAAGGTCTAGTGTGGTGTTGCTAAACATGTAATTGTATCAGTAGGTGTGCATGAGGGAGGAGAGTAATTAGCCAGGCTCAGATCCCTGAGACTGACTTGTTCCTCAGCTGATCCGCTAGCCATGGACATCTGGCAGAATGTCCATATATCTTTAAACCGCATCAGCAAAGTGCAATTAAAAGTTTAGGTGCTTAAGTAAAGAAGATTTTAAGCCAGGGAAGGTTTTTAATTGTGTTTCAGGATTTGGATGCAAGATTACAGATGCTGTGGGCATAGGGGAGAGGAGAATGTCGGGACTGATATTCTGTAATTTCAGTGGATATTTTTGCTTCTTTCTCTGGTCATTGCAAATCAGCTGCAGCTCTATAGCTGCACACATTACAGTACAGTTCCGAAAATAGAAGGAAAAGAAGTGCTCAGCTTTTCTTCTCCTTTGAAAAGTATGGTACTTAGCAATTGCTTCTGTTTAGGATGAGTGATTTCAGTTTAGCAGGAGCTAAAACAAGCTGCTCATATCCATACTGAGCAGTATAACACAGCTCTTGGGCAGGTGTGTGCCTTTAGACCTAGGAGGTGACAGGAAAGATAAATGTCACATGAGAGACTGCAGAAGCCCAGGTCATTCCTCATGTGCCCTTTATTTTTGAATGGGGAATATCTTAACTGCTAGAGCTGGCAATAACAAATTATGGTGTGCTTCCCAACCCCGTTCTGCACTTTGCTGCTTGTTGTAGGCTGAGAGACATTGTGGTTTTTCTCTATGGTACAAGTAGCCCATGCCCAGGTGTAAGAGAGACTTAAAATCCTCAGTGTGAGTGTATTTGCTAAGCCCTCAAGCAGTCTATTGATTTTATTAGGAATACTCACCAAGAAGGCATTACCAGCCATGGGCAAGGCCTGTTGTACGGTTCTCAGTTTAGCTGACTCAGGTAATTTAATTTCACTGGAAAAAACCCACTTTTTGCTGTGATGGGGGTGGAAGGTCGCATAAATTCAGGAAGCTGTGAGCTTCCATCCCTTCCTCTCCCTCCCTTCCTCCCTTGTATCATGAAAGCTGCTTTGGTGCACGTGCAGGTGGCAGGATTTGGCTGGCTGGGCAGAATTCTCTTTTCTCCAAGGACAAAAGCAGCAGGCTGGATTGTAGTGAGTACCGCTTGGATGTGGGCTTTCAGATCGTTCCATCTCATCCTGCTGCTACAGAGGTGACGACAGATTCATTGGCATCGACTTACTGCCCAGTCCCTTGTGCTCACTGTAAATGTTAGGGGAACAACGTGTTCAGGGTGTGGTGTCTTTATGAAATTATGTGTAGCATGCCTAGCTATCTTTTTTTTAATTATTATTTTTAAGAGCATAGCATACTCTTACATTGCTTTCTTAGAAACACAGGGTAATAGACGCTCAATGTAGACAGTAAAATGGAGAGGCTCTGCGCATTCTCCACAGACCCTCATTTCTCAGCAAGCATCCCTGCAGTAAAGCTTTCACCAGCTTTCCCTCCTGGGGAGCTCAAACCGTGCTTTCATGGATGATCTGCCTTTCTCAAAGGAACAACATTCAGTCTGTAAATGAGATGCCTGAACACCCTGCGAGGCTCTTCTCCCCACACCCAGAGAGCTGACTGGCCAGACTGGCTTCCTGGCAGCCCATCTCAAAGCAGAAATGATGCTGGTTTGCAGAGCTGTGTGTTTCAGTCAGCCTGGGATGGTGTTGCTATTAGAGGATGGAGGCTTTGCAATCCACTTGGAAGTAAAAATGTTCTTTGCAAGGTGGCCAAGGGGCAGTTTTTGCCCGAAACTAGAAAGTTCTAGTTTCTTTTCCTCTAGGAATATGCAACTTGACCGCAGAGTTAGATTTGTGCATGTGCATAATTCCTCTCTACGTGTACTGTGTCCCACGCACATAATGGGAAATGGAGTTGGAGCTCCTCTGGTACTACACACTATGTTTCTAAAGTAGGTGTCTTCATATAAGTACAGCCATACAGTTTTCCAGCATTAACAGCAAACACAGATATGGTATGGTTGGGCTTTGCTATTCTTGTACTGTCCTTTGAAGAAGGCATTGCTTTCAGCATAATTGAAGAATTTGGTACCAAATAACCCCAATAACTTTTTTTCTTGTGCAGTGAGTGAAGTGTGGAGCATGATGGGGAGCTAGGCTGTGAGGAGGACTGCTGAGCCCTCCTGTCATCCAAATAAATGATCACCACCTTCGTCTTAGTTTGAGAATAGAACTTAGTGACCCATGCAGGAAAGGTAGATGACATGAGGATGCACAAGGGTCTGGTGTCCCAGATGGTAGATAAGGATGGGCAGATAAGCATGTAAAGCTGTTCCTCAAGGTGTGATGTTGGAGGTCTGTGGCCCACAGTGGGCAGGTGAAGCATGGATTGGTTTGGGTTTCTGGTTTAGAAGGAGATGAAATATGATTATTTTTTCTCAGAAAAAGCAGATGGTCTGGAAGAAGGAAAATATGTAACAGCTGGATGATTCACTGGAAAGGCTGGTTTGCAACTATGGTGGCAGAAAGTAGGATTCCTTCAGCTTGGATATGTTCTGGGGGGTGTAATATTGGGATGTGTGTATATATATATATGTATATATATATATGTATATATGTATATATTGGGATGTGTGTGTATATATATATATATATGTATATATATATGTATATATATGTATATATGAAGCTTCATACTTTAAGCAACCAAGTCAAAAAGTCCAAACTGCTTTTGTTTCAGTTTTCTGTTATGCTATGATTTCTTTTCAGATATATGGTCTGGATAAAAAAGTGTTCTGAATAAGTCCTATAATTTAAAAAGTTTTGGGCTCAAACTCTATTATATCTGAGCCATTTATTTGTTTCTGGCACTGCAAGCTTGCTATGACCGGGTTGGACTGGTATATTTGAACTGCAGATTGTTCTTGTGCGGCACAGAGTGCCATCTTCCTCTCTGGTGAATATAATGTTTGCAAAGTGCTCTGACTCTAATGGGGCTCACAGACTCACAGAGGAAAACAAAAACAAAATTATGGTGATTTTTTTTTCCCCATTCCCACTTGCTAATGTGTTAGAATAAGGTTCTTAATTAAGGCAGTGAACCTACCATATGTGTTAGGTTTCTTAAAAATTCAGTTTTGCTAATGAGTAGAAAGCAAATAGTAGTAAATAAGCTTTTAAATAGACTTCCTCTCTGTGCTGTTGCATTCCTACAATGAGATTCAATGTATTGATAAATACATAAAATGAAATAGTTGTGTAAAATGCATAGAAATTATTTTTAACATCATATGTGGGCTAGGGTAAAAATAACTATGCAAGCTTGCAGTTCTAATTTTATCATTACATGCAAATCACACTTTTAAGCCTAGGGAAATGTAAAACTGGGTATTTGTATTTTTATGTTGATTTGACAGAGATGAAAAATCTGCATTGAAACATTCACCTATAAAATGAGCCTGCATTTTTGAGAAGTTTGCATGCTCTTAGCATTAATTGTAGTATAGAAAACAAGCTCTGTATGTAGAGCCATTTAAAGTAATTTGTCATATTTTTTTTTCCTCAGGCATACATTTGAGGTGCATTTGAGACATATTTGCACTAAATCATATTTTTTGGAACTCCTTTTAAGCAACTACAGGCTCAATTAAAAAATGCTTTTGTAACAGATGTGGTACTGTTTGTACAGTATTTCCAGTTATTACTTCAATGAAGCATTGCAGTGATTAAGAAAATTGCATCTGTTTATAATGTCATTGTCTTAGCAAAATCATAAAAGCACTTTTCACCTCAGCAATGTGGGAAAAGTATTCTTTAGATTATAGTACTGTTTTCATAGTCAGATCAACTGAATAAACTCTCTACAAATTGACAATAATGTTCAAAGGAACTTTAAGATTCTTTAATGTGTTCAGTACAGAACTAAAGAAGATGAATTTCTTTTTTCACTTATATAAATTATATTCTAGGCTGGTGCTCTTCAAGTACTTCCATGCATCAGTAGGGAGGGAAATGTTTCCTAAATCCACCTTGTAATCCCTTTAGAGATTAATGTATATATTAAAGAGTTATGTACTGTTTAAGAATTTGTAAGTACATACAGCTTGATTCTATTGATTCTGTGACTTAGCCAGTTCAAAATGGAAGAGTTATATTGTAGGAGGGCAGGTATGTTTTCAGGACAAGAGATACTGAAGAACAGTTTTGTTAATTTACTGGGTACTAACTTTTTTAATCACTCATCTCATTAAGAAGACAGATGATTTGCTCGTTGAAGCTGAAGTACTGTTGAATTGATAGTTGGTAATCAGGGCTCTAATGGAAAAATATTCTTTAAAATGATGATGTCAAATGACAACTGAATGCAGTCAGTAACTGAAATCTGTGCTTTACTGTTTAAAAAAAAAAGTCCGCTGCTTTTGTTGTATCTGCTCTAGCTGGAACAGATCTATTAGGTAGCTTGACTGCAGATTTACTGCTTTTGGAGGCAATTCTGCATCTCTTGCAGAACTGTGGATCAAGCAGACAAAGCAACTATAGCACAGTGAAAATTTTTGAAGAAACTTTTGTGGCCTGAATGAGATTGTATAGATGTCTGCAGTCATTGAAACAGAATGGACTTAGCATGCCAACTCAGGAGTTTGTGATTTCCCTTCCTACTTAGATCTGCCAGTGTTCACTGAGAGAGCTCTACCAGGGAAAGGCAATAGTACACAATTTTGACTTAGTCTTCAGCTGCAAGCCAAGTGAGGTTATCAGTTTGTAGCTACCTGTGGGGTAAGAATAAGTAATTGAGAGGTACATACTTCCTGTGGTGATACCCTGAAGTTCAAGTTTCTGGTCCGAATTAGGAGGAACAGGGACTTGAATCTAGTTCTGTCATGTCCTGGAGAGTGTCCTGTTCCAGATGGTTGATCTTTCATCTACTGGAATGAATGCATAGCCCCAGGTGATCCCCCTGTTCTTCATAAGCCAACCTCTTTATCTTCTGAGAAGAGAAGATTCTGCAAGTCCTAGATTTTTTTCTGTGCAGAACAGGCACAGGCATCTTTTTGAAGTGGAAAAAGTTTGCCAGTCATAACGATCCTCCTGCTCAGATGTAGGACTGGGATTCTGGCTGCTAGGAAAAGCTTTGTTTCAGTCTCTTGCAAGACTTTTGTTAAAATAATAAAAAAGTATTTTTATTTACTATATATTTTTAAGAGAACTTACTATTCCTTTTATTGAGTCTATTTAATGTGACCATAATTTTGGAGGAGTATACTCTCTTGCCAGGAGTGCAAGATAGCAGTGAGATAATACAGTCCTTCTTCATGTAAAAATAAAGTATTTGAGAGGAGTCGTGCTTGTGCTCACGTGTTGTGCGCATAGTGTAGGAACACGTTGAGTGGGAAGCTCACTTTTTCTGAGTTGAGTTAGGTATTCCCGTATTTCTTTCCTTCAGATGCTTGGCCTAGTGTTTAAAAGAAAGGAAAGCATAATTTGCTTCTCTTTGATTTATTCTGTAACATGAAACTACTTTGTATAGAAGGAAATTCCACATACACATTTTGCATGCTGGGCTTTCTTTGCTGTGGAAGAGTGACTCATTCCTGTATGGGACAATACCTTAGCTATTGGGCTGAAAAGGAGTCAAAAGAGCATGTGGTATTTAGCACATTAAAACCTGAGAGCCAGAATATTGAATTATTTCTGACTCAATTGGTTATTGAATATGTAACCTTCTTCAAGTCCTGTCACTTCTCTGCGCCTTTATTTACCAAGATACAGAATGAGGTCTTAAACATTTAGGACCTTGAAGGGGTGCTATAAAATCTGCAGTAGTTAATGAATGTTGTTGAATTGCTTTGAGAAACTTGAGGTAGTTTGGAGACCCCAGCAGGCTGGAAGTGGGTTGGACTTTGAACTGCTGAGGGCCATGGGGATATTTTTTAAAAACATGAGCATAATTGAAGCAAGGGCAAGCAGTTGCAGTTACTTCACAGTCTCTGGGTCCTTGGGCATTGCTTCCATGGCTGTGCCATTGCCAGCATCCCTGCCCTGCCTGCTTGACCTGAGCCCTGGGCTGCCCCATGTTGTTCTGCTCTGTGAAGAGACACAGGGAATAATGCAGCTGAAAAATAAAATAAATATGCCTTTTTTGGGGAGTTGTTTTGTAACTGGATAAGTTTGCCTTGTGGTTTGAATGTATGGGGTGGGAATGAGACGTGATGTCAGGGGTGACCCTTGCTGGCCAGAGTTCCTCTGCTACTGACAGTGAGACACAGTCTTCCTTCTTCATTCCCCAAAGCCTTGTAACTTAACAAATCCAGAAACTGAGCTGGGTCAAATTAAATATCCTTGCGGTTTTTTTTGGTTGGCATCATTTTTATCTGGATCCTGTGCTTCGCTGTGTGGCTTCATGAAAGCTTATATGCACAAAGAAGGGTGTGAATGATGAGTAGGAGTCAGCATTCAGGAGCAGGGAGAAGACAGGAGTGCTGTTTTTTGAGGGCAGTGAGAGCAATGTGAAAAAGCGGAGAAACTCTCCAAAAGCTTTCAGGTTGTCATTGTCCTCTGCTTCTGTCTTTCCCTGCAGATTCTGAGCCACATACCTGCTTATGTTTCTAGACTGCCCTTCTGAACAACTTGCAACTTGCCTGCTTATATTTGTAGACTGTCCAAAGGCTTACCTAAAATTAATTTATCATTTTCTTCCTTTAGAGAAGTAAAAATTACCTGTTTATTAATTCAAAGCACCTGCTCTAATATTTTCTGGTTTAAAATTTACTATTCTCTCCCTCTGTTTGTACAATCAATACATTTGATGATGTTGTGAATGTTCTTTTCTCCATATTTCTAATTTATGACATCAATAAATTCCCAGTTATGCTGATAATACAGTGGATGTATCCTGCTATCTACTTCCATACAGTGAGTTCTATGCTTGTCCTGAGAACTCTGAAAAACAAAAGTGCCTGGATCTCTCAAGTTAAGTTAGAGAATGAATCTAAATTTGTGAAGATTAGAAAGAGTAGTTGCTAATACTTTGAGTATGTACCATGCAAACTTAAGTGAGAAATTCCAAGCAGTTTCTGTAATTTAGGAGAACTGACTTTGTCCTTCACCTTTCAGTGGTGTGGATCTTTTTAGTCATTCATATTTTTACTAGACTTCTGTCTTGGAATTGAAACCAATCAAGGACATCTGCCTTTGGTTCACAGCGTGGACCTGGCTGAGAAGTAACAGCCAAGATAACTGGAAAACTTTGTTGATAAGCCAGAAGCTGATGGCTGTCCACCACATCATCCTCTTTAGAAGCTGTCTGATACTTGGTAGTGTGCCCAGAGATCAGAGTCATGTAAAAAGGATTCAGTTCTTCAGGTCTCCTTTTTTGGGAGAATCTTCAGTTTCATTGAAGTGGAGATTTGGGGCAGTAATGCAGGAGATATGTTGCTAGTGTCATTAAACAGGTGAGTATGGTTCTACATGTCAAGCTTTGCTCCTGTTTGGAGCAGACACTGCACCAGAGCAGCACTCTGTGGTAAGATCAATGTGGTTCTAGTGTCAGGATGCTCTGGAATTGGTGAGGCCTCCTTTGGAATCAGGTACTTGTTGTACTGGCATCACAACCCTCCCCAGCTGCCAGAGCAAGACCGCTTTCTTCAGAGATCTGACAGCCTGTGTCAGAACCTCACTGGAATCAATGCCACCAGCATGTGATGGCATTTGTTCCTGCAAGCAGGCTCTGGAGACCACCTGAGCACGTGGGTGTGAAGACTCAGCCTTTCCCTTACATTCAGCTGCCTCCCCTCTAACAGAGACAGGCTATCTGCACTGAGGGCTTTTAGGAAAAGGGGCAGCTGTAAAGTGCCTGTCTCTGCCTTCATTGCTGGAGTGTCCTCCACATCACGAAAGGAAGGACAACTTGACCTTGTATTTTTTCTGCAGGCTTCTTTTTTTCCAGGGTTTATTTATTTTAATCATGAGACATCCCTAAAAATCTCCAAACCTTGTCCTTTTGCTATGGCCGTTCTGTCACTCAGTGTACCTGCATTTTAAAGCTTAATTCAACTCCTGCTGATGTTAATAGGTACTTTTTTATAGGAGCAGGGTGCTCTTAAGGTCTAATGCTTCTGTTGTGCCATTGGCTTTCAAGGTGGTGACATTTTGCAAGATGTGCTTGACACATGGTCACCTGTGGAGAATGCTGATTTGGTAGCCGTTAATACACGATTTACATTCATTTTGCCTGGTTGCATGTGGCAGATCAGAGAGCAAAGGAATGAAAACCTAGGCGATTAGTGGTATTTTTGCTGACTGTCTTCCTCTAAATCAAAGCAGGTGTTCCCCTCTCCTTCCTCGATTAGCGTTCCTGCTGCTGTGTGCAGCACCTCCCATATTCTAATTCACAGCACGTGAAAATGAGGTCTCAAGTGCATATGCATGGATTTCATTTTAACTACCCAGTGAAAAGTTTTAATTAGATGTTTCATGTGGAAACATGAAAAAAGGTTTGAAATTAGCAATAACCGTGTGGCCTTCCTTGAATATATTTTCTGATGCCATGTGGCAGGCAGTTCCCAGCTTTTTTTTGTCAGTGGCTGGAACGTGCGCATGCGAGTGGGAAAGGCTGTAATCTGTGGGAGTGGCAGCAGTTGCTGGTTGCAGGAAAAAGTACTTTAGCCTCATTTGATGACTTAGAAAATAATAGAATGATTTAACTCAGGAAGATCATGAATAGCAGCTGGTATTTCCTTTAACAGCTTTAGTTGGGTTTCCAAGCTCTGAGCTAGGGTAAGCCTGAACAGAGGGTGATGGTGAACTACGCAGTCTTGTTTGATCTAGGCAAAGACGTACACCTCACATTTCTTGCTGGTTGTGCTGTGCATCAGCTCTGTTCTCTGCCAGTCTGGTTGACACTGCTGTCCCACCTACAGTGGCTGAACTGAGAGCACCATCCCTTAATTTTTCTCCATTTCAATGGGAGGTGAGGGGAGTAGACCTGTGAATACTCTATCAGGAGCAGTGCTTCCACTTAGCCCAGTGCTAGGACAAACAAAGGAAAACCATCTCTTTTATTAGAGTAGGAGACAGGGATAGAGTATAAATATGTATCACATTTTTGCTTTAGTTGCAATATTGCAGTGTCTCTTCTCTTTTTAGAGACACTGATAATTATCAAATTAATACAATGTCAGTTTAGGCCTTTTTGCCAAATACTTTCAATATTGCAAGTAGGGGATTTTGCACCACAGAAATCTTTAAAACATATATGTAGATACAACTACAGCAGTTACGTTGATTCATTGTTTGTAAAATAGCTGTTTGGCCATATTTGGCAGGTTAATACACTGAAGTTTTCAGGGTCAGGGAACACTAATCAGAGCTGACTGGAGTGAAGAGGCCAGAATTTCAGTTCTCATGTGCAAAGCCTGGTTGTTCAGGTTTCAAGCTGAAAACCAGACACATTCAGACCTGAGTTTCCTTGTGTGGATGGTATATGGCTGGGAAGCGTGCTAACATTCTGCCTTTGTCTCCTCATGTGTGAAACTTGAATCTTTTCAGTGGATTCAACATATTGATTCAGCCTGTCTAAATAATCTGTCAGTCTGTACACAGTACCTATAGTGAGCTAATCATTCGGGTATATTGATTTCTTTTTTGGTTTCCTACATTTGATGAACTTGTGTAAAAGAAGGATGTGGCTTCTAAACAAAAATCCCTTTGAAGTGAGTTCTTTACTCCTGTTCCCTGCAGAGGCAGAAGAGGTAAATTAAGCCTGGGTGAAGGGTTGTCCTACCTGTTTTATCATTGGCATTTCCAGAGGAGTTTGAGCAGTGCCTTGTACTGACTTCTGTGCCCCCACCTCAGAGATGTCAGAGCTGTGAATGTCACCTTTCCCCTGCTCGCCATCCAGAGCCTGCTGATAGGAAAAATGATAGATACAGGCTGTCTGTTCCCTGCATTATCGTTGCAATAACTCTGTAGGTACATGTTACCATAGCTGTCTCCCTGAAGAAGAAAGGTGGGGGTAGAGTCAGGGTGTCACATGGGGATTTGGGAGCTCCCTGCCCTGTAGAATCTTCCTCTATGACCGAACGTCTCTGTGCCTCAGATCCTCATTTGTACAGGGAAGTGCTGCTTCCTGCTTTCAGGAACATTGTGAATGCAAGGTCTCAGGATCCTCTCCTACACGGATGTGGTTTTGACTTGTTGGGGTGCACTGGCCAGCTGAAGGATGCTATAGACAGGTTGAACCAGCTTCCCTTTTAAAGTCTGAACAGATTGCTTCAAATTTTTAATGTGGGACTCCAAATCAGGTACTTTCTTAAAGGTGGTCTTTATTTAATTTTTTTTTTCAGAAGAGCAGCTATAGCTTTCATTCCAGGACCCTTAAAAGTCTGCCTGTCTTATTTAATTTTTGATATCTTCCTGTAGGAACCTATGCAGGAACTGAAGGAACATACTCAAGTTTTACGACAGAGCTGTGGGTATCTGTGCTAATTTGTCTAATAATCCACAGCCATCCACAGAACAGAGTTGCTCTGTTCTTGCACTGGGTGGTCGTACGCTCCCTATAATTCATCTGTTCTCACTCTGCCAGCCTCAGCTGTTACACAGACACACATATGTATACGTCCAGATAGAACTCTCTCTTCCCTGGTGCAAGGCTTAGTTTTTACTATGAAGGGGAAAAGGCTACAATTCCACTACACCATTTTCCTTTTCAGCTGCTGCAGCGATGCACTTAAATTCTGTCTAATATTTACTGGTTAATCAATTGACACATACTTTTTTCATTGCAGTGACATGTAAATAGTAAATATTTGTATTAGACAAAAGCTGTACAGTAAATCATGCATATAACTGTAGTTTTAAGATGCTATTAGCTTTTAATTTGTGATATGTTCAATATGTATTAAGGATCCCCTAGGAACAGAAACAGTAAAAAATAGCAATTTACTCTTTTAATAATGGTAGAAATTCATGTCTTACCTGTTATAAGAAGAAATAAAGGTTTTGCATTCCAACGGAAATATCAACAAGCTTGAAAAGTTGCTTGACCTTTATAATGTGAAAATTAACTGTAAAATCATAGACATTTTCTTTTTTCCTTAGAATTCATTAAAGCTGTGTTTTCTGGCATTTCTCTTGTGCATGGAAAAGATCTGCGTCAAATAGCTGGTTGCCCTGTCTGCTTCAAAAAATCCTATTGATTAAAATCTAAAAATACTTCCCATTCTGGGGATTCTTAATTTGGACAATTTTACTAATGCAGCACAACATGTAATGTCAATATGCCCATATCACTTTTGCTTTTATAACAAATAATTTTTTTCAATCCTTTTTACTGTTTATTTCCTTCTGTTTACTGTGTACACGTTAAGTGCTTGCTGCATCAAAAGTTCTTCCCTTTCCTATCTTAGACAATATCTTTGATGAACTTTATTTGTATTGGATTGTTAAGGACAAGGAGCTAGGAGCTAGCTCTAAATAGACTAGGGCTTTTACGAAAATGAAAGCCCCAAAGAGTTGCTTCATCATGGGAAATCACTGCCAAAAGTCATGTGAGTTCTTGCTTTCCTGGCACAAACCATGTAGAGAAATATTTTCATTTTTAGCATCCTGAGATTCAGCTTTTTGACTTCTATTGTTTTACCTCTTTCTGGTATATGACTATTTTCCTTTAAAATGCATTGTTATGCATTTACTCATATTGAAATAACAGTTGAGATAATATAGATTTAGATAATTAGAGGTTTAGATCATGCTGTACAGAAACAGCTTAATCAGATCAAATAAAAAGCTGCATTTTATTTTTATCGTAGTCTAATTTTTAATAAGCTAAAGCTTAAAATCTGATGAATTGGCAATGATTTTATGACTTGATATTTAGAAAGAATGTATCCAGAATACCAAATGAATAAAAGTTACTGTGGACTATCATTGCTGTGTTTTTTATTTTGACCTTGAAAACTGGGTTAGTTTAGTATTTTCTACATTACTAACCTTGAAACACAGTAATTGGAAAAATGGTGCTGAAGGTTAGCAATGCTTTTACTTTATTTATTGCAGGTGGAGGGGAATTGTCTTCTAGTTCTTCAGACAGCCTGAAAGTTCTGGTGATGAAAGCACTTCAAATTATCATTATCCTAAAAATGTCCTTTTGTGCCAGTGAAGCCTGACATAGCTAAAAGCAAAGCTGACAGGGCTTAAGTAATGTCAGGAGGATGGGGAAGCCCAAGAAGCTGCTAATCAAATTCTTTTGTTGCTGTGCAAACGTTTCCTTCTGCATTGTGGCTGTGTGTCCTCACAAAACATCCTTTAGCACATTTGGTAGGTCAGGTGAGTAACTATGTTGTACCTCTTATGGCAAATAATGCTTATGAGCCTAAGGTCTTGTCTCCTTCCTTGCTAGTTTTTAACAGGCAGCCACTGCACCAGTACAAGCTAAAGGTAGATAAGACACATGCTTTGCACAGGGAGAGTTTCCTCTGAAATAGATAGAGGCGTAAGACAGAGACAACAGGGGGATTTTTTGTCTTTATTGAGTAGGTAATTACACTGTTAACTGCACATTCATTACTTACACCAGCAAAAAATTCCACCAGAGATCTTCAGGAACATTAGATTGTGAACACTTGCATTTTAAAGAAGTAAAGGAAAATGTAAGAAACTTCTGCTTAGGGTCACCTGAAAATATTATTGATTTTATTAAAAATCTAACAGGATTTTGTCTTCCCCCACCCCTGTCAAATCATTGTGGTCTCTATGTTTCTGATTGCAGTCTCCTAATCCTCCAGGATCTGTATTAAAATTCAAGGCATCCATAAGGCAGAAGTTCTCCTGACCTAGTGCTGTAGTTACGATGATGCATAAAATAAATCATTGCAATTACTGAGGCAGTCTCAGGTACTTAGTAACTCAGGCGATTGCTTTTTGAAACATGACTGAACTGAAGAAAGGATCATTAGTTATGTCCCTGGAGTACTTGGATATTGTAACGCTCTCCACAGGGTTCTATTACGGAGTTAAGACCTGTCCATTTGTTCCCATATCTCATTTTATCTTTCCTTTACTCAAATAGTCTAAGACAACTGATGGATACCACAGCATGTCTTACCTGTCAAAGTTCAAGTCAAATCGCAAATGACCAACTGGGTGGGGAGGAAGAGCCCAGCTATGACAAAGTAAACAGGTTTAAGAAGTCATTACTGGAAGGACTTATGGGATAGGATGACTTTCTGGGACATATGACATAAAAATAATTATTTCCTACATAAGGAGGAAGTTGTTGGTTCGATGAGATATCAAGCTTATACACAAAAAAGTGTATACATACACCTGTATGAAGCTATTTAATTTGTATAAAGCTATGAAGGTCAGGAAGGAGTTGAAGCCAGAAATGGAGGTAGGCAGGTCAGGATTGGAGATAGATGAGAGTTTTGTTTTTTCTTGGGTGACATCATAGGTGTCTGGATTGCTCAGGAACTCAAGAAGGAGGAGATATTTTGAGAGAGGAGAAAGGAAGTGATCCAAGGGAGATTACTTACTTGGGAATCTGGTGTTGATGCTACTCCTCGTGGTGAATTAAAAGGATGGGGAAGGGAGCCTTGTGTGGGCACCATGGTGGTTGGAGAAGAAGAGCTAGAAAGAGTCAGAAAATTACAGTCAAAGTCCCATGACTGATGGATCTGTGACACTTTGTGGATGGGACTAGCATTAGAGCAATGTGGTTTGAGGCAGTTGTTCTGGAGAGAGTTGTCCTCATTAAGAGCGGGGAGGAGGGGAGGGCCTCTCAGGGAGAGGGTGTATGTTAGCTGCTGATAATATCTGAGACCAGCAAGAGATGCACGGTTCAGGGCTGATCCAAGGATAGATCAGATATCCTTGTTTTGGGGGCGGCGACATCGATCAGAAGGGTGGGGCAGATGGCTGGAGGCGGTAACAGCTCTAGCTGCCCCAGTGTGATGTGCTGCTGCATGTCTGGCAGCTCTTCATGCTGTCAGGAAGACTTCTTTTCTAGCGCTGTTGTGAACAGTCTTCTGATGCCAAGGTACAAAGTGAGTCTGAGAGGTACACTGTCATTTTTAAAATGCAAATCCTAGCAAAATATTCGATGTTTCATATTTTGTTCAATGTGTTCCTATTCTAATGATAGATCTCCTTAAATTACCCCATGCAAAATTAACATTTTGGATTACTTCTATCAAATTTTTGTAGAAGAGAGGGAAATTGTGCATGTTTCTCCACAAAGGAACCATACTGTGCGGAGGAGGACACACAAGCACACGAATGAGTGCTTACTCAAGGTGCCTTGCATCTCATTGCAGATACCATATGATTTACCAGTTGCCATGGTAACGATGTATTTTTCATTCCATAACTTAAATAAATGTTGAGATTGTCCTTGGTATGACTAACTTACCTCCCTCCTAATTTGGGGCATGATTGTATTATCTAAAAAAAAGTAGAGAGGAAACTCCCAACATTCATATTGAAATACATTTATAGAGCATATAACTAGTTAAGAAGCAAGTATGTGATTCCAACTGGAAGAAAATAAAAGTAACTTAATGTGTGATTATTTAAAATCATAAAATCATAAAATATTACTTCATAATGTGGTGAATGGCATTGTATACTTTTCTGTAATACTTACTGTTTGTGACACTTTGGTTTTCTTCAAAACATGGAAACGTAATTAAATTAGCACTTTTCTTCTTTTTCTTGTTATAAATTTCTTGCAATAAAATTTCTTTATTTCTTGTGTACTATATCCTCCACTGTTGAATAAATTACTGCTGACAACAGCTGGTTAATTGTTATCTTGCTCTTTCTCACTTCCCTTACTCTTGTGGACAACAAAACTTGTGCCAAAGCAAAAAAAAGAAAAAAATAGAGCCTTTAATTTGCTCCTGAGCATGTAAGGTTGGAAAAAGCATCCTGTATAGAAGCAGCTTTATTTTTCTCATTTTTATAGTAGACAATTAATTGATATCAGTAAGTATTTTATCCTACATAATAAAAGCAGAATCAAATCTCCTCCTATTAGGTGGAAAGAGTGACCTTTATTTTTCCTTCTAACTCCTTTTTCCTTTCTTTTTGGCAGCCTTATTGCATCCTCTACGGATTGCTGTCTACTTAGGATATGTTATCAAGGCTTTGAGTGATTAGTGGCTCATCTATTTTTGAATCATTTAGATGCCTGAATTAATTAGCAAGAAAAGAACCATTAGAAAGCATTAGTGAAAAGGCTGGTTGTTTCAAGCTATTTTGGTGGGAGTTAAAACTATCATCCAAATCCAAGAAAATTATCTTCATAGCGATTCATGCTTTTATTCAAAAGTAATCAATGCATTATATCTAACATAGTTGAAAACCACCAAAACACAGGGTATGAACTCTACTTTGTGATGTCTACTGTTGGGCTAGAAGTTAAATAAATCAGTTTTATTTTAAACATTAGCTTTGGAATTTTTTTACTGCCTTACTCAGTGCTTTTTCACACTTTATTTTAGAAGCCCATGTTAAATGTCAGTGCATTTGAGAGTTTGATTCTGGAGTTCCTGAGAATGACCTTGAGCTTTATATTATATTCTCAAATTGAGAATTTATCTTAAGCTTTTTGCAAAGCAAGAACAAGCTCCTGGCCTTTACTGAGTATTCTCTCATGAAAAATCAGCTGCGTCTATCTGTGAGCATAATGCTTCAGCAGAAAGATATATGCCTTACAGTGATAAATGTAACGAGCAACATCTCAGTTAATTAGACAATTTTTAGTCTTCCTAGTTTGGAATTGTGGTTTATAATATTGACAGTGTATATATTTAATTTTAATTTTTTTTTTTTTAATTAGAGTAATAGGATTGTCAGCATTGAGAGGTGCTATGAACATAAGGCAAGGGACAAAGGCTTCTCTGGCAGACAGTAACAGTATGTCAGTTTTTTAAGATAATATTTTGCTTCACACCAAATATGAATTGGAGTGAAAGGCAAAGAAATGGATCAGCAATCTTGTCACTTTGACTTAAAAGTTGTATGTGTCCAACAGTGATAATTAGAGAAATATAAGGCTGATAGTGTCATATGTTTACTGCCATCTCTCTTCCTTTCCTTCAGGAGACCTTATTTATCGCTATGTCCATTATAAGGGTGGTAAGGCCTTTATGCATGTGTCCTTACCAAGGTGAATATGAGTGTATGTCATTAAATTAAATCAACTAACGTTACTGAGATAGCTGCTGCAGTTTTCATTGTTGCTTGAAAGCTGTATGGGGAGGCTGCCTTTGAAGCCGAATTCCAGCCCTGCTAGATATTAATCAAGTTGTTATCTAGTTCCCCTTATATCCCAGTAATTTCTTGAATTTAACCCTTCTGATGTTAAGATTATTCTCAAGTGTAACTTTAATACATTATCAATTGTCTTCCATTTTTGTTTTCCTAAGGCATATCACAATAGCAGTATGTGTTATCAGTCTTGGGGTATCTGGGTTAAGTCTGAAGTCATCCTCAAATCTTTGGCAGTCTTTCCCTCTCCCTCTCCCTCTCCCTCTCCCTCTCCCTCTCCCTCTCCCTCTCCCTCTCCCTCTCCCTCTCCCTCTCCCTCTCCCTCTCCCTCTCCCTCTCCCTCTCCCCTTCCCCTTCCCCTTCCCCATCCCCATCCCCGTTCCCTGCCATCCCTGTTCCATTCCATTGCATCCCATCCCATATGCAAAGGAGATACTAGCATCTGCTGTTTGAATATTTGTCCTATAGGAAACTTTACATTCTTGGGGGGGAAAAAAGTGTTTCCATTCTGATTCTGGTGAAAATAATACAATTGAAAAACTCTCTACAGATTTATATTCCCTACCATTTACCTTGGGACCTGTACCTCCAGGCTCAATAGCTCCTGATGGGCAGAGGATTCAGAAGCCCTGTCAGCCTGGGGTGGACAGTATATGCAGGCAGGGGGGGTAGCCTAGCAGGCTGCTTTCTGTTCAGACATGTTGTAGCACTGTTTCAGTTGTAGTGAATCCACATTTTTTTCAGTAAAATAAAAAGTGGCATTGGAAAATTTCCAGCCAGCTCCACATGCCACCACATAATTGCAAGGCCACTGGAAGGGACAGCTGGCATCTGCCCCTTTTGTTCTAAGGCCACATTAATTTGCTTTGGTGTGGTGCAGGTTTTTCTACAAATACACATGCTCTAGGCCTGCAATTCTTCCACGTAGCAGTATGTTTGAAGTAAGTGCTGCCTTTCCAGTTGTGAGAGAATCATAACAACATTAATACTGTCCTCACTTCTTTTGTCTCTCTCTCCCTATTCCCTCCTCCTTTCTTTTCCTCTCCACTTTTGTATGGTTACGGAGAGGTCTCCTAGGTTGTCCTTGACACAGTGGTAGCTCTCTGTCAGGCTGTCAAACTTATCTACTAATAGCTATGAAGAGTGTGTGCTCCAAGAAAGTGAAACCCAAAATGCATAGCATTCAGTTGTCTTAAGAAGACAATTTTCATTATCTGACAAAGGGTCGTGCAGTATTAAGGTTATGATATCATTACTTTGGTGACTGTGACACCAGTAATGTTTTTTTCCATGTTATTTTAGAAGGTGTGCCCTTTTCCTTGCATTAGATGTATTGGCTCCTTTCATTAAAGTCTAATCCATAAATGTGCTCTCACCTTAAATTATGGTATTTGGGGTAACTGGGGGCCAGTCAGGGGTACAGACTATTCGGTCTTAATTTAGGGTATTTCTTGCTACTAACCTGATGTGAAATGCCATGAGAGGCCCCTCTTCTCTCACTCCTTTTGTCTTTCTTGACCTACACAGATTTTTTTTTAATTTTTTTTTTTAAGTGGCCTGTACTATGAAACCCCAGTTTCGCGCTTGCGGCCGGGACCACCGCTTGGGAACATCACAGGACCGTGCTTTTTGTTGCCCTAGGACCTGACCACAGACTTTCTGCTCACATAACGACTCACATTTAGCAATGCCCTGTTCCCATGAGCGGTTTCTTTCTTCTTAGTAATAGGGAAAGCAGAAATAATCCTACTCTCAGCAGTTTTGGGATTACAGGCAAAAATTGAGCTCCTTGATGTATGACTGTGTAGGGATATTAATCTTTTCCCTGATGCCTGTTGTCTGTCATCTCCGTCTTACCAGCACTGTCCTTTTGACCCCTCTACAAGGGTAACTTGTTATTAATGTTGCCTCTGCTGCAGGTACTCCGTATGCAGATGACAGCACTAACAGCTTTTCTAAAAGGGCTTATTCTGTGCATTATCAGATGCGATATTCAAAATTGGCTTCAGCAACAAAGGATTTTGATTTTTTTTTCTGTGAGGTGGCTCATACTCATTTTACCACCATTTGCAAAAGTGATAAATTCAGAGGAGGTTGTGTTCAGAATGTCGGCTCTTTGTTGTGCATCTCTGAGACAGATAGCTCAGTGTGAGACCACTGGCCAGTTTTGGTACGATCGCTGGGTGCCCTTTGCTGGGGGAGGTGGTGGCCAAATCATTTAAAGCATTTTATAGTTTTACAGACTGGTCAGAAGTTGCTGAGAGCCAAAGTGAAATAATTGTTTAAGCCATTTTAATTTTTTGTTAGTGGATTTTTGTTTCTCTCATTATACTGTGGATTAGCACATGTTTATGGAAGTAGATTTAACAACTACAGAGGGAAACAAAAATATCAGAGTACAATGAAGAACTGGAGAAAAGTTTCTGAGATGACAAAAATAAAAAATGTAATATGACTATGATACGGGCTCTATTTTATAGTGAAATAAATTAACACAGCGTTGTGTGAGAATTGCTATGTGAAAAGCTGCTGTTGATGTTCCTGCAGTCCTGTAAGGTAATTTTTCCCTTGTAATTTGGAAAAAGTGGTGATCATGCAAATAACTACAAAACAGGCAGTCCCATTGAATATGTTTTGTGCTGTGATAATTTAACTACAGGTAGAACTGATAATTTAACTACAGGTAGAACTGTAGCTATTTTTTTTTGTCTTTCTAGAATAAAGAGAATGATCACTGCAGAAAAAATACCAGTCTCCTCCTATATACCTTGATTAAGATGTGCTGGTGACTTTGAAATGCTTTTCTCCTGCTGTAGTTGAAAGCGAATCAAACCTCTTACTGCAGGTTTTGGTCTCTCTTGAAACTATGAACTACAGCCATATATTCTGAGATGGATTAACCACAGAGATCAGAGATATTATCATCCATCTCCACTTTAATTGTGATGTGTTCATTTCCATTTCCTTGTCAAAGAAAGAGGAATAGCCTGTAAAGAAAAGAGTCATTTTTGTACATCTCTTTGTACTTCAGGGACTTTAATTCTGCAATCTCCACAATAGCTGATACCAGGGAAAAACATAGCGAAATGTAAGCAGGCAATCTTCTTTAGTCTTTGATAGATGCTGTCTGAAAGAATGTCTTTTATAGGAGAACCTGTTAATAGAGTGTGGGCTTTCTTTTTTATTTTACTTTCTTTCATGTTTGTAATATAAATATGTTTGTATTTTGTAGTCAGGACTCAACTCATTGTCTACTACTAACATTGGAAAAGACTTACAGACTTCATTTTATGTTGTTTGTAAGAGTTGTTGCATCATCTGCTTATTCTGAAAGGTGTCTGCCTGAGTCTGTTTATTTATTTTTTTTTTAAATGCAGTCCACATGGTTCAGAAGCTGCTGAGAGTAAGGTTTGGGGTAAATACTGTTTTGCTACCTTAAAAAAAATGTTGGCAGTTCTCTGAGAAGCTTTTATGCCCTTATACTTCTGAAGTGAGACCTGAAATGCCTTTGGGGAAGAGTCTTGGTTTTTTTATAACGTCTTCATAAATATCCACCCAAATCTGACCTAAGTCAGAGGCCAAAAAATACAGTTTGTACATGCTCTATAAGAGTTTCTAGAGCTTTGCAGGTTAATATTCAAAGGTTCTGTAAGCTCTGAGCATGTTTCAAGCTGAGCTGCGGAAGGTTTTCTTTACAGCCATAGCTCTTGGCTGCTAAGGCCAGAATCCGCATGTAGGATGTAATAAACCTCGATGAAGCACTGAGCTAAAGCAGCTGTAACTTTTGCTGCGTCCAGGCTGTTTCTCAGTGGGCGGATTTGGGGATGTCTGTGTCACATTGCGGAGGCAGGTGCTTCCAGCAGTTAAAGCAGGGTCCCAACACAAAAAGATGTTTTGTCTCAGCTTTGACTCAGTCACAGAGCAAGGCCTCAATGTGTGCTGAACAAGGCAGAGCTGTAGGGACGGCGCAGGATATGCATAGTAAAAAAAAACCCACCACCACAAAAAAAAAAAAAAACCAACAAAAAAAGTTTTTTATTCAAAGGAGACAAATTAAAGACTACCATTTACTGTTTCCCAGTTTTCAGACTTGACCTTTCTGGTGTTATAATGTTGTTGTTGTTGTTGTTGTTGTTATTATTATTATTATTATTATTTTGCATGTGTAATATGCAGCAGGGATTGCTTATAACATCCAAGAAAAAAAAAGTGCCCAGGCAAAAGATCAGTCTTCTGAAATGAGGACTTTGTTATTTTGTGGGTTTTGTCCTTCTCTGTCACCTATTTGAGCACCTTCCTTGCACTGCAGTCGAAGCCTGTCTACATTTGCACTTCTGATCCCCCTTGCAGCCTCCACTCTTGTATTTCACATCCCTTTCATGGAAATATTCCCATGTGTGTACGGGGGAGCAGTCTCCTCTTCAGAACATGAGCAGCCCCAGGAATCTTTCATGTATGTCTTTTCTCGCACCTCTCTAGGCCATGCCCTGGCACCAGCATCAAAAGACGTAGAGGCAGAAGTGATCAGCATTATCTGATTGTGTTGAGTCAGTTTTACCAAATTATGCTATGAAAACAAACTGTTCCTGCCCTCCATAACTCCTAGAGGGGGCAATTTCTTTGTTATTTAATGTGTTTTTTCAGCAGATAGCCTGTGTAAATTTTGCTTTGTTGCGTGTTGCCCAAAGAAGATTCTCTTTGCCTTTGCTCATTTGTTTGGCTGCAGGAAAATCTGTCTGCAGACTGGATTTTTTTTTCAATGCTGCATTAAGTTTATAGGTGCCTTTATTCAGGTTTTCTCTTAATTGCTGTATTATATTTTTACACACTGAAACCAACAACATGGCAGTCTCTCTGGATCTGGGGTTTGTCATGGTAGCTCTGGGTCCGGTCCCTTTTTTAAAAATGCAGATAGAGAGATGTTGAAGGAAAATTCTGTCATTGGAAAGCACATTTTGCATTGCTAATCGGTGGTGTTCCAGTCTAACAGGCACTTCAGTAATGGATCAGATGAAGAAATAAATCTTTGCACAGGTGCCCTGTCCCATGGAGGAGTGATGTGAAAATGCAATTTCTTTTCAATGAAGCAGGCTTCTGAACACACTGTGTTCATTGCAGAGCATATTGGTTTGTTTCTGTTAGAAAGCCATTAGAAAGCTATTTCTAGAAGTGAAGTATTTCATAAGAAGAGGGGAGGCAGCACATTCTGTGTGCTTATTCCTCTTTTAATTAATTAAAAGGACAAACTCAGAAATTCAAGGGACATGAAAATATCCCTGATGATACCAAAGTTATCAGCTGCTTTAGCCAGATTGGATTCTTCCCTGCCAGTTGCAAATAACCCAGAAACCTAATGCCTTCCATAAGGAGGCCAGCATGCCGTGGCTGTTTTCAGCACTACTATATGTACCTCTGCTTTCTTCTGCCCATGTACTAATTCAGAGGGTCATATTCCTACTCATGCAAAACGTAGTCTGCACAAGTTAAAGGCCACTAAGCAAGGATTTCCAGCTGTTTCATTCCTATAAGCATATAAATATTTATACCACCCCAGGGTACCTTTCATGCTGAAAATAAAGGTAGCGGTAGAGCTTGTCTGCTGTTAAAATATATCACCCGGGAGATAAATACCTTATCTCAGTATCAGGAAAATGGATGAGAGGAGCAGAAAATTGACCACAGTATTGGTCAAAAGATTGACTGAGTCCACAAAGCCTTATTGTTTACTTGGAAGTCTTGATAGGAAGTGACGCAGAGGTTGATAGCATTGAATTGAGCTATGGAAAGATGATTAATTAAAAGCTGTAATAAACTTGAAATATAATGCACTTCATGGATACTACCTAAATATGCTAGCAGTTTGTAATCTGCACCAGGGACTGAGTAACACCCAAGCAGGATGTGAATTGTGCTTTTGAAGGTGCAATTGAGAGGGAGAACCTGCTCAAGAGACTTGCTCAAGGCCACATGTGAAGTGAGACAGTGATGAAATTCTACAGCCTCTCTGGGGTTCTACTCTCTTCTCTCCCACCTCTGTGAAAGCACAAGTCCAAACTTACTCTGACCCAAGCTGCTGGGAGTAATTTCTTACCTTCTACACTGGAGGGACAGCGTGGGGGAGCTCAAAGCCAAGGTGCTGGTGTAGTGTCACCAGAGTTGGAACTGCGATTCTGCTGTTAAGCACGACCCTGTGGCAGCCTCTCTGCTCCAATTCATCTGCCTGACCATAGAATGAGAGAGATGGTAACGCTGAGCTGCTGTGCTCCTGTGTGGTTGGTGCAGGTTCCTTAAGGAAGAGCTGTGTAAGGGTGTGAAAAAGTGCTGGGAGGCTTTGTTCTTAATTGATGTTATGATGAGAATGTCTCTAGAGTCAGTCTGCTGACTTTTAGGGACTCAGCTAGGTTGCTGTCTTGCTCTTCAGTACATCCTGCTGTCACTTGGGGGGCCCCTTGCCTCCTCCTTCTCATCTGCCACTGGATTTAGATGAGAGTACGCTGAGAGCAGCCTGATTTTCTTCCAGCAAGATTTAATTATTTCATGGACCATTCAAATTTCTCATAAATGAAGTATGCCTTGATGCTATTTTAGAGTAATATCTGTAGTGAAATCAGGACTTGTAAAAAGTGGAAAAATACATAGGATTTGTCTTTGTGTTTTGCTTTGTTCAGGTTAATTGTTGGTGCTTGTGATCTCATAAGAATGTCTGACTGAAAACAAAAATATGCCATGTAAAAGTGGGATTTTAATGAAATAATAATTCTTCCCTTAAAGTGAAATTACTTTTCATAGAAGATAACAAAATGAAGACATTCTCTATCCTTCCCCCTTTTTTGGAAGTAATTATTAGATAATGAAATAAAAATTAAACCTGATTGGCCTAGATTTTGCACTTTTTTTTTGTCTTTTCTGATCTAATAGATTTATTTTTACTCCCTTGTGAGTGATAGAACAGGCAAGGACAAGAAAAGCCTTAAAGTCTCACCACTGGGCCACTTTATGCAGTAATTTGTGTACAATTACCCAAAAGGTTTTTGAAAATATTTCTGCTGCATGAGATACTGAAGGGGAACAACGTCTTCTAGAACAACCATTGTTAATGTCCTTTCGGTATGAGACAGCTTTCACCCTCCCAGTGCTCCCTGTTGACTTGCTGTCAGCTGCTCATGCATGTCATGTATATGGGTGTGCTTAAAATCTGTTCCCCTATATGTGGAAATAGATGGTTTGTACCAATACAGCACCATACATCACCTATATGCCCATAACAGCTGCAGTTTGGAATGTCATTCAGCACAAGCAAATGAGGACTGGGGCTCTTTTAGAGGGTGCCAGAGAAAAGACAGAGAAATGGAGAGATTTGTTTGGATAAACCTCCCTGTTACTGAATTGTTTTAATGCTGCACCTGTTTCTTGTTCTGTCTTTTTTTCTCTTTTGCTGCTTCTTTCATTGCAGCTTTTCAAATATGTAGGCAACAAAAAAACATGGCCAGTAAAATGGAAGATTACAATTATGCATCAGTATTCCTGTAACGCAGCGGCTCAGTAATGTCCCCTGGGAGTGTTACAATGAATATCTGACATTAATTGGCTCAGTACCTGTATGTCTAACCTTGCAGAAATTTCATAGATCAATTCTACATGTTGTTTACTGATAAAGAAAACTTCTTCAGGGCAGGGGCTGCGTCTTTGTGGCTGTACCACAGTGACAAGCAGAAGCAGCATTCAGACTTACTGGGTCTTGGAATAAGGAATAAAATAATAGAAAGGGGGGTCATAAAGTGGTTTCTTTCCCTTCTTTTGCCAAGATCTGTTCCTCATCAATTTTTAGCTCACTTGAAGTTTTTGTCACTGCTGGATACTGCACATTTGATGCATAAATGATGTTTTCTATTCTTCAAGTAGTCCATGTATTGTCTTCATACATGTGTTTGACATACTGAACTTGACTAACTAAACCAGGTCAGAATTAGAGAACAGCTACTCCTGGATGTACTTGCATTGAAACAGCTGGGTTTTTGTGTTGCTCCCCCTCCAGTGACTGAATCTGCCAGGAGGATCTCACAGGGGGCTGGTGAGCAGCTCTTCAGCGGTCGTCGTGTTTCAATGCACCCTGCTCAGTCAGCAGCAATCCCTCATCTCCTGCGCTGCTCTGTCAGCTGGCTTTAGCCGCGCTGGGGCTGAGGGCTGTGTGTGCAGAAATGGATGATGGTTCAGCTCCCTTACGTTTCAGGGGGCTGAAAGGGAGAAAGTCAGAGTCCAAAGGGCAGCTTAGCCAAGATTCACACGCGGGGGTGGTCACTGGGCTTAGCTTTCCGTTTGTTTCCCAAGTTAAAAAGTTTGTTGAAAGGGAGGGAGATTTTCACACAGAGTTTTTTAAGGGAAGTTCAGAGGCACGCTGCATGCCTGTCCCACTGGTTGTGTTGCATTTGTTGAAGTACAAGAGAGAAGCTTTGCAGAAGGTGTATTCTGCTTGTGTATAACAGGAATGCTGGGGATTGCTTGCTGCATTCTGACTATATATCTGTCCCCTGCTTTACTTGACCTGCTGGAAATTAAACCTGGAGTATTGTGTCCAGTTCTGGAATCCCCAACATAAGAATGATATGGAACTATTGAAACGGGTCCAGAGGAGGGCTACAAGGAGCACCTCGGCTATCAGGACAAGCTGAGAGAGTTGGGCTTGTTCAACCTGGAGAAGGGAAGGCTTTGGGGATACCTCATAGCACCCTTCCAGTACCTGAAGGGGCTACAGGAAAGCCGGGGAGGGACTTTTTAGTAGGGAAAGTAGTGATAGGACAAGGGGGAATGGCTTTAAATTGGAACGGGGAAAATATAGATTAGACATTAGGAAGAAATTTTTCACAGTGAGGGTGGTGAGACATTGGAACAGGTTGTCCAGGGAAGTTGTGGATGTCCCCTCCCTGGAAGCGTTCAAGGCCAGGCTGGATGTGGCCTTGAGCAGCCTGGTCTGGAAGAAGGTGTCCCTGCCCATGGCAGTGGGGGTTGGAACCAGATGATCTTTAAGGTCCCTTCCAACCCAAACCGCTCTATGATTCTATGAAATTGCCGATTTCTGACAATCGTTACCTGTCCCCTGCTTTACTTGATCCCCTGGAAATTAAAAAAAACATCACCTCGGGGACAAGGAAACCCCAGCCCCCCTGCTCCTGCGAATACAATCGAGCACACGGTGCCGCTCAACAAAGAGGAGCCCTGTCTGACGGGCAGAGCAGGCGGCGGGCACTCACCGCGCTCTCTCTCTCTCTCTCTCTCCCCTGATGGAAGGCGGCCGATGGAGGCGGCGGCGAACGGTCGCGGGAGGAGGCCGGCGCGGCGCTGGTGCTGCGGAAGGTGTGGTCACGCAGCCCGGCCCCCGAGCGGCGCGGGAGGTAAGAGCTTCCGCGGCTCCGCGAGCGCGGGTCTGCGCCGGCCGGGCCGGGCGGGGCGGAGGCAGCGGGCGATGATGCCCCCCGGAGGGCGCGCCTAAAGGGGAGCGGGGCGCCATGGGGAGCGGCAGGGTGCGGGTGCCCGAGGCGCTGGCGGGGCGCGGCGGGGAGCGGCCGCTGCCCACCTTCGACGTGCCTTACTTCAAGTACATCGACGAGGAGGACGATGAGGACGAGTGGAGCAGCCGCTCGCAGTCCTCCACGGAGGATGACTCCGGGGACTCTCTGCTTTCCGACAGATACGTGGTGGTGTCGGGGACGCCGGAGAAGATTTTGGAGCATCTCCTCAGCGACCTCCACCTGGAAGCCGCCCAGGACAAAGAGACTGGTAAGGAGCGACGCGGCGGCGGCTGGGGAAGCACCTGTCCCCGGCGGTGGGCGGGAATGGGGGAGCGCTCTCGCTCCCGGTCCTGACGCTGGCGGAACGGGGGTCGAACCCTGGTACTCACGGCCGAAAGCCGGTGTTCAGTCTGGGTCGGTGTGGGGAGGGAACCGGGAGGTGGCAAAGGGAACGCCAGCAGTTAGCGAAATCACCCGGGAGCCGGGCATCCTTGACAGCAAGTTAAGCTTCCTCCTCCCATGGCAGAGAGGGTTGGAACTGGATGTTCTTTAAGGTCTTTTTCAACCCAAACCATTCTGGGATTCTAGGTTTCTGTTCTGGACTTTACCTGTCGCCTGGGTAGCACAGGCTGCGGTCACGGCACCTCAGCATCTTCGTGCAGGGACTGCCTGCGGCTGCTGCTCTGTAGATCACGCTGCTTGCTGGGAATTCCAGCCTCCCGGCTAAGTACTCACTTTCCCACCACCCCAATACTTTGGCACATCCTCTGTTTCATAAGCGAGGCTTAAAAATTTCCTCGCAACCCAGGGTGCAGAGTGTTTCCTGGTGCTATATGTGTGTGTCTTCAACCAGAGACTGTAATTTGTTCCAGCCTAGAGCAATTATTATATTGATCGGGCTACTTGACATGCAGTTTAATTTTCAGCTGAATCTCTGTGAGCTCGTGGGGTAGTTCATCAGAAGTGACTGCAACCTGCGATTCATATATAGTTTTAATGAAAGCGACCAGGCTGGTGAGACTTTCTGAAGTCTCGAGTACTAGAGAGCTGTGGGAGGCAGCTGGCTGTACATGGAGCTGTGCGTTTTGTCGTTCCCAATAGGGTTAAAACGCATACTCCTGCTGCCTGTATATATCTCTCTCTACAAATGAGATTACTGAGAATAAACAGGCTTTAATCCTTTTAAGTGACTGAAAATATAAATAACATCTGCAATTCCCAGAGGAACGTCAGGATTGGGTTCTTGGAACAAGTCATTAGTTTAATGTGGGACATTTGGCATATTCCTAGTACCAATGCATGAATGCCCCGAAGAAACATATAGAGTGTCTGCTGGTGATATTATTACGCTATTCCTAGTGCTCCTTTTGTCTGCTGAGACATTAATATTTAGTGCAGAGAGCGGCTGTGATTGTTTTACTTCCACAGATGCCCTCAGACTAGGATTAGATGTAATTTACTTGAGTCATCTCTTCGGCAGTGTAGTGAGGATCCTCCGTTGCCCCTTTAAGGTCAAATGTTAGATTCAGAATAAGTTTCCTCAATCTTTATCGTATGCAGATTGAGGAACATTAGTTGTCTGTCTTCATAATCTGCTTCAGTTCTTTTTTATAAGCTGACAGTCTTGCTGAAAAACAATGAGACTTTCACTAATGTTCTGCATTGTATTTTAATGTTTGTAGATACAGTGCACTCCTTATGTAAAGTGTTGGGCACTGTATACATCCTCACTCTTTCCTCTTTGCTCTCTCTCCCTCCCATCACCCACTGGGAGGCCTTTAGAAAGCCTGTTCTTATTGTTATAGAGAGGAGCTGGTAAACTGGCCTCAAAACAAATGGTAAACCACTACTTGCCTTATTGTTAGCAGATGGTAATGTATTTAAAGGTCGATTGGCTTCCGCTCACCTCTTCTATCTTATTCTAACTCCTTTTGGAAAGACACAATTAGATCTGCCCTGTAGCCATGGAGAACAAAGTAGCTGTGGCTTCATTTTTTTGCCATCACAAAAGTGTGCTAAACCTTGCCCAGCGGCCCTCCACTTCCTCAAGGGTACTTCATCATATACTTTTTTTCTTCTCACTTTATTAATTTTGTAATATAGAACTTCATCAAAATAAAAGACTTTAGGAGTTAAGCTTCCCAATGTTTTATGTAGTGAATGCTCCTGTGATGGTTTTGACCAGTCTGTTTCGCAGACTCAGTGGCACTGGACATGAGGAAGTATGGGATATCAACTGTACCTATGTACATATTTGTACACCTGAAAGCATTCTTCTGCTGTTTGTGTTCTTTGACTTGATATTATTTGTATTTTTTTGTAGTTCCAATCTGATGCATCTCAGAGGACAGCTGAATTGCGGAGTCCTGCAGGCTTGTGTTTTAGCAGGCATAGCTTTGTGTAACATAAAAGGATGATGTTGCTGTGCCCAGTTGCTGCTCCTGCTGTTGGCTTGCCAGGATAACTTCTTTGGTCTCCTGGTTTCTCTGCAGCCTCCAAAGCAGTTTGCTTGTTTGTGTCTGTAAAGAATATGAGAAAGAGCTGTTCTTACATAGACTGTTGAGCAGGGGGTTGTTGTCCTGTTTGACCCTTTGCACTTCTTCCCAAGGAAGGATACTCTGCATGTTTTCATTCCCACCCTTTGTATAACAAATTGTAACTGCAACCCTCTATGGTCACTAACAAAAAAATTCACTGTTTCCTGGAGCTAATGTGGTCATGGAGCACCATTTTTTATGAACACTGACATGGCTGAATGATGCACCATGCTCCCAGCCATCCTCTGTTTTCTAGGCCAAGCCAGCAGGTACCACTCGCCACTGGGAAATTAAAGGGAAGCTTTAGGGCTGGGCTGGAATAAATTTAGCTGTGGTCCAGCCCAGGCCTCAAGGCTCCCTTCAGTTGCTGCTAAACCTATAGTGAGGTGCCTTAAGCACACTGCTTCAGCATCCTCTTTTATGTAAAATAGATAGGAACACCTTCTTTTACCTGAACTGAAGAAGAGTCCCAGTGTCTGTGATGTTACCAAACACGTTACAGCATCTGAGGACACTGAAGCAGACACTGCAATGTCACAGCTAGACTAGTCTATTGCTCAGGTGACTTCTCTAGGCAAGGATGTCTTGAAAGTGTGAGGTCTGCAAGGCTCTATAAGCTTTGGTACGTAACAGTTTAATGATTTGAGTATTTTTGTGATGACTAAATCAGAGAGTATATGTGAGCTCATATATCATCATCTTAAATTAGGACTTGTCTGTAACAAAGTCTTGCCAGCCTTCCATCTCAAAGTGAGAAAGTTTTCATCTCACTGAGTTAGTAGAACCTGCAGTGTACCAACCTCCAAGAAGACTGTTCTTGTTTCCTACCATGAGATGACTGGAAATTTTAAATTTCTGTAAGGTACAATTTTTCAGAGTCATCTCTGAGGTTGTTGGAATAACTGGGGGATGTCTGCTGAGTGCGTACTTGAGAAGGCAGTTTGAAGTTTCAGAGTGATACACTTCAAATACGTCAATATCCAGGCAGAGGAAAGCGTAAGGCATGCCTCCTGGGCTAATCCTCATCAGGGATAGGGATTTGAACAAGGAATCTCCAAGAGACCTAATCTTAGCATCTCAGGATCTCTAATCCCTTCCCAGTGACTTTAACATTACTTTTGAAATTGTTGTCTTCTGGAAAAGCTTATATTTCTTGGGCATTAGCAGCATTTTTTTCTCTGAATGTTGTCCTGATCTAGTCTTTGGAGTATCCTCTGACTAGTCTCTATTCAAACTGTCTCACAGTGATTGCATTCAATGTTTGGCGGCTTCTGGAATGACACAGTGGTCATACCATCCACTGCTACTTCTCCAGGCCTGCCTGGATCCCTCAGAGAATTTCGTTCAGGCCACTGGGCCTCCCCTCTCAGGCAGCTTATGCAGAACATTGTCAAATCAGAACATGATATCCCTCATCACATCTGATGACACTACCTGTCTTTTACCTCCCTACTGTGGATTTCATTTTAGGGAATGAGTAGGGAGAAGAAGAGATTGATTCGTGAAGGTCTTTAAAAGCAAGAAGCAGTGGAGATCTGGAGAAAGAATGTAAATGAGGAATGGTAAGACTGGAGAAACATGGTGATCTCAGTCTTAATTCATGTATCTTTTCAATGGGTGAAAGTGATTGTGACAAGTGGAGAAGCATGATGCTTTTGTTAGGCAGGCTATCAGCAAAGTTAGGATGTCAAATGATGAAAAGTCTGCAGAAGGGCTAACAGGAGAGAAAAAGAGGATGAATCCTCATGATGTAAGGTAAAAGATGCAGAAAGGTATAAGTATGGTCTGGATTTCTTAGGAAGAGGAAAAGAAAGGAGTAATGACCTTTGTACCAGGCTGTGTCACCTTATCTGGGACTGTGCAGGATCCTTGGATTAGTGAAAACTCTTCCCTGGCACACAGAAGAAGTTTTAGCTTAACGATCATAATGTAGCTTCTAGGAGGGGCCTTCAGACTGTGTCTGTTTGTCCTGGAAGTCCATTCTGTTTCTACACTTGCACCAATGACAAGGCTTTGATGTTGGGTAATGCCTACCTCTGCGGAACTGTATGGTATGTGACCTTTTAGGAGAGTGGTACTGTCTTTCATGAGCTTATTGTAGCCAGCTGCTAAGTGAAGTTGTGAAGAAGGGATACAGCTCTGCCTTTTCTAGGTGTTGTCTTTTGTTTAATAATCCAAGAAAAAAAGTCTGATTGCTTTTTGATATTTTTTTTGTTTTCTTTCTTAGATATAAGGGATGCTGTTAGGACTCCTGCTCACTGTGCTTTATTACTGATGAGTAAAAGGTGTTAAAAACTGTGCTCTTGTGACTACCACGCGATCAACATGAGTGTATCTGATGCATGTAGATTGATATTAAGCAGAATAAATATTTGCCCAACACTTTGTGATTCTATCTTCCAGTCTTTAGGATGGAGCAAATAAATGCCTGCTAGTCCTTCCTTTTACCAGTCATCATTTTGACAGATTTGTAAACTGTTCCCTAAAGTCTTAGGAAAACTTGGTGAACTGAGTGGGCTAAATGCGATTTACTGCCATGCGCATTGGAGAGGAGTAAGAGTTTAGCAGAGTGCATGGAGCAACATCAGTGTAAGAAGAGCAGGAAAGCTAAAATAATAATTTATCTCAGTGCTCACTGTGAGAGAACCTGGGGAAGTTCTTGCACAGGACTATTGCTTCATGCAGCATAGGTCTAAGCTGTTTCAAATTGGAGTGTCAGTAGAATTAGGCTTAGAATAAATCAATGAAATGAATAGTAACAAATCACTGGGATCAGATGTTCCTTCCCAAAGACTTCTAAAGGAACTCGGATATGAAATTGCTGAACTCCTAATGGTCCTTTGTAATCTATCATATAAATCAGCTTCAGTGGCAGAGAAAGGTGGAAAATGTGATGCCAATTAGAAGAGGTGGTTCTGTTTGGAGGAACATCTTGGCAATAAGGTTGTCATTTTACCAATACGTTATTCCAGGATAAACTGGTCCTGTAGTCAAAAGAAGCAGCTCAACCTTCCCCTCTCCACTCATTCCTGCCCCTGGACTGGTTCCTTTATGCCTCTACAGCCTGTCGTGTGATTCTGTAGTGGAGCTCAGCAGGGAGCTGTTGTGGTTGATACTAACCAAAAATCCTTAAAGAAATTTAAAGATCCTTTTGATAAGGAAGAAGATGCTTTTCAGAACTGATGACTTTAAGAGACAAAATGAAAGGTAAGAATAAATTGTCAGTGTTTAAAATGGAGAGAAGTTGCCTTTGAGGACTGGAGTGTTGCTGAATGTGGGATGAAAACTGAGGTAACAGCATGTGCTGATGATATTAAATGGTTGAGGGTTTTGTAATAAGTGAAGCCAAGATACCACTTTTCATGGCCATGCAAGATTATGTTCTTGTACACCACAATATCTCCACCTCTGACTGCCTGTTTGAGCTGTTGTGTTTCCCTGTCATCATATTGACAAACTTTGCTTAGATGTCTCTGCAAGGTGTGTTAGATCAGGAAGCTTATCTAACTCAAAAATAACCTTAATGAAAGCAGTAAGAATAGGACACTGTAGGACTGGAAAAATGAGTTGGGAGCAAGCCCCCTCAAACCAGCCCTGTGGCTGCAGAAAGATGAAAGGAATAAAAGTCTGTGTGACTGCGTGATAAAATTGCAGATGAGATCGAAGTTTGAAAAATGAAAAGTAATGCATTTTCTAATGTGGAAAAAAAGGAAATCCTTATTATACATATCCAGCAGAGGTGCTGAATTGGCTAATATGCAGAAAATAGGTCTTTGGAGATAGTGTGGGTAGTTCTTGGAAATTTTTGATCAGAATTGATCAAAAAGGAACAGTATTTGGGGCAATTAGGAGAGAAGACAGGCTAGCACCACAGTTATACCATTGGATGACTGTGTAATATGGTATGTGTAATGTAGTTCCTTCTTCTTGCCCAGCTCAGAAAGGTTGTAAATGAACTAAAAAGAACTTGAAAAAGGCAGTGAGTGTGGCCAGAAATATAGATTAAATAAGAATAAATAGTCTAGTTCTAGTGTTCATAGAAAAGCAATTTCTGTAAAGGAGGCATATAGTGATGTATGAGGCTATGAATTGAGTGAGGAAGGTGAGTGTGGAAGGATTATTCATTGTTCTCATTATGCAAGAAGGATTTTGTAACACAGTGAAATTATTTGGTTTATACCTAATAAAGAGAACTTATTTTCTGCTATGATGCAGAGCTAAACCGTGAAATTCATTTTCTGAGGTTTTGTGGGAGCCAAAGTTTGGAAGTCTTTAAAAACAAATTAGGCAAAACCTCATTACTGCAGGGGTGTTGATACAACTTCCTGTTTGGAATGCGGACACTGCTTGTTGCTGGAATCTGGGAGTTTATATCAGAGAAAGATAACTGTTTGTCTTTTTCTTAGTTTTTTTCTTCCCCTGGGCATCCTCTTTTGGTTCCTGTCAAAGACCTGCTTCTGTTTAATGGGCTACTTATCAGTTCACCTGGCAGCAGAGAGTGAATAGTTTTCTGCTGAATGGCTTTGAAAGTGGTGTGGTGGGGCCTGGAGTTGGGACAGGAGAGGCAGGAGCCCTGGGGATAGCGTGAAGTTGGGACCAAGGCTGCCAGCAGTGGTACTGGCTTCAAATGGGAATATCTGACATCCTCCAGTTTTCTTCCTGTTCAATGCCATGTTGCCCCTTCTTTGCTCTATTTGGTTTGACCTTGTGCCAAGTAGATGTATCTTAGTAGGAAATTATATATATATATATTTCATTTGGTAGGCTTATTTTCTGTCACGTTATTGAGCTGAGTGAGCTTGCAGAAGGAGTGCCATGTCTGGGATTCACTACAGACATCATGTTACACGCTGTGGTGCCTAAGCTAATAGGAAATGCCAGCGAGGGGAATATGTCTAAGATGCTGTCTCCTGGGAGGAGCTCAGACAGTTTATTCTGGAAAATGAGGACTCGGAGCCTAAAAAAGGGTTTCTTTATTGCACTTGGGCTCTAAAGCTTTTTTAGGGCAAACTTTTGGAAAGGTGGAATTTGGGGATACTGCTCTTGAATTGTCTCACCATTATATCTAATGACTGGGAAACCGGAGACAGCATGGGAATGATGAACATCCTTAGTGATCAGGGCTCTGTTTTCATGATCAGAGCTCTCTGTGTAGATACTGTTGGTATTTTTTCAGTTCATCATCGCAAATAGTTTTCATGGTGCAAACACACTGAGCATAGTAGACCCTTTCATGGAGCGAAAGGAACTGAGGTAGCCATCAGACAAACATATGGTTTCAGTATGCCGAGGGGCACCTAGGCATCTTGTGGCCCCTCGGGCACTGAAATTCTTTTGTATTCTGTGCAAGAATGGCTTAGGGAGGTGGTAGGGCCTTGGGTAGATGGTGTGTAATGTATTTCATGTTTGAGTCAAATTTGCAGAAGAGAAAGCTACCCACTGCATAAGATCGTCAATTAGATCATAGCATTCTTAGTTCCTCAACCTTTTTCCTGCAATTCTGTCCTTCATTATAGCTAGTTGTCACCTTTTGGTATGTGAGAAAGTGATAAGGAGCCATCATTAAAGCCTAGTGTGAAACCATTTATTATGAAGATGTGCATTGTAGAAAATATGCGGGGTTTTGGTGATCTTAGTAGTTTAAACATAAAGGAATTGGGAAGTGTAGATCTAGCAGGAAAACTTGTTTAGGGGGGAAGATCAGTAATTTTCTTCTGACAGTGAAAATGTCTTTTTTTTTTTAAGTCATAAAAGGCAGAATGTGTTAATTTGTTGTACTGTAAAATAGGGTTGGGTGATGTAAATGTTTTGATGAGGTACCTGTGAAACAAATTGCTGTGACACTGGGAATTTGGTAAGGTTTCTGGAAATCCCATGTGACTGTAAAGAGTTCTAATCAGTTATTTGTAAAATCACTTTGACATTAGTGACGTTGGAAGTCTAGGTGATACAAATGAGTTGTCAAACCAATTCAGTAAATATTTCAAATATAGGAAAGGATATACAGCCATATAGATCTCTAAATTAACAAATGCCTGAAGTAGCTGAGATTTAAAGAGGCATGTTTGTATATATGAGAACTATTTCTTTAGAACCTTTCTCAGAATAAGACTTTTGATAGTTGCTGGTTATCTTGTGTTGTTAAGACAAGAAGTGAGTGTAGAAGGGATTAAAAAAAAATCTCAAAAGGTTCTATTTTTTTTAAATGCTTGTATTTTAGTGATAAGGAGAAGTAGACATTGCCTCTTAGTTTCTGCCTTAGTGTGGGTCCTTTTCTAATCATGTGGCTGGTCAGCATCAAATCTAGCACAAATAGTGATTGTACCCTGGTCCTATGTCGGAGACTGAAGACCCTAAAAGCAAAAAGGAAAACTGAGTCACTGCAGAATGATGATGCCAAAGACATCTCTCTCAATAAGAGAGAGATCATCTTAGAAGTATGACAGCCACTTGGGTTGATTGCCTGTCTGGCTTCAGTGCTACACTGGAGATTGGGTCCGTTCCATAGCAGCAGGTTTGCAGACAAAGCAGGCCAGGTCCTTTCTGTTGCACCTAATATCACACTCGTTCTAGTGAGCTGTAAGAACGTCAAAGGCAAAGGAAGTCAGTATCGATTGGGGCTTAGCAAAAAGTCATAGTCGAATTCTGAAATGAGTCGATTCCTTTGCAGAGTGGGATCAAACCAGTAAATGTAAAATGTACGAAGGGAGAGGACCAACCCTGGTATGAAGACGACATAACTTTCTACATCCTCTCAGCCCCAGATACAGTCCTTTCTTTATGTTTTCCAAGAATGTTGCTCATGAAACATTGACGCTAATTATAAAACATATACTGTTGTCTCAAAGCTGCTGTATCTGTTACAGAAAAAGCGAGATGTGATTTTTGAGTAGCACAGAGGAATAGCAGCAGATGATGTGTGGGTTGGCAGATGAATTGAGATTAGGAACTGGAAATACAAAACTGAAATACCAGTGTTACAAAACTGAAATACCAGTGTTGCTGCTTCTTATGAAGTGTCAGCACATCCTGTTCCTTCAGCAGGAGCCGCAGACTGTGCAAACCGTCAGAAACTCCAACCATGATGTCCTTCACCACAGGTCTCCCATCTTTCCTGGCAATTTACTCATCTTCACCATTCAATGTTGTTCTCCTTCCCTTCCTTCTTGCAGACTGTTGAGAAATCTGGACACTTTCTTCAGTACTCTTTCTGTGTTCCTCTTCCACAACAGAGATTCACCACCTGCTGACATAAGTAGGTGTTTTTCTCCATTAATGACTCCTGTGTTGCTGTTAGCACTTAATCAGTTACCTGTTAAGTCAGAAGCTGGTTCTTGGAATACAGCAAAGGATTTCTTCGCAAGGCCTGGCTCTGTAATGTTGTAAGACTTGGATATGGTGCTCTGAAATTGAGATTTTTTTTGAAGGAAGCTTTCACAGTGTGGGGGATACATAAAACTGTATCTTGAAATACTTGCTGCGTCATTGAGTCTGAGAATACAGTTCATGCACTGTCTTCAGGGTTTGAATTCCAGTGTTTACAGCACTCAAAGTTGCGATAATACAATGGTTTATTTGTGAGATTAACATTTGCTGAGGAATATAAAGAACGTGTTCATTCCCCTCCCACAGGGTGGAAGGATGGATTCACTGAAAACCTGTGCTTTGAGGTTGTGTATTAAGAATCTAAAAGAATTCTGTTCTTCAAAGCTGTTTTTTTCCTCTTGTGAACTAAATTTACTCTCATGCGGTTAATTCCTCCTTCCCCCGCAATCCTTCTTAATGTGCCCTGAGTTCAAACAGTTTCATGGCATTATGGAAATAGCAACCTCAATCTTTGTGTAAGCAAGAATGGGGCTGGTTTTGGCTATGACCAAAATACAGTTGTCATTACTTAGCTTCCAGTCATGCTGCCTGTTACTGTCACTAGGTGATACTTTGTTGTGTGATGTGCTGATGCGGTTGTTTTCTTTCCCCCTTACAGTTTTCTGTAAATCCCTGTGCTTAGAGGATGCCCAGTGAAATTGAGAACAAAAAACCCACAACCCGCGACCTATTTGTGAACCATAAATTGGAATAGATTCGTGGCTATTTCCTGATGTGTCGTACCTGATGATGCTTTCTGGGGGCTATTTAGATCTCCCTTAATAGTTGCCAACTCTGAGCTGCAAATGCCTCTCGTTGCTGTGTAGCTGAATAAACACTGTTGCTTGAGAAAGCCCGTCTGTGGCGTTGGCAAGTTGGTGGTAACAAACTCTGGATTATCAAGTGCAGCAGAGTTTGGCTTCACCTTGCTTCGGTTCTGCCTGGTCCCAACCTGGCTGCTGCCTTCTCTATCACATTAAGGGAAAAAGAGAGGAAAGAGCAGCTGTGGCAGCAGCTACTGAAGGCTGGATCTGTTGTGTGCTGGACGAGGTTGACAGGAGATTCTGCTGTGCTTTATGTTATCTTGTTGGGTTTTAATTTTAGTGGGCAAGTCAGAAGACTGGCTGTTGGATGTAGGAATAGATGGTGGTAGGAATACTTCTGTGAGAGTGGAGATAGCCATCAAAAAAGGAGGTAATGGAGCAGAATGCACTTGGCATAAATTCAGAAGCTTTGTACGTTAACTGCAGTTGGTAAGCTCATAATGCAGGCTTTAAATTGCTGTCACTTTTTTAGAAGGAAAAGCTTGATCCTGCTTGGTATCGGCTGAGGTATATAATACCTTTTAGAAGAGTCTATGTGGTTGGCATTGGAGACAATTCTTTTTTTTTTTTTAAAGTCAATTTTGATCCTTTCAGAGATTGAAATAGGAATAGAATTACACCACTTTGACAGCCAAAGGTTTCTTGCGAGATGTCAGTTACGTTCATGGAGTATGTATAGCTGGTTCTGGGAGAAAGAGCTTTTCGGAATAGCATCAGTTACTGCAATAAAGTAAATTGCTTGTCCCATCTTTTAGACAAGGTGAAAAATACCGATGTGAGTTGTAGCTGTGGCAGCAGCTTGTATCGCTATCTCCTGAGCCAGGCTTGAGATCATGAGACCTTGTCTCAGTTCAGAAACGCTTGTGAGATCCTTCTGAAACTAAAGCAGTACTCTCTCTCTCTCTCTCTCTCTGGAGTAAAAATGTGATGGTATGTTTTGAAGGACACTGAGGTAAAAAAATTGGGGGGTAAGAGGACAGGGAAAATAGATCAATGTAAATAAAGTGGTGGCATTGATGGATCTAATTTTGATGGAAGCTAATAATAAAAAACTTAGGTTTTCTTATGGCAACATTGGGGATGAATTGTAATTTTATTCCTTTACTTGAACTTGAGTTTTGATGGAGATATAAATTGCCAGAATTGAGGATGTAATCATGGAGAAATCATGCTGTCTGACCTGGGACTGCTAGAGGCCTTTATACCTCAATATACCTTTTCAATTTCTTTCCTTTTTTTTCTGCACCCTGCATCCCCCTCCTGCCATTATCCCTCCTCCTGCTCACAAGACTGTACTGATTCCCCAGGCAGCCTTTGTTTTACCCTCTCTCACCCCCATTTCTTAGAATTTAGGGCTGATTGAGTCTCTCTAGGAACAACTGCAACTCAAAACAGAAAGCCAGATGCTGGTTTTGTTCTTTCCCAGTTGTGATTTCAGAGCTCT
Organism: Dromococcyx pavoninus; assembly: GCA_033558185.1. Classification (NCBI taxonomy): domain Eukaryota; kingdom Metazoa; phylum Chordata; class Aves; order Cuculiformes; family Neomorphidae; genus Dromococcyx; species Dromococcyx pavoninus. The sequence continues at coordinate 312,955 of JAUMJL010000998.1, read as the reverse complement.
AGCATCAATACAATAATGAAACCCTTGTTGGATTTCATTCCGTGCCCCATAGGAGTCTTGTCCATGGGATTTTGTTTGTTGTTACTGTTAGCACATCACAGGGGATGCACAGCCGCAAGCTGGAAGCAACAAGCAAACAAACAGTGATAAACAGTCACAAACAAATAGCATTTGTCAGATCCCTGTTGTCAAGGGTTTTTTATTCAAAGTCTTAAAGCAGCAGTGACTGATGCTCTGCGTGCCCCAAAGCATGGAAACCACCAATAATGGCCAAATGGAAACATTTCACCTGTTAAGGTGACTGCAGCTGCTCTTCATACTCTTCCATTGCTGTTTGTAGAGATAACTCTGTAATGGACAGCTGGAAAATTGCCATCCCAGTATGTGCCTGCAAGCAGCAGCAGGGAGGCAACAACCAGATGATTTAGAAATTCAGCACACGCACAGATGCACCTGCATTCTGACAGGTGAAACAGCTTCTTGCCTCCACCTTCAGTTGCATGAGGATGAACAAAGAGGCTGCATAGGGGTGGCTGAGTAGTTCTTAAGACAGTCAGAGATCTCTGGCTTGCTCAAGGCCACCCTGACTGTGAGGAAGCAGCCTTGGCCATGCTGCAGCTGTCTTCTCTGTTCTCCCTGGCCCAGAAAAGGAATGTTCCGCCAGGCAGGATCTGGGAAGCACAAGCGTGCTGTCTGCTCCCTCCTTGTGATGGAGACACAGGGCGCTTGAGCCATGGCACAACTTGCAACCTCCTATCTCTGCCAGGCTGCACGCTCTGCCCGGCTGGGCTGCTCGGTAGGAAGGGAGCCCTTCTCCAGGGCAGCATGAGACCCTGGGGAGCCATTGCCATTGTGGCCCACCCCCCTCCCGACTGGCCTGCTGAGATTTGCTCTGGAAGAAAGCCCTAAATCACCCATACGGAGATTTTGGAATGCGGGTCCTCAGTTGGGAAACCTCTGTACACTGGGCAAGCCAAGCTTAAACCTGTAGGCAGGGGAGGGCCTCTGCCAGCTGAAACTGGGCTTCTCCAGTGTGTCCCACAGACCTTCAATACTCTCCCAAATGTTCCTCTGCCACTGTAAAGCAGCAAGAAAGCATTTTTCTGAGGTCTGTCCCAGTGCAGTGTCTCTGGATTGAGGCAAATTTTGTTGCAGTCTCCAGTGTGGTGGTCCATCTCTCTGGGCAAAAGTTCAGGCACATCATATGGGTGGCTTACGGAGCTTATGTAAACATTTTGATCAGCTCTTTCTTCTTTGATGTTTGCATACATATTCTGATAGTATTAATGAGAGTCTGGTCTTCCTACTGGGGTGAGAGTTTTGACATGCAGATGGGCCACAGGGCATTTGATTTAACATCTCAGTTTAAAGGATTGGAAAGTTGTTCAGGGATTGAGGTAAATAAGATGCAATTTGGGAAGTTAGAATTATGTTCTTGATTACAAAGAATGATAAATCTTTAATAACAATTTTCTAAAGGCATATGAAAACATGAAAATGCCATCAGCTTTGCAAGAAACTGCTGCATTGGGTTTTCTTGACAAATGGAGAGAATGCAGATCCTCCTAGAGGGTACTGTCATGTAGATCTGGGATGAATGAGTTTACAGCACAGGGCAGGAGCAGTTGCCAGCTCCTGTTCTGAACTCCTGTGTTTTAGGGAAGTCCTAGGTGTGAATCAGGGCAGAGAAATTAGGAAAGTCTGTCATTAGACTGTATACAAGCTCTGTTGAGGTTAATGTTTGTCAGGGTTTTGTGTTCCCTACTGCAGAGAATGGAAGCTCTGTATGATCAAGTTCCAAACTGAACAAAAAAATAAAAAGGGCAGCTTTTGTAATAACCTTAAAATAATAATGTGTTGTTAATAGTCTTTGGACACGCATTTCTAATGGGAAGTGAATGTGCCGCTTCCCCTGCTAATCATTGAATCCAGAGATTCACAGTGTTTGGCTTGACTATTCGTGATTTATTTACTTTTTAAAATTCAGACATAGGCGTGTGCGTGTGTGTGGTGATTTATTCCTCCTTGTAATTGGATACAGTGATTAAATGAGCTTGCATATTATACTTCATTGTCCTTCTGGGACGTGGGCAGCCATGTCTTTAAAACAGCAGCTCCTAATGGAATTGATTCCAGCTCCTTTATATTTAGTGTAATTGGTGATGTGTTTCTAAAAACTGATTTAGAAAATCGCTTTTAAATATATGTTCTTATATGGGAAGGATTTAGCTTGATGTAGACTTGTACATAATCCTGAATCTTCCTTTAGGAGGAAACCTTGCTACTTTCTCTGACAGGCACTCTTCAGTAAAAATAAATAAATGCTCACTGTTTTGTAACCTGAAAGAAGCTATAGTGTTACATGTAGCAGAAGTGTCTACCAGGATGCAGCCATGGACAAGTTATTGCAGTCTATTTAAGGAGACTGTAGTCATTAATTGATGATTTTTCCATAGACCAGCCAGGGATAATATGAAAAGGATACTGCTTCTTAGTAAGGAGAAAAAAAAAAGAGTTTTTATAATTTGCCTTAATGACTAGTTGAGTAACCAAAGCAGTTTAATGGAAAAGCTTTCTTTGCAGAAACAAATGCAGAAAGATAATGAGTTATCATTTTACATATATATAGGCATTCAGAAGACACAGTGTTTGTGATGGGTGCTATGCAAACCCAAAGTAAGAGATGGTACCCTGTCCTGGGAATTTATATGGTTCATTAAGAGAGAACTCAACAACATGGTGCAGTAGAGAGACAGGAACAGCAGAGATAGGAAGCCTTGTTAGAGAAACTGGATATGGACACAATTTGCAGAATTTTAAATAAGGAGGCTATCTCAGTGATGCTGCTAGTCACAGTGTTTGAGATTGTATCTTTTAATCAAAAAACCCAATCCTACTAGCAGCGACTTGAGGCATTATCACTTCATCTCTTCTAGCTGAGTTATTTTATGTCTACAAACATAGCTGTGCTTCCACGGCAGCCTTTCTTCAATGACACAATAATTTGTCTCTCTCTTCTTCCTGTGCATTTCTGCTCATTAATTGTAGAAACATAGTGTCTTTGAGAATTTGATGCCGTGCCTCAGATTTGGTTGAAATCTGTCAACACATTCAGAGGTTATGGGGGTAAGGGAGAACAAGACTGAAAGACAGCTGAACAGACATCTCAACTGCAAAAACCTTTTTTCTTTAGGAAATAAGAAAGTAAAGAAGAAATACTGAAGGAAAATAGAAAGTATGCTGGTTTTAGCCTGTTTAATTTGAAAAGGTTTTGGAAGTATGATAGGTAAAGGTGTTTTGCAGTGGCATCACCATCTAAACCTCATATTTGGTGGTTTTGGCCTCACTGGCAAGAGATCAAATGCACTAGTATTGTCTATGTGGGACTGTAGAGAGATGAACAGGACCAGACTAAGGACACTGGGTTTGTTCTCCCAGCTTTGGCAGGTACCCTGTACCTCGTATCTGCCTCCCTTTCTCTGTACACTGTAAAAATAAAGGACATTTTGTAAAAGCCGTGCTGGCACCTGTGGCTAAAAAGAGCTGTAGAAATGAAAGATGGCAGCAAGTGCTAGTCATGGCCAGATGTTGTTGTATATAATGGTGAAACATGGTCATAGAGCAGATGATGAGCGAGAGACCTAGTTTAATACAGTATCCTATTTTTTACTGCAGTTTATGATTTTTTACCTTTATTCTAAACACTGCATTGTATTCATATATGCTTGTACAGAAAGGTACAGTTTTACACCTTGGCCAAGCAGGTTTCTCTGTGCCCTGTGGAACTCCAAGGAATGGCCAGCAGTGTTAATATGAAGGGGTGAAAACTGAACAAACAATTTCTGTGAGATACGGAATGCATCCCTTCTATTAGGTGCCTTCTAGTTAGTGCATGAAAGATGCACTTTCTTGTAAGACTTGAAAGAGAAAGATATCCAAGAAAAAGCTGGGCTATACTAGTCCAAAGTTATATACATTTGAGAGTTGTATTCTGGGTGTATTTTATGTGACTAAATCAATAAATAGCACTAAAAAGCTGAAATAAGGACAAAAGAGAATATATACCTTTAGAAAATTACCCCACTGGGCTTTCAGCCAGTAATTGCTTAATATCCCCGCTTTATTTAACTGAAATAAGGAAGGCCATCAAATAAAATACCTGAGTAATTATGATACAGCTGAATCAAGAGTCTAATGCAGAGTTCCCTGGTGAGTGAAAATAGTTAGAACACCTTTATTTTGATAATTTTCATTCTTAAAAGTGTAATGTTGAACTAGTGGGTATTGCAAGCAGCCGAAGGTCCTTGTACAAGAACACAGTTCTACTGCCACAGAGAATTATGCACGTGCAGATATTTTAATACTCACAAGCAGCTGAGTTCCAGATAATGTCTGTTCCTTGTGTCTTACCACTGTATGATCTTTAAACCATACAAACAAGAACCTTTTGTTATTTCTTTCATTCTTCTGTCAGTACAGGGTTGTACTGACAAACCCAATAGTTTGGAGATGTTAGATGTTCTTAATATATACACAGACTATGTATGAGGCATTTTTTTATTGCTGTCTTCCATTATAGTTGTAATAATTGTGAGGAAAGCTGTCTTGTAATTACGTGTTAACCTGTCGTTGGAGTGATTTGGATGTCTCACTATACCAAGTACAATTTCAGGTTCATAATTTAAGGACATCATGTAACTAAGTCTACAGTTAATGTAATATTGTGCTTTAATACCACCATCATGAAACGCATCAGCTTTCTTTGGAACCCATTCACCCCACAGAGAGGCAAAATGCAGCTGCCTTATAAGTACTCTCGTGCTTGTCGTTCTGGTTTTTTACTGTGAAGCTGTGCGTCACTGCCCCGAGGAGCTGGGAGAGGAAGGCAGGTGTGAGAAATGTAAGATGTGAGTATGGTCCTGTTTGGTTTCAGGGTTGTTTTGGGGTGTCATGTGTCTTTCCTGACACCTGCCTCCCAGTACAATGTCTCTGCTATGCCTTGTAGGTGTTTAGATATTGCATAATTTGTTTCAGAGGTACCTGAGTAGCCTGTAAGCTAAAACGATTGTATACCCTGGGGCAAAATGCTGGAAGTGGCATCCTTCCACACTGCAGTGAGGTTGCAGTATGCTAATGCCTGTCAGATCTCCTGTGGGATTTGCAAGATATATCCCTTCTTTCTCCTTGCCCCCTGCCCAGCAGAGCTTGTAGCACATCGCAGCCATGCAACACCTTTGCTGAGCCTTCTGCCTCCATATGTCAGAAGGTGTTGGCATGTGAGTTGCTGCATTTGAGGTTACGTGAGAGTGGGCCACAGTGGCAAGACCCTATAACCTAGTGCGATGCAATACACCAAAACTGTTTCACCACTTGACCCAGTACGTTCCTATTCATGTGCTGGAAGAAGTCGGTGGTCTGTACGTTAGTCTGGTGCATGTTATTTTCATCTTTTGCAGAGGTTTGGACTGCGTCCAACAGTTCTTGCTCAGATGAAAATGCCATCATTCCCTTTGTAGGCAGTTCTGCCAAATCTACGGAAGCCAGGAGCGTTTTGCCAGTGGAAGTTTTGTCATACTAGGCTTCCCTGAAGAGACGCCGCGATGATTACTGCACATGCTCCAGTGCCACATGTTGGGGAGCTTGCACTGTTTAGCATATTTATGGTAATTTGGCTCCCAGGGGCAAACAAGATTCTTCTTATATCTCCTTCCCTGGGCTGAAGCACAAAGAAATTTCCCTTTGCTGCTCTGTAGGGGGAAAATAATAGATCAAAGCTTCTTGCTAAACACTTTTAAAAATACACTATGCAGATGCGTACATTTCTGTTCCCTTAAGGGACCTATCCCTCAGGTTGGTATGGAAAGCAGTTAGCAGCAGGTGATGGGGATAACACTGCATACTGATGTCTAGGCATTTCACCTGACCTGGCAGATGTGGGATTGCCATCTGTGGTTTGACCTGCCCTTTATCCATATTATGTACCAGTATGGAGATGGCTGAGTTGCCATCCTTGGATGTGTGTAAAAGGCAGGTAGATGAGTTTCTTAGGGATGTGGTTTAGGAAGGGGACAGGTACGGTTGGACTTGATGATCTCAGAGGTCTTTTCCAACCTTATGATTCTATGAATGTATTCTGGTTACTGTAATGTCGGTATTGTAATCTGCTGGACTGGATATTGTCTAAATACAGTGGATTTTGGAGTCTATTGTGGGGTCTTGAAGTTAAAACTTTTTGAGCCTAATAGTCTTAACATATATTTGAAAAGGCTGCCTATTAAAATTTTACATATGTATGTATGTTGTTTTTGGATTGTAAACAGAAAATTTGGGTTCATATTCTTAGAAATGTTGAAGACCCAGAAATTAAGAATTGACAATATTTTTTTGAAGTTGTGATAATTTATATATTTACATGTAAAATTAGATATAATGTTTACTGTTTCCTTGGAGTAGGTTTTCCAATTGAGTGATGACAAAGACATGCTGACCTTGAAACTTGTTTCTTATTCAATGCCATACATGTGCTGGACAGCAAAGATGAAAAGAATGAAGATTTAAGTACCTCTTCCTTTATAGTTCTGAAAGTTAAGTGTCTAGTCTAATTTTAGAGTTCCCTTTAGACTCAGATGTGAGCTGATGGACCTGAGAAAAGGCTTGAGCAGCCATGGGCACCTCATAGAACCCACCTAGTAGGATTAGGCTCACAGTGGCAGAGGGCACAAGCAATGCAGTCCCTTCCTGTGCTCTGCTGTGTGTTGCTGCAGGACAGCTGTGTGTGAGGGCTGCACTGCCACCAGGCAGCAAAAGATTCTGCTGGTCCTGCTGAGGCTGTGACAGCTCTTAGTGGTGCCTGGAAGTTGTGAATTGAGGGGTCCGGGCTGGAAAGCATTGCATCTCTTTGCATCCCTGCCATCACCCTCTTCTCTAGGCACTCAAAGAAGTCCAGGTGCAAGACAGAAACAGAAAAGTAGAAACTTGCCTTGCATTTGTTCATATGACTTTGCCCAAGACACAGTGGTGGCTGGGATGCCAGCCAGTGTGTCTGCTGAGGGTGAAAATCCACGAGGATAGACTAGCACCGTGCTGTGCTCTTGTATGCCCTAGCTTCTGCCCCATAAGGCAGATGCACCCCCGGCAGAAGGATGAAAGGGAACCATTAAATCTTTTATCCTACATCCTGCTGCTCCAGGCAGTCCTGGTCTGGCTGGCTTATTTTAAACAATCGATGGAAAGAGAGCATGCCTTTTGCTGCTAAAGTACTTTGAGAGATGCCTGATGTGAACAGGAGTGGCTGCCTTCTGCAGCGAGGCTTGTGTGAGGGCTTCACGTGTGCATTAAAATACCTCGGTTTACTGTCAAGGGAAGTTTCGCTGCATATGGAAAGCTTGAGTGCTTTAGTTGCAGTAGTCAAGGGCCTTTTTAAACAAGAAGTAGCAATATCTTAGGGTGACTACTATAGGCAATATGTCTAATACTTCAAAATGTATAAGGCATAGTGGATTTTTTCAATAATTTCAAGTAACCCTGACCATTATAGCTGCACATTAATCACCAGGGCTCTCTCCTACCTGGAGAAAAAAAAGAGCTTTGGATATCTATGTGGAAAAATTAGTGTCTCATTAAAGCTGGACAAGTTTGACATTTGCTCTCTGCCTGTGGTTTCAGGGCTTTTTGTCTCTCAAACAAACTATGAAACTACTCCAATGCATGTGGCAGCAGCAACTGGAATGCAACTTTAGGAGGATCTTTGACCTTACCAGACAGAATGTGTTTGATTCATTCTGCAGATGTTAAAATACAGCCAGAAATCTCTGGAAGATGACCTTAGAAATTATTCCTAGTTCTGGTTTTTGTGCTCTAATAAAAATTTCAGTTGTACAGGTTAAATATCTTGCCCTTATGTATTTTCTTTTTCTAACCTAATACCTGAAATAAATGGCTTACTCTTTATTCCTTTGTGCATTGATTTCTTGGTGCTTTGGTGGTTAGATGACATAACTACTATAATTGTTTTAGTACATTAGCAGCAAATTATATATTGATGTTCTTTTTTCCATTGACCTTTCTTTCTTAACATAATTTTTTTTTTTTGCTTCATGCTGTGTACTTGGTGGCATAGCATTTGTAGAGGATTTGATTTTGGATTAAGGGCTAATCCTGTAAGGTCCTGAGCACCATTGCCATCTGCTAAGTGCAAGGGATATCCAGGACCACTCAGCACCCTCTCAGACATGAGTAATATCTTGCTAGATCAGATAGTAATGATAGCGGTTTGCATTTACTGTTTGTACTCGGAGACATCCTGGCATTTTTAGTAAATTGCTGTGGAGTTACAGATTATTGAGAAAGTCCTGTCTTTGAAAAGAGTTGCCCTCAAATCGTTTTTCCTTTTCTGCAGAATAAGCAGTTTTCTGATTACAGCTACAACTCGCTGGACATGCATTTGCATTGCCAAAAGGTTTCAGAGCATTGCATAGTATTATGTGAACCAAAACATGTGAAAAATCTACATGTAGCAGTGTCTGCCTTGAGGTTGATTATAAATTTTTCTCATTTTACAGAATGGAGTAAAAGAAGTGACAAGAATTTATCAAGTTTAACAGCTTTCAGCACTGAGAGCCTGAAAATGCTGTTCTGTAGCTCTCATTTAGTTTAATTTGAACTCAGTGGGTGAATATTTAAAATAGCAAAAAAGTCTATTCCCTATAGAAGAGTAAGTAATCGGCATCCATTTTAGGCACAGGGAGCTCATTTATCTGTTTGCCCAGCTGTAACCCCATTTCATAGGGCTGCTTTTCTTGATGATTGTGAGAAATGCAAGTTTTACCTGTTTCTGAGCAGTTATGGTGTTACTAACCCATTCAGTAACTGTTTTCTTTAAAAACATTATTTCCTGTATGAGCTTTGAAGTCATAAGGTGCATTAGCATTATTCAGCCCAGCTTTTCAGTCATACGCAGGAAGATATAAACCCCAAAGGATTCGTTTGGTTTTGGTTTTGGTTTTTTTTTTCCTTTTACCCAAATATACTCCGGAGGATGAGCCTGACTAAATGTTAGATAGAAGTGGCCTTGCAAGGTAGGGGTGACGTGATAAATGTAAATGAGAGCAAATTTTGAATTTGTTGGTGATTTTTAAACTTGGAATTCTGACTAACACTGATAAGGAGATGTCAGGAGCTGACCATATGGTCATCCCATTGTCTTTGCCATAATCACAGATGGGAAATGGCATAGGTAGTTTTAGACTTTTATGTACATTGTCTAAAATACATTTATTTGCCTCACCATCCCTCCAAGCCTCCAAAGAGGTCTCATTACCGAAGAAATCTCCAAGTTTGCATTGATCTTTTAAAAATGCTTGTGACCTCCATTCATCCTTTTATTCAGTTTAATTCTCTCATGCTCATAGTGAAAACCACACCTGCTGTGTAATGTGAGTAAGGATTGCAGAACTGACAGTAGAAAATTGTCCTAAGAGTAGTTTTAACCTACAAGTTAACCATGAATTCCAGTGGCTTGTTCATTCAAGCAGTCTTTTTGTACTTTCTCTTTTTTTTCCCTTTGCAATGTCCCTACAGGTTTGACTTCCTCCAGCAAATCCTAGGAGAATGCTGAATAGCCACTTTGCATAAAGTGGAAGAAGACTTGCATTCCAGTACTTTATCTATATTTTCTTATAATCCGATTTAGTGTGGAATTCAAGTCTGAAAAACGCTTAAATCTTTCTGTAATTCTTCCACAGCCATTTGCAATGGATTTGTACAGTGCAAAGTGGAAGAGATTTGGATTCAGAATTAAAAAATTAAAAAAACCCCAACAAATAGATCATTTGTTTTTCTTTACAGTTTAACAGATTTCATTATTAGTACCATGTCCTCAACTAAGTGTACATGGTATAGACAATCTACAGATAAAGGAACATAAAGTCTGTTGAACAGTGTCTATACTTATAGGTGTCGATACAGAGGAAATTATGTTTTGTAAACCATGTAATTATAAGAGAAAAGGTTTTTACATTGTGTATTTTAAATCCTGTAGGCTACCTTTTTTTTTGCTTAGCTTCATCTTTTTTCTTCATATTTAAATAAACATGTAATGACAAAGAAGAACATGGCAACAGAAATGTTGTAGGGTTGAATAGGGTGTAGAAAGTTGCCCTGTAAAGTCTTATATGAAAAAGAGAATCGTTCTTGTCACCTCGGAAATCACAGTTTGTCACTGAAAGTGGAAGGACTTTTTTTGACTTATTTTTCACCAAGTTTGGTGTTTTTTTGTTGGTGGACATTGAGAAGCAGCAAACCAAAAACTATTGATAATGTAACGGGGTGATCAGAAAACCAGGACAAACTGGAATTTGTCTTCAAGTTATCTATTCTTGTGGGTATAAAGGGATTAATGAGTCAGTGCTGGCATTAGGAATGATTATATCTGGCTTAGCTGGACAGGGTGGCTAATATTAGCAATAGAGCAATAGGTATATTCTGAAAACAATTTGTGCTATTGAATGTTTGTAATGTAAATCTATATACTGTAATTTTTAGCTGTGATGAACTAAGCACACTGATTAGTGCACACGCATACTACTAAATAATATAGGCACATACAAATTGCTAGGTGAGTAGTTAGAGAGGGGAATCTGTCTATAACACTGGGTTATTTCCCTGCTTTTCCTTCTTTTCTCATTCTGTACGATAGTTAAGCTGAAATATTTGCTTTATAAAAACTGTCCTCAAATATATTAATGTAAAGGAATTTAACTGGCGTGAATGGATTGTTTAGTAACAAACAAGCGCAATGCCTGCTATATTTTTTTTTTTTATTCCTACAGCACTTGCAGGCATTCAGTGTGGTGAGATTGCTGCCTAAGGCTTCCCCCAAAGAGCTGCAAGAACAGCAGCCCATTGAACTTAGGCTGGTTTTGTTGTGTGTCTTAATGAAGCTTTAAAATGCTTGAAATTGTCTTTGAAATGAAATATTCCATAGCTGCAAGCTAACCGCATACTTTGTAATAATTGCTTACCCAAATAAAGGAAAATTGTGAGGAGCAAAGAAGAATTAGATTGATGGGTAGAAGAAAATGATTAAATAAAAAATTCATGAAGAAGAGAAATTACAAAAAATATAGCATGGCATCACAGGCATGTTCACAAAGACTTCCTTTCCAATAATAGATTTTTTTTTTCCCAACTGTTACTATGCATTTTCTTCTCCCTATTTGCTACAAATACTAGAAAAACTGCTTCTATGGAAATAATGGGGAAGATGTTCACAAATTTATGCAAAAACTGAGACACGGTAAATTTAAAAGCAGTGAAATAGCATTTCAGTGCTATTCTGAGTGGGGGTATGGTGCACTGTAAATAATGCTTTCACTGGATTTGCTTCTTTTTTAAACTCAAATCAACTATGACTGAACATAAAAAAACCCAGAAAGACTTATGTTCATAATTATCAGCCCAACTTTTACATTTAGAGCCCTTCCTCATTCAAATTTACAGCTCTTAGTGGCCATTAGTAACACAGAATGTAAAATTTGCTGAGAATAAATTCTATCATGCTTAACCTTTCTCTCTGTTTGCAGGTTAAGACAAGCAAATCATTATTTGTGGACATGTATTAAAGCTCAAAAATCTCAGAGAAATGTGCAAATGTTTGTTTTAAACAAGTTATGTTTGAAGAATCAGTACATCCTCTGTTTTTGTGTCCTTGCTATGTCATGAAAAACATTCTGGAATGATTTTAAATTACAGCTCATTTAGGAAGAAAATACAGATGATGTTTACAGTTAACAATAGGACTTCAGGGAAATTCCTACAAGCTAGTGCAGGCATTTTAAATTGTGAATATTATTGTAAAGTCTTTAGGTGACGTTGGGTAATAGATATTTATTCTACCAAAAGCACTTTCATTGCTCACTTGTTAAAGTAATTTAACGGATGAGTGATGCTATTAATGGATCGCATGCAGAATCCAGACTTTTTTTGTTCAAAACATTCCTGTAGGGTTTAAATTTCTAAACAAGTTCAGAGGCACTTTGAAGAGACCAAGCCCATCTACAAGATATGGGAATCATCCTTTGTGAACTTTTCCTCCTCCTCTTAGCATTTCCTCTGCATTTGAAAGAAAAAAAATCACTCTATATATGTTTTTGCGACTTTCAGTTGGCTGAGCGCTGTGCCTTGTTTTGAGAAGGTTGTTAGAAGCCAGAGACTGCAAAGATAGATGTATGATTGAGCATGCAGACAGAGGGAGATAAAGAGAGAGCTTAAACAGTTACAGGCTCTCTGAACCAGCATACAATTTTAATGTTCCCTTCATTATTTTTTTTTTTTGAGAGAGAATTGCATTAGTAATATCAGTAGCATAGTTCTTGAAAAAAGTTTAAGCAAAAAACAAAAACCTCAAACCACAGGCAAACCAGCTGGAAGAATTGAACGTAGGCATCTGTAAAACAGATGATCAGGTATTAAAAATAAACTTTCAAATTGGTATTTTAACACCAGTTACTAAGATAAAATAACACTATTTTGAAAAATTGCAGAAGTTAATTGATAATCATTCCTGATTTGCTAGTACTTTATTTCTTTTCTGAACACATGGCTATGTGTTGCCAAAACTCAGATACCACCTATACAGAGAGAAAGCTGGGAAAACAATGTGTTGCTAGTGTATCTTTGATTTCTTCAGGATCACTACACATAGTTTAGCCAAGAACGAAAATGTGGTTGTTGACTCCAAGAACAGCAGTTTCCAAATAAATATTTGTGAAACCTCTGACTTTAATCACTGTATTGTATCCTCCAAAAGATGTACAACAGAATGAATGGATGGCCTTTCAGATAGAGAACAAGCTGTTCACAATGTCTTTTCGTTTACTACATCAGAATATTCTTTGTATTTATACAGAGTTAATGCTTTCCACCATTTTTTAACAATGTTGGTGAAAACTAAAGAATTTAATTGTTCTGTTTCTGAATGGAAGCAGTTTTAGTTATGCATCTTCAGATCAGGATGTTTTCGTAGACCAGCTGTGTTAAATGTATTGATCTAGCTAGATTTATTTTTTTTTAAAGACAATGGAGGTATTTTTAATCTTACGCTCACAGAGTGGGGTGTCATTAGCTATCCATCCATATGATATCCACATGATATCTGACTTTGAATGATATATGGATGAATTCTTTCTGCCATCGTGCATTGCAGCTATGGGGTCAATAATTTACTGAAAAGGAGGTCCCAGGCAGCTGTAGCTGAAATTGGTCTAAATTATTGTGAAATTGCAGCCTTGGTGTGAAAAGCTGCTGGGATGCTGTGTGCTTCACACACATTCACAAGCACTAATTTGGACTAGAATGGATCGTGAAGAAATAGTGAGAAAATCAGGATGACAAAATCAGGGCTCAGCCTGATTTTTTTTAGGAGGTGTATGGTTTGTCCCTTAGTCTTTACAGTGTATATCCATCGCTTGAGTCACAACTGTATGATTGGTACTAACTAGTAACAAATGGTGATACTGGTAAAAATAATTTTTGCTCTACAGTATAACCAGAATTACTTCTGTTATTGTTCAGCCTCTGTCCGTATTCGTGTTCTTATCTGATAAAGCAGGTGGTGCAAACCTGTTTCCTTGTAAAAGGAAACATGGTATATTGGCTGGATTTCAGATAAATATGGTGAACGGGAACTGCTCAAACCTTGGGGAAAATCTTATCATTCTGGGAAGAAATAAACAGAAACAAAAAAGAATCACAGGCATTTTTATTTTGGGGTTAAAAAATCCAATATAATTCTCTTACCTGTTTGCAGAAAGGTAAAGTTTTTGTACCAAATACAAACTTGCACATCATATAAGAGTAATTTACTAAAATTGGAATCAAACTTGTTTAAGAATTATAGAATAATGTCAGTTGTAAGGGAGGCACCTTTACAGATGGTCCAACCCCTGCTCGAAGCAGCTCTAGTAAGACTAGGATGCGGAGGGCTTTTCCCAGGCAAGCCCTAAATATTCCTGATGTTGGAGTTTCTGCGGTCTAAGAGGCCTGGTCCAGTGGTGGACCCTTCTCGTAGAGTGTAAAATAAAAAGAAAGAGTCCCTTGTATGTAGATAAATTTTTCCTTGTTGCAAATTCTGATAGTTACCCCTTGCCATTTTACTGCAATCCTCCAGGAAAACTCTGGCTTGATGTTATCTCTTCTCTGCTGTTGGGTTGCTGAAGGTCACCACAAGATCACCCCTGAGCCCTCTCTTCCTAGAACAAAGCCAGTGCTTTCAGCCTCCCTACTGTGTAAAAATCCTAAACCTAATGTGTCATGGGAATGAAGAATGAGAAGGTTTCACTGAGATCCAAACTGTCAGCGCCATTACTTGTGACAGCCTCAGGTGCTCTAACTGCAGTGTGTTGCGATGGTCTGTCAGCAGGTAGCTTCAACCTTTCTTGCATGATGGAAACCAGGTGGAGGAATGTCAGAAGCAGAAAAAAAACTTCAATAATATAATTAAATCACAGTACTTACTGTGATGCCCATAAAAGTAACCAGCTAAAGATTTGAATCGATTTCATAGTTCTCAGGTACTGCGCATAGATGTTCCTCACAGTATAGGACAATCACAGTTTTCTCTCTCCTCTTACTAAACGGTTTCTTCCTGATTTCCAGAACAATTTAGCTGATGGAAAAGTTGCTTTGAATGCAGCAAAGCCAACCAGGATGGTGGTATTCATGATAAGGACTCTTTCTTACTGATTCTGAACTGTGGCTTAGTTTGTGAAAATTAGTGCTTGTTGATTCTTTGAGAGCTGAGGATGTGCTTATTAATAAAAGGATCTCATCTCCACAGAGGTGTCATATTGTTACCTGTTTGAAACTTCAAGTTTGATGTATTCTGTATGCTTTGGACCTTTTTTGGGGGGGGGAGAGGGTCCAATTCCTGATGTGCGTGTTAGCAGGAGTAGGTACACTCTTCCTCCTCTCAGTAATATATTGTATCTTAAGTTTCGGGTTTTTTTCTCCTTCCTCTGCAGAAACTCTCCTGGATGACTTCCTTCTCACGTACACGGTCTTCATGACGACTGATGACTTGTGCCAGGCACTTCTGAGGCAATATCTTTTTGTTAAGTTGTTTATTAATGAGAGTCACACATTTACACCTAGGTTAGTATATTGTCAAACCTTATTTCAAAAGTAGTAAATTGCACGCCTGGGATAATTAGTTGCGTGTAAAGATGGTGAGAAAAGATAACAATTGTCTAATATTTGTCATGACATGCATAGAAGTTGGACTGCACCTGAGGTTTTGGCATGAAATACGTGAAGTAAGAGAAACTGAAGAAGATAGCAGTGTGAATAATCAGGATTCTAGGAAAAAAAAAAAGACCTACAAAGAAGGACTGAAAAAGACCTACAAAGAAGGACTTTTTACTGAAAAAAGGGAAACTGTAAATGAGACAGTCTTCAGGTACCTAAAGCAGAAGGGAAAATCTCTTCCCATATTGATGCCAGATGGGACCGATTAAATTCTTGTGCAACATTTTCATGTTAGATAGTAGGAATTTTTTTTTTTTTACATTACGAAAAGAAACATTGGAGTGGAAAATGTGAGACAGTAGAATCTTTGATATTGCATGTTAGGAAGAAGAAACTAGAGAATATATTCAAAGGATAGCAAAGGGTGTGCGTGAGCCTCTCAGGGCAGACTAGTTAGAATGGACTTGGATGGACTAGTTTAGCTGACCTTTCAAGGTCTCTTTAGTTCAGTTTTCATAAGGCTTTATGATACGTGGAATTCGATTCAAATCTGTATCTTATCAAAGTTCAGGTTATATTGTTTTCTTAACTCAAATAGCTTGTAGAGGAAAAGATCCAAACTGAATGCCTGAAATCCAAATTCCCCTAACTGGCATGTGCCTGTAAATAGAGAGGGAGATATATACATTCACCTATTAAACCGTTTAGGATTTGTGTAACCGATGAATCAATAAATGGAAAATTCCTGCTTGGAGGTTGAATGTGCACAGGTGAAGCTGCCTCTGAATAAGCCTGTATCCAAAACATTCATGTTTGTGTGTATGTATGCTTACTTCATAAGAATACTTGAAAGATGTGTTGAAGCAAATGCCTAACTCATCGCAGCCATGCAGTCTTACCTCTCCTGGTTTGTTTAAAGATGTATAAACCTTTATAACTGTTACAAAATAACATTTAAAATGGGATTAAAACCTATGCAGACCTACATGTTAATTCTTATTCTACCTATATCTGTGTAATACATGTCAGAATATGTGAAGATAAAAATGAAGACTATTTTACAGTTTCTGCTCCTTTTATCATGTGATACAGTATATAAGTCTTAACTCATTTTGAGATGAAAGAAATTTTTTCTTGCGTTTCCAATACTTCCATTATCCATGGAGTATTGTTTGAATGAACTTGTAGGGATAAAATGAACTTGCTTTGCTTTTTTCTTTTTTTCCTCCTTAGCTTTTGTAATGAAAACATCATCTTTTCGCCTAATCGAAGAAAGAATAGCAAAGGGACAGGAACAATGTACAAAATGGGTAGTGTTGTTTTGTGGGTAGTGTTTTGGTTTGTGAATAGAGAACAATGGTGGAAAAAGATTCTTTCACCTTTTTGATTATTTTAATAGTGTTATTTCTGCAAATAGTGTAATTTGTGCAGGGAAAAAGAAACTGACTGACCCTGCCTGTTTTTTTGTTGTTGATAACGATGCATTGTCCTCCTTCCAACAGACATTCCTATTTGCATCAATGTGCAGCACAAAGATTTGTTCCCAGTTCTGCAGAAAAAATATGACCCAACATTGCATAATTCCTTTTGAATTGATTTTATTTTTATAGACTTGCCTCTCTAATCTATATAGGTTAGAAAAAATCCTGTTGGCACAGGGGATGAACTGACATTTCTATTGCTGACCATTTCATTCCAAAACGTTGATGAAACTCCTAAAACTCTAGATGGGATAAAGATCTAAATTGAGCAATGTAGTGAAAAAAAATTTCATTAGCAAATGAGAAAATTGCAAAGTCTTTTTCATCACTTAATTTTTAAGTTTCAGTGAGACCTTCATATTAGTTCCTTAACATACTGCACCTATTGTGCCAAGAACTACCAAGGGAAAGAAGATGACTCAGATGTGTCCTGTAGGAAACGAAAAGTCTTGCATTTGGTGTCTCAGTGGACTTCTCTCTACAAAGACTGGTTACATGAAGATGAGCATTTAAAACAATTTTTAAAGGTACTGAAACACTTTCTGATGCTTTTTAGCACTGTTTAATTATCATACTGTGTATAAAAGCCCCAGCAGTAAAATCTGTGAAGCATAATTTTTCATACTTAGACTTTCTCCGTGAAATCTGTAATATGAAATGATTTACATATCTTCCTTGAATGCCTTAAGAGTGTCAGTTTGAATAGAAAATCTGTAATGTCAATACATTCAATGTCGAAAACGTTACTTTCAGATATGAAATGTATAGAACTCCATGCTCTCTAGAAAACAGCAAAATTTAGGAAGGTAAGAAGAGTACAAAGGTGTGGAGCTTTCTTGGACACACTGACCATGTCTGCCAGAAAGAATAGGGTCCACAGTCAGTATCCAGAGGATTACGGACAATGAGAGACTTTTGTGGTTCCTGTAAGAGATGCTGCTTTGACTGAGGAGTAAAATGCTATTCACAGTCAGGTGCACATGGAGAGCAGCACAACTTTATGTATTTTTACTAAATAAAATTATGTCCTTACTTAGTAGCAAGGATCTTCCGATCTTTCTGAATGAACTCCTAAATCTTTTACCATTCCCTTGTAAATTTACACATAACCGTGCAGTCCCTGACCCAAGATCCATCTGATTGTTAATTTTAAAATTTTTTTTTAACTCTGCTGATTGAAAAATTATTTTAAAAGACTTGGCAGAATCTTACACCTTTTTTGATGAGACTCTGTCTGCAACTGGAGATCTTGAGGGCCTTTGTGCTCTCTTCATTCATCTGTTCAAGACAGAGGGATAAAACATTGAACTTGAATTTAAAGAAAGTCTAGAACTTCCTTCCTTCCTTGTTTGTTTGTTTGTTTGTTTGGTTTGGTTTCACTATTGGACACACTGCATATGGAAGCAGAGACTTTAGAATTTTTGCTGTTTGGTATTAGATGTGTAGTGCTGTAGTAGAGAGGGGGCATCATTCCAGCAGTCAATTAAGTTACGCTGCATTGCACCTATCTTGATGCAAAGCAGGTCTTTCTAGCCGTGGAAGTGTGTGACTGTGTTGTCACACAGTTTCTCTGAGACTTCTTTGCAATGTTAAGCAGCAGTAATATTAATGAATGCTGAAGTTACACATGCAAACACAATATGTAGGACTGTAGGTCAGAATCATTCATGCTGAAATTTATGAGTGTAGGAGTGTTAATTGGGCTAAAGCAAACCCGATGAATTAGCTCATATATATGTTCCACATTTTCTTGTAAGTGAATAATAAGAATCTATGTACAGATTCTGAAAAAGTATAGAGAAAATATTTCCTACATTTTCAATCATGAGAGCAGATTCTGTTTATTTATCTCTTATCTGAAGTAGTGTCTTTTACATTTTAACTGAGGTTCCCGACTGATGATATTCAGACAGTGCCTTCCCCGCAAATAAGATACAGAGTTTATTTATTTATCTATTGCTTTAACTCTAGGACTATCTTGTTGCTTGTTGGTGAGAGACATCAACTCAATTTAAAATGCACGTAAGCGTGAGGAAAAGTGAAGAAAAACATTCTCCTTTTTAGAAATTTTAATCAAATGAATCTGTTTGTTATCATACTGGAGAAGTGGTGACAGTGTGGTGTGTTCTCACGCTTCAGAATGTGTTCTTCTGAACTAACCAAGAGTTCATGTAACAGCCACAGGTGTTGTTTTAAATCTTCCCATTTGTAGGCATTGAGTGTCGACGTTTTGTCCTCTTGCTTGTTTCTCCAAAGGCAAGCTGAATATAGACCAGTCTGGAAATTTAAACAGGATCATTGCATAAATATAATGATGAAATTTCTTTTCGTAGGCTAGTGCCTGAATTTGTTTAGACTGACAATGTGATGTCTTAGATTTATGTTTGAGTTATCAGATGTTTGCAGATACTGTTTTATTTTGTAGACGATATACAGGAATGTGTTAGATGATGTGTATGAATATCCCATTCTTGAGAAGGATCTGAAAGAATTTCAGAAGATACTTGGGATGCATCGTCGTCAGTAAGTATTGATTATATTTGTGGTCAAGTCTCCTTTTATTTAGAGTGTAATTTGGTTTTGTTGTCATCCTGCTGTAATGCAGTAAAGATAAAGGGATGATTGTTACAAGTACTATAGTCATATTTACAAATCGTCTTTTCTTTAAATTAAAGTTAGATTATTTGATCTTCTCTGATGTTTGTTGGGTGGTGTGTGTGGTTTAACAGTCACTCCCATCAATTTTGGTTGGGATAATTTGCAAGTAGGTTGATACTTTGTGGAAAAGCTGGCAAAATTTCCCTCAGAAGCTGTACGCTGTGACTTCAGATAGTACTTTCATTTTCCTTCTTTCTCCACAATCTGCAGCACTGAGAAGCAAATCTGTTTTGCAGTAGTCAGGGTTATTATTTTATTAATAATCAAGATATATGTAAAAGATATTTACTTGGCATGTTTTGCCAACAAATGGAATTTGTTTCCATGATTTGGCCATTGGGCAAGTGGCAAGAGCTCCCTCCCTGAGGGTGACCCTGACTGCATACCCCAGTTGCCTGAGCTGTGTCCATGTTCTCCAGCAGCTCACAGGCTGGCAGTTTGGTTTTCACTACATGGATTGTGCAGGTCACAGAAAAGTTTTCTGGCTGAGACAGATGCCCTTAGCTTTCCCTGAAGGAGCTCTGCAGCCGTTCTGTGGTGACCATTTAATGTTAAAAAGTTTCTAATGCTGTAAAATTTTTAATAGCTAAAAGTTCCTTTTTGTAATCTTTGGATGGAAAGAATAATTTGGATTTTCTTTTTTGTTTCAGCACTGTAGATGAATATTCACCTCATCGAAAGGTAATGCAAACTTGATTGTCGCTTGTTGCTCAGTAACTTATCTCACTTTCTTCCCTTCTGCCCACTTTACTCTCTTTTCTTGACTTCTCAATTGGAGGTGACCAGTGACCAAAAACATGACAAAATTCATCAGTGAGGTTAGACCTGCAACATTGCTTAAGGAATTTTCTTTTTTGCTGCCAGTGCAGCCTGGGTATCAGCTGTATGAGCTAATCTGCAGTGCCTGTGACAGTGTTAGCATCTTAACAAGACACTCTGGGATGTCAAGATTCAGGAGAGACATGGGAGCATGTCCCCACCAGGCTGGAGAGATGTAGCAACCTGAGCAAACCAGACTAAGCACAGGCATTGACTATATATGTTAAGTAGACAGAACAAAGGGGGCATTTGTTGCAAGAGGGATAGAGAAAGAGAGGTACATGAGTCTGTCTATTTAACCCAAGGGAGAAGATGCAGCCAGAGAAAGTTGGCTTACAAAGTACACAGAGGTGAATTGCTGTGCTTGTCGAATTTTCTGAGCTGAAGCTGAAGTGTGTAATAAGCTTAAAATGTTACTGTGGAAATGTGGAAGGCAGAGCATGAGGTTGTAGGGAAACTGCAAAGTAGGCTGATTGGTACATAGCAAATGTATATAAGAATAAGTGCATTAGAAGTGGGCTCTGAGCATGACTACAGAGAACCTTGAATCGTACAGGATGTTTAGCCTGTGCATGTCCTGCTTCCTCCAAAATCCCCACCTTGGCCATTATTTAGTAAGGCAACTCCCACTTTAGTGTTCCAAGGGTGGGTGGATTTCCTATGCAGAGACCTTTTTGGCCAGACCTATGGGCTGAATGCTATGTTTTGTGAATTACTGCTTTGTAATTCAAATTGTAGGGATGAAGAGAGTCACTGTTGTCTTTTTTTTCCTCCTTTCCCACTCCCTCACAGAATAAAACCTTTTTCCACCAGTTCAGTCTAAAGGAGAACTGGCTGCAGCACAGAGGAACCATGAATGAAACAGAAGAAAGTAAGTATGATTGAAAAAATGGACTGAAAACTCCAAAACTGCAAGAAATGTAGATTTGTTTTTTTAACTGACATACAGATTCTAAAGAGGACCTTAGGGCCAGGAAAGAAGAAAAATTTGAAAGTTTATCTGCCTCCTCCCTACTTTACGGGGTTTGAACAGTGATGTGGTATCTCGAGGGCTTTTTTCCCCTGTCTGGTTCCTGCAGCAGCCCTGTAGGAGAGCTCTGTGCCCCGCAGGAGTGCTGGCAGCCCATCCACCAGGCGTTATTCCTGCTCTATTTCATGCTCTTGGTCTCTTGACCTAGATCTTGGTTGTGAAAGGTGAATGAATAAGCCTGTCACATGAAACGGGCCAGGATCTGCTAACTCTGGGAAACCACCTTAGTTCCTTCTCTCCTGGAAAACCTCTCCACGTGTAGTGCAAGGTGCCACTTCACTTTAATGTCAGTCAGCTAATTAATGCACTAGCACAGTGACGCTGTCACCCTCCCGTAATGCATGGACAAGGAAGGAGACAGAGAGGAGAAGAACACCATGTACAGAAGCAGAGAACATATAATAGGACTTTCTACCTGGAAGGCTCACACATTGGACATTATATGTCCTTTTCTCACTGGGAACAAAACTCCAGAAGTTCACTTGGAGTCAGGATATTTTTAGTGCTCATTTGTTATAGAAGGAGAGCTGAGCTCCTTCAATGCAAAGTCTTTCAGCACAATACATGCTGCTGATAGATATCTTCTTTTTGTGCTTGAAATACAAGTTTATTTGAGGTTTATGTTATCAAGGCTGCTTCTAAAAAGGTTGTTTCCAGATGAGAACCCCCACACTCATTCTTCTTAAAAATCTGACACAGCTCATAGGTGAGCAGAGAGGGAAGTGTACTGGCATCAGACAGTACACTGGCATCAGACAGCCGGGTTAAACTGCTTTCATCTCTGTCATTGAAAGCATGAGGTATGAAAGGTAATTGGGATAGAGGGAATGAAATGGCAAAAGTGGAGCTGGGGAGAAGATGCACAGATGCTAGGGATGGACATCTGAATCAGTGCGATGGAGTGCTGCTGACCGCTGGTGCTTGTGGAGAATAGGTTTATCCAAGCTGCACCATGCCACTTGACTGGAGGCATTTTATCTCCTAATGTAAATATTATTAGGGTAACGTGCAGCTTACGGCTGTTTCCTCCCACTGGCATTCGCTCTTACATGTCACAGAGGAGCAGCACGGGCTCCTGGAAGAGAGGACATGGTCTGTGCCAATAGATACTGCAGACAGGACATTTGAAGGTGTGTGTGGGAGCAGGCTTTGAGAGAATCGGTATTATGGTCATGCTTAAAGACCTGACCTGTAGGTTTGTTTAGTTGAATGGTTTAGTTGAATGTTAAACAAAGGATATGTCAGTAGCCCAGTTATAATTTTAACACATTGCTGTCATCTTTCCCTCTCAAATGACAGAGAGGAGGAGATTTCAAACAAATTCACTGTAGGCAAGTTGTGTTGCTTGCTGTGTATGGAGGCCAAATAGTCTGTCATACTTTTTTAGATTTATTTTTCTACCTAGTAGTTTAGAGTTCAATTTGATGTCTCTATCTTTTCATGAGTTATATCCATTCTGAAAAGCGATTCTGCCATATGATCACATCTGATTTACTGTCTGTCAGCAGAGACAGGTTAAGAAAAAATTATAAAATTGGAGGACTTTTCTTCCCCAAGGTTAAATGTTAAGTACCTTCTTAGCTTCATTTTTCCTTTACTACGACACCAAAAAAAATGATGTTCACGAAGATAGAGTTCTTATAACTGTTTCTGACATTGTCTCAGTTAATGAGAGTGCACTGAAGTCGTGAACATTTGTAGGACAAGCAACGAGCTCTTGCTATATACATCTGTCAATAAAAAATTAAAAATACAGTATTTCTGCAGAAGATAAGAATTGTTTTATGCTGACACAGTAGCAGCCTGTCTACGATAAGAAATGCTGAAGCAGAAGAAAATAGAAGGTATCACTTAAGTGAGTGTGACTCCAAGAGTTGTGGCAGTTCTTATTAGCAGATGTTACAATGTTTTAAATACTTATGCAAGTCTGCAGTTCTGTTTCTTCCGTTTTAAGTATGGCAGCTGTATTTCAAAGAACTGGCTACAGCAAACTCATAAAAGATGTAACCTTAAAATTCTGGCAAGCAGAGGGAGCGTACATCGCTTTGTATAGCAGAAACAGAGCACTACCTGAGCTGACCACAGCATTACTGCTGGGGATCTCCCTGTCAGAGACCAGTCAGCCGATGAACTTCAGTGGAATTTCTCCAAACCAGTCCCTTTTATGTGTGCAGCAAGTGATTCAGGGAGAGAGTTGTCAGAACTAATTGCACTGCTGTTTGGGCAGTCTCTTCTGGTGCTAAAATACCCTGGCAATGCAGGTAATTCAGATGTCTAGACAGATAAGCTAGCAGGAGTGGTTGAAGAGTGTGGAGCACTGTTCTTGTGAAGCGTCCTGTTCCAGGTGGGTGTGGAGGTCCAAAATAATTTCTGCAGTGGATGTGAAATGTATTGAAAGGTTCAAATAAATCACCATCCTAAAAGGAAAGGAGAAAAGATGGTGACAGCTGAGTTTGCAAAGAAAATAGGCAGTAGAGAATGTTGCCTGTGGCAAATCCCCATGGTAGGAAGTCTTAAATAGGTATAGGTGAAATGCAGCTGTGGGGGGCCTCTGTTTCCATTTGCTGTCCCTCTCATTTTCCAGGGAGAGGAGGTGGGAAGGGGGACATCGGTGACATTTGTGCTTAGTTGCATGTCCCTGTAGGTCAGGGTGCAGCAGCTGCCCTTCCTGCAGCCGCAGGATTGTGTCTGCAAAATTCTGCCCTGCTTTGTTCAGGTGTCTCTGCCTACTGCTGAGCATGTCTTTCTTCCTTTGTGCAGTTTTCTGCCGTGTGTATATAACAGAGCACTCCTATGTCAGTGTGAAAGCTCAAGTATCCACTTCAGCTCAGGAGATACTGAAGATTGTGGCAGAAAAGATCCAGTATCCAGAGGAGGAGTTGGCACTGGTGACAGTCACATTCTCTGGTGGTAAATAACCTTCCTTCATCTGATTGCTTACCGTGTGATGAGGTAAGGGAGGGCTCACATATTTTGGTGCAAGGATACAGCTGTTCCTGTGTGGGCCCACAGCTGGATGACCACGGGAGCAAAGAGGAGCTGCTTCTCAGAGTCTTGTTTCCATGGCAACAGCTCATTCTTGGGTACCATCGGATATGGCATCTCCTTGCTGGGAAGGGAGTGCGAAGGACTCTCCATCTCCAGCCGTACTGCAAGATTTTATTTTTTCCCAACAGATAAATCTCCTACTTTCACATTTAAATTAATTTGGAAGGCGATGAGGCATGGTTTTCTTTAAAAATATAGAAGAGTATAACAAATACTGTATGTGTGGCTGTTTCCTTATTTACGGCATGGGTAATGAATACTTTCCAGCAGAAAGGAGGGAGAAATGTATTTGCACAGTTGAGATACTGAGAGCAATCTAAGCAGTACTTTGTAAGCAGTCTTGCTTATTTGTAGGCAGCTTTTGTTTACTATTTATTGTTTCTCATTGAACCGAAACGCTTATTGTCTTTTTTAAGGAAGACTAGACTGATCACGGGCTGGTACTAGGGACAGCCAAATTCACAGGATTTTCTTTGGTGTCTGTCTGGTCTTAAGGTCTTTGGTCAGATTGTTTTGCTCATTGTGGTGCCTTTTGGCTCTTAGGGAATGTAAAGGAAGCAATTTAACTAGATGCATATAAATGCCAAGCTGGATCTACAAAAAAAGGGCTAAGAGTTTAGAATATCTTGGCCATATTCTTGGATAATGTTAGTTGGTGTTGATTCTCTGGGACAAAGGATGCACCCTTAAAGATATGGCACTCATTGTTACTTTGTCAATGTAGTTAAATGAAATACACACAAATGCTGGCTTATTCGGTTTATTTATTTGATTCAGAAGTGGAAGGTCGCATTTTTGTCCCTCACACTGAGCTATATTAAATAACTATTTTTTTGCCAGGCACTTATGTGGATGACTGGGAGATGTGCCCTGTCCTGGCTGTTGAGAGTCTGGACATGGAGCTGCCATATGGGACTATTGCACGCAGTTGTCCTGATCAGCCAGTTTGCGTCATTTGCAAGCATACTCCTTTTATGCTTGTTTGTGCCCAAACTTGCCTCCAGTGCATTTTACAACACTGTAAAATCGCTGTACTGGTGTTGTTTTTCAGGTCTTGGGCTCCTATTCAAAAGCGGGAAAAAATTTGCTTTGACAGCAATAATTCTGGTACTAATTGCCTAGTTTGTTAAAGAAAACCAACAATTTATAAATAATGAAACATACTATTATCTATAGACCACGTTGGTTCCCGAGAAAGCCACATAATAGAAATGGTTGCCATTTGGCTGTTCAATAAGAAATGATAACTGAAATGCAGGTACAATAAGACTGTTATTTGTTCATGGCTGTTGCAACTCCCAAAATGTTACTAAGTCATGTTGCCTGAATTGGAGATATCACAATTTCAATATCCTTGTTCTTGTGCATTGACACTTGGGTGCTACAAGCAATAAGCACCAGTCTTTCATGCTTTCTTTTTCCTTTATTTTTTTTTTGGTTTTGGTTTTTTTTTGGCTGTTTGCATCCGTCAGAAGTGTCATCTGCCATCCGCTTGAAGGACTGTGTACAAGCATTGGAGAATGTGTTTTTGTTATACACCTTAAATGAACAAGAGAACTCTTTTTAGTTAAAGTTACCTTGAAAAAATATACTGATAGTTCAGCATACATGTGCCTGGTGTCAGCATGAGCATGAGTAAAGGAGGCAAATGGGTTGTTTGTAATGATGTTTGGCTCTCAGACTCCTCCTGGTCCTACTCCTCCCTCATGGGACATAAACTCCCAGGTAGATGTCAACATGCTTGTAGTGCTTTTGGGTCTACATTAATACAGTGACTGTAGTCAGGTCCCCAGAAGATTATTTGGAACCCCGGAGAAGAGACAGTTTTCCTGGGGCAGTTTTTTAGCTGTGTTCTGGGTTTTGGTTTACTTTTTCCCACACTTCTCTGGTACATCCAAGATTACCCACAGCTGAACCAGTTCTGTGGAGCGGAGAAAAAAAAAGTCCCTTCTCCTTGCTACCAGTCTGGTGTGTCCTACTCCTTTACTTAGATGTTTCCTAAATGTATTACTCTAGATCTAGAGGAATTTCTGTAAATACCATACTCTCAAGGACTCCTCAGCTCTGCTCCATGGGATGAATTTCATGGTGCTAATGGCCACGGCTACTGATGGCATATCCACCCTGCTCTTGCCTGCCAGTGACATGCAACAGCTAAATCTCTGGAGGCTGAGACACTTCACTCTAAAAAAAGTCACTACATCTACAGTATATACACTGGATTGAAATGAGATGTTCTGTAATATATAGGAGGTTAGACTAGATGATTCAAGGGTTTTTTTCCTGTTCTATCCTATGTGAAGTCAAAGTTAAAAACAGACAGTGGAAGTTTTTGTGCTCCAGTGCAGCAACAGAGACATCTTGCCTTTATTGTACCTAAGCAGTGTAGATATGATGATCACATGCTTGGCATATACATAGAGACTGGGTTTGGTGCTTCGTTTGATTCTAAACTAATGTGGCTTTGCAAATGTATTTGCAGTGGTTTTATCATACTTATATACAGCTTTTACTCCTTTTCTGAAGCTTCTGCGTTTTGTTTTCCATTTTTACAGAAAAACATGAACTACAACCACATGACTTGGCTATCTCAAAATCTTTTGAGTCATCCAGTCGTATGTTTGTCTACCGAAAAGATCTGAGAGATTCTTTGGTAAGGATCTGTATTTTATATTTCCTATTTTTTATTTGTATAACTCCATATAAAGAACTTAATGTTCCTTTCAGAGGACTTTTTCACAGTATCACAGTATCACAGTATCATAAGGTTGGAAAGGACCTCCGAGATCATAGAGTCCAACCTATATCCCAACAGTAACACCAACAGTAACACCATCATCTAAACCATGGCACTCAATGCCTCATCCAGTCTCCCCTTAAACACCTCCAGGGTCGACGACTCCACCACCTCCCTGGGCAGCGCATTCCAATGGCCAATCTTTCAATGAAGAACTTTTTCCTAACATCAAGTCTAAACTTTCCCTGACAAAGTTTGAGTCCATGCCCTCTAGTTCTGTCACTGGTCACCTGAGAGAAGAGACCAACCCCTGCCCGTCTACAACCTCCTTTTAGGTAGTTGTAGAGAGCAATGAGGTCTCCCCTGAGCCTCCTCTTCTTCAGACTAAAAAGCCCCAGCTCCCTCAGTCGCTCCTCGTAGGGCTTGTGCTCCAGCCCCTTCACCATCTTCGTTGTCCTCCACTGGACACACTCCAGCATCCTGACATCTTTCCCAAACTGGGGGGCCCAGAACTGTACACAGTATTCAAGGTGAGGCCTGACCAGTGCCGTGTACAGAGGGACGATAACTTCTCTGGTCCTGCTCGCCACACTATTCCTGATGCAGGCCAGAATACCATTGGCCTTCTTGGCCACCTGGGCACACTGCTGGCTCATGTTGAGCTTCCTGTCAACCAGCACTCCCAGGTCCCTGCCTGACTACTCTCCAGCCACTCTGTCCCCAAATTCTGCATTTCAATGCAGAATTATTTTTTTTGCTTCCTTAGTAAAGCTTACTGAGCTGCTCTAGACCTGAAAAAAATTTCTTACATTAACATAGTTATTGGACTGAACAGTAATGGAATTTTTTCATCAATTTCAAATAGACCGAAGCTTCTGTAGAGCTTAAATCTTTCAATCTATATCAGCTTGGAAAAGCTGACTTGTGCTTGTACAAGATTGAATGGGATGAAGATTATTCAGGGCCCGTGTGACTCTTTTTTTTTTTTTTTCCTCTCCTCCCCCCACCCCCCACTCCACCCGCCTTTGAGCTTCTGTAACACTTAATGTGACTGGTACATAATCATACAGGGTGATGGACAAAGTGTAGAGTTACTACATGTAGAAACAGAAGTCATGTAAGTTCTACCAGAATTACTGGCTGTCAGCGTGACCCTAGTGTTGTGGCTGACACGTAATCAAACTGTGGATGATGTGTATCACTGGTGGTATCTCCTCTTTTCTCGGTCTCTCCGTCCTCTTGCTGATGCTGGGGAGGGAAGCAGGTCGAAGGGCAGCAAGTCTTTCTCCTTCCTTCTGTTCTCAGAATTGGGGATTTCAAACACTTTCCCCATGATCTCCCAAAATCTCAGTGAGGCAGGAGCAGTAAGGTACTCAAAGAATTACTCTTTAAATAGTTTTCTGCTAATTATGCAGGTATTTGGAGGAGAGCACAGGGATGATATTGCAACTAACTTTTACATGTTGTCAGTACCAGTATTATCTGGCATTCATCCTAGGGATGAGAAATGTCTGTTTACATTTTGTTGGATCAATGTGCCCCAAGAGTTGATGTGCCATTATCATTGTAATCTGTCATCCCAGCTATCTCTGGTGTTCTAACCACCTCTAAAAATGTGAATATTAAGGGAAGGTTTCCAGTGCAGGCATGTGACAGCCAATCTAGTTTCATTAGTAACATAATAAAAATTGCAAAACTTGCTGTAACTGTCAGAAATATAGCACCAAAGTAATGGCTTAACTGATAAGAATAATCTTTCATCTTGGCAGATGGTTCATATGCCAAGTTTCAGCCTGATGAGGTACAAGAACCCAAGAGAAATGCAAACCTTTGAAAATCCAAGCTAATAATGGAAATGTCAAATGACTCTTAATACCAGCAGTACTGCACTATGCACTCCACAGTAATATGCTAAGTAACTTTTCTGAATCAGGACCTGCAGTGTTTACTGTTTATTAGTGATTACATTTGGAGTAAATTAATCACAAAATGGATGGATTGATGTTATTTGTAAAGGTGGATTGGTGGGCAAGTTGTGGGTATTATATTCTAAGTCTAGTGTGTTTGCAAAATTATTTTTTTTATCTTATAATACAAAAATTTTCTGGTATTTTAATTCTGATTTTATTTTCTGATTGTTTTGGGGATTTTGTTTTCATTATGTTGTCTGCCTGCTCAGTGCTTTGTACTCAAGGTTTAGAGAAAGAGAGACAGAGGGAGAGACCTAATCCAATAGGTAGTCATTGATCCCATTGACTTATTTCCTTTTGCAAGGTATTTATTAAGTAGGCTGTAACTCTTTGATTTTGATTAGTGTGTGGGGGGAAACCCTCAGTGCACTTAGAGAAGATTGCTTACTCAGCTCTGTTTTGTACCTTGGTCCAGTAGCTGTTTCATAGCAGAACTTTTGGCATTTGCTCAGGCCTTTTTTTGCTCTTGGCTATTGATTTAGAACCCATTTGCTGAAAATGAGGAATTGCAGCAAAGATCTGTGAGAATTCTGGGAATCAACACCTGGGATCTTGCTTTAGAACTAACAAACTTTGACTGGACCCTCTTCAATGCAATTCATGAGGTAAGAGGCACCATGTCCACTTCCAGATATATTACTCTCGTGCAGCATTGTGCCATTATGATTTTACCAGCGCTGGTGACGTTCCATCAGCATTTTGGAGCGTTAGTGTTCCTTGGTTCTCAGTTCACCATGATGACAGTATGATTTGGTAACTCTCAGTAGTGTTGGCATTGAATCAAGTCGAAGAGAGATGTTGCAATCCTTGATACTAAGATAAATTTGTTAAAGGTTTGTAACTTCCCTGTGCTTGGGCATCTCCTGTGTTCCCTGTATGGGTTTTATTCAGATTTGCCTCAAGAGAGTAAAGAGCAGGATTATTCTCTAAAAACTGTCTGTGTGAATATGTTATATATGCAAATTGTCTTTTGCACCCAATAGTGTTGCAGTAGATATAGGACTCCACAAATAAGTGGCCTTGATATCGCTTTAACCGCAAAAGAATTCATAATTTCAGCAATTCAGATGGTCACATTACTGTTCTTGTTAGGCTTCAGGGAGATAAAAAGTATGGAGCAAGCTTTATGAAATGGGATAATGGCCCACTTTAGTGCCTACTGGGTTGTTTCAATGACTTTGATAGGTTCTGGTGTGAGCTGCTGAGTAAAATACACAGTTAACAGTAGAAAATGTCACTTGAAAATGTAATTCACTAAAAAGCACGGTGGCTTTCCAAGAAAATGAATGGGAAACGCCCTTGCTTTTCATCAGATGCTTTCCTTAGATTTTTTTATGTCAGGTTCTTTTTTTCAGATTAGATGCTTTAAATTTAGAGCTGGTCAAGTTTTTGCTCAGAAATCAATACCCACAGCTCTGTTCCTGATATCTGGGCTATTTTTAGGAAGAAGATTGAATGAAAATTTTTCAGATTCTGCGATGGTCTGATATAGTTGCTTCTTCATACTGGAAGAGAAATGATGAAATATAGACAGATACAGATTGCTTATGTGCTATATCTGGCTGTAGCCAGAAGTGGAACTGCAGGAAATCTCACAATAAAAGCACATCTTGTAGTGCTTCCAGTCTACCTGCCTCTACACTTTTCTAAGCCCAAATTGATCCCTGAATCGGTTATGACTGGCTCATGAATAATAAATTATTTAGAAGTATGTTTTTGAAACAAGACTTGGTTACAGATGGTTATAATTCATTTACATTTAAATTATTATTACATCACTGATAATATTGTCAATGTCTTCCAGCAAGAGCTGATATACTTCACATTCAGCAGACAGGGCAGTGCTGAAAACACCGAGAATCTCAGTCTTCTGCTTCAAAGATGCAATGAGGTCCAGCTTTGGGTCGCCACTGAGATACTCCTCTGCAGCCAGCTCTGCAAACGTGTACAGCTAGTCAAAAAGTTCATCAAGATTGCTGCACAGTAAGTTACTGAAGTTTCAACAAAAATGGTTGAATTCACATGCATTATTTGGCGTGAAAGAAGAAGCAGGTGCAAGAGCAAAGAAAGAAAACTTAATTTGCCATCCCATGTTTTAACAGTGTAGTAAGCATGCCTAGATAAAACAGTTGATAAATAACAACAACAAACACTGGCCAAAACTAGACGTAGTGGAGCATTTGTTGCTCAGATCTTCGCTGGCAGTTCAGTTGCTGTATCTGCAGTGTGAACTGCTGATGCCCTGGTTGGGGTCCCTCCTTTCTTAGCAGAGATAACCTGAGGACCATGTTACAAAACTATTTGAGCAGCAACACAGTTATTTACTGAAGACTACACAGAAACCAAAAAACCTCTGTTACAATCTTGGAAATCCTACATCAAGCAGGGAAACTGGCTGCAGTGAGCTGTTGCCCCATATTGTCCTCTCTGGAGTATCTATTGGGCACTCTTCATTAATTAGATTTGGTGGTCTGTTCTTGTTCTATTACTAAATAGTGCTGGCATTTATTCTATACCTTGGAACAGAATACGAATATATCCTATACAGTGAGGATTCTTTTCTCTATAATCATTCTTATTTTAGTAACCAAAGAAATGGAGCAATTCAAATATGTGCCGCCATTCTCCTTGTCTCACTTGTTGGTCTTCTGCAATATTTGAATATGCACGTTTTTGGAAAACGTATAATTTGTTCCTTCATCGACTGGGTTGATTTAATTTGCAAAGCACTTACATAGAAAGGACTGTTCTCTGCTGAAGCAATGCCTTTAGTGAAATGAATTCTTCTAATCTAATCTAGTGTAACTCATAAATGTGATTTGATTTAGTTTGCAAGATATATGGTATACAGTAATACACTCATTTTCTGCCTTGTCAGTGGTCAAGTTTGGCCCAATTACATCAAATATGGTTGGTTCCGTGTGCCTTGCTTGCAGTACAGTAGCATTAATTTGCATCCCAAGAAAAGTTTCATGTCTGTCCTGCATGAATAGGGATGTATTTGTCACCAGACTAAAATGTTGCTCTATTTGAATTAATTCCATCTCTGTTAAGTGAAAAGCCAAAGTTGTGGAGACCGAATACAGTTGTCAGTAAACAGTAGACAGGCTATCCCAGCACATTGCAGAATTAGCCATCATTGCAGCATGTAGATTGGGAAATAATGGGTACACAAACAGCTGAGTGTGAACTTTGCTCAAGATCTTTTTTGTTTTTTAATCAGAAAAGCAACTTTTTACAAGAAGATGCTGTCATATCTCAAATTACGGTAGAGTTAATGAAAGAGGAACAATTTAGGGTGGAGGGATGGTGTGCTAAGCACAGGAGTCTTATCATGAGGCACAAGCAGCCCTGCTATTTTGTTTATGACTAAGGCAGAGAGGTAGGAAGCTGTGAGCAGCTCTGGCTGCTCCTGTTCTGCGTTCCCAGGTTTAGCCAGGAACCTATATCTAAGATCTTGTGTTGGAAGGCTTTTACATAGTTTGTCAATACCTAAAGGAGAGACAGAGTTTTTGAAGCGTGGATGAATATGCTTCTGTTGTTGAGCTAAAATAGGAAAGGGGTGATTCAATAGAGAAAATGAATTAGGGTGATGTTAGAAATTAACATCCTGAGGAGTTATAGAAACAGGTTAATGTAGGGTTAGAATAAATGAGTTAAAACAGCAGCCTTCTTGCTTCCCAAGGTGGCTGGCTGTAAAGAGGTTCCTTTTCTCTACAGTTCTTTGTGAGAGATGGGCCCATCCAGTAGACAGTTTATCAGAGCTGCGCTGGACGCTTTTGTTTCTGGAATGAATTACCTTTGGGAGCTGCCTGACTTTAATGATAAAAGGAGTCTAAGCAACAAAGTTAATCCTAATTTAAAGGCAGCTGAAGTGGAGTGAGAAATACACTGTCTCAAGGTAGTACACAGCGATGATTGCAAGCTTTATGAAACTTGTAACAAGTGATGGTATGTTTCCAGTCTAAGGCCTTGGCACTTACTTTTCCCTGATGATAAATCCCAGTGAACGCAGTGGATTCATTGGTACTTAAAATTATCCTAAAAGAGGATTCTCATTCACGCACACATATGTTTACAGTGGTCTTCAAGAGTCTGCAAGAGAAAGAGGAGTCTTTTTGTTGAAAAGGACTTGATCTTTCAGGATTCCAAATTTCCTAATGAACTAGAAATGAGCAGGGTCTGATCGTATGGAGTCAAATGTCAAAGAATAGAGGTATCAAGCAAATTCTGTAGGGACCTGTATTGGAACCAGTGCTAACTGCAGCTAATTTATAGGGATATGTAAACTGAACATTAATCAGATTTTCAGACAATAAAAATGATGAGGGATTGCAAATGCAATAGGAAAAAAAAGAATGATCTAAGAAGTCTGGTGGTATGTGCAAACAACAGTAGGATAAGATTTAATTTAGATAGATGCAAAGTAATTCAGCTAGGGAATGCTAATACTGAGCTGAAGAAATAAATGCATAATTGTAAAGAACAGTACTGTGACAAAGGTCCTTGGGTGATAATAGATGACAAATTAAAGGCAAAGACAAAGTGTGGTGTGATTCCAAATAAATAATTTGATATTTGTTTTATACTTGATAGGATAAAGGTGTAAGAACTTAGACACAAAACAGTAATTATGTTTCTCCTTCCCTTCCTATTGTCTTACTACGTCTCCTTGCTAAGAAGGAAATGTGTGACAGAAAAGTTAAAATAAATTACAAAGAATTCAATGAAGGATAATAACAATATGGAAAAGTAGATAGCAGGCAATGACCCCAGAGAGAAGTTGAAGGAATCAATGATGTGCAATTTACAGAAAAGATGAAAAAGGAGATGGAAATATTTATAATATAACAGAGTAGAGGTCAAGGAATTATTCTGTATTGTAAAGGACAGGTGAGAATAACTTGAACATTGAAAAGGGAAAATTACTTTTGACAGCAAAGGGAAAAAAATAACCTGCCAACAACAGGGTTGATGAGACAGTGAAACGTTTGCTAAGAAACTTCTTAGAGACCCTATCACCTAGACTGCAGGTGGTCATGAGAGGCATTTAATGAGTTCATTATTCGGAAGATGATGGTATTTTAGTGCTGAGGGTTGAAATGGGACTCAGTAACCTAGGATACCTGCACATTCCATTTATCTCTTATTCTGAGTGAAAAAAAAATCAGAATACAGTGTTCATATTTTTATTCCACAGCTGTAAAGCCCAAAGAAATCTGAATTCATTCTTTGCTATTGTTATGGGTCTCAACACTGCATCTGTCAGCCGACTGTCTCAGACCTGGGAGGTAAGATGTATCTTTGTATCTTTTAGACCCTTTCAAAAACATTTCTCACAAAGGTGATAGACTCATGAGTTACCTTTTCTTTTTTAATTATTGAGTTTTCTTGCTGAAATCAAACTGAGAGCAAGCATAGGTAGAGAAGCCTCTTTGTAGCCTGAAATGTTAGATACATGGGTATTCAAATAAAACTAAGTGTGTCCTTCCAGAGCTTTTAAAAAGAGAACAAAGTGAGGAGATCTTACCCTCTTAAAAAAAGAAAAGTCAGGTAAATTATTTTAGCATTTTCAGTAGATGTCAGAACGGGCAGTCTTATAAGGATGGCTCCAAACAGGCAATCCTTTACTATGGCGGTCATTTTAAAAATACAATGTAGAAATAAACCCTGTTTAATTTCCCTTGATTAGCTCTTTTGCTGCTGCTCAACTTGAACAAGAACGTTAGGAAAAGGGCCATGAATAGGAAACATACTGGAGAACAGAGATTATCTTGTTACAGAAGCTACTGTTTGCTAGACAGAGAA
Source organism: Dromococcyx pavoninus (assembly GCA_033558185.1). Lineage (NCBI taxonomy): Eukaryota > Metazoa > Chordata > Aves > Cuculiformes > Neomorphidae > Dromococcyx > Dromococcyx pavoninus. The sequence continues at coordinate 278,161 of JAUMJL010000998.1, read as the reverse complement.
TGGGCTGGGGCCCCATTGGGATCTGCGTTTATATTGTGGGTGGTATTTTCCATCCAATTAAATTATTGAGTGGTAGTATATGCAAGTTGACTATATCTGCCTATGAACCAAAAATTGGGGAAGGAGTAATTTAGTGCAATGGGGTGAAGCTTCATGCCTCTTCCATGACCCTAACACCACAAGCGGGCTGTATACAAAAAACATCAATCTGTAATACAAAGTGACAGAGAATGGCTGTGATCTCCTGCCATGGAGCATCAACAGCTGAAACCAAATGGCCATCAGAGACTCAAAAGCCTATCTGACACTGTCCAGAGCAAGGTCTTCCTGCTTAGCTGAAATTATACACATGGAAACATCACTGCGTGTGCCTGTGTCTTTCTCACAGAGAGAAAAGAGGGCAGTCACTGCTTCTGTGGGGAGAAGATTATAGGGACTCAACTAGGCAAGGAGAAGCTAACTTTAAATGTAAAGCAAAAATTTTGGAGAAAAATACGTATCTGAGGATGAAGATACAGAAACTCCTTGTCTCTCCTATTTCTAAAGCACTGCTCTAGGGAAAATTTGCCCTTGCCTGCTCTTATGAGTTGCCTTTGTCTCATTTCTCTGGCCTTTAGTAGGAGAGTGGAAGGGACTACGTACTGTATCAAAGGTGCTCGGTGGCAGTGGCGTAGATCTGTACTGCACAGAAATGCTATGCAGTGAGGCCTCTGGAGATCACGCGCTGCTGGTGGATTTCTCTCAGGAAGAGCAGAATATATTGCTTGTGGGAACAAGGGTGCATCTGCATATGTATCACTGTAAATATGTCACGTTTCTGTGTGTAAAATATTTATGAAATGGCATGCATTTTTTTTATTTGTAAAACTTCACTGCACTGGAAATTTCAAAGCAGGAGGTTCTTTACATTAGTAATGTGACTTCTAGAAAGTAGAGCAATGTTTATAAATTAGTTATAATTACTGGCACATGTTAATGAAGCCACCTAAATTTAAACAACCATTTAGACACTAAATTATATTGGGCTTGAATTCTTAAACAAGTAATATTCTTGGAAGCATATTCTTCCAATTTTTTTCTTCAGTATGCAGTTTTTTAATGAGCCTAACTTTCCCTGATTGAAGATATTAAAAATGTGCAATTGCAGTTCCATGTTCAGTTATTCTAGTATTTTAATCATACAGCACATCCTCTTAATCTTAATGGTTCTAAATCTCTTTTCTCTTGGTAGTGACATCGTGGCTTTCAGGGTCTAAAGACAAAGACAAAGACAGGATTTGTACTAAGGGGGATATCTTCCACCAGACTAACGAGTACCGTTGGAAAAAATAGAGAGGCTTTAAGGTCCCCTCAAGCCTCAAATACTAACAGCAAAATTCAAGCTACAGAATGATTGCGTTGAGTATCATAAGGCAAATCCATTAAAGTATCTTTGACATAAAGGAAATGAATGCTTGTGGAGCAAATCAGGTGTTAACATGCAAGACAAGAAGGCATTTTATGCCTGGGCTCTCTGGGAATGTGCTTTAGCCACCTCCCTGTGGAACTAGGACAAGATACCAAAGATGGAGTAGTTGTTTCTTAAGGAAAGATTTCTTTCTGTGGCGCCATTATGTGCCCGTAGTAACACTGGTCAGCCCTGGGGGTGCAAACGGCACTGAGTGTGTTGTCTGTTAATTTCTAGAACCCATATTTTAGGGAAAGAGTGGTTACAACAAATAATTGAACCTGGATGTGATTACAGTATCTGAATTCTCAGCCTGTGTTACTGTTTCTAGCTTGATATGATTATTAAGGTAAACGTGTCAGACATTGAAGCAGGCAAAGGAAATAAAAAGAGCTGCTAACAAGAAGTTTCCATAAAAATCTGATGCAGGTTGTCCCTGAGGTGAGGCTGCAGGATCTGGTGCCTCACTTGGGATTACACTGAACATGGTCTATAATTAGGGCTCTTGGAGCTGAGGAGCAGAGGTTAACTGCCTGTTGATACTTGCAGCAGGTGCTTCACACACGGCAGTCTCATGGGGACAAAAATGCTTCAGCATTTCTCTGCCTGTTTTTTTTTTTTAAAATCAACTTTACTTTTTTTTCTCTGTTTTCCTCACTTCAGAAAATTCCTGGGAAGTTCAAGAAACTTTTCACTGAACTCGAAAGTTTGACGGTAAGTATGGTGTTGACAGCAGAATAGCATTGCTTATTTTTACCTGCCTTCCTTCTTCCTAATGTATTTGGAGGCTGCGTGTTATTGTCTCGAGCTGGAACCTGTCGTGTTAGATCTGTGATTCGCCAGAGGCCAGGCAGCCCTCCAGAGCTCAGAGGTGGTCTCCAGACATGAAAAGGCTGTATTTCTGATAGCTGGAGGAATGGCAGAGAGAGACGAACATAGTGTCTGTTCCCCAGCGTCAATTTGGAAGCTGTTCTTATGCCATGGTGGTTAATCAGCCTTTATCCAAAGCAACGTGCTGCAGATGAGGAGAAAAGGAGGACAGCTTGAAGTTTTAAAAAAAAAAATTGAAATCTGAGGCTAAGGGTCTTTGTCACCATTATCAAAGCTGAATAAACAAGTGTTTCCTCTGTCCTCTGGCTGCCATGGAAGTGGGTGCGTGGTGAGATCACTGCCTGTCGTGGGGAACATGAGATCCAGCCTTTAATGGTTGTCACGCTTCTTACTTAGAATCTTTTATAAATTGATGTGTTTTCAAGATTGTGTGTGAGCTAGTGTAGAAAATATCTATTTATATGGGAAATTGAGATGAGTTTTTGAATTACTTACATAACACCACTGAAACATACTCTATTTTATTTGAAAATGTCCAATATGCTGTATTGATCTGAGAGCAGTTTTTGTTGCGATTTTTTTGTTGTTGCTTGATTATTTTTTTTAAAAAAAGAAATGATTCAGCAGAACATTCTGGGATACGTTTTGTGCTAGATAGTAAGCTGAAGAGATTTTGCTAATAGAGATTTGTGGGGAAATTGCAGAACAGTGACTCTGTTCTACAGCTTACTCCCATTTTAGCACTGCTTTATCTAGAGGAACCTAATTGCTTTTGTTCCTTTCACTGTTTATGTTTCCTGTTCAGTTTACTAAGTCACCTAGCTTAGAAAACCTTTACCTACTTCATTTCCCGAAGAAACCTTTTATATCTAAATCATGTTCAGATCATAAGTCCATAATGGATTTAGAATTGGTTTTTTTATAGCCTATTGATTTTTCTCTCTATTACCCAAATGGTTTTGTAGGACCCTTCTCTGAATCACAAAGCTTACAGAGATGCATTCAAGAAAATGAAATCTCCGAAAATCCCTTTCATGCCCTTACTTCTGAAAGGTAATGTGAAAGCTTGTCTGCTCTTCTTCTTTGTGGTTATTTAAAATAAGCGCAAAGTGATTTTTCCTTCAGGTGTCCTTCTGATAAGTATGTGGCAGTTGTATCAGGTGTGGGTAGAACAGTGTGCCATTGTCTTGGCCAGATCCTCCTCAGTGGAGAAGCAAGACCTTGCAGGTCCCTGAACGGAACCAGCTGGCTGTGGTGGGTGCAGTCACACAAGCGGCCTCGGCCATGCTGCTGGACCGGGAAGCTCGCTCTGTGTCACCATGGTGAAACTACCTGGTGTCATCCTGAAGGCAGAACCAGCTCCACCTGTCTGTCCTGAGAAGAGTGGATTGTCAATTCTCTCACAGATCTTATTATTTAAAAAAATATTGTTTAAAACTGTTAAAAATTAAAATAAAACTACTTGCTCAACATAGTGAGCTGGGCAGATAAGTGGCAGGTGTTTCAAATGTTCTGTTGCCTGGAGGTCATTAATTATTAATTGCCTTGTCTTTGAACATGGGAAATTCATTTGCTTATTCCTGTATTTGGAAAGTGTTCTCTTTAGGCTGTTTATTCCAGCTTGCTGCTGCTGCAGGTTTAAAATGTTTGAAGAGTTCTCCAGATCAGTCGGTGACAGTTCAGGAGCCATCAGGCACTTCCCCTCTTTGTACACATCAAAGGAGTGTGTGTTAATTCAGATGGATACAATTATCAAGGCTTAAAAATCAATATTTTTAAGTGTTCTTAGGTATCTTTTGTCTGCAAACAGAGATGGCAAGCAAACAAGAAACTTGTAGTAATGATGTTTGCTCAACACTGCAATATGGTGTATAAGAACATGCATATAAGCAGCATTCGTGTTTCTCGAATATACTGGAGATAGCAAGGAGACTTTGCAAAATAATACAGTAATTTTCTTCAGTACAGTGATCCATAGGGAGATAATTGCAAAGGTTGGTAATTCCCAAAGTATTGCACACTACATAGGACTTTGTTCCCTGTCAGACATGTTTGTAGTGTTATTTCCAAGACAATGAAATAAGTATGGATAGCATAGAAATCATTAGTAACCCAACAAATTACTGTGTTTCAACACAAAAGGAACAAAAGTTGTTTAAAGAAAAAAATGGAAATAATTGATAACCTTTACTTGATTATGAAAAATAACTTTAGAGTGTCCTTTTGAAGTTAATTAAATTTAAATTCAGAACTCTCTTACAGCACACAGACATAGCTTTTGAAAATTGGGCAGATTTTTCAAATGAGTAATAAAATACTGTAATGTACCCTTACAACCTAGCTCAGATGCAATTTTATGCTCCACTGAATTTATCTAGACTTTTAGTTGTTGGCCGCAAAGCAAATTTCTCTTCCTTCCACCCTAAGAGATGTACACATTGCTGTCATTGACTCAAAAAGCTGTGTGGCTATTTCTGCTATCAGTAAAAGTTCTTTATTAGATGTGACCAGTGGTTTTTAACTGCATTGGTATAGAAACAAGTAATGCCTGTGTCCTGAAGCCATGTCCTTTTCCTGTCCTTTTCCCTGGTTGCCCCAAAGCAGAGGAAATGTAAAGGGCCCACTCCTTCCTTTCCCTCTGTTTTTTAAGATACTGCCCAGGGGCAGAGAGGTGCTGGAGGCATCCCCAGCAGAGAGTGTGAAGGGGATGTGACGAAGCAGCTCCCAGTGTCAGCTGCAGGTTCCCAGTCCTAAAATCCCCCAAAACGAGGGGGACCAGGTGGGCATCAGAGGGAGTCCTAGAGATAAGCACAGGAGAAATACTGAAATGTACAGCTAGGTGGGCTGGAGGTTAGCATCTCAGCTGAGAGGGAAATGTTCCCCATTTACTGTGTGTTGTTTGGCTGCTGGCAGACACAGCTGTGATTTTTAAGAAGTAATGGTATCAGAGTGCCATCTCATTACATTAGTGCTGTCTCCTCCTGGTACTCCTGGGTACTTGCACATCCAGGAGAGAGGTGATGGGGGCATGGTGGTGGTGCTCCTGCTGATATTTTCAGAGGTAGAGTTTCAGTCCCCACAGGGAATCTGCTATGTGCTTGGTGCTCCATGTCCCAGATAGGTCTTGCTTTGTGTCCTTGCATTAGAAAAATGGAGAAAATGACCTCAAGTTACTGTTCTAAGTATAATCTTAATTTAGCAACATTTGTTTTGCCTGATACTTCCCTCTCCCCTCCTCAGTTTCTTACACTTTGTTCAGTTCCCTTCCTGAAGCCAAATATAGACCTTTTCCTTTTCCTCTCACTGACCTTTGTGTTGCCTTTGCAAATTCTGTCCAACAACATGGTGTAAAAGTGTTTTTTCCCCACTCAGAAAGCTTACTTCAAGGTTTTGAACTTCAGTTTGGTGGCTTGTGTTTAATCAGCCTGGCTGGCAACTGCTGTAGTCTTCATCTCCACAGGGGAATGCAGAGTCATTGTATCCCACAGAGGAAGGGATGTCAGAGTCAACTCAGGCATCTGGTAGCTTTGCCCCAGTGGACACCTGGGCTCAGGAGCCAGCCAGCCTCAGCACAGGCACAGCCCCTGGCAGCGTGCCCTGATAGGTGTCGCAGAGTGGGAGAGCAGACTTGCCATGCAGTGCCATCCCGGTAGATGCCCTGCCTGCTGCCACCTGTCCTCTGTGTGATGTGCCCTCCAGAAGTAACACAGACCAGGTTTAGTAAGGAATTCGTGCTCCCACTTAAAAATCTTATGATGCGTATAAAGTGTTGTTATCCAATAATATCTGCGTATCATTATAACAGACTTTTGTTCCCCTGTGGTATTGTGTCAGTTCTTTAATGAGGTGTTTTCCTCTTTTTTCTTTTTGTTGCTGTTTAGTCATTTTACTTATTTGTTAAAAGACAAAGACATAAAAAATAATTCTTTTTCCTTTCGTTTTTTCAGATGTAACATTCATCCATGAAGGAAATAAAACTTTTCTGGATAACCTTGTTAATTTTGAAAAGCTGGTAAGCTAATTTTGTCTTTCCTGTTTTTCAGAGAGATTCACCTTCTCTTCTGTCTTTTCCCTCCTTATCTTGTAAGACCAAATGGTTTTCTCTGGCTGAATCAGGAAGTAGTAACCAGGGGTAAACTTTCTTCAAAGCGCAAACAGGATAAAACAGCTAGCAGTTTGTCTCCCCTACCCCTTTCCTCTGCTCCATTCTCTTCTCACTCTTTCCTCCCCGCCATTCTGTGTAAAATGGTCATGCCAGTGCTGGCCAGCATCACTGCCACACAGCCCACTCTTTAATTTCCCCAGTGAGAGCTGACCTTTACACCACCGCGTGGACTATTTTTTGTCAGCTAAGTTCTGCTTCAGCTTTCTCCAAACTATGTTTCCTTCTTTTTTGACTCAAGGTAGTAAAGAAAAAGCTTCTTTAGTTCAACATTTGCTACTGTTACAGTACTTTCAGGGATCTTAAATGAAAGTGAAATTTTTGGTCTATGTTAGATGATGAAGAAAATAATGCCAGAAATACAAATTAAATTACTTGTAAATACCACTATACTAACTTTTATGTAGAAAGGCACTTACTGACATTGTATCTTCGGCCACATCTACTCTAGACATCATATGACATCTACCCTAGCATGATATTGCTGATAATTTATAAGGCTAATTTGCATTATTTCTTTTTTGTTGATAAAATTTTCATAGCACTGAAAGCCACAGCTTATATCTCTGAACAATCGTGGAGTGGAGAAACTTTGTTTTTTTGTTGTTGGCCTGTAGTGTTTGATAAAGAAACTAAAATGTTCGTCCCAAGTGCTCTACATGTGCCATAGGACTGCTAGTCCAGATGGCTGTGCCTGGTGAATTGTTCCCAACTATTTTCTCCTTGTGCTTACACTTGTTTGAAAATGAATGTGCAACGTGGAGTTATTCATGAACCAGATGTTGAACTTGGTTTCACATCCTATCGTGATGTACGTTGTCTTTCAACTTGCAAGCAAGTGTAGGCTTTGACTTTTGAACCTGAGCTCCTCTATTTGATTTCTGTACCTTTTCTTGTTGCAGTTTACAGGAACACTGATTTGCATTTAATGAAAGGTTTTCTTGTCCCAAGTCCATTAAGTGTTTGACCTTTAGGTGTTTGCATAAAACTCATTAGCATGTTCTTCTTCATTGCCTCTTGGAAGTATATCCAATTAACATGTAAATTAAACCAGCCCTTGATGCACAATAATTGTTACTAAAATCCCCCCACTGGCCCATGTATTTGTTTAGTGAATATGTAGGATCTGATTCTTCTTCCAATCGTAGCCAGACCTTGTTAGTTAGTTTGTTTATTTGTTTGTTATTTAATCATATATATGTTTAATATATATGCTGGGCTTGCTTGGTAAGATTTCCTATCCTTGCTGTCACCATTGTGTCTCCCGAGGCAGTGGGAGCTTTGCTAATTGACTTCAGTGAGTCAGGATTTCACCTTTTTCTATGAAAATGGATAATGAGCATTTTAAATGAGAGGGGAGAGTCTGAGGTGATGGTGGTGGGGTGAGGGCTGTTCAAACTGACACTTCTTCCAAATTATTAGTCAAATCACGCCCTCAGGAACGTGCTGTCTCATGAAGCCCTGTGTACATATGAATGCAACAGTGCACAATTAGGAAGTGGGGGCTTAGGAGGGATTTAAATATGGGTGTAGTGGAAAATCAGCAGTACACGTATTACACAGCTTCATTTGGGTGCTAAGGTATTCAGTCTGTGGGCACGAACTTGCTAACCAGAGGCATCGTACATGATCACTTATACCACAGTTCAGGTTTGTCTTCTGATTGTAAGGGTTTTGTCCTAAGGAAGATTGTATTCATTGATGTTCTGCACTGTGCTGAACACTTTCTGGCCTCTGCTGAGAAAATTTTGGATTGGCATTGACTCCTGCTTAATTTGGATCAAGCCACTGAACCCCACCTGCAAATTTGCTGTTGCAGAAAAAGAAGAAAATAATTATTCTACCATAGCAGATTACTGCTGTAGGAAGGAACTATTCAATGCCATAAATACACAGAATTTCTACTTAACAATTTCAAAGCAAAGACTATTTCTTGTGTTTCCATTTGTATCAGTGTTTTAAAATATTTTATTTCTGCACTAAACACCTGACCTGAAGGAAGACTTGCCAATCTGAACCATTGTTTTTTCCAACTGTGTCAGCTAGTTTAATAAAAGATGTTCTCTTTCCATAAAATCCCTGCTTTCTTTATATTCTTAGACCATTAAGGCCACAACAATCCTTCCGTGACTGAATTTGATTTGACATGACGTGATTGCAGTGAAGACAAAGTTAATTCAAAATATAAAGAAGAGAAATTGCAAAGAGAGGAAAATTAATTTATCTTTTGTCTCAGGAATGTTGCCCAATTTTAGCAAAAAATTTAAGGGATTGCAGTAATTTATTTAACTCCATGTTTGGTAAATTCTAGTCTAAAATAGACTTCCTCAACTAAATCCTTAAATAATTCCTTATTAAAGGAATAAATAAAAATAAAAATAAAAATGTCTTATACCATTGAATTTCAAGCTATTTCCATAGTATTTATTGAGCTGCTTCACTGAAATGTGGCTTCATTTTTGATCCCCAGTCAACCATCACCCGTATCATAGGAATGACATGTCTTAGCCACACTCCAGCAAACTCTAATACAGGTCAATAGCCATTACTATTTTAGATAACAGCTTCTTACGTAGTGTCTTCAACTGTAAGATCTGTGTACATGCAGCTGAAGGTTCTTGGTCCCCACTCCCTCAAAAGTCTCTGCAACTCCCAAGCCTGAGTTTTTGCTGTCCAGTTAAAGGAGTCCACATAATTCTAGGTAGCCTGCAGGCTGAAAGGCCTCAAGAAATGCGTGTTACTCATCACACTAACAGTGTGCAAGCACCTGTTTAAACAGCCAGGAAATAGCATTTACTTTGCAAATGAATTGGCTGATTTTCTGTATTACAATTGGATCCCAGAGAGTTGCAAAGGGACAGAGAGAAATGTCTAATTAGGCTACTAAAGCAGGGAGATTTGGGATTCTGCTTTAAGACAGTGTTACACAAATAGGTTCTTCATCACCAGGGCATCACTTTCCAGAGCCAGTCTTGGGATGGACCCCCACAGTGACTGATTACAAAGGAGAAACAGCAAAGAATGACAGTGTGTGTGATAATGGGGTGTCTCTTCTAAAAGCCAAGTGCAAAAGGTACCAGCTGGAAAACATCACAGCAGCAGCACTGGTGGAATTTGTAGCTTTCCCAGTACTCACACTGTTGGCCTTGAAACCTAGATCATCTTGTTAGACCTTCATTGTAATCGATACAGGGACATCACCAAAAGACATTGCATGATTTCATAGCAAATGGAGCACAGTGGGTAGCAAGAAAAATTATTTTGATTTACTGATTAAACGAATATGAAGTTTCCATTAAATGTGCTCTTGTGATAAGCTTTTCTGTGGAGGGGACTTGTAGGCCACTCATAGGGTGTGGAGAGATGAGCTGCTCTGCATCATTCTGGCTGTAAACACGCTCTGCTCAAGACAGTAAATCCTTCCTGCCTCTGATTATTTTTGATGTAGATATGAGAAGAACACCAGCTGTTTAAATAAGCTATTATATCATTCCTGCTAGCTGCAGTTTGCCTACTAAATGGTGAAGAGTTGCCAATTTCACTTCCATACCAGAGAAGAAGTCAAATAAAGAAAAAAAAAATTCCTCAAGAACTTAATGGGCAACATCTAATGAAAATGAGCAAACTCCACTGATGTACAGTGACCAGTTCTAGTTTTTGTAAGTTGAAGGCCTGAATGCAAACGCAAACTTAAACCTTTTATTTCCTCTGCTTAATCTAAGCAGAAATCCAGTATCTCTAAGGAAAAGCACTAGCTTTTCCTAAAATAGTGTGCCTATAGTATAGTCTTTTGTGGTACGCAAATATGTCAGGGTGCTTCCTCTACAGCATTTGGGCTGTGGGCTGGTTTGGGGTTTTTTTGGTGTTGGTTATCATACTGCAGAAAACTTGTGCTTGATTTTCCTAGGTGTTATACAAGTGTACATTGAGATTGTGGTCTGTGCCACAAAAGGGGCTTACAGTCTGTTTAGCCAGCACGTGCAGACAGGAGAGGTTGCAGACTACTGAGTGCCCTGGATGCCTAGGGTGGGACCTAGAAGCACCCATGCAGCCCACAGGACTTCCCTGCTGTAGGCTTTCAGTTTAATAAAAGTCACAGCGACGAAAGTAGGCAAATTTTTTTGCTATTTTTCATTACCTCTTTCTCTGTGCTTTTAGGGAGTTATTCCATGGTATCAGTAAGGACCTTCTAGGCTCACACTGTTTCATCATGTAGTATTGCTAATAAAAAACCCAAAGTTTTTGTCCTGCTGTCTTCATTTTCTACCTTATGACAGTTGCTTTTTGATGTACAGGCTTTTCTAATGACAGAATCCATCTCAGATATTTGCACTGATGTTTTGTATCTTGTCTTTGCAGCACATGATTGCAGATACTGTTCGGTCATTGAGACATTGCAGAAATAACCAGTTTGGTGAGTAGCCAAAATTTGCTTCTTATTTTGCCTTTGTACAGCCTTGAGGGTTTTTTTTTAATTGCTTTCTTTCCACTTGCTCAGGATTTCTACAGCAGCAAAACGTGGTAGACAATTATTTAACCAATAGGCGAAAGGGTGCATTATTGTTGGAAGGTCAACATAGCAGCAACCACAGCTGGATAAAGTTTTCTACAAACATTTTGTAACGTAAACAGCTTCCAAATTTCTTATAAATTATTTTGCACAAAAATTATCTCCTCTTCAGAATATTGTGTAAGATCTGTGCCAGCTGCACTTAATAATAGAGGCCTCTGGTGTATGCAGCTCTCTCTCACTTTCCCAGCTATAACCGAGTTACCTCAGTCTCTTGGTAGTCTGTGTGTTTTGGTAATGGATTCACAGCTGTCTTGGCTTCCAGTAGCTAAGATGGTATTCATCACCACAGCTTTCACTTGACTTTTCACCTAGAGAAATTGTTTGCTTAGTTTAGGTTCTTAAGGACATTTCACACAATGGTAGAAGTCTTGATACTGACATCCTCTGGGTTTCATGAAGGTATGGGTAGAAAAGAGGAGGCTGTGTTAATACCTCTGCTAGGTATTGCCTGCAGATGGAGCTGTGCCTGGTTTAGACACTGAAGAATCTACTCTGGTGGGAACAGTTACAAGTGCCTCAGATGTGTGAAAGGCATTTGTATGTTTCCACCTTACTAGCCACCAGAGAATCTAACCTTAAGGGACCATGCCAGAAGACCTCCAACTTGTTTTTTTCTGCTGTTCACAGAGGAGAAACCTTGGTTTTCTGCTTCTCAGCATTTCTTATTTTCTGCAGAGAGATTAAACACAGGAAGAGGACAAACACAACACTGCTTTAGGAAGCGGTTAGAGTTTTTAAGCCAAACACATTAAACGTCATTCACTGAGACCACTGAAACCTACTTTCCAAAAAGAAGTCCAGAAGCTGTGCTGTAGCCTTGGGGGAAAAAAGAGTTTCTTTTTTTTCCAGCTGAATTTTCAGCAGCTGTCAGCGTGGGCTCTGACAAAAAGAAAAGTAATGATGATTTTGTGTATAAATACTTGTACCTTGCAGAATGATAGGTACTGCTAAGAGTTTTGCTCAATATTTGTTCTATAGAATTACCTGTATATGTACAGTCTTCTTTTTTAAAAAAGGCTGCTTACTATTACGGTTCTTGTTTTATTTTGGTATGTGTGTGTATATATATTAGAGAGCTGGGAGAGGGAGGTAGAAGGGGTGTGTCTTTTGTTTTGATGCTGTTAAACCAGATACTAATGGAAATATTGCTTAATTCAAACTATGCCTCTGTAAGTTAGAATGTCTCTTCTTTGACAGTATAAAATGCAGCATTGGTTCCTTTTAATGATGTGAAATTTTTTTTGCAGCTTCTCTGCAAATCTTTCATCTCTTTTTTGCCTTTTTTTTTTCCAAAGTGGTTTTGTAAGTGTTGCAACATAAATCCAAGGTTAATGCCTGAGATTTATCATCTAATCTGGTAGTTTGAAGTACGTGATTGTTATTGTATTTTACTACAGTCTTGATTTATTGTGAAGCTGGCATTTAAAAAGTAGCTTATACATACATCCCTCTAGGCACTTTTTTTCCCCCTTAAATTCGTTTAGGCATGAAATGAATTCACTGAATATTTATTGAGACTTTATGGACAGTTTCCTTTTCTGTGGGATTATTTTGCTCTCAGGAATGTGAATCTTTCTACTGCTTCAACTCCTAGATTGGCCAAAGAGCAGCAGGCGTTTCACTGTAGGAAAGAATTAAAGCAAAACTAAGCAAGGGATATTATTATTGTTTATGAACTGTGTCATGTTTATTAAGCTTGCAGGCCAAAGTCTTTTTGAATTAGAAAGCAGTTAGGTTCCAAGTTGGACTGAAATGCCTTTTTAATGGAATTAATATTTTTATATCCTAAATCCTGAAAACAAATAATAGAGTTTCCAAGCCCAGGCAAAGCAGCCTGAACAAATAACATAATACAAGCTTTTGTTATTTCAAGTGTTAATGAGAAATACAAATGCCTTTCAGTACGTTCAGCACAGCTGCTGGGATCCTTTTCCCTCAGAACAGAAAGGTCATCTCTGTATCCCAATGCAAATTTATCACTTTGTACTGTTCTCTCCAACATTTCTGAAGTCAGATGGCTTCTCAGAAATAACTCCTAAAAATACCTGCCCAGGAGCCCCCTTAGCAGCAGCGTGCAGCACTGGCTACATTGACCTCACACGTTACCTACATTGAACGACGCTCTTTAGAAACGAATGAGATGATCTGTTCCTGGAAAGCTTCTTGTGTAACTGGAGACTGGAGAAAAGGATGATAATGAAACCGAGGAGAGGGAAGGAGTGTGCGAGTTAAGCTGATTGGTTTGGGGAATTTTGAGGGTTTTTTTTTTTAATTTATGTTAATAGTATTAAAAATTCCCCAAGGGCGTGGACTGGAATGGAGCTCTCTAACCTTCGCTGGTTTGTCGGCAGTCAGCAACATGTGGGAATCTTTACCTCATTGCTTTCTCTGCCTGTCTTGATGGGTGTTGTGGCCATGGGCTTGGCTTTTCCTTTTCCACTTCTACTGGCCACCAGCCATGCTGAAGGGTTTCACAGACAGCAGGTTCCCAGGAGTGAGTGTCAAGTGTAAAGCTTGTAGCAGAAAACATGTGCTGTTCAAGCCACCCTTCGCTTTGTCTGTTACACAGCTAATTCCTTTTGGTGTGTAAACTCCCATGAAGTACCAGCACGGCTCTCGTCTGTTACTAGATCAGAAATCAAAAGCATAACAGATCAAAATGCAGGGGCCTGTCAGAACAGCTTTGAAGAGCTTTTGTATCTGCTGTGCTGTCACCTTTCACCTGCTCTGAAGGAAATTATCTGGGGCCTGCTGTCTTGTGTACTTCTGTTAAGGTTGTTTAAAAGTTACAGGCTGGGTCGCCCACCCCTGCTCAAGGTCCCATTGTGCTGCCAGAGTGGCACAAAGGAAACCTTGAACCACCCTTACAGAGGACAGACTGCTTGTACTGCCAGCAGGAGTAAATCTTCCACTTTGGGAGAATCAGCTCCTTGCCATCCACTTGTCCCTCCTTTGTGCACTCTGGCTGCTCAGTGTTGCCTGCTTCTTTCTTTCTTCTCCTCCGTTCTGTACCCAGCTGCTGCCTCATGCATTGCAGCGAGTCCTTTGGATCACTGACCATCCTTTTTGTGACTGTCTAGCGCCTGACGGGTTGGCACACCAGGGACTTTGTAATGCACAGTACAGAGAAGCAGACAAGGCATAGTTTTCTGATCCCACCCCTTTCTCCTGTCTTGCAGGCAATGAAGTTCCTTCGAAAGAGCATCATGAGCTGAAGCCGTATGTCCATCACCTGCATGTCATCGACAACCAGCAAGCTCTGTTTGAGCTTTCTCACAGGATAGAGCCGCGAGTGTGAGCAGTGTACACAACTTCGTATAACCTTGTAACTGCAGCACTTTGAATTAAGTGAATGTTTATGCCAAGCATGTTGCTTCCCTGTATAAGACCAGTTTACTGAGTTTTATCAGTAGCTCACACAACATGCACAGGAAAATCAGGCAAGAGCCAGCAAAGGAGCTGCTCACAGAGTTGCAGAGTGAGCTTGGTGCCATCCTGCTGATCACCGGGACAGAAGGCAACAGAGCAGCATCCTTTGAGCTCAGGAGCTTGGTTTCTGTGAAAGTATTGTTTGGTCCAGTGTAGCTTTCAATGCAGTTTCTGCCAGTATTAAAATGAAAGGAAACATTGTGTCACAGCAGCAAAACATTTCAGCAAGCAACATGCCACAAGGGGATTGATTCACTTCACCACAGTACGTACCTCACTAATTCAAAGCTGCCAAAGTATTGTTGCCAAAAATGCTGTGCAATCCATGCAGCTCCCCTGAGTCCACTGGAGCATCTTGTTTGAGATAAGTGTGAACAACTAAGAATGGGAATATGAAAAGCGCACCAGATGAAACTCAAGAGTGCGTCGTAATGTGGAGGTCGTCAGCAAACAGTTCACACTATTTTGGCCCCTTAAAGATCTGCTTTGTAAAATACACATAAGAGCCAGTCCACTTTTCTTGCAAATTATAGACAGAAATGTTTGTACACAGAAAACTTGTTATTTTCTTCCTTTTCAGTCATCTCAGATTTAGCACCAGCTCCTGCAGTTAACGTGTTATAAATTATTATGGCGGGAGCTTTGTTTTCATCTTGGATTGTGGCCTCCTTTGTGTCTATTGAGAGGCAGTGCCTAGATCCACCTGCATTCCTAACTCACCTCCTGGAAATACTGTTTCACCTGACTTGCACACGCTTCTGATTTTTAAAGAACAAAAGGGTACACCTTACAGGGTAGCAGTGTAGTTACCTGCATACATACCAGGCTCTTGGCATCAGAGTCCCCTTACTGCTTCTGCCCCTCTCCTAGCCAATTCTTCTGTAGCTAAAGAGTGCTACTTTTGGCCGTGTATTGAGGCAGCATTTCTAAAGACTTTCTAAAGTCTTGTCTACAGTTGACCTACATCTAAGCATCAACATCACTTGTAGCTCTGTTTTTCAGTGCTAATAAGTTGCCCTGAAATAATTTAGTGAATGCCAGAGGCAATGTGCAGTGTGCTACACAGTCTGGCATGTGTTTGTACCCTGACTCACGGTAACAGTCCCTTGGCAGAGCAGGAAGCATACATTGCATTGCTTGCCCATCTCTATTGTGTGTTTTCCACATGGGGAAGACTTCTGAGAAAATGCTCCTTTGCTGGAATGTGGAAATACTGAAGTAGCATGCTATTCTTCATTGTGTTATCTCTAGTTTAAAGGGATTTTTAAAAAGCAGCTTTAACAAGTCATCTGTGGGGGAAACTGTAGAATGCATTTGGTTATTTGGTTTTCCCATCTGTGAAATAGTGTATAGATCTATTGTAAAGGAAACAGATGTTTCAGAAATGTATTTGCTTGTACTTTGTTATTATCAAATATTATATGGGGTTTTTTTTAGAAAAAATAATCTTTTTACCCAGTAAAAAGAAAAAAAAAATAAACTCTTGCTGGCCATGGAGTAAAAATTTCCTATGTTCTTCTGTAGATGTGACTGCACATATTGTAAATAACTTTTTTGTGCAAACAGACCAAAACTGTTCAGATGAGGATACTAGCTGTGATGGGCTCCTTTTTGTGATGTAAGAACACAAACCAGATACAATTTGCTCCTTGTGTTATTGCAGTTCTTCCTCTGGCTACAGCACTCCCTGAATACTCACCCTAGCTGCATTACCTGCGTAGTTTGCTGGGTTTTGAGCTCCCCCTTGTGAAATCTTTTTTCCTGTGGCATTATTTTTAGTAGCCTGTATGTAGAGCAGCCTGCATGCTTTGGCTCATGTGGTGAAACACTCTAGTCCACAAGTTGTTCTGTTGAAATCTGTTGGACAGAGGGCATTAGAAGATATTCAGGGTGAGAAAGTGGAGCTGTTTCGCAGTTCACTGCATTTGGCTCTGTGATAGTTACTGCTGATGAAGCAACACAGTGCCAGAGAAGAATAAAAGAGAATGAAACAAATGAAGGGGAAGAGAAAAAAAAAAGCCAGAAGAAGAAAGGTGACTCTGTGCTCAGACTTTGATTTGAAAGCATACTAGGGCCACCTTGAAGGTTCCTCACTCTGCTAATTCAAAATGTTTGAGGTAAATGGCTGTGTTAACTTGTACCAGTAGGCTTCAAGCCAGGTACTGGGTATCTGTACTGCTGGTAACTTCATAATAAATGAGGTGTTGTCCACCCCTTGCAGCTGGTTGTATAAACTCAGTTTGAAGGCATGTACCAGCTTTAACCTTGTTATGTGTGTTGTGGCTAATTAGACTACTATTTATAAGTTTAAAAACTAGTTTTCATGGTGGCCTGTATAAATTTGATATAAATTTCTGGGGCCAGTTTCTGAGGGGCTAATCTGGGTGCATCAGTTTCACATTGAAAATATGGACCCTGTATCCGTCACCATTAAGGAAAAGCAAATAGACCAAATCTGTAGCTAATATGTCAAATGAAAAAAAGGCCATTCAAAGTCTTTGTTCAACAGATGAAGTATTGCAGAGCTGAGCTGCAGACTGGCAAGCAGTTTGAAGGTGTTGTGGTTTGGAGAAGTAACCCTGTGAAAGGGAAGGAGGGCACAACACAGCCTCCATCAGGGCTTGGCATTGGTGATATTATGTGATATTTTTTTTAAAACCTTCAATGCAATTATGTTACATAGGATAAAATCCATTAATCGCATAAGTTTAGCTTATCACAGTCATACCCAGGGTTAAATACTCTGCATATTTTCTTTAGTAGCTAGGAGGAATAATTAGAACAAAGGAAAAAGCTAAGTCACTCTATACCGCTGATGTGAGATTTTGTTGTATCAAATTTAGATGTTTCTATTACACAGCTTTTTTTTCTAGCCCCATCTTGGATAGAAGTAAATTGCATTCACATGACAGTGGCAAAAAAAGTGTTGTTGGAAATAATAAGATTAATGCTGCTGTAAAATTACAGAGAAAGATGTAAATACTGAACATTTTAGTGGAGTAATATTTATTTGCATAGCCTATTTATTGTCATCTTATACACTTTTAAATACTGGGATGAAGTCAATGAGCTGAGGTAAGAACACCTGCCTGTTTGTTCTCTCTGAGTGCCATAATGCTGTCAGCTTGCATTAAAAATAATAAAATAGAAACCCCCAAATCAAGGTATTTACCTAACTTCTCAGGGACTACAGCTAGTAGTTATCCACCCTTATGAGACCTGGTGTGTATGAAATAATCTGATTTACCAGAATCAATGTTGCCAATGTTTTTCTTTTCATATTTCATGCTTGTCTGCCTCTGTACATATTATTGTGTTGTGTATTTATGAGAGCTAGTAAGCAATAATTTATATGTCAAAATGGCCAAGCAATACAAGGTAAAAACTTGTAGAAGCAACTGTTTCATTTATCTTGCATTTTTCAGTGTTTTTTAATATTGCTTTTAAAAATATAAAAACTACCTTAATGAAGTCTGGGCTCTGTGCCTTCATGCTTATCACATGTACTTATTGTTCCTAACTGGAATATTTTGCTTCCAGTCATTCAGTTCCGCAAACCCTGTATTTGCAGGGTGGATGCAGACCCACGTAGAGAAGCCTGACCCTAGTTCAGAGCTGCTCGGTGGTGGAACTTGCTGATACTGATGTTTCAGAAGCAGGGATGATGTTAATGGGGTCTCAGCTGTGCCTTATCATCACAGCACAGTCTGAGGGGCCTGGAGCCACCATGAGAAGTCTCTGTGGGAGAGGGGAGGAGTAAATCTATCTTCATATCCTCTGGAGTCTGCTTATCAGCACTTGATCCTCTTTGTGAGGACAGCAGATGCTTTTCCCTGTCGTCAGATGTCCCTGCAGGTGTGGTTTCTTCTCTCCTGTCAGGAGGGAAGGCAGAGCCCATGATGGGCTGTGAGTGCTCTGTAACACAGCTGGGGCTTGTTCTGCCCTGCCACTCTTTCTATTTTCAAACGGTGGGAACCCGTAAGCCAAACCTGGCTATTTCACATGGAAACAGCATTGGGTACTTACAGCATGATGTCTGTTCAAATAGGTAGTACTTAATCCTCTAAATACCTGCACCTTAAGTGGTCTTAAGCTTGACCTACGCAGTGTTTGTGGCAGTATGATTATATGGGTAGGGAGAATTTTATCTAGAATAATTAAAACAGTACAAACTGAAATTGTTGACGTGGCTCTATAATGATGGTTAAAGATACTTTACAGCCAGACATCCTTTTCCAGATCCAATTGTGCGAGCTGAAGAATTTATTTTTGCAGCTGTTCGTTGCTATCCCTTCATTGGAGATCATTGGTCACCATGTCACCGTAGGAGAGGTGGGTAGTATCTTCTAACCTGTTGCAGTTAGTCAGCTGGATTACTTTAAGCCACATGTGGCTGCATTCAAGCAGCTACCTTTGCACCAAAGGACTCTCCATCCTTCCATCAGCCTTGCTGGGAGGTTGTCACAAGAAGCTAGAGTGATGATCTCTTAAAGATGAGTTGCAAATAGGAAGACGTAGAGCTAAGGATAGCTGTCTTAGCACTCCAGCTGTGCTAGAAGAGCCACAAGAGGAGGCTGCTACGTTCCAGATGCTGTCCCTTCAGACCATCTACTGAACTATTCACATGAGGGCTCCTCCTTTCCTGTCAAGTGAAAGGAGATTTATTGGCAAAGATCTGCAGTTCAAGCTACTCAGTGGACTCCCAGGAGTTTTAATTGAGGTGCATAGGGAGGTCTGTGATGAGCCATCCCTGCAGGAGCTGTGTAAAGGGCAGAGGCAGCAGGTGGGGGTGGTTTGCTCTGGGGCCAGCGCAGCCCACTGTGCACAGTGAGACTGACTTGCATGGGGTCAACAGCTCCACCTTATGTACAGACAATTCCCACTTCTCAATGGAAAAAAACAGCCTGAAAAACAAACCTTCCAAATGTTTGCTGTGTTTTACACCCCAGTGGACTTTCATGTCATGCAGAGCGTCAGCTCTGGAGTCCTGCTCTCTTCTGCCTTGGGCGTGACAGCCAAGTCACACACAGTAAAACCCAAAGAAGGTTAAGTCTTCCTCTGACTCTACGTACTGTCTACCTCTACACCTACAATGACCACCATTTCACACGGAGAATTGTGTGATGGTGCCTTACATATGTGGCTATGATAATACAATGAAATACCTGTAGTTGTATCAGGTTTATAAGAATTGTACAGCGCAAGAAATGCAAGATCTGAAGAACTGAGGAGGCCTGTTTTCCTCTGTATTCCCTCCTTTCTGGTAGAAGGTCAATGAATTTTGTAAAAGCCTTGTTAAGGTCCAGAAAGCCTAGCAGAAATGTCCTTGGGCATCAGCCCAGCCTCAGAGCCTTTCAGAGGTCATGGAATGGCAATGATCGAGACTGCATGCTTTCTTGTAGTGGGTAATGTTCTTGGTAAGCAATTTTGGCTCTGTGTATGTGTGTGTCCCCGCCCAGTCTGGTCTGCCAATTATTTGTAGAGACACCAAGATCTTTGGATAAATCATCTTTTAGTCTTTGCAAATCCATAAGTTGTGGGAACTGGCCACTGTTTTTTCCTATTTCTTTCCTGTTCCAGGCAGATTATGGAAGGAGGGAAAGGGGCATCATCCTGAAAGCCCTGGAAAGCTTCCTTTCCTCTGAAGTGTGCTACTGTCCCTTTTCAGGTCCCACTTTCCCAGGGGAGAGTCCTCAGAGTAGAAGCAATCCTCGTCTTTACCTCCCATTGAGAAAAAATGGACAATACTAGAAAAAGAAGGAAGTAAAGATCCTGGAAGAATTTCATTTTGGGGTCAGGAAAGAGAAGAGACATTCACAGGTCCCATAAACCCAGCAGTTGAAGGGCAAACTCTTACTTTGCGTTCTCTGCATGAGTCTGATTGATTGCACCTGAATATTTGTTAAGTTATTATTTTTAAGGGAGAGGTGGAAAAGTGCTGAAGTTGTGTGTAAGTAGGACTGTTTCATAACAAGGGCTCTCTGTCTGTGAGCTGTCTTTGTGCTTTATACGGTCCAAGTGCCTTTAGTTCCTCCCCATAACATTTCAGCTCTCATTTCTGCAGTAAGGAATCGGAGAAGTCCTAGGGGTGCTAAAAAATAGTGAATCAGCATAGTTAAGAAAATAATTTTATTGGAAAACCAAACTTGCTTTACCCTTTTTAGCATAAAAAAATCTGGATTCAGTAATATAAATTTAGACAAGCATGACAAGAAGATGTGTTTTGTGTTTAAGAAGAACCAGATGGGCTAAATCCCAGTGAAGGACAGGCACTGTAGTAGTCTCCCTCAAACAGGTGTGTCTCTAATGATGGTTTGTGCAAGGAGATGGCTTACAGATTGTGTGCTCTTTGGAACAGATCTTCTTGCAGAAAGTTGTCAGGCATTCTAAAACTTGAGCAGCTTGGAATTTTGCCTTAATCGCCTGCTGCCGCTGTCACCAGTGCAAGTGCTTTCCTGTCTGCAGCAGCAGGAAGAGCTGGTTCAGAACGACTGCCGGTGCTCCAGGTAAGATTATAATAATAAATCATTTAGCAATGGGAAAGAGCCTCTTTGTAAGCTACAATAATTAGACATGAGGTAAATGGCACCACACAACAGTAACAAAAAAACCCCAAACCAAACAAGAAAACCCACCATCACCAAAAAGAAATGAAAAGTCCTGCCGTTGACCCTGCTGATTGCGGAGCTGCCTCTGCAGGGAAATGGGTTAGACAGGAGTACTGCTTGACAGGGAGAAGTGGCAGCGACAGAACTCGCCCATTTAACCTAAGTGGTGAAGTGCCTCATGAGAGAGGTTCTGCCAACTGTGACAGATGGCTTGAAAGCAAGGAGCTGTGCTTTGATGGAGGTGAATTTACCAGCAAATGCCAATAGGGATGATCCAGACCCAGAAATAACGAGAGATGGTTTGGATCAAACCCCGGATCAAATGCTTCCCTGGTATGTTATACAGGCTTTTGACAAACGCTTGTGAGAACTCTCTGTAATGCTCAGGGAAGGTTTGTGTGGCTTCATAAGCAATTTATCTGTTACTGAGGCTGTGTGGGCTTGCCCCCAGCCCAGTGTACTTTTTAGTGGGGGTGACCGATATCGGCTGAGGAATTCAGCTCAGCAGCTCCAGGTGACAGTCCTTCAGCCATAAATACCTCAAAACTTTGAAGTCTTGAAGTTTCGTCAAGGAACTTGGAAAAGTTTCTATCAAAATAAGGCGAGCTGCTGTCAATAAAGGTATCTCTCACTTCCACTCAGAAAGACTGTGTGAAGTCAAGCTATTGATTTTGGTTTTAACAACTCCAGATGCTCAAATGTCTGCTGTCAGGCCGTGCAGAACTGAATGTACTCACTGAATCCAATTTGAAATACTTTAAAGCAGCAAATAACTGCAAACTGCTTTAACTGCTGTTGATGCTGGGCTCCCTACAAGACCAGCACCTCTGGAGATGGTGAAGTGCCAGAAGAGGACAAGGCAGGGCTGCTGGGTGTTGGGAGACTCATCACACTCACAAGGATGAAAACCGTTGTGGCTAATTCTGTCTGCCAGTGTTGACCTTGGCTCAAGGCTACAGCTATGTGCTTCAGCTTCAGGGCACATTGTTAGTTGGAGGCCACTTTTTAAATCCATGTAGATGATAATGTGATAGTAGGAGCTTGCAGAGAGGCATAAGGCGGGACTGGGAATGGTTTGAACAAGTCCAACATAGCAAAGACAGAACAAGGGAGGGGAAAATAACAGGCAAATCTGAAAAAAATTCACATGTGTAGAAGGCATTTAGACACTCTTGTTTAGTGCTTATTTAGTGAGGTTTACATCATTTTATGTGAGGTAATTTGCTTTTGAGTAATAGTTTTTGCTGAAGAGTATAATGTAGTTTAGCTCATCAAATTTAATTTTGTGCTTTTTGCAAAATTCCTCAGAGCAATTTAAGTCACTTCAGGGGATTTAGTTTGCCTTTGTACAAGTGCAAATGAGGAAAGACTTACGCTAAATGTTAAGTTTTTCAGAGAACCTTGAGACATAGTAGCACAGCAATGGTAGGTATTATTTCCCCGAAATAACTAAAGAAACTACTGGAACCACGTATTAGTAAAAGACAGGCAGAGTTCTTACAGTTGCATTTCTGGAAAGAACACATCACCATTTTGAGAAAGCAAAGAGCTTGGTTGGCTGTGGTTGGTTGCAGCAAAAGCTGCTGCCAGGTAGAATAAACTTTTCCAGCAGCTAACCTGCTCTCGGCAATATTTTCCCTTTCTAAAGCTCAGATACCGTTGACATCTAGTGGTGAAATCCTGTGCCTGGAGAACCAGTCTATTGCGTCAAAACTGCCTATTCGACCTCAAGGGATGGCAGGATGGGATGTAATGCAGCAGTGAGAGGCTCCTCTGTCATCTGCGTTGTCCACTGATCCCATTTTATTAGATTTGTTGACTCTGATTCCTGTTTAAGTGGACTGATGGGATTATCTGTTCAGCCTTTTTTGTGCATATTTCCCCATGGATTTAGTTTTCAGGCTTTATGATGAGAGTGCACATTCATTTAGGACAGATGCTAATGGGAATAAAGACTAGTGCCTTCTCATCTGTCAGTAGCCCCCAGAGTCAGCGTCTCATCCAAAGCTGCAGTGTGAGCATTTGGTCTGGGGCAGCTTCTCCAAACACATTGCAGAGTTGTCTGGGTGTGTTTAACAAAAGCAAGCCCTGGGTTAATGATGTGAGGCTGAATTCACAATTTAATCAAAGGAGTGGTTTTGTGAGCACAAGGAGCAGGTTTTCTCTGTAGTACGTGTGCTCCTGGCAGTCTCAGTAATAGTTTGTAGCTGTGTTCACCCAACCTTTGACAGGGAGAAGAGTTGAGCAATTTAAACTGCTTTGTGTAGCAGCGCTAAGCTTTGATACTAAGTACCATGTGCTGCAAATGAATCGGTCCCTGCTGCATGTGGGGAAAGTGCTTTGGGGCTGGTTTACTCTCTCTGTGCCATCATGGGTCATGTCCTCTTCACCCTGGGCAAACCATGCTGAATTTCCCATATCTGCAGTATGCCCATAAGCACAGCTGGAGCCAGCCAGCTGGAGCTGCCACATGGTGTCACAGGGAAGCTGCAAACAGATAAGACAGGGCAGCGTTTGGGAGTGAGTTGTGTTATAAATTGCTAGTTGATAAGCCAGTGGCTGCTAAAATGAGCAAAATTCAGAAAGCCTGAACATGTCTGCTGTTGGTCAGGGACTCTGGGAAAAGCCAAGACTAATCAGATTTTGGTGTGACTTGGCAAGTAGGAGGACGG
This sequence comes from Dromococcyx pavoninus, assembly GCA_033558185.1. Lineage (NCBI taxonomy): Eukaryota > Metazoa > Chordata > Aves > Cuculiformes > Neomorphidae > Dromococcyx > Dromococcyx pavoninus. The sequence goes on along the minus strand of JAUMJL010000998.1, from coordinate 254,439 downwards.
AGAATTTATTGCATATCTATCACACAGTTGTGAAGAAGTATCCAAATAGTTGTGAAGAAGCATCCAAATGAGTCAAATATTTGTTCAAGCTGAAGCTGTTTGATAAATTGTGCACAAAGGCTCCAAATAACTAATACAGAAGCACTTTAGGAAATACCTTCATGATGAGCTGACTTCAGCTGTGAGTTGGTACGAGGAAGAGCCTAAATCAATCATTCGCAGTGCTGTGCTTATGCAGTCTGCATGCCAAGTCAAATCACAACCCTGGGAAATTAGCGCACCCGAGGCAAACCTCCTTTACATAATAAACCTCTTATCTGGGATAGACACACAACTTGGTAACTGTACCTCACCCTACCACTGGGCCTAATGCACATAGCCCATTACAGGTCTCCCCAGAGACTAATTACTGTGATATTGTGACTGTGGTCACAGTGACAGTCACTGAGCAGTCTGGGGTGATAACAGGAACTGTTAACACTTGCTATTCCCTGGGCTTGGGAAGAAGATTGCTTATGAACAACAGCTAAAAGAAATGTCAATAAAACTTGTTGATTTAATGCCACTTGGAAGGACCTGAAGACACACAGGAAGTGCTAACCAATTACAGTCAGGAGACAGAGAGGAGTTGCTGTCCCTGTCTCACAGACGAAGAAACTTCAGAAAGAGAGAAGCTGAGAGACTTGGCCAAGGCCACATGGAGCTAGGATGCCATCCAGATGGCTTTTCACCTGTCCTTGAGAGCTTACAGACCATTGGCACTTCACCCATGCTCACTTAATAAACCAATTATACACTGAACAAAAGTCAGTGAACACAAAAGAAGTAAGAGCTGTGTGGAGACAACCAGGAGCCAGAGTGCAGCAGGGCACAATGTGCTTGTCACTGCTTCTTCCAGCCAGCAGCACACAGCCTCTGTGTCTCCACACAATCACCCAATTTTCTGCTTGGTGCAGCAGTCATGGTGTTGCTTGTGTGGGCTGTTTAATCAATGTGCTTTAGGGCTTTTCATACTTTTGTTTGAGAAAACCAGCATGACTTGGAAAATCTTCCCCTCTTGATAAGAGATATCCTTCTCAAGCAGAGTGTCCATCCCAGCCATTGAACTTTCCACAGCTTCTCCTCCTCTGCTTCCCAGGGGGGTGGGAGTTTGGAAGCTGGAGAAGCGTGTAGCACCTTTCTTGGGCTCCTCAAAGCAAATTTCTTCAGCAGAGTCCCCTCTTTCTGGGGGCTGCTTCTGCTGTGGGAGCCTCGTTGCTCACTGCAGGCAGGGATGTCTCCAGGCTGCCCCCGACATCTTTCTCAAGAACTTGTTGTTAGTAGTAGTTTATTCCCTGGGTCTCTTACTCTGCCAAAACAGCAACCACCTCTTAATGCTTTGGGCTTTACTAGTATTCAATTTATTGGTTTTATTTTTTCTATGAATCCCTTCATTGAAAGAAGGGGGGTTACTCCTGTATTCCTAGCTTGCAGTATCTCAGGCTGAATGCCATCAAGAGCATACTGGGAATAAAACCCGGATAACTCACCCTAGAAAATGATGTCCTATCTTGTGTGTAGGATTGCACCATCAGTTGATTGACAGATGGGGGAACTATGAAACTGCTTTTGAGCTTTGTTCGCCTTTATGTCAGCAGTTGCTTCTGGAGTAACAGGCAGTACTTGTGGGAGCAAGAATTTGCTGCTAGTACGATTGAGGGGAGAAAAGAAGCATTTTTAACCCAGTTCCTAATGAAACATATCTCATTTGCTTGTCCTGTCTTATTGTTTGTTAGCTTTCTAGGTGCTTGAGACACTATCAACCAAACCTGGAAGAGTAATGAAAGGCTCAGAAATAATTATATGCCTGTGAGGGAACTCAGAGGGCAGCTGGGAGAGGTGAGGGGGAGGCAAACAGGAGGGTGCAGCACCACTCCCCATCCCCGTGGTGCTCTGTGGCCAGCAGGAAGCCAGCTCTTGCCTGATGCATGTTAACTCTTGCCCAATGGAAATTTTGCAGGTCACAGGAAATAAGCGTGTAGGCGTGTTTGAGCAAGGTACCACTGGTACACCTTGCTTTTCATCCTGGATATTTAATGTCTGGTGGTTCTAGCAAGGCATTGATCCAAGGTCATAATCTGGTTCCTGCTTTTACCACCGTAGTCAAGTCATTTCTGCTGAAGTTCCACATCATAGTCCTTTCCTCCTGCCTTTATGCAGAGCTGCTTTTTTTGTACACTCTGCAAAGAGGGTGAATTGTCTTCTAGTGTCTTAGGCAGGAGATTCCTAAATGATTACTTTCAGTAAAACAGCAGTGTAGCAATGGTGTAAATTTGTTTAATTCCTTGCTTTTCACATCTTAAGCTCTAGTACAAAGCTAGTCCTAAATTCTAGTCTTAAGAGAGCAGCTCAGGGGAAGAGAAGTTGAATATTAGTACAATTTCTATCCTGGATATTTTACAAGATAAAGACTAATGTTTGACTACCTTATAGCAGCTTTTCTGAAGCTCACTCAAGGAGTCTAAAAAGAGGAAGCCACAAAGGTTGTAAATCTTGCTTGCCCAAGCAAGACAATTTGAATACGTCAGGATGGCATCAATGTGAGGCAGAAATGCTGTTGCACAAACCAGATAATAGTACAAGTCTACTTTACAGCAAAGACGTAGTAGATTGGCTTTTAATTGATAAAGAGATGTTTCTAGCTGGAGCAGACTGGGAAGGAATCAGATCAAGATTCCTGACTTGATTTCAAATACATAACGTAGAATTAAGCTCAAGTAATGTGAACTGATGTTTGGGTAGTGGTTTGGTTGTGGGTTTTTTTGCTGTCATTTTGCTTGTTTGGGTTTTTATTTTGGTAAAAAGAAGGAAACAGAAAGGCAGAAAAAATCCCATCTCAGCTAGTGCTCAGCGTTGGCGAGTGGAAGCAGAGTCTCGCAGTGCCATCTAGGGGCTCTTGTGCTTGAGAGAGGACTACACATGCTCAAGTTCCCACTAGCTGGCGATGCATTTTAGCTGCTCTCACCTTGGCAAGAGCAGTCCCAAAACCGGATTGTACTTGTTCATTGCTCAGTCCCATATCATATAGGAGAGTATATATGTCCAGTCCCTAGGTGATCTCATGTAAGTTCCACATCTGAAAACCTTGTGGATCAGTATTTACCATTTCTGTAGTCTGGCTACAAACAAGTAATCTTAGTTCTGTCATGGAACTGGATAAGGCTTTTCTCTTTCTCCACTCAGTAGCATGGTCTTGGTATTGAAGAGCTCACTTCTCTCCTGGGCTCACTTCTCTCCTGGAAGGGTTGTCCTCACCTTGTTTTGCTCTTGTTTCTGTGGCCTGGCTTCACATTTGCTTTGCTGAAAGTACATTGAGAATCAAAAATAATTTCTATGTGAGGTGAGTGTCTATGGCAGAGTTTGATTAGGGGAAGTGGCACCATCACAATCTTAGTTCATTTGAAACAAAACTGCTGGAATGAACGTGTCATATCAGATATAAACATAGCAACACTATAGCAGGGATGACCCTGGGTCACGATGGTTGAACCAGAAGTGTGTAACATCACAGAAAGATACAGGCATCCTGGGCCATTCCTCAGCAACCACAGAAGAAGCTATTTTAGGTTTTCATTATTTTTATACGGTAATGATTTTTGCTGGTCTAATTCTGTGAGAAAGACATAGAGCATTCTTCAGAGAGGCATGATATTTGAGATATTTGTGATAACAGGTGTGTAACAGGTGTGATGTCTTTAAACAGAAGTAGCCAGCATGTTCCTGAAGGCTGCTAGGACATGTTCCTGGGACCACATTTCTTCTCAGTAGCCTCTGTATTCCAAACGCCTGTGTCGTGATCAAAGCACTCCTGAGCACAGGCATGATGGACATGGCAAAAGGGTAGATAACATGCTATAATAAAGGTCACACTCTTTCTAATTTACTTTTTGTTGATACCTCGTTAAAGCGGAGATTTCCTTTTATTACCAGAAATTTAAGGTTATATTCTGTGAGACTACAAACACTTGATTGATCTTCTTTACAAGAAAATGAAGCCGAGAAGTAGCCTGTGATACTTTCTATATGTATAGTTAAAGTCTATGAGAGGAAATATTTAATCTTGAGCTTAATATGGGAGAGACTGTCGCTGAATGAGAAAGAGAAAAGATAGATTTTCTGAAGTGACTGCAGTTTGCTGAACACTGGTGGAGAATTCCTCAAACAGAACAGAACAACAATCACACTTTCTGTAAAACACTATCAATGTCATGTCTAATTGTTTCAGCTTCTGCCCTTGGAAGTTTCTGACCTACAGCTGTTTGTGCAGCTTCTGAAGCAGGTATCTCCGCAGAGAAATGGCTTCCCTTTTGGACTATGCAAATGCATCCCAGGCTGACAGGTCACATGCTGCATATTGACAGTAATGGGAAGTCTTCTGCAAAAAGATTAGAAATCTGAAAACCCACATTTTTTCTGTCCAAAAGCATATTTACCCAACTGAGTGAGAGGCTAAGATCCTTACTTGAACAGCTTCAAGTTCACAGCAGTGTGCATGAGAGACCCAGCCCAACCTTAGGGATACTTTTAGACCACTCGTTAAAAATATTCCACTGCATCTTATTTCCTAAATTAATTTGTTAAAATGAGAGGGCACAAGAGGGAGCCAGACTCTGCATCCTGGTAAGGCTCTTGACTGTGTGGGGGAGGGTGCAAGGGGAGCCTGGGTCTTGGTTGCTATGCTCTGAACTCTCTGTATCTGTTCAGTGACTCCAGCCTCAGGTGCACAAACTCATGTGGACACCAGGTCAAGCCTCCAGGACTCCCCACACCGGATGGTTCCCAGGGACTAGGACTACAAAGTCAAAGCTTGTGTCTTTTGCTCTATCAAGGCAAGTGATAGAGGAACATTCTTCTCGGGCCAGGCAAGCTGCAAGGCGGTGACAGACATGGCTTTGATCTCCTTCCCTCTGAGGAGGAAAGAACAACCCAAATCTCCCGGTTTGTACCAGGCCATTATATTCTTATGTTTCAGGTCCACAGTGATGCATACTGGCACTGCTGGATCAGATTTATTAATTTGAAAAAATCCCCAAGTATGAATGCTGGGGGGGATTTCGGTGGCAGTCGCCCTTGCTCTTTAGCAGGGTGCCTGAGAGCTGCTGGCATGCGGGCACAGGAGGCTCATATCTGAACCCTCTGCCTCCTGGTCTGCCTGTGGTCAGCATCCACATTGCTCTGGAGCTGCCATTCCCAGTGCCTGAAGTTCCATAGACCCTGCCTAAGTGGCTGGGGTGACAGTCAGCACTGATTTTGGAGAAATATCCTAACTTTTAAACACCTGGGATTTTTTACTGACACTAGTGTTAGCTGATGTGCCTCGGATCACTTTTGCAGGATATGACAGATTTGGGAGCTAAACTTTGGTACCTTGAGCTTCAGATCAGTATCTTTACCTCAGGTCAGTCCTTCAGCTGCAGTGCTTCATCCTGAAATAATCTTCTGTGGCCTCTGCTTTCTGGAAAGGCATCGTGCAAGTCCTTACCAGCTACTTAGGCATTTTGCTGAGTTACTGAAAAGACCATGAAGCACTCAGCTTAAGACTGGAAAATCATCCAAATTCCTTCACATTTGGTGCAGTACTTACTGGATATCATAAACTTAAATCAAGGTTTTAATAATTTAACAGCTACCTATGGGATGCTACAGGACAAATACACCCCAGGGTACAATAATGGGTGCTTGTATAATGGGAATGCAAAGGTGTATAATTCTGTGTACACAACTCTTACCATGCAATTCTTCCACCACACAGGCTGGGCTTCAGAGTGGTCGGGGCAGCACTGTTCTGTTAACATTTCTTCCATCAGACCATAGTCTCTAAAACTTTTTGTAAGGCAGTCAGAACTTTTTTTTTTTAAGAGAGTTAAACTAAGAACTGAGGTTCTGCTCAACATCGTGTATTCTGGGATATTTTTTTCTGAATAACTTGACTGACTACAGCAGTGTTCAGATTTTTTTTTGTTTACTTTCCAGATAATCCTCTTGCAACTGACAGTCATGTGTAATTAAAATGTAGATTATTTAATGATTACTTCTTATTTACTAAAATTCTTAAAGACTCTGTTCAGTCGAGCCCCAGATAAATGCCTGTTGCTTCATTTTACCCTTTCATTGCAGAAATTTACTTTTTAAAATTTAACCTCTTCCTACCTCCTGGGTACACAGGTCATACACCACCGGCCCCTTGCCTGAGGTGCCTGGTTTCCCACATCTGACCTGCAGTGGATGACAGGACAGCCCCTAGGGGCAGGCAAGGTCTTGTGCAGCAGGTCTGACACCTCCTTGGCCTCAGGCAGCAGCCTGAAGGTGCTTCTGGTGTCTAGTGATTGTTTTGTTTTGGGATGATGGTGGCCTATCGTTGAGAAACGCTGGCGACATTGCATATAAGAATAAAATCCCATTTTGGGGCTGAGTAACGCCTGTCACTTTCTAAAATTTAGTTGAGACACATTCTATTTACATTTACATCTAGATGTCCCCCCCTCTCCTAATCTGGCACACACACAGAGGCACTTGCACTCATCTTAATAAAGAAAGGGTGAGCTATTCATAGGAGCCCAGTCAGGTCAGATGCTGGGGCTTTTGTTGGTGCTCTGCAGGGTGCCTCATCACTCGGCAGGGGTAGACATCCACTCAGCCATAAAAACTATAGTGTGCAGTGTCACCAAAAAAAAGGCATTAATTAAAGGGTGTCAGGATAGGAAAAAAAAATAGAGGGTATTTTTTTTAGGGGAGGGGGAAAGCAAGGAGAATACATTTTTTTAAAGGAGGAGGAAATAAATAGGTGTTTTGCTGTGATCTCTTATTTTTTTGGAGGGAATATTCCTTTCAAAATTGCATGTCAAACTTGCTGCCTGTTTCCATACGTTATGGTAGGGTAATGTTTGCAGACAATACTGAAAAACAAACAGTTTCTTCCAGTTTTTATTCCATGCTTGACACAGCACAAACCCTGTTATATGTTTTCAGAGTCAACCTGCTCCTCTCTACAAGTGTTACACACTGGCAGTAGGAAGATGTGGCAGTATTTAAGTAAAATTATGGCTGTTTTAAGTAGAGATGCTTGTTTTTTGTTAATAGGATGCTACTGTACAAAAACCTGAATTCCATATATATATGCAAATATATACATGTATACCTCTTCAAGGGAAAAAACAATCAAATTATGCAAGTTCTTGCTTTTTTTTTTAAAGTGCAAGGAACTGGTTTGTTACACAGCACAGCAAGTGTACTAAAGAACAGTATGAATTCCACAAATGACATTATCTACTAGTAAAAGACAAAGTCAAAATTCTTGGGATTAACTGCCCTTCTGAGCAGTGAAAAGTGCTCCTTGCACTGAACTACTCAGTGGGGCTGTGTTCATCTCATCCTCCCAAGCAGCAGACCTCCAGATTTTCTTCCCTTGCCTTTGGGTAGGAGAACAACAAGTAGAGAGCGTTTTCCCCTTCCTTTCTTTTTCTTTTCCATGCCAGTCTGTGTGTTGGTGCCTCTCATGCCTCCCTGAAGCGGCAGGTTTTAGCAAAGCGATTTCAAGATGTTCTGAGGGAGTTCATCTGGATCTCAACCACTTTCTGCATTTTTTTCAGAACTTCTCAGATTATTTTCTGGTTCCTGCTTCCAAGTGTTTCATTTTAACAAAATACATACAGTAGTGGCTTTTGGTGTCAAGGTTAGGCAGCAGTGCTACCTTTTACCTGCAGTCTCTGCACAAGGATGTAGTTTGCTTAATAACTGTGGCTGCAAATTTCCATGCTGACAAGTCAGATTTGCATTAGCAAAAGACAATTATTTTGGGTAAAATCCACTTCTTTCTGTTTCCACCTAACCCACCATTACAAAGCCACTGAGATGATGAATACTAATTTCTTTGTTAAATACATTGTTCTGCGAACAGTGAAATTAACGAAACCTGCTTTTCAGTTAATTAAATTGGCAATTTCTATGTTAATTTCTGTACTTTCAGTCTCTTCATGTCCACTACAACAGAGTCTGCTTCTTTCTCCCATGCCCCATTTTATTCCCAACATTCCTTCCCTTTGTCCTTGGCCCCAATTCTTTCCCTGCCTGGTTACCCCATGGCTCAGCACCTTCAGGTTTTTGTCGATGGCCATCAGGGTGCATCCACCATGACTCATTCCTAGGTGGGCATGTGCTGTTCAGGCTAGGACTAGCTCGATGGACAACAAGGTGGACCCCTCTTGGCTCAGTGAGAAGATGCTAACTTGGGTCTAAACCTGCTCTCCAGCTACAGCTTTCCAGAAAATGTATGAGAAATTTATATGTCAGGTTTGATTGCACTGAAGAATTAATGAGTTGAAATTGGGGGACTGAGCGGTAAATGAATTATATGATTACATCAGTCTCAAGGCCTGAGGATACATGAGTGTGTGAAGAGCGTGCTAGTGCAAATTGATGGTTGCATGCTGACTGAAGAAAATAGATGAATAAATTGGAGGGTTGACAATAAAAGACACCAGTACATAAGGAAAGCTTATGGGAAACAGGAGTCCTGAAAAAAAACTGTAAAGAGTGAAAAGTAGTGGCATAAGGGATGGAGGTGGAACTTGGTCTTCCTCCAGACAGGAAGGAAGACTTAAAGACACACTTTAAGTCTCAGTACTTTTACAACAGCAGTCAAAGCCAGGGGACAGTTTCTAGGAAGGAAAATAAATACAGATGTATTTACAAATTAATTTTTATTAATTTCTAAAAACATGTTTTGAGCCTTTCAGAATTCATGTAGTGTTTCACAAGGAGATTGTGAAACGATAAATCTCGACATAAACATCATGGAAGAGCACTGGTGGAGCCATTTCTTTATCCTCCTAAAATGGCAGCACCCATGAAAGTGTATCTCTTGGGCATGGCACTGAGCTTTTTGTTAGTGGTTTAGAAATAGAATGATAAGACATCTGGTATGGTGATGCAGTGGAAGAAATGCAAGTTGTATGTCAGACAGTGACAGGGTTTTCCTGGGTTTTAAGTCTACCTTAAAATATTTCTGCTTTTCCTTTCTGAGGCATCTGAGTTCAAGGGGCTACTTCAACAGAAATTTGGGCTGTGACTGCTGCCTGAGCTGCATTCGTACAAACAGCTGGCACTTCTGAGCTCTGGTATAAAAAAAAAAAGCATCTTTTCAGTATCTATCTAGTGATATGGCCCCAAATTAGAATGTGAGCAAGAGCAAAATGAATGGTGTTTTCATGGTGGGAAAGATAAGTGATGTTGGGCTGTGTTGGCTACCTACACACTCGCACTGAGGTGCTACTGGCCTCAAAACCCATTTCCTTTGTAGGTACCCAGGTTATGACATAGGCAGCCTGTGATCAAAGTAGGCAAAATGTTGGAAATGACTGAGGTTTTTGTCTCCATTTCCACCTAGGATTTGAGGACAATTTTGTATAATACTTCTCAGCATGACTAACAAGTCCTGTTTGTTTATAATGATTTTGGGGAAGACACATTCCATTCGAGCCCTTTTTTTGCTGGATGGAGAAGGCACATGCCAAGCTCCCTGTTGAACTCACCATAACAGAATATCTTCTGTGTTGGCCAGGCTCCCACCCTTGAATCTCCTTGCGTAGACAGATAGCGAGCGTTAAGAGAAGTGAATGAAATAACCCCTTGACTTCCCCTCCTTAGCTGTTAGCAGGATTAAAACATTTGTAACTCTGTGATAAACTGTACCACAGAAGCTCTACATTCAAATCATCCTAAAAAAATCTGTGGGGACTGAATATCTTCATAACAGTTATGAACAAGCAACGTGACCTTCTATTTTGTTCCTTTTTCAACCTTCTTGCTTATAACCTCAGCTTTTTACAGCATGCTCCAGGGATGCTCATACAATACTGGTCGTAAGTAAAGATAGTTACATATTTCTTTAAAATAGGTGAAAGGGCTGAAGATGTAGTGCCAAATGGACAGGAACGGTGAGGCTGGAAACGTTGAAAGCTTTTCTACTAAAACTGCAATTTATTACTTACTTACACAACTTGATGCTGGTAGGACTTTCCTAGAAAATGTTTCTTTAAAGCCTAAAAGCTCCCAAATGTTTCACATTATATGTGTTTGTTAATAATAAAAAAAACCCAAGAAATTGTGGCAGACCTCTTTATGCAGTTAATTATGCAGCTGATGCAAGTTTCCTTAATTTCCAAATCTAATCTGCATAGATACAAAGATCACAGAGCAATCTGGAGACTTGTTCTTTAACCAAGGGGAAGAAAACAACAAAAGGAGTAATTAAGCCACAAAAAGTATACACAAATAAGATAACATCTGACAGAAAGCCATGGGGGGCATCTTCCTTTGTAATTCTTTTTTTTTAATGGCAGTATATAGAAGAAAAGAGAGAAAGAAAGAGAAGTCGCTAGGAAATATCTGAACATTGATTTTTAATTTGAAAGAGCTAGGAAGGTCTTTTAATTTTTTTTTTTATCTTGTGTTGTCTCATTTTACCCTTCTTTTTTCTTTATCTCTGCTCCACAAAGCAGTTTAAAAATTCTTCAGAGTTGCAAGATATGGGAAAACTACATTATTAAGCTGTCCTACAACTTCTTCACATGCCCTGTAAATCTGTACAAGGTATCAATAAATGACTAGATAAACACATACTCAGATAAGCACTAAATTATTTTGAATGGCACATGGCCCCCTGTGAAAACCCATATTTGCTGCAACAGGGATATTTGCATCTTTATTTCCTCTGAAGAAAAAGGGTCTGAGTGAGACATCCCGTGGAAAAGGCTTTGGGGTCATAACATGATAAGCAAAACAAGCAGTAGAAACAGGTAATTTACTTTTTTTCTTCCTGCTGCAATGATTTAAACAATGAACTGCAACTCTGAGAAAAATACTGTTGCAGAAATGTTTTGTTCCCGAAAGACATCTCAGTGAACTGTAGCCTTGGACATTGGTGAGAAAGCCCACCTAGGCACCACATGGGTATTGTAGTACTAGAGTGGCCTTAATAAACAGGACTAAATCAATATGTTTTCAGCTCATGTGGAGACTACTGAGGTTATAATAACATTGTGAATCACTTTATGATATAAACAAAGAAGTCTTCTCCTATTCTTAGACACACAATAATGTAGGCCACTGAGGGAACAGTTTGGAATTTCTGTAGAACAATAGCAGCAAAGTATCACGCTACCGTAAAATTAACGGGTCGAAAGGTTGTCAGCTGGATTTTGTGTTGATTTTATCTGATATTTGGAACAACACATGGCATATCAGTTGCCTAAACAACCCTTTGAACTAGGGTAAGTTTTTGTAGAAATTAATTAGTCAAATTGATACAAGATTTGTTAGTGACCCACAATCCTTCTTACATCATTCTGCTTGTTAGCTATCACAACTGCAAAAACTTGTACTCTAAATGTATTGAGCTTCCACTTCCAGTTTTTAGATCTTAATATTATATTTCATTGCTAGTTTTTTACCACTGCTCAGCCAGGCATTGGACACATTCATGAAAGAGAAATCTATAAGTGATTGCTAAATGCACAGGAACAACATGAGGTCCGGAAAAGACCCTGAACTAAAAATGTTTTTAAGATAGAAGAATTTAGAGAGAAGTATCATAAATTTGCTGTGACACTCTTTCACAGGCATCCATGCCTGGTGCTGTTGGAGAGAGGATACTGGGCTGAACTGATGTGTGTTTTGATCCATTCTAGCTGTTCTTGTAGTTCTACAGGTATTTAAAAGTTTTTTAAGTAATGTATTAGGTTTTTATCTGACTTGCTCTTTGAACATTTAGACAGTGCTCTCTGGCAGATTTGACTACAGGGCACTTCTTTGATCATTATGAATGGATCAGTACGGGCCTTGAATTGAGGAAAGCAGAACTGTAGGTAGCGTTTAAATAAGAAAAACAGAATAAAACTTCTCTGCAGTTATGTGCCAACCCTTTCTCATTATACACAATGGCCTCTTGCAAAAGGTAGTATGCTAAGAAAACACATATTTTCATTGTCCACCAGGACTCCAAGCTTTTATCCTAAGTTAGCATTATCCTAAGTTAGGAGTAGATCTCTATTCAGTAAAGATGTTCTGCATATTTTGTTTTCAGATCTAAAAATACACTTTCTTGAACAAAAAAGAGTATTCTTTGCTTGTGCCTGTTTCACAAACCACTCAAACTGCTCCCTCTCCATGAGCATGACTTTGTACTCTTTGCGACAGAGGGATGCTGTGGAAGATGGTCATCCACTATGATGAAAAGAGGATGCAAAAAGTACCACCTACTCCCTCTTTGTTTTTTTGTCAGTTACAGGATTGATCCATAAGTATTCATGATCCTTTGCCTCTGAATTGTCAATGAATCAGAAATTGTAAAGGTACTTTGACACAGAAGGTCAAAAGAGGGTCCCCGTTGACTGTTTGATCCTCATTAAGAATTGGTTTTCACATTCTAATTATGCACATATTTCCATGAGGTTTGGGAAATACCTGTACGGTGACTTTTATACTGGGTGATGAATGAGCCCCACTCTTTCTTAGCTAGGCATCTAACACTGGTACAAGAGCATTTGAAGAAATTCTTCTTGCATCTCCTGATTAACTATGACTGTAACTTCTCAAAATCTCAATTTGGGTTAAGTGAATGCATCTATTTTCTGCTTTCTACCATGTGTTTGTTTCTTCTTCTCTTACTGACCTTAAAAAAAAAGACTGGTTTAAGATGTGTTTTTTCCTATGAGAATTTGAGCTCCAAAAAATTACTTACGAGTAAAGGACTAAAAGAATGTCTTCTTTTAAGACAGAAGGCACTTCATGCCTATGCTAAAGAAATTAATATAATAAGCTCAGAGGTCCTTTTTGTTACCTTGTCAATGACAAGCCAACAGCGTGTAACTCTGAGCTAGCATGTGGCCGTGACAAAAGTAAAACTGTTCAACTAGCCAATCAGGAGATGGCTTTAGCTACTCAGGGACTTTATTTAATATTAGCAAAATTTTTAATGATAAAAGTTGGAATCATATTTGTACCTTTGGCTTTACTGGAGGCAAACAGCGAATTTTTACACTATTATTTTAATGCAAGTGAATATTTAAAGTTTAAATATTGTAATGCTTGTACTGCTGAGAAAAATGTCTCATTAAAGTCAGTGAAAGACATTTTGGGTGTAGAGAAAAGAAAGATTTAAGTTCTACTTTTGCATAGCTATCAGAGATAATTTTGCTTAGACCTGCACAAAATACGCATCTTTGGGGAACTTTAGTTAAAGAGATGAGTATTCTATCTCAATAAGCATTGTGTATGTTCCATACATTTTGAGCTTAGTAATCCAGTAGTAATTTCTGTGATCCATACAAATAAAATACCCAAACCAATAAGGTAACTAAACCTTTAATTACTGTAATGTATGTACTGAGCGTTTCTCCTCCTCCCTACTTCCCTTCTCCCAAACCATCCTTAGTTCCCCTGGGCATCATCTACCAGCCAAAGCATCGAATCCGCCACAGTGCACTTAAACGGCTGCAGGAAATTTGTTTTACAAGACTGGTTTTAACTGAACTACCTGCTGTGCACCACATTGCTACTGTTTGTCAAATGAATGATGGGAAAAGCAAGTCTGTGATTTCATTTGTTCAGACCGATTAGTCACACGTTGCATATGGTATCATTTGCTTGTCACTTAATGACTGACCAGCCTGCCTGAATCATTAGTGTGGCAGTGCAATGAAAGGAAGACATAAACATAATGATGAGCTCAAGGAAGTGGAGTGCTGTTTTACCTAAAAGAAATGGTGCGCAGAAATCCAGCACAGCTGCAGGTGCTCCGACGACAATGTGGGAAGCAGTTAGCTTCCAATTTAGCAGAAAATTAAGAGCGAAAAAACTGTTATTTGTGAGAGAAGATACTCATGGCAAGCAATCATCCATGCTCTATATCCACAAGATGAGCATTCAGCTGTCTTTGTCGTGACTTAAAACAATTGGTATCTTGGGCTGCATTCAACACCAGATTGGTGCTTATTATCTGCAGTTTATTCTTTCTTGGGATATTTTGTAAACCCCCCCTTTATTTTATGGTTAATTTGCTTGCTTGAATGTAAAGCCATTTAAGCTGAAAAATCTGGATTGCGGTTCATCATTGTGCCAGTGCTCTGAGCTGTGTGATGCAACATAATTGGCAATTTTCAAATTCATAATCCATTTTGTTTCATGCATCCACACACGCACACACCCTGCCACCCTATCTCTTCAAACTGATAAAAAAGCAAGATTAGAGCATACAGATTCCTTCAGTTAAATAATAGGAATCAACAAGAGACGTGCTTTATAAAGTTAGATAATGAAATACCACAAGCCAAGAGAACATCATTCCCTAATAAGAACTAGTTTTCTTTTCCAAAAGCTTGAAAGAATTCATGGATCTGAAGTATCCTCGTCCTCAGCCAGGCAAAGCTTCTGCCAGCTTCAGTAGACCTTCACGTTGCACAAGAATATTGGAAAATCTCTTTAATTTTGTCATTTTTAGTTATTTTAGTAGCAGGCTACTGAGAAAAAAACATGTTGAAGGGAACTTTACATTGAAAAGGAAAATGCAGTAATTTCTTAAATGCATGGATGTTTATGTTGATACACATTGCTATTTGTTAAATAGAACTTGAAATTCATTTTTTGTAACTGATACTAAAATGCACAAGAGGGAAAATTCAGGCCCAGAGTCCTTCTGTAAAAGCATTTTGGTTTTCCTCTCCTGTTACATGTCTGGCCTTTGTTCCTGGAGAAGTTTTGCTTTTCTGCGCTTGCTTACAGGACTTAGAGGCCAAGGGTAATTCTGTGTCTCACCATCTTATTGTAACTCATGCCACTGGCAGGGTTGCTAATTTTTTTTTAAGCTTTATTGTTTCGAGATTAACTTGGATTTTTACAACAAACTCTATCCTGCCTGAGCCTGTGATTTTACTGCTTCCTTGTGCTCCCTTTCTCTTCTTACCAGCTGGCCACAACCAATGCTCAGCTCCACTCTATTTCCCCCTGGCTAATGGCCAGCAGCCTCGTCTGCCAAATCTGACTGCTATCCGCCGATTCCTCTCCACCCGTTTCCAACATTCCTGTCAGGTTGCAGCTTCTACTTCATTAAACATATCATCTAGTTTATCAGTAATGGAGAATTCTTTACAACACTGGGATAGAAATTATCTTAGTCCACCAACCATTTCTCCCTAGTGTAGTAGATGCCAGATCTCCAGGACTTGCCAAGTTGCACCTACCTGGGAGGAGATCGAACTGAACTGTTTTCCTAGATCTCTGTTCACTCCAGTATGTAAATCTTCATAACCTAGGCAGTTAATTTAAGCTAAAATTGATAGTGGCATTATAATCTTTGAGTCAATATTTTTAAGATCCATATAGATCCATACTTCCCTTGTTTGAAGACTTACTCTGTTCAATTCAAATTCACTAGGCCTATGTACTCTGAATTGCTCTGTTTTCTGACAATCTGCCAATCTATTTTTCAATGTGAAGGTGCTGCAGCCTTTAGAGACCTGACCTCATATAGAAGATTACTGTAGTGACTAGTTCACATCCTAAGTACTCAGAAGGCAAATGGAAAGTCAGCAATTACTAGGAAAGGAACTGGGAACAAGATAGAAATCACTATTTTGCTGCTCTGCAAACTACAGATGTGCTTCTATCTTCAGCATCATTTGACTACTTAGTTGGTCCACCATAGACAGGGCAATAGAAGGTGTAGAGAAGAGTAGCAGAAATCCCAGACTTGAGACCAGGATTTCCTCTGGAAAACACAGAGGACATTGAGGTGTTAGAGCACGTCCAGAGAAGGGCAACAAGGCTGGTGAAGGGGCTGGAGAACAAGTCCTATGAGGAGCGGCTGAGGGAACTGAGGTTGTTTAGCTTGGAGAAGAGGAGGTTGAGGGGAGACCTCATCACTGTCTACAGCTGTCTGAAAGGAGGCTGTGGCAGAGGGAGTGCTGATCTCTTCTCACAAGTGACAGGTGATAGGACAAGAGGAAATGGCCATAAGTTTCGCCAGGGGAGGTTCAGACTAGATATAAGGAAGAATTTCTTTACCGAAAGGGGGGCCAGGCACTGGCACAGGCTGCCCAGGGAGGTGGTTGAGTCAGTTTAAAAAATTGGTAGGTGAGTTTTTGAGGAACATGGTTTAGCAGATAATGGGTGCGGTTGGACTCGATGATCTCCAAGGTCTTTTCCAACCGGAAGATTCTATGATTCTATGAAAAGAGACACCATGGAGGAAAACGACAGGCCCATATGATCACAAAGAATGGAGATTCCTCTGATTTTCTCACCACAAATAGCAATGTCAGACAGGGCTTTAAATCAAATAAAAGGTACGTTCACTTGGCACATAGACCTGTTCTTCAGTTGTTGATGTGGAAGTCAAAGTAGGAATATTCATGAAGAAGAAGAGTCTTTTATTCTTCTATGTTTATTTTGATTTGGTGGACATGAGGGATGTGGGTAATCGCGGCCTTCATAGTGAATTTCAGCTTCTTCCTTTAAGAAGTTTCGCGTAAACTTTCGCATATCTTTGTGACTGGTTGTATCTCTATGGAGCAACATCTCACCAGTGCAGCATTGCATTCGGAAACAACTCTTAAAACTGTTGGAAGTCTGTCTTTTAGACAGGCATTCGTAAGAACTGCAAGGTGAATTCTATAAAATCTGGCTAACTGAACAGTTTTTAGTTGTTTAACCCAAATGTTATAATTTTAGAAGTTGTAAAATATTTAATAGAAGCTGGCTCATGGTGGTTTTGTGAGTTTCATGTATTCAGATGGTGAGGTGCAGTCTCTGCATCCTAATGGATGGCAACAAACTCACGCTGACAGCTGCCTTTGTATAATGACTCATATTTAAGAAATGCTTTCACAGTTGATTTATTTACTCATTGGATTGAGAATATCTCCAGTGACAGAGTTCCCTTTAAATAAATAGTTTAATTTAAAAAAGCAGTGTACTAAGCCAAAGAAACCTTGCAGGAGCATCCTTATGAAAGACCCTTCTGGTCTCCATGACTTTTTGTGGTCACCAAAATTCAGGTAAGAAGCAACCAAAGCAAAGCACTCTTGCCCCTCCCCCCCCAATTATATAGAGTCAAAGAGAGAAAAAAGTACAAACTTTATTCAAAAGTTTGTCTGAATTCAATTCAAAATAAGTTAGTGCACCATTCCCATCTTTCAAGTCTAAGGGTACAAAAACACTCAACAGATCTCAAAATATTTCTGGTTTGTTCTTAGTTCAGTTGGAACTGCCCACTGTTTAAATGAGGATTTTTTTCTTAATATTATTAGTATTAGTCTTTGGTTCAGCCTTCAAAGTCTATATCTGTATCATCATTAAACTTTTTTACAACTAATGCCTGAGGAACCATTTGCATAATGGTAGTGCTCAAGCCCTGGCTTTCTTGGAATACCAGACTCAAAATCAAACACCTGGCATGCAGTTCCACGTGGACACAAAAAAATAGGCAGAAGGCATGTTCTGATGATGAACATTTCTTGTTTTGTGACTGATATTCTAGAACATGTTGCAGTTACCATTTTCTCTAAGGGCTTGCTATTTTAACTACCTTTAATTCTTCTGCCTTTAAAGGAAAGTCATTAAGACTTGTCAATAATATGCACAGTGTCAAGGGAAGTAAACTATTGGTGTTAGAAATATCACCTACGAGTTAGATGCGCTAGCTCCAAAATAAGCTTTGTAAAATTTGGACATGTATTTCTGGAGCTTGATTGGAGGACTTAGGCTCTGGAGTAGGGATATTTTAATGTAGGCAATCATACCAGAACTAAGTTTTCAGCTCATTTTCTCAGGTATCATAAATACGAGAAAAACTGGAATACTCTATTAGATATATGAAGGGAGTTCTCCAAGCCTAATAAAACACTCCTTATTGATGTTCCCCCTTTCCCCACGCTAGTGTAAAGGCTGAAGTTGCTCACTCATTTCCCACACTTGTTTTTACCCGTGGGTTACAGCTACAGAGCCATCTGAGGGAGGCTGCAAGAGTATTTCTTTCCAAAGCTGTTGTGCTTTGTAAAAAGCAGTCAGCTGTTTGTGGTGCTCTACCCCAGTGCCCTTCCCTGGGTGATGGGACAACCGTATTTCAGTGCCTCCACTCCAGCAGGCAGGAGACAGGAGACAAGGAAGGCTGACTATGCCTTTGTATCATGTCACACTAACACATGCCTCAATGTTCCTGCTAGTAATGCAAACCACCAACACCTACAGAAAGAAAAAAAAACAAACCATAAAATCCCTGCTCCTCCAAACTATGCAGCCTTAGACCACAGGCAATGGAGCTCGAAGCCAAATCAACACTTGTTATTCTTTTACTCATATAAATGTTTTTTAGTTATTTTTTTTAAAAAATAAAAATTAGAAATATATTTCTACAAAGTGGTACAAAATTTAAATAAAGTTTGCACATTTCCAGAACACCTTACAACATAGTGGTTAAGGCATGAGGATGAGAGAAATGGAGGAAAATCGCAGAGAGATGAGAAGGGTTTTAAACTCAGGTTTTCTTTATTCGGGGGTTAGTGCACCAATGACTGATGTTCCGAGAAAACAGGAGATACTTTTTCCTCCTCTTTTGTGAATTTCTTTCAGGAGTACTCAAGCTGTTTCATTAAGAACTGAAAGGAATGTTCACAGCAAGGTGAATATTTGGTTTGTTTACTTCAGTGAGAGGAAAATTAGGAAGCTTGATCCAAGCAGAAATAATCTATTTGCGCAGTCCCGATCCTGCAGTTGTTCAGCTGAATTAGTTGACCTTTCTTTTCTCTTCAAAGCCTACAGGACTCAGCCTACACATCCACTGTGCTTAAAACTAAATTGGTGTAGTGGCAGAAAAAAAGGTTCAATCAGCACGGGAACCCTTTCTATGCTGCAGGGCGATGGCATATGTGTCCTCCTCTGCTGCTGCATTCTATCCATTTTCACAGGCAGAGTTTCCACAAAGGAACTGAGAGGGCAAAAAGTTGCCCATGCTTTGGCAAAGAAAAGTTAAAGAAGGCTCTGGGAAAGAATAGTAATTCCAAGAGGGAGATTTTCCTACAGAATAAATCGTTCATAGGAATCCCACGGTTTCATTGTAATGGTCCCTAACTCCATCCTTCGTGATGGGTTGCTGTTGTGAGTCAGCCTAGCAGGAAAGCGAACCTTGCAAGGAGCGGTGAGCTAAGCAGTCATTAAACTCCTTAAATCTCATTCATTAGTCAGAGCTATGCTGATTTAACAAGACCTTCTTCTGTAGCTGTCTGAATTCTCACCTTGAAGAATTTGTTGAAAGAAAAATCTCCCTTCATCCTCCTTCCTTAAGATGGTTTTAAAGTCACCAAATACCACAGAAAAAGTCTTGATTCTGCTCTAATGTAGCTGCTTTGTGCAGTGTCAATATTGATTTTGATACCAGAGTGTCTTCATCTCCTGCTCGGGCCTTGCAGGAGTCAACAAGAGTCTAATTCTACCTGCGCTGGCCGGAGCATAAATTCAAGCTAGCTTTTACATCAGTGAAGGTTCTTCAGATATAAAGTAGAGCCTTTTAGAGAAGACTATAATGACAGCTCTTTTACTGCTTGCTATAGACCCTAAGTGATGAGCTGCTGGATTTGTGGAGGGCAAGATGTCCCGATGAGTACAGGTGGGGTTGGGAAACCTCACTTCCAAGGCTCTGGCTAGTGCGCTCTCATGTTGTACTGCTTGTCACAATAACAATGATACTCATCTCTTCTCCAAGGAGTTTTGAGGTGTCTAGATGAAAAAAAGAAAATGTATTATGTAGGTGTTGCTAAATGTATGTGAAGTTAGGTTGATAAAATTTTAGTGAGAACTTCTGTGTAAATGCTCGCTTACCTATTTTCTCTCTCTTTTTAATCTTCGTGTCAGATGCTAGAGTGGAAGAAGAAAAACAAATGAAGTAATCTATCATATGAACTAAATTTAGTTTAGTACTGATTTAATTACAGTTACATAGGTATCATATATAGATATGTTATCTGTCTATTTATCATGTAGTTAAACATCTAACACTACACTGGAGGTTTGTAGTAGCAACAATGTTATTTCAAGAAATCATCAACTGGCAAAATGCATGGCTTTCTATGGAAAACCGTTATCTGATAACAACTACATAAAGGACTCAAATGCGTTTTGTGCAATGTTTTCTTACATGAGGAGTTTGATTACAAAAATAAAATTAGATAATATGACAAACACATTTTATGCAGCAGGAATATGAAGATTTAGACATGACTGATGAATTGAGAATTACCTATGAAAAAAATCAAGTGAGTTGTCTCCCATGTGACTAGATGAAAACATCTAAAAGTTGCACTAAACTGAAAGAAGAATTAGTAAAGTTGCTAAAACTTTTGAGGAAAATAAAGGGTGAGGATGCCTGTGAAGCAATAGTGCAAATGATCATTTGAAATTGATACTGATACATCAAACACTATATGTGTTGTAACAGATGGCGCACCAAATGTATTTGATGTGAATGTAGGGTTAATTACAGTACATGAAAAAGCATTTGGACACCCATTTTTGGTATTTCATTACAATGTGCATCAACAAGCGCTGGGAATGAAAATAATTGAGCAAAGCTTGAAGAAATGAGAAAATTGCAACAAAAATAGTAAACTTCAATATCTCGTGCACTGAGCCATCACTAGATCCAAATACATTGGAAACAATCAATTTACTGTATTCTGGATTAGTGAAGCAGAACAGTATATGGTGTTTTGGCTACTGCAGCTCAATATGCCATTTATTGTTTGGAGCAAGAGAGCTTGCACATGGCCTCCAACGATCAGAATAATCCACAACTGCCTCTCAGCAAAGGCTCATGACCTAATGGTTTTGTTTATTTTGATTTGCATTTGAAATACATTCTAAAATTCTCAGGGAAATGTGGATTTCTGGGTACTGATATACTTTTCAATACCCAAGCTGCATTTAGGAAGCACACAATATTTCATAGAATCATAGAATCTTCCGGTTGGAAAAGACCTTTGAGATCATCAAGTCTAAGCGTACCCATTATCCGCTAAACCATGTCCCTCAAAAACTCATCTACACATTTTTTAAACGTCTCCAGGGCTGGTGACTCAACCACCTCCTTAGGCAGCCTGTGCCAGTGCCTGACCCCCCTTTCAGCAAAGAAATTCTTCCCTAATATCCAGTCTGAACCTCCCCTGGTGCAACTTATGGCCATTTCCTCTTGTCCTATCACCTGTCACTTGTGAGAAGAGATCAGCGCTCGCTCTGCCACAGCCTACTTTCAGGCAGCTGTAGACAGTGATGAGGTCTCCCCTCAACCTCCTCTTCTCCAAGCTAAACAACCCCAGTTCCCTCAGCCGCTCCTCACAGGACTGGTTCTCCAGCCTCTTCACCACTCTCGTTGCTCTTCTGTGGACGTGCTCCAACACCTCAATGTCCTTCTTAAGAAACCTTCCTGGATTCTTTGATTCAGCTTCTTACAGTAGATTTAATTGGTTTTGTGAGCAAATAATCTATTTTGCTACAAATCTAAAAAAATTATTCAGAACATGTCAGAGTTCCTTTTTACTGAACACCTACAAGACAAAGGTGTCTAATTTTAAATGAAATTCCGTTTGGAAAAAAAATATCAAATTCAATAGATAAAAATGAGTGATCTGAATGCGAAGCACTAGTGCTGAAAAGGGTCAATCTAGAAAATAAAATTCAAAGCCTGAGAATATTTGGCTACTTGCTCAAAGACAATGAGATGTTTATAATTACATATGTCATTATTCGCAGAGCAACATGTCCACAAGAATTTATTTTCATCTATGTAGTGAAATCTGAAACAAGAACGTTTTACAGCTGAAATATGTGTGGTATATGCTATACTGAAAACAGCCAAGATCAAACCAAAAATACAATGCTTCCCACAGAAATGTGAAACGGAAAAATTCTCTCAGCCAGGGAGGGAGTACTGATCTTAGGACAGTAGTGTTAAACTCACGGCTCCCGCCATTCTCCTGCCCCTGCAGCGTAACGCGTGTCACACGCTACACACGTGACCAGCGCTGGCAGGAGCACAGGGACAAAGAGGTCGGCGCTGCTGCTGGGTAGAAACAAGGTGCTGGGCCAGACAAAACAAGGTAGAGGGATGGATTCTGCCCGCAGGCCGTGACTTTGACAACCCCACCCCTGTCTGCATCTCTGCAGGAGCACACAAACTACAAAAGAGAAACTTTTGTGGTTTGTCAGAAGCAAAAGCAGTTGTACCAGTAATATCTGTAGTTGAGCCTACACTCCTAAGGGACTCCCTGAGCAATGTCTTGGACCTACAAGTACCTTGTGTTCTCCTGCCACATATTCTCCCTGTTGCCCAGGCTGGGCTGTCCTCCCAGATGGCTGGTGGTTAGCATTAGTGCATTGCCCAGCTCCCACCCCGTATGCTCATCAGGGAGAAAGACCTTCCAACTGGAGCAATGTTCTCTGGGTCCGCTGAGTCACCCGTCTTGGGAAGGGTTTCCAGATCCTACAGTGCAGCAGAGAAAGCAGGGATGTTGCAGAGAACAGAGAGGAAGGCAAAGGCAATTCCCCTATGCTACGCAGCTGAACAGGGTAATTACAGTTGTGGCATGCGGCATGCTTGTTTATTTGTTACTTAGTATCACACACTATATAATAGCCCACAGGAATCCATTCTGCCCCTAATTCAGTCTTAATTAAGATTATGCCTTTACCTGACTAAACAGCCAAAAAAGGGTTGAGAAGGGTGGGTGGAATAAATAAATAACATAGTACATTAAGCCATTGCCTCAGCTGCTATCATTCAAACTCCTCATAAATCTAAAACTCCTGAATAGCAATGAAAGAAAATTCAATTTAGTAGGATTTTGCTCTGGGTAAGGTGCTGGATTAGTCTGACTCTCAATGCAATTAAACTAATGCACATGGCAACAAAGAAAAGGTAGGCAAAAGTGTGTGTGCATGGGCGACTTGGTGCCTTATGACCAAACCTGGCTCCAAGAAATCGTCTGTTTCTTAAAGGTGCTGTTACTTTCTAGAAAAAAAGGACATACAGAAAAAAAGATCAGGTAGTGATGAATAATTCTCAGATTGAGTACACTTGCTGATCTCTTCCTGGTAGGTGATGATGAATAAAGCAGGTAAGGTAGTACAGATTTGGACTCAGGAGATGAAGCAATCACAAGCGTCAAACCCCTGAAATCATCCAAGGCTTTATCTTTGATGATATTGCTGTTCTTAAATGACAAAATGCATCAAAATTATATTATTGGTTAAAAAAGAAAGGAGGATAGGTCTTTTTAGCCACAGCAATGATTCTTCCACTTCAAAGAAGGAAAATAAATCTAAGAAACCAGTAAATGTTTATGCAAATATTTTTATATAATTCACTGTGCAGCATAGGGACTTTGTATCTGAGGGGGTGATTTGGCTTCCAGGGAAGCAGATAGAATAAGCCAATGCTCATTTCAGTTTAGTGGGACAATGAGGAGGAGGTGTTTCAGAGGGTCATTTGGCTAGACTTTTTTCTGTGGAAGTGTCTGACTATAAAATATTCTCTAAGTCCCTGCTTTACCTGAGTTTATAATAATGATGTGTCAGTTTGTAATTATGGATAGAAAAAGGTGGTGTATCATGGAAAGCGCATCATGTCATGTACTGCTCCACTCTTTTCTGTAGCTCTTGGGACTATAGTGTAGTCCCAGTTATAGCAATGAGACAACACAGCTTTGCTGTGATTGGTGACCATGTAGTCCCTCTATCTGGCTTTGCGACTCTAGCTAATGTTGGGAACAGGTGTAGTGCTGGCCAGCTGGGTGATTCTGACAAGGGAAACCTCAATGAAGCAAGAGATCTTGGAAGTTTTTTACCTCCATGTATTTTTTTTCCAATGGCCTTTGTCTTATTTCCTTTATGCTACAATTTCCTTTCCACAGAGATAGTCAGAAGCACATAACCTCTCATGTTTTGAGTCCATTAAAGCATTTTCAGCAGTATTAGGCAAATTTATTTACCAGAAAAATAGTTTCTAGGGGAACCTCTTCTCTGTTCAAAAATGAGAGAGGAATATGCTATTCATTAGAATGGCTCACAGCAGACCTGCCACAGGTGACGGTCTCCTGTGCAATTCCCTCACCACTTTCCTTCTTGGAGGGCAGTGGGGAAAGACGGAACCTTTCCAAAGACTGTGCATGGTTGGAGGGTCTAACCCTCGGCCAAGGCATGCTTTGTGCTGGATGTTGAAAGAGATGCTATACTGAACACAATCCTTTCCAAAAATTTTAATGCAAGTCTTTTCAACAGTGATGAAAAAGAAAGAAAGAAAAACAGCGAGCAGCATACAACCTGTTTACAAAGGAATTAACAGTGAATTCAGTAACTGCCTTCAGCCTTTTTTAATAATTCCTATTTGGATGGCTAAGCAAATTTCCAAAGCAATAGGATAACATGTTCTCCCTCCTGCCTCCTTCCCAGGTTTCTCATACCCATTCCTTCAGTTAAAGAGCATTCACCGCATATTGCTGTGTTAACAAGGGAAAGCACAGGGGGGTGAGGATTGCTTTGTGCCCGAGCCTTCCTAGGACATGGGCACATAGCTGATGCCTTGTGAATGCTCCTGACTAAGCCAAATGCTCTCTGCTTCTGGGTGCATGCTGGTATTGTGGACTCCATGACTTCCTTTGTGCTATGCCTTTGCAGAGAGTCTAGCATGGTGGCACTGGTCTTAGTAGTCCTCAGTGCCATCCTAATGGTAACAATTCCTTAACACAAACTCCACACAATATCAATTGTCTGGGTGGCCCTGCAAGCCCCCTTACCTCCTGTGGGTGTGCGGGTCATGGCAGTGAGTACAAAATATCTTTGTTTTTCAGCCCTTGGACCTGATGTGCAAGACCACAGTCCATGAGGGGACACAATATTTTGTATTTTTCTAGGCAGTCATAACAACAGGGCTCTGCCCAAATCTCTGATGGCTAAAAGTAAGCAGAGCATGTCCTTCCCTCTGCAGTCAACTTTCTGTATGAGGAGCGAAAGACACATATGTCTCTGTGTTCTTAGTATCTGCTCCTGATTGAGTAGTACCAGCAGCCTGGCCCAGAAGCTACTGAGCTGAAACAGTAGCCGAGGATGAACCTGTGGCTGAGGATGTGGATTATACCACGAGGAAGAGGTTGTTCCCTAGCACTGCCACAGCTTTTGTGATCAGTTTTCACAAGTCTCAGTCCCAGTGCTCAGCTTGGCTGAGCAGGATTGGAGTTACAGCAACCCCTGGGCTGCAGCATGGGGCTCTCCCTAAACCCGCCTCTTCAGAGATGCAGAGGTAGCCTCCCCAGGAAAAGGCATGACCATAATATCTCCTGGCTTCTGGATCTGGAGGCCAAGGAGACCTTCAGCCACATGATCAGTGAGGCTCTTGGGCAGCCCCTGGGGACGGGCTGGAGATAGGGCTGCACAGCTGGGCTTGGATAAAGGCAGAGGACCAGCACACCAAAAGCAGGAAGAGCTGCAGGTTTGCTAGAAGGTGGCAGAAATCAGTGATCCACAAAACCCTTCCCAGACCCATGGTGTCTTCCCCACCTCAGAAACCCATAAATCCTGGGGCTCTTCAGCCAGGTTCAGATGGGTGAGTTAAGGATTGCTAAGCAATCCTCACTCCACTTAATCTGAGAGAGATAAAAATTATGTTTCACACTTTATTTTAATGTATTTAATGTTTATTTCTATATGTGCATGAGTACTTAATTTAGCATAATTATTGAGATGAATTGTAGCTAACGTTACAAGAAAATTGTAACTTGTCATAAAACAAGTGGGTTATATTGTAACAGAGCTGTTACCACACAGAAATTCTCTGCTAGAATAGCTTAATAACACAAATAAATCCACACTCCCCAACATGATATTTCTTTTGGGATTTGATTAATTATTAGGAAGCAAAATGGCTAACAAAGTAGTTTATATAAAAATATCTTCTTACATCAACAAGATTGTAAATTTTAACTCCATTTCATGACAGCAAGTGTAAGCAAGAATTACACACAATGCAATGAGCTGAATGAATTAATATGCCTAGGGTCTTTATCGCTAGAAATACTTTGCTCTGTATTATAATCAGTCATTGTAACTCTGCTCAGCTGCAATTTAGATTTCTTCTCACAGTTTGATAAGTGACAGACAAGTGTTTGTGGTAATGAGAGCTTCCAACACTGTGTGTCTTCACAGCTTTTCCCATATGTTTGAGGCCTGGCCTTTAGGATCCAGTGTCCTTCCCACATGGTAAGCAGCTCTGGATACAGTTGCTGCTTCTACCCCTTTTCCAGTTCTGATCCAGTTCTGCCTTCTGCAGTCTGGTTATTGTTAGCCCCTGCTGTGGTCCCAAGTACAACTTAGCCACCCAGCCACATCTTCTCGTGGAGATGAGGAAACTAGAAGTACTGAGCACGCTGTTGAGATTCACGTAAAAATTTCCTACAGAGATTTCCATCCCAGGAGAGATTTGCTAACAACAGGCAAGAAAATCTAAAGCAAATTCTGGAAATTCAGCCCTGATCTCAGTACCAGCCAACTGCTTGAATCATGAAGTACGTCTTTCTTCCTCTTACTTAGCAAGAAGGTGAAAGGTCACGCTACTGCTTCGACTCCTTAACCAACAAGCAATTCGCTGTCTTTCCAGGTGAACTGTGATTCAAATCAACCCAGTGCATCAGTGACAAAGATTCATTATCAAATGGTTCTTTATTCAGGGCTTCAAGAGACTTCAGTCACTATTGAATAGGTGGGTCTGTGAATGTTAAGGAGATAACCAGAGTTTCCATGCAGAGGGGTTGCTTGACTGGCCTCTAAGAATTACTTTTAGCAATATAATAATATTTCTTAATGCTAAGTGTAGCTCTGAATACGTTTTGCCACCAAATGCTCAAAACCCACTTTTTTCAGCCACCAAATGCAATTAACTTGGCTTAAAAGCTATGAATTTAGAAACAAAATCTCTGAGCTTTTGTGTTTCCTTTCTGCTCAGAAAATGTGGATTTAATTTAGTCACAGCTTCAATCTTTCCTCCTCAGAAAGGAGGTCCGACAGTTTATTTTTTTGTTTAAATAAGTGGTTTGCAGTGCAATTACATTAAGCTATTGAGCTGCTACATGAAGCAGATTTCTGTTATGGAGTAAACACTGAAATCCTCACGAGGAAAAATAGGAACTAATGGAACAGAAGCAAGTTGCCCACTATAACTTCTTTGCTGTCACTAGTATGACTGTAGGCACACTGCTTTTCAGAGATTGTTTTCTTTTCCTTTTATATGCTGATGATTCCTGTTAGTGAAATGGGGCAAGCATACAAACCCTCTGTTTTTTGCCAGGATGCTTTTAAAAAGTTTCTGACACTTTTGCCAAAGTAACAGCTGGACAATATAAAGCAGCCACCCAAATTTGCCACCAGAGGCTTTGCTGCTGGGTGGAGCTCTCTGTGGGCTGCGATTGTTCACCTGAAGTTTCTGCAGACAGGGCTGCCATGGAGTGATTAGACCCAGACATTTGTCCAAGCTGTGGAGGATGCCAGTGCTCTGCTTTGGCACTCTATTGCATGGGCATCTGGTCCTAGTGTTGCTAAGTGGCTGATTTCACCAAGCCAGTCATGTGTCTCCACATCATTCATTTAGTCCAGAAGTGGAGAAAGGCAAAAAAAGCATTTTATAGCAAAAAAAATTACTATTATGGGAAAAACAATCTCCCCATTCAGAAGCTTTTGTGTTAATGTAGGAAAGACAGCTATGTGATTAAAAAGATATTTTAAATTAGCTACATTTTATTTCCCGCACCTCTGCTATTAGGTCTTTTGTGTCCATATGTCTAGCCAAAGTTGCTGGAAATCACATTTTATGAACACATTTCTAGCTTCATTTTGTGCGAGTTTGATTTTGCACCCAAGGTGAAAAACCCACTGAGATCCATACTGAATTTCACCTTTATGTGTTGGATGCATATACAAGTTTAATACTGCATGTGTCAGTCTTCAAACAGGTTTAATTAAATGGCTGTTTAAGCTGACTATTTCTACGGCAGCTGTGCCTTCTGCTCCAGTTAGCCTTGGGATAGAGCAATGCCCAGTACAGCAGTACTTGTCCCAAAGCACTTTCAAGCTTAATAGACAAAGTAGGGGAGGAGTAATATGATCCTTGTTTCCAGTGTCAGGGCACAGGGCTGATTTTCATTATGCAGAACTGGAGCATAAACGGTGTGTCTCCTGTCTCCTAGGATGGATCTCTGAGTTTGTACTACCATACTATAAAACCCTTAATACATTGCCACCAGGAAGAAAAGCACATTGCGTCATAAAAGACCAACCCTAGTGGGAGTCGATGCTTTCTCTCAAGGCAAACTGAAAGAGACACAAACCAGCAACCCAGCTCAGAAAACCAAACATTGAAAAAGTTTTCTTCTACATTTAGCGTTTTGGGGACTGAGAATTACTTCATTATACATTTTACATACATATGATAAGAAAAAAGAAATCACAGATGGCATTGGGGTGAATTTCTTTTTGTCTGTATTTTTCAGTACTTTATGCATTTTGGGGTCCATTAGATGTTCAAGGAACTTGTATTGAAACAAACTAGGTAGCATATTGAAAGTCTTCCATTGTGACACTAAAGTTCACCAATGCTTGTTTTTGAAGAAAGACTGATCCTCATGAGACCAAATAAATATTAACACCAAGATTGAAGCCAGATGACCTCATGGAAAAATGCAGTTTGTGAATTGGGATAGTCCTCTAGAGGCTACAGCAACAAATCCCAAAATACAGACAGCCCTTTTCCATAGTGACACAACATGAGCAAAAAGTTAAGGAAACACACTTGAAAGAACTGCTGATCATCGAAGCAGACAACTTAATGACACTGCCAGCTCTGCATTTCCGTAAGAAATGTTGACCTAACACAAAAGACTGCCACGACATCCTTGCTAACATCCTAAGTGCTGCCCCACACCCTGCAATGCTCTGCCAAAGTAAAATTCAAAGTTCAAGTTCAAATGTCAACCCAAAGTTCATGACTGTTTTGAGAACTCCTGATGTCCAAAAGACATTTTTTTCCTGTAAGGATGAAGTCTGTAGTTCAGAGATTGGGACAAACCTTTCTCAGATTCAGGTGTAAAACTACGTAAGGACCTCCCAAGGATCATCCCAAAATGTTGCACTGCAGTTATTGAGTGAGGACAAAAAAGAACAAGTAAATGCACGTGATAGTCATCTATCATGTTCAGACTTCATATGCCTGTGGTACGGGATCTTTATAAGATCGTGGATCTTTATAGGAACCTGTGAAGCACAGATTTTGGGCACTGTTCATAGACTCACAGAATCATAAAACAACTTAAGTTGAAAGGAACCCACAAAGATCACTAAGTCCAACTCCTATCCCCGCATGGGACAATCCCAACACTCACACCACATGTCTGAGGGCACTGTTCATGGTGTAAAGCTTCATGGATTTCACTGGTCATGTTTCTCAGTTCTAAATCATGCTCAAAGCAGTGCATTACACCTCTTTGGCCATTTGTGGATGTCCAGAAGCTGCAGATAAGAATTCAGGTCTGTCAGAATAAGGTAAAGCATGACACTATCTGCTGTGCACCATCAGTCATGAAAAAGAAGGACTCAAGTTAAATCCAGAAAAATGCACTCTGAGAGCATCCAAAGAAAAATATTTTGCTCATATTCTCTGAGCTAGAAGGATATCAAACCAATTTCTGCTACAGCAACAACTTTTGCTATGAAAAGGACACTCCAGAAGTGTCTTAAACTAAAAGGAAGTGGTAATGTGATATGATTTGAGTTTATGTTACACCTTGCAGAGCGTATCATAATTTTAAGCTAGGTTCTTTAAAAAAACAAAAGAAAGGAACAACAACCCAAACCTCCAAAGATTTCAGCAACCTGCCAGCAAGATCCTGCCTTGGTAAATGTGAAAAACTGATTTCTATTGCAAAACCACTGGCGTATGTACATAAAAGTATAGCTGGTGAGATGAGACCAAATACGTCTGCAGCTTTGCTGATGCAAGGAAGGAGACAAGTAAACAGAGTTTCAGTAATACAGAAGTGTGTGCAAGCTAGGCCTGAACTAACGTCCTACCTACAGATTTTGATGCTTCAGTAATCATTAAAGACAAAACCGAAACCCAAGCTGGCCTTCTGCCTCTTGCTATCTGCTCTACTGTTTTCTCCTTGCCATTACACTGAACTACCTTTTCCTTGTCCCCTAGCACCAGTCTGCACCAAAAAGAAAAGCTGGTTACCCTTCGCTGAACTTTCACGGCTGCAGGCGTCTCTCAGCCACGCTGTGGCTACAGTTGAGCTTGGTGAAGAGGCCCTCACTGTAAGAAAACCTCCCCACATGAATCCTTTGAAGCCCTCTGCTCTTAGAAGCAGTTAGATTGAAAAAGAATGTTTGTCTGGTCTCAGGGCATGCTGGCAGCGGTGATTGCTGCCCAGCTTCCAATGCTTACCCTGAAGCTGTGCTGAGATGTGCTGGGCTGAAAGCAGAAGAAGACTCTACCCCCAGTAATGAAGAGTTGAATGGGCAGAAGAGTAAGGGATGTGATTTGAACCAGGTGAGGAAAGGAAAGAAAGATGAAAAAAACCTTCTACCCCGATTTTAAAAGCCCTTCTGACTCCAAATAAGTGGGTTATACTCATGCTAACAAGTGTGTCTCATTCTAAACTTTTAACGCACTTAGTCAACAATGACTTACTCATGGGTGCAGAGATGCTCATGATGCCTCTAGGCAAACTGGCCTGGGTCCAAACAGACCCATTAGCTTACGTCTGCTGTGCAAATGCCACAGTGCTATTGCTGAAGCCAGCAGTCACCTGCAGTTGCATGGCATCAAGCCCAAGGGAAGAAGGTTTACCAGTGCCAGCGCCTGGCAGGTTGGCTCAGAGTAGCTTCAGTACCAACTGGGCCGGAGCCACACGGCCATCATCCCTTTGCAGTCCTGCTTCTGAGAAGGAATTTTTTCCTGGGGTTAGTGCAGAGAGCATGCAGCTTGGCTGGTCCTGGACCTGTGCTGATGCTGTGCCTCTACCTGAGCCAAAAAAAGCACACACTGTATGGGAGAAAATGAGGAGCTGCCACAGCAGCAGCTCAGGTCTCTTGTATCCAGGTTACTCAATCTTTCTCACTCCCTCACTGTCCCAGAGAGATAGCGGAAAGGTAAACCAAGCAATCTGACATGCTGCTCTCTGGGCTGCTCTGTTTTAATCCTGGTTTGCCCCAGTGCTTCTGCTCTTGTTTTTTCTCCTTTTGCTCACTGGTTGTTCAAGCCGTCTAGACCTTTAAGCTATGACTCTATCTCCTTCTCTTTTTTATTCACTATTAATTTCTTCCTTGTTTGTCCCAGTTGTTTTCAGCAGCAATAGTAGAGCATTCCTAGTTTAACTTTGGTCACTTACAGTGCTGAGTTCTTCATCACGTACTCATACCTAGCACAGTATACGGCACACCAAGCATGAAGTTAAGGATGAACTTAAGGAGCCACAGTATTCAAACAGGAGATACTTCAGAGCATGAAGACATACAGGCTTAGGTTTTTAAAACCAAATCTCATGTCAGGTAAAATTTATTCAAAACGGCCCTGAGGCTCCTCAGTGTGGGAATGATGTGTAGCCTCAGATAAGCTGTGACTTCCCTCAACAGAAGTCAGATTTATGAATCAGCAAGAGTTTCCTGGGTTTTCAAGGCTAAAGGGCTGGGACTTCGGCTGCTGTTTTCCCTGCAGAGGATGCTGATGTGCCCCTGGACCCATGTTAGCTGTTGGCTCCTTCCCCTATCCTTTCCTAAGGATGAGTGGAAGGGTGGCAGGGGTGGGTCTCTCTTTATGCCATTGGAGCTTCATTTTTTTCCAACAGTTCTGAGGTGGAGGCAAAACTCCACTCTCCAAAGTACGGACACATGGATAGAGCGTCTCCTTAAGCGTCTCTGCCTGAGGAGAGATGAGTCCTGCAGAGCACTTTCCTCCTGAAAGTCCCAGGATTGACCCACACCTCAATATTCAGAGATCCTATAGTTTAGGAGGCGTGTGGGTTGGGGTGTCACCTGTCTGAATCCATTAGTCCTCTTGATAAGGTGACTGTAAGGCAATCAGTGAGAAATAAGGATAGGCTGAGGGAACGAAATGAAGGAGGAGGAGGGATTGGTAACCTACAAGCTTTGTATTTTTATTACATTGTGCAGCTGTGCAGTCTTCCTAATGCTGTTGATCCACCTTTGTCTTTCAAAACTGTACATTTTTCAAAGAGGTCTTATTCTTCATTCTCTGTGTGTAAAGAGATACATATTGTATCTAAATAACATGTATGATACAGAGGAATACAAAGAGACTTTAAGGGCACAGTCTTTCCTGCCTCGAGATTATCCTCTTTTTTTGTAAAACAGAACAATCTCCATTTCTTGTCCTAAGCTGTACATTTGTCATACATATTTTTTTCCAGGACTTAGCTTAGCCATCACTGTATTTGCAGTGATAAAATTATTTTGCAGATTACAAAATGCCACCTTTTACCTTTTTTAAGCCTCTCATTGCAAGTATAGGTTCCCTATGTTACCTAGAAGTGCACAGAAACCTTGGGCCACAAAAAATAAATTCAAGCTTGATATTTAAAACTGAAAATTGCATGGGGGAATCTAAACCAGAACAGATAGGAAGAAAGGGTTAATTGCCATGAAGACCAGTATAATCCTGACCTGCATTGACTGTAGTAAGGTTTTCATTAGCAAACAATTAGCAACACCTACACCAAATAAAATGAATTTCTAAACAACAGGTAGTAATAACAAAATACACTCTTTAGCCTAGAGTCATTAGACAGTAGAGAAGGATTATCCATAAAGAGAGGATTAGAAAAAAGAGAAACCTCTGATGTAGCAAAGGGAGCCCCAGTAGGCCAGCTGGCTCGATTGTGGTAATAATCCTGGATTTCTTTAAGGAAATAATAAAAGTAAAAAGAAAGCTGAAAGCCAATGAAAGAACTCCTTCACATGATACAGTGTGCTATGGATAAATGCATGTGCCTTTTTAACAATCGTTTCTAACAGGCAAACAAAGAAGAATCAGCAGTGGGTTTCAGCAATGTTTAAAGAGACCCAGGAACTGATAATTCCAGTTTTATACCTGTGTAAATCCACTAGCTCTTTTATTTATACCAATATAAGTAGGAGGAGAATTTGGACCCATACAGACTGCACAGTACAGCATGCCATTGGACAAATTGTTGCCCACAGTTTCTCTGGCTGCTGGGGGGCAGGCAGAATGAACTAACAGGTCTCGTGAGTTTTCTAGGAGTTTTGTTTTTTTACTTAGGAACGTTTTAGATCCCAATTATTTTCTTGCCTTAGTACTAATCATTGTTCTATCTGCTTAGTGCTGGGAAGAACAGAATGAAAGTTTACCTGGTTTAAGGGTGATTTTAAAGTTTCGCATCCCTTCCTCAAGCAGTATTGTTATGGTAACTGGGAACTCAGAGAGAGAAGAGAGGTAGTTCAGGGACAAAAGGCCAGGTCTTCTCACCATAACCAAAGCTCTCAGCTCCAGCTGGGATGGCTTAGACAGATTTTCAGAGTGATAAACTAGACTCCAGTAGTCCACTCTGGGCCTTGCTTGCCTCCCAGTTTCACGGCCCATACTAGCAAACCCAGGGACTTACACCAGGACACGGCAGAAGAGTTCAGCAGCACAGGTTTTTCAACTGAGTATATCAGATATAAGAATTCCTCACAGGAGTTTCAGTAGTTTCAGGCTGGTGCAGTCAGCCTGCTCACCCCTGGGATCTGACTTAGCTAAAATTTTCCGTGTGCCCCCGGTCCTGTTTGCTGCTGTTTGAAGCATCACCAAACCCTTGGGCTGGTTTTGTGCCCGACGCTCCCCGGCACCCACCGACCTCCCCTGGCCTCTCGCAGCCCAGTTCCCCGCACACCGAGTGCTGTGGCAGCGATGGCAGCAAGGACAACCTCTGGCCCACTCACGCCAAGTTCCGAAACCTGCGCCAGGCTCTGCTCTTCGGGCTTTTATCCAGGAGATGGCACCATTGCAGCACCCAGACGCCAGTGCACGTGCGACAAGCAGAGAGCGTGAGATCGCACGGAAATCTGGCTTGTTTTTCTCCTTACTGGGAGAATTTTTTTTCAGGTGAGTCTGAAGACCGAAGAGGTGGAGCGAAAACCAAAGGCAGGCTCCAGGAAATTTTGCCCTGTGTGGAGTTTTAGCTGGGTGTACCTTAGAGGGTTTCAGGGGGAAAAGGTGAAGAAATGTGTGTGGAGAAAGTAGCTGAATCTTCTGGATTTTGTACCACATTTCCCACATGTGGCTTTGACCTAGAAGAGCAGATTTGTACCTGACATATGCCATTCCACAAGGCACAAGGAGGATGAATGGGTTATCTCCAGTCCCATAATACCTCCCAAAATCAGTCTGCTTGTATCTCTTTTCCATGGTATCCTCAGTCACACAGCAGTGTCTGAGACAACAGAAGCAATTTAAGACAGAATTATCTCTGCGTGCTTGTTACTGCATTGCTGATGGAGGTTGTGATCCTAGCAGCCACTGCCACTGGTCCTGCGTGTGCTCCCACCAGGATCCAAGGCAGTGTCACCCCATCAAATGCAGCAGCTTATGGAAGCTGGCATGGACTGTAACTATTGGAGGATCTCACCTGTGGGGAAACAGCTTCTGGTGGGAAATGAAGAGCTACCGACAAAGCTTCTCACAGCCATCACCTGCAAGCCTGTGCCTCACCGCACCCTGTGTCTTCTGCTTATAGCACTAACCTTGCACAAGCATATGCTCAGAATCAGAAAAACATCTACAAGATTACTTCAGCTGCTGCTGTACTGAAATTCCAGGAGTCTTTGAGCTTCACCTGCTCTCACAGCTCTAGTTTTCAATGAGGGAATAAATTAACAGAAAGTGCTAGGGAGAACAAGTCACCTAGGGTTGACTGGTGGCATAGAGAACTGCAACACTGTGCTCTAGAATATAACTAACACGCAAGTCAAAACAGAGTCCCCATCCTATTACAGAGCTTTGGTCACAGCCCCAGAGCCAAAGGGATGCAACGCTTGGCTGTAAAACCCTGTGGTCCCATAAAGAAAACAGTCACTGTTGTTTTAGTGATGTCCTCTGACCTTTGCATGCCCACTGAAGCACAAGCACAATGGCCATGCCAGGAAGAGGCCACCTACCCTGGCCTGGCCTGCCTGCCTGCCTCCTCCAGGTGGAGTGTCTTTTTACACCCCTTGTTCACATGCATGGGAGGAGAGGGTATTGTGGGGGTATTGAAGAGAATAAGAAACTCCACCATCAGGAAAACTTAGGCATAGACTCAACATGGTAAAACTTCCTGGAGATTTCCTCCCACTCTGCTCCCTCCTATGGTTTCTCCTGGAGGAGGGGATAACTAGGCCCATTATTTATTTAACACCAGATTGTTCAAAAAGAGGTTTGAGCTGACTGTATAAAGAAAAGTAGGTTTCATTACCTGTAGCGCTTCACATTTCAGAGGAGCGTGCATTGTTACACAGTTTGAATTGTTTGACAGTATAATTATTATTATTAGTCCATAATGTACACTAACAGGTCTGGTGGTAAAAGGCACAGTGTATTAACGCACAGTAACTAGGCTTCTCTGGAGGGGATTAAACAAAACTGTAACTAGGGTCAAAGCTATGCCTGTTAGAAGCCAGGCATACCTGCTTAAATTTTAATTACAAATTAATCAAACAAAAATATGGCACATTTTTCACTGGAGGGGCAAATGTTAATTTTGCAGCTAACCAAGAAATATCTGATATGGGAATGCTCTAATGCTAAAGGTTACTATAATATGCCTTTGAAAATATACCTGATGAGATCCTGGAATTGGAACTGAACACTAAAAATTAGGAAAGAAAGGCATAGCCCAGTGAACTAATTTTTACATCTCTCTTTCTGAAGGTTCAGTTAATTTCCTGGCAAGGCCTGCTGAACCAATAATTTTTTCCTAGTAAAGATTGACAAGTTTCTGGAGCTCTTCTATAGCTGTACTAGTTTCTGTGAAGGAGAGATAAGCCCTTTCCTGTTTGCCAAACAATGATGGCAAACAAAGCACTATTCTACAGGAGGCAAAAGCTTTTTAGAAAATGTGTTTTATTTGTTTGGCTCAAAGTAGTTGCCTGCTAGACCAAACAAGCAAATATATTTTGCTCACATTTCTCTATAACCCGTGTTCCAGTGCAAAGCACAGGCACTGAAGTACACACACAGAATCGTTTTAAGGGTGACTGGTCTGTTTTTTTCTTTGGTAAAGATTTATCTGTTAATAATGCTGGATGGAGATACAGCATGCTAGTAAGAGCCTAAAAGGTATTCCTCATACCTAGCCCACTGCCAGGGGAGAAGCTGACAAAATGGTCAGCTCTTAGGAGATGCAACACTGGGTGATGGTGACTGCGATGTGCCATCCCTTCCTCAGGATTGTCAAAAATACAGAAAGCACGACACTTCCTGAAAAGAAGCAGTAACTTTCCACAAACCAGTGAAACTAACTCAGAAATGGGCAGGAGGTGGCAGATGGAGATGTTGGCTAGAGTATGTGAATCCAAGAGGCGGCCAGTCCGAGAGACTCGTGAAGGATCTCTGTCAAAACACTAGTGAAACTACTTTTAGCAAGAAGCTTGTGCTTAGGCTGATGCATATCTTCATGCCTCCTAATCTATTCAATATTCTGATAAACCTACTTTTTGCTTCCCTGCATTCAGCAGCTTATGCTCACACACACGAGTTCTTCTGCTCCAGCGGAGTTGGAACTCATGTATTTCTTTTTTTTTCTGGACTGTTCCATATGTCTTATGTAGCCATGACATAGCTTTGCCATTGAAGATCACTTTGTGCCCTCGCTGTTCAAGAAGCTTTGCTGTAAATATACCATAGCACTGCAGAGGGAAATGTACACACTAGTGATGGTTGCCTCATCACCCAGTTACCTTCAAAGAATCTTTGATCCTGATGGGTTCTCCTGTGAGTGAGGACAACCCCAGGAAACAAATTTACCAAATTTGAGTTTCCTCAAATCATGGTTCTACTAGTGCCAAACATTTTGAGGAGATGTATTACCTCCTTTACGCTGAGATGTGAGAACTCGGCTTCTTTTTGGTCTGCCAAAGTCCCACTTTCCCAGTCCAGCTGTATTGGTTACCCTCCCTGTGATGAAAGGAGAACTGACACCATGAACCCACCAGAAGAAGAAAGGAAAGGGGCACTGGGCTGATGTGTTTCTGCAGAGTGGTGGTGGTGATCAGTGGAGAGAGGAAAGAAAAAACAGCTATGTTAGGCCAGCCCTTCATGTCTTCGTATTCTACAAGCCAAGTTGGAAATGGACCAAAGCTGTGGAGGTAAAGGAGGGCAAGGCAGATACTCTGTGCTCATGCAAACTTGCCCCTATTCTTGCATTCTCTAAGCGACTACAGTCTTTTTTCTCTTTGTGTTCCTACCTGTTTCCAAGGAGGGTAATAATTCAAAATAAATATTTGATGTCAGACAAGTGTTTCAGTTCCACAAAGACGTTAGAAGTGTTTGTACTTCAGCCATCACCTGCGTCCTTGCTTTCTTCGAGCAGAGTAGGTGCAGAACCTGTCTTGGAGGTTGGCCAAGCCAGGCATTACCACCCTTTTCACAGCATACTTCCTCATGGAAAAATTTCAGGCTCTTGTTGCTGTTTGCTGTGGCATGTTAGCAAAGGGTTCATCTTCTGTCCTGAGGGGTTTAGTGGTTTTGGTGGTTGATTTGCCATTTTTGTAACAGGAGTGCCCTGAAAGAAATCTAAGCACAGTGCATACTCTCTCCATGTTCTGTCAATCAGCCTAGATATATCACTTTTAACTGTGTTGTCAGTTGCCTCAAGGCCTTATCTTGTCAGGGGCTGTTTAAACACGTAGGAAGTATTGTCTCTGTCATGAGGAGCTCTATAACTAACCACATGTAATGCTATAACATGTAGGCAAAGCGTGAGCCAATCACCAAGGACGCATATCAATTATCTTTGGATTTTTGCTTGTGTTTTAATTTCCCCCAAATTTTTCTCCTTCCTATCTGTTCTTCTCTGTACTAGACTCAGACAGTACCTGCTGCCTTATGAGCTGCTCAAAAATACATTCAGTGTAATATGTATGCATGTAGGAGAGGGGTCATTGAGGACAATTTATCATTATTAATGTTGGGAAAAGATCAACAGCATCAAAAGGCTTTCCCTGACCTATGCATCCATCACTCACTCCTACAGGGGAAAACTGTGGTTTGAGAGTATAAATGAGGTCAAAACTCCTCCTGAATCTGCAAATCTTCCTTGTTGTTATTGCATCTTTTATTGCATCTCCTCCGGAGAAGTGGATGTACTCTTTTTCAAACTGTGACAACTCCTCAACAGAAGACACAAGGTTGAGGGGGTGCTACAACAGCACAGAGAGTGCTGGAACTGAGGTTTTGTACCTCAGAAGTGTGCAGGAGCTTCTGTCTCTTTGTGGGGGATGTGGCTTTCTCTCACTAATCTTCTGAACTATACTTTAGTGAGGGCAGGTGAGAGGCGTGTACGATTCAGTTAAACACTACCTTACCTCCTCTGAAGTGTGCAGCAAGCTTTATTTATAATGAGATCACTCCTATAACAACCGAAAATAAGTAAAAGAGAGATCTTAACAGATGACAAAGACTTCTAAATGGAGACTACTCTCGTAATTGTATGGTTGTACGAACCCCTCTCTCTCTAACAGATATATCCATAAGTCTTTGGACTAATGGATTAACTGTTTACATTTACTAAAGATAGGGTTTGGTCCAGAGCATCTGTGCTCTAATGCAATGGAGAGGATAATTCTAGTTGTAAATATATAAAAAGAAAAAGAAAGGAAAGGAGTTATTCCTATACTAGACCCTACTTTTAATTCTTGATTTTCTTGAGCCACGGTGCCATACTCATCGGGTAGGAAAAGATTTTTAAAGCACAACAAATTACGGGGTGGAGAGTCCCACTGCACTCCCTTGTTTTGGTCAAACAAATTTTTCTGCAGGAACCTGCCCACCAGAAAATTCAGCAGTGTGGACCACACTGGTGCCCCAGGTTAGGTACCTACTGCTCAGGATCAAAAGAATATCAGATGTAATGTGATAGACATATCAACAGATTCCCCTCAAGCCACACATCCTCTCCTTGCCCAAAAAAAGGAAATCATAGTAGTTCAGGAACACAAATACAATCAGGACACCTCTTGAATCTGTAACCCTTTCTCTCATTCCCACTTATGGATTATTACATCTACATATTCCTTTTCTTAGACTGTGAGGGACAGAATTACTGGCTAGCACCCAGCACCAGGTACTGACTAGGCAGGGGTTTGGGCTTCTCACGTTCAGTGCTATTAGTGCCTTTCAAAATGTACTCCTAAAACATTGTTAGAATAACAAAGAAATTTGATGTGTTTTTGTAAGAGCTTTTTTATTTAACTTTAAAGTGATTTGAAGTGATTACTGGAGGCACTTACAGTTCCATGGGCATGATAAAAGCTGTATTTGGATTAATTTGTAGAGTAGACAATTTTTTATAGGTTTTCTATACTAGGAGATAAATTCGCTTAACCTGTGCAACTTTTAAATGCAGAGGATAAAACTGTATAACATGC
The DNA here is from genome assembly GCA_033558185.1 of Dromococcyx pavoninus. Taxonomy (NCBI): domain Eukaryota; kingdom Metazoa; phylum Chordata; class Aves; order Cuculiformes; family Neomorphidae; genus Dromococcyx; species Dromococcyx pavoninus. The sequence goes on along the minus strand of JAUMJL010000998.1, from coordinate 214,677 downwards.
TCCTGGGAGGCAGGTACTTCTTCCCATTAAAGCTGTGAGATTTTGAAACTATTCTAGGAAGATGGTGTTGAAAAAGTTTTTCTGGTGGTGTTCAATCAGCATATTAAAAGAGGGAGTACAACATTGTTAACCACAAAAGCATCTACTTCCCAAACCCTGCATTTCTAGTGAAATTCACTGCTTCTTTACAGTTTTTCCTGTGTGCTGTGAGAAGACTTATCATCTCCTTTAGAAGCTGAAGGCCAGATAAAGTCCAGGAAAACACTCATTCAAACAAGCTAATTCCACTGGGACAGACTTCTGCCCTGTGTTTGCAATCTGTGCTCAAGCCACACAGACAGATCCAACACAGGCAGTCACATCTACAAGATGCTGAGTATCAGCATGAGTTTCATTCTCTCCAGTAAGAAGGCACGAGAGATGATGGCAAACACTTTTTCAGTGCTGACTCTCCCTGAGGGAAGCTGTATGGTTCATTGTTGAGCTGGAGTTGTAGGCACCACTCCTCACTGATGGGAAAGTCCACCATACCAATCACAGACTGTACCCTCGGCAAGATATGGGACGCCCAGCAATGAACCTAGATATTTTGTATGAGCAGATGGTACTTCTAGAGCTGTGTAAGGAGCTTGTTTTAGCCCACAAGGTTCTAAAAGAGCCAGGTGGAAAGGGCTAGAAGTAGAAGATGCCTGGCCAGATTGTTCAGAATGCCAATAGAAAGTGAACTCTAGTTTCGGATGGGATGGATAGTCTAGAACAGTGTAGAATAAAATAATCTAATTTTTTTCTCTTTCATGTTTTATTGTAGAAAACAGTCTTTAAGTACATTGTGAATAAACCAGGAAGCACTGAAGAAATACCTAGCACATGCATATCTTCATTTTCTACTTCTAAATAAAAGAAGTTGTTATTCCCTGTGCTTTCAACTCTTCACTTAAATCATGCTTGTGGTTTCTGTTGGAGATTTGGAAGCTGAGAAGAAAACCCCACTGATGTAACTGAGTTGGAGAAACTGTTATGTCAGATGGTAGAAATATTTGCAAAATTCAAATATTGACTAATGTATTTGAAATTGAAACTGAAACTAAACATGCCAAAAGCAATGAAAATAGCAGCCTGAAGCAACCCAAAAAGTCATAAAGGGTGACCTTTCATACAAGAGAAGAGCTTTGATACAAATATTTTGTTGGGTATGAGAAATCAGAGCAGATTGCTCTCCCATCTTCGGATGTCAAAATGGACTGGCAATTGCTAGGAACATAGCAGATTTTTTGAGAAAATTTATCCCAGGCAAACTTTGGTGAGTCTGGAGTTTACTAACAATGATCATCTTCAGCAGAATTTGCAGAACTGACAAATAACCCTCAGAAAGAAATTAAAAGAATGACATAGGGGAAAGAACTGGGAAGGGAACAGCCTGGAGAATGTGGATGAAATGGGGTATTGCCATATGTTCCCAGCCTTTTTTTTTAATCCATGAGAAGCAGGAGGAGAAAGGGAAGATGATCCTAGCTCATGAGATACAAAACAACACTTACTCTGAAGGGAAACTTCAAAGTTCATGTCTCTGAAACAGTAAGACTCATTTGCCCGGGTGAATAGCTAGGAAGGTAAGGGAGACAAGGGCATTTCCCATATCCAACTGAAATGGTCCAGCTCTGCTGATGCTGCAGAATTTGCCTGAGGAGGGATTAACTAAAACTAATACAGCCCCTTAATGGGCAGTTCGGAAGCAGCCATCTATTAGAGCAGGCTGAAATATAGCTGAGAATTAATAGAAACACATGACACCTCCAAATATCAACAAGGAGTTTTAGGATGAAATAGCAAAGGACATGGCTGTTCAACTTAATCTGAGACTTGCAGAATTAGATCAAGAAAAGGATACTAAGGATCCTCTCATAAATTGGGAGTGTGAATTTTTTGCAGTAGTATACTGGAAAGGAAAATGCCCCTTGTGAGGAAGACGGTGTTCATCTACCTTGTAAGTACAGCTTGCTGTCTAATAAGTGTAATGGAAAGGAGGAGGGGAACACCAGTCCTGGCTCATGCCCTTTATGAATGAATGGGAAAAATAATGGTTTGCAGTATGAAATAAGAGAATGAAATACTCAGTGATGCAAAATTTATTGGTAACACATCCCCCCCGAAGCTGTGCAGCTCTTTTAATAGAACTATGGGAGAGTACTGAGAAGGCTCTCTTAGGCAGCATCCAAGCCATTATTGTAAGAGAACAACCTGAGACTCTGGTTTTAGGTGGTACAGTGAGATCACAGCAACTTTGCCTTCAGCCTCACCCACAAGCCAACTAGTTGCGACAACCAGACTTGAGGAAAGATTTTGAGATGGGTGGGTGGAAATCAAGGTAGTAGAAACATCCGTTCTTTTGTTGTTGTTTTGGGTACTACTGACACCCCACCCTCAGGGCACAACTCTTTACCACTACTGCCATCTCTGGCAACAGCTTTTGAAAGTACTCTCCAAATTGCCCCCAGGCAGTTTGAAAACCCACTAGTTTTTGTACATAAGTTAAAAGTATGTTTCTGGGGTTTGTAACATAACGTTAAAAAACAGGTTCAAGTAACGGGAACTCAGTATCTGTAGCTCTTTTATAGATACCCTCGGGAGAAGTGTTTTGTCTTGAGCACCATTCATGTAGCGATTGTGCGTGTATTCATACAGCTATTAGAAACTAAACCAGAAAATATCAAAGCACCAAAACCAGTGATGGAAGATGCCAATGAGTAAATGGTCAGGCACACAGCTCCTGGACAAGCGTGACCACAAGTAAATCTTAGATTTGTTGTTTTCTTCTATACCTTCTGAGATGGTGATTTGCCCTGCACAGCAGAACAGATCTTGGCCTTTCTTTTCCACTTACTAGCGGATTTGCAGAGCAGGAAAAGAGGATTACAATTCCTCTCAGCAGAAAGTAATCCTTTTAAGTTAGGTATGTCAGCATTCATTTAGAAGTGTGGGAAAGTGAGTGCTTCTTAAAATGGTTGACAGGTCTCAGGGAAATGTGGTGGCAGGAAGATGGGAGCAAAGCCTCCAGTCGTGATTACAATGGCCCCAAATTGGAGACTGTTGGAGGCAGCAGTGAAAACAGAGCTCAGGAGCGACAACTGATTTTAATATTTATCCACCTCAGTAACTTTACAACATTAAGTCCAGAATTATAACTTATTGCTCATTCAAAACTAATGGCAAAAATTTTGCATTTACGAGGTCACTTCAGAGAGACGGTGGTCCTGTCCTATAACTTTACTGTGCATCAGAGTCTGACAACCTGGACTGAGACATTATCAACAATGCTCTCATGGGATGATAAGTAATGATATAAACTATTCTGGACCCAGTTATTGAAAAATAATTCAGGCTTAATAGTTGAAGATTACCTGGAATACACCTGAACCTCGTCAGAACAGCTGATGAGATCCTACTACAATGCAATAGTACAAAAGCTATTGGGGGTTAGAAAAACAAACTTTGAAGTAACAAGAAAAGAGGTAAACAAAATGGGAAGGAATTCTGTGATGGAAAATCCATTCTGAGAATTATTTGGTGTACAACTGCAGTCAAATTAAACTAGTGAAATTTTTAAAAAAACCCCATTTCTAATAGAGCAATGTAAATAGCAATAGCTGACATGAAGAGTTTGAAAACGCTGGGAAAGAGAATGCTTGTGAAAGTAAAAAAATGAAGTGGAAAGTTAACAGAAAAAAGAGAAAAAAAGGAATAAATTGCATAAAATAACACAAGATTCAATCAGGCAGTTCATAATGTATTTGTAACAGCATAATAGCGGCACATCTCTATTGTAATGGAATGCAATTTTATTCGCTCTAATTTAGCCCAGGACAGTCAACACAGTCATTTCAAAGCCGTTGTTCGCAATCCAAGATAGCATCTTGACAGCTTTTAACAAACAAAGTGCTTCATAATGCAGTCTGCTGGGGACAAGTGGAAGAACCAAGCCCAGGGTCAGCAGTGGAATACATAAAATACATGGCTTTCAGGAATGCATCGCACAAGAGACCTTTATTCTTCTGTATTTTATGAAGTCCGCATTTTAACTTTGCTGATATTATATACATAATTCCTGCATTTTGTCCTCTACTGTATTCCATCTTCCCCACCTCATCCCGAAAGCTTCTTATTTCTGCAGCCTGAGTGACAACTGCAGGTGCTTCCGTGTGGATATTGCAATGCAAACCAGTATTTAAATGGCCTGCATTAGCTAGACGGTTCTTCGTGTGCATGCAACTACTTTCCTCACCTACAAAGGCTTAGAAGTACTTAAATGGGTAGCCCAACATGTGTTACACTGAGGCTCAGATACCATGTTACACAGAGAGGCTCTTATATATTTTAGGGTGGCTCTTCAGAGAGGTGCTGAAGATGACAATTTCTCATCTGTCCTTTACTTCCCTACACAACTGTTGTTTTTCTCTGACTCTTATTTTAAGTCAATATTTACAGTACAGTATTTAAAATACACAATCAGGCCTGGGAATTCATCATAGAAGGCAGACTGCATTTTGGAGTTCTCCCCTAAACTAAAACATATGTGTAACATTTATTTCGATGGCATCCATAAAATACTAGCAAAGTCAAACCAATCTGAATTTGTTTTTGTCATGGCAATTCACAATCAGGTTTGGAGGCAAGCTTCAGAGGAACACAGTTGGTTCTTCTGGTTTGCTCTTACCAAAGTAAAAACTATAAAGACTGTTATCACAGGTTTTTTTTCAGCCAGATTACATGGGCAAGTGAGTTTCTTGCTGTCTTGGTCCAACTATCCAGAATACTGGGCTTATGGAAGCTCGTTCACACTCTGCTAGACAGAAACCTGGGTGTGGAACAGACTTTATCCTGACATCATGCTGTTCAGGCCTACCCATCAAGTATTTATTTTATGGCACTGCAATCACTGTAGGTACCTCAGTACTTATCCTGAGAGGGGCTTTTACCTCCCAGCCACCTGCAGGGGCCATCCGGTTGAGATGGATGATGAACAGCTGGCAATAGCCCCATCAGAGGAAGCAATGTAGGGTGCTTCTCAGGCCCATCGAGGGAGAAATGTTGGAAAGCAAGGATGGGAAACAGGAATGGAACTTTACAAAGCGTGCTCTAATCATGAGTTAAATTAATTATCATATTGGAAAGCACAATGTTCCGTTACCAAGGCTAGAGAAGGCAAATACCATCCAAACAGATGTGCTTCACACTGCATTGGACAGGTGAAGATTCACAGTGTCAGTGGCACCAGGGGAAGCTGTGCATGGACCTCCACCTCATCCATTCAGACATGTTTGGGAGCATGTCTCTGCTTGAAGGGCTGCTTTTGTCACTGAATTGCTGAGTAATCGTAAGAAAAAGAGCCTAATTTTTCACCAACCTCTTTGATTAGTAACAGGACACATACAATGTTTTAAGTTTTTAATAAAATGTAAACCTCTTGAGGAATGCAGATTATTCGGAAGAAAGTAGAAAAATATTTTCCATATCTTTGTGTTCATTTATCTTCCTGCTAGCTGAAGACAGGAAGAATATAACAAAATAGGAAATTGCTTGAAGGAAAAATGTTTTAAAAATTATATATTCCAATTTTTCCATTTTGCTTTCTCTAATTTGTTTTACTCTCCATTTGTTATATTTTGAATTTTTTACCTCCTATTGGAAGAAACCAGCCCTGCTCACTATTACTTTCATCTTTAGATACCACCTGCGCAGCTAAGTTAAGGGTAGTTGACTTGGGAAACCAGTGAATGCTCACACAAAGCATTTAAAGCTGCATCATCTCCTTTCGCTCTTTGTTTTAGAGCTTTTCAAAGGGCTTACATTTCACACCTGTACTGTGGAAGTAAACTTTTTAAATTATTTGGAGGATCATAGAATCATAGAATAGATGGAGGAATGAAGGAAGGAAGGGACTTTAAATATCATCCAGTTCCATCCCCTTTGCCGTGGGCAGGGACACCTCCCACCAGACCAGGCTGCTCAAGGCCACATTCAGCCTGGCTTTGAACACTTCCAGGGAGGGGATATCCACAACTTCCCTGGACAACCTGTGCCAGTGCCCCAGCACCCTCATCATGAAGAATTTCTTCCTAATGTCTAATCTAAATCTTCCTCCTTCCAACTGAAAGCCATTCCTCCTCATCCTATCACTACTTTCCTCTGTAAAAGTTCCCTCCCCATCTTTCCCGTAGCCCCTTCAGGTACTGTGAGGCCCCTCGAGCCTTCTCTTCTCCAGGCAGAACAAGTCCAACTCTCTCAGCCTGTCCTCATAGCAGAGGTGCTCCAGCTTCTGATCATCTTCATAGTCTTCCTCTGGGCTCATTCCAACAGTTCCATATCCTTCTTATGTTGGGGATTCCAGAACTGGACACAATACTCCAGATTAGGTCTCACAAGAGCGGAGAAGAGGGGGAGAATCCCCTCCCTCGCCCTGTTGCCACACTTCTGATGCAACCCAAAACACGGTTGGCCTTCTGGGCTGCGAGCACGCACTGCTGGCTCATGTCGAGCTTCTCATGAACCGGCACCCCAGGTCCTTTTCCGCAGGGCTGCTTTCCATCACGTTGTCCTCCAGCCTGTATAGAAACCGCGGATGCCTGGTCCAAACGAGGGAGCATCCACCACGCCCGTCACCCCTCTCCAGCCGGGCCACACACACTACCCCATCCCCATCCCGCCTTTCCCGCCACTGCCGGTCGACTCCGCCCCTCCACCGCCCCCTGCTCCTCCTCCGTCCTCCTCCCGCCGTAGCGCGGGCTGCTCCTCCCGCCATGGCGTGGCGCGGGCGGCGGCGGAGGCGCCGGAGGGCGGCAGCAGCAGCAGCAGCAGCAGCGGCAACAGCAACAATAACAACAACAACAGCAGCAGCGCCAGCAGCGGGGGGGGCGGCAGCAGCGGTAGCAACAGCGGCAACAACAACAAGGGCGGCGGCAGCGGCAGCAGCAGCAGCGCAGAGCCGCGGCAAGGTGAGGCGTCCCGCGGGATGCGTGGAGCTGGCGGGCTGAGGCGGGGGAAGGGCGCCGGCAGGGATGCCTTCCGCCTTCTCAGGGTAGCGGCGGCCTTTGTGCGGTCCGAGCGGCTCTTCCGACCCTCGCGCTGCCGGCGTCCCCGCCCAGTGAGCCCCGACCCGGCCCGCGGTCCCGCCGGGCGCCCTCCACGTGGCGCAGCGGCTGCGGGGTTGCAAAGCGCTGGTGGTACAAGGAGTAGTTGCTGTTGCGAAATAGTGAAATATTTTGATTTAAGGTACAGTAGAGTTAAGTTTCATCTAAGTAGCTGTGGTTTTTTGTCGCTCTGGTAATGTGTTTCCTTTCTAAGATTTTTTATTTCCCGACAGTGTTTATTCCAGACACTGTTCATTGAGAAAGATAACGTTTTGTGTTAAGTATGGTCTGTGGTGAACAGATGTGTCTTCTTCTATAATCACCTCTGTTTGCAGCCTTATCTTAAACTGCAAGGTCAGACAGAGGTCTGGCTCCAAAGTTCCAATTAGTAAGAGATTTGGCTGTTGTGAAGTTGATAATAACGTTAAAATTAGTAAAACAGAATATGCATAAGATTTCTGGGAAAACTTCTACACATGCATGTGAGTGGGAAATATATTCTGTCCCCAGCTCTTGTCTCGGTACAGATGATTGGTTCAAACCATTGCCTCATGTGCCTAGTGCAGGAAAAAACGATGCTTGCTTTCTAAAATTCCAAAACGAGTCTTAGAGAGTTTATTTGCTGGCATTTTCTTCCAACCCAACCCATTCTATGATTGTGTGATTTTCGGTATCACTGGGGAAGGAAGCCACCTTTGGGGCTGCAGAGGGGATATGGGAAATTCCAGCAATGACCCCTAAGGAAGGCTGTTTGAGGAGGAGCTCTGTTAATTAATTAGTCTCTGTAGGCCTGGGGTTGTCACTTTTGAAATAGTTATTTCTTTTTTAATTCTGCCCTCTTTTTTTTTAGTGGAAATGCCACAATGGAGTTTAATCCAGTTGGAGGCCAGTCACAAGTGGTGTTCCCCAGGGTGCAGTGTTGGGTCCAATTCTGTTCAGTATTTAATCGGTGATCTGGATGAGGGTATCGAGTACACCCTCAGTAAGTTTGCAAATAACAAGAAGTTGGGTGGGACTGTTGATCTGCTTGATGGCAGGAAGGCTCTTACAGAGGTATCTAAACAAGCTGAATCAGTAAGCTGAAGTCAGTTGTATGAGGTTCAACAAGGCCAAGTGTCAGGTCTTGCACATAGGTCACAACAACCTCATGCAGTGCTACAGGCTAGGGGACAAATGGCTGAAATGTTGCCCAGCAGAAGAGGACCTGGGGGTGCGGGTTGACAGCTGGCTGAACATGAGCCAACAGTGTGCCCAGGTGGCCAAGAAGCTTAATAGTGTCCTGGCTTGTATCAGAAATGGTGTGGCCAGCAGGACTAGGGAAGTTATCATTCCCCTGTCCTTGGCACTGGTGAAGTTGCACTTTGAATCCTGTGTTCAGTTTTGGGTTCCTCAGTACAAGAATGAGGTGCTGGAGCATGCCCAGAGAAGGGCAACAAAGTTAGTTGATAACTGGCTGAATATGAGCTAGCAGTATGCCCAAGTGGCTAAAAAGGCCAATGGCATCTTGACCTGTATCAGAAACAGTGTGGCCAACAGGACAAGGGAGGTGATTGTGCCCCTGTGCTCGGCACTGCTGAGACTGCACATTGAATGCTGTGTCCACTTCTGGGCCCCTCACTACTAGAAAGACATTGAGGTGCTGGAGCATGTCCAGAGAAGTGCAACGAGGCTGGTGAAGGGGCTGGAGAACAAGTCCTACAAGGAGCGGCTGAGGGAACTGAGGTTGTTTAGCTTGGAGAAGAGGAGGCTGAGGGGAGACCTCATCACTGTCTACGGCTGCCTGAAAGGAGGCTGTAGCAGAACAATGGTTAATCTCACAAGTGGCAGGTGATAGGACAAGAGGAAATGGCCATAAGTTGCACCAGGGGAGGTTCAAACTGGATATTAGGAAGAATTTCTTTACTGAAAGGAGTCAGGCACCGGAACAGGCTGCCCAGGGAGGTGTTTGAGTCACCATCCCTGGAGGTGTTTAAAAAATGAGTAGATGAGTTTTTGAGGGACATGGTTTAGCAGAAGATGGGTATGGTTGGACTTGATGATCTCCAAGGTCTTTTCCAACCAGAAGGTTCTATGATCCTCTGAAGGATCTGGAGCACAAATCTTATGAGGAGCGGCTGAGGGAACTGGGGTTGTTTGGTCTAGAGAAAAGGAGGCTAAGGAGAGACCTTATCACTCACTACAACTACCTGAAAGGCAGTTGTAGTGAGGTGAGTGTTGGTCTCTTCTCCCGAGTAACAAGTGATAGGATGAGAGGAAGTGTTCTCAGATTGCTCCTGGAGAGGTTTAAACTAGTTGATATGAAATATTGCTTCACTGAAAGTGTTGTCAAGCGTTGGAACAGGCTACCCAGGGAAGTGGTTGAGTCACCAACCCTGGAGTTACTTAAAAGATGTGTAGAAGTGGTGCTTAGGGGCATGTTTTAGTGGTGGACTAGGCAGCATTAGGTTTACTGTTTGACTCAATGATCTTAAAGATCTTTTCCAAACTAAGCAATTCCATGATGCCACAAATATATATCTGATTTGGCTCTAATACATGTGAGTATTTGTGAAACTGGAGGCTTAGGGACAAATGCAAGCATATTTTGATCAACACACCTGACTGTGGACTGGTCCAAGCCTGGCATTTATTTGTATGCATCAGGCTGCTTGTGTGGTTCAAGTCTTGAGAGGTTGTATGGTGAGTATCCCAAGGTGGCTGGAGAGAGGAGAAAACCAGCATCTTGGTCAGCTCTTGCTGGTGGAAGTTTAGGGAGTTACATGGGTTTTTGTGGAACAGGAGGGCTGTAGAAACACTGAAATATTTGTTAGGACGTAGGACTTCTGTCCACTCAAGAGCTTCGTAAACTTTCCACTTCTGTGTGTCCTCAGACTCTGTTGGCAGAGTGGAGATAAAGGCACTGAAACAGTTTGGGAGAAACCTGATTGACATGGTACAATAGAAGGGAATGGCACTTAACTTCTCACCTCTAGTACTACAAGGAGAGGCATTTGCTGTCTGTTAGTCACCTTTCCACTCCACAGCTGAAAGGGCATGCATAATGTTTCTTTTAAGGCTCGGTGAATGGAAAAGGACACAATCTGCTCTCAGTGCTACCCTGGTTCTTATGGGAGCTTTTTTTGGCTCTTGCTCCTCCTAGTGACATGCTTGTGAGCAGTGGGCTCAGGCCTTGCTGAGCCAGAAGGGTGTGGTGAGGAAGGTTTCCTTGTCTTTGAAGTTATGGTTTATCTGCTGAGTGGTAAATTAACTTGTAAGTATGCATCCTCATTGAAAGCAACTGCCAAGCAGTACAAAAATTGTTTTGAATCTCAAGACCTGCAGTTCCATTTCCCACCCCAGGGTCTAATTAAGAGGCCCTTGCAGAGCAGTGTCAGGAGTGCTGGCTGACAAAGGTTTTGCACCCAGAAAGTCTTGATGGTGACAGTCCCTATGTGAAGAGTGGACCTATTGCTTGCCTCTGGTGTAGTACAAAAATTTTCCTTGGAGCGCTGGGGCTCAGAAAGCAATTAGACATTACCACTCATGAAAGGATTGCTCTTGAATTATGCAGAGTTAATTCAGAAATAGTTGTTACTACTGTTTGGATCATTGAGAGATCAGATATCCCAAAAGAAGAAATACTAGCAGTTGACAAGAGTGTTTGGACTGCGTTCATATACCAGCATGCTCGTATTCATGTTACTCTTAGTGTTTTTGAAAAGTAGGAGATCGTTTCCAGGTAGAAGTTGCCTGTGGAAGGTAGCATTTTAAATGACTCGCCGTGTGATTATGGAAGTTGGGCATTCTTTATTTTAGGATAAAGTAGTTTGATGGGTTTTTGCTTATTTAATTAACAGCTTAAATAAAGCAATGTAGAAACTCTACTGTTCTGGAAATAGCTAAATTTACTAAAATTTCATGGAGTACTTGGGTTTAGTGGTAAGTTGACTGAGGTGAAAATACCCATAATTTTCTCAGGGGCAGGGAGACCCTGAAATGTCCAGGGACTGTTGTGACAGATTTAAATATCCCTACAAAGACTGAACAACTGCCTGTTGTGTGCTCATTTTATCACTTATTCCTTCTTTTCTATGAGCAACTCATTTGTCTTTCATTCTGCTGCCACTTGTGCCAGAAATCTAGTTAACCATCCAAAAGGTTTCAGGTTTTTGTGCTCTGATGCTGTTGAGATATTGCTGAGATCATCTCGGATCTTCCATGCCTTCCTAGATTGTGTTGTTGCCCTTGAGTTTCAAGTTGGTTGAAAGATGTTGACAATTCTGTTGACCGTGCGCCTGGTTGTGTGCTTCTGTACCATAATATGTGTCTTTGCTTCTCCCTGCCTTCCACATCTTTCATGTATTCGTATGATGTTTCCAATTAAGCTTTCATACAATGCTGTTAACCTTTATGATTCCAGTGAAAAGACCAGGGTCTCAACTTGTAAGTAGTTTTGGGGTTTTGGATTGGCACCTATCGACATTCTGACTGGGGCCCTCTATTCTTGTAGCACTGTCCGTAATTGTGAGCCTTGGAGTGTTTCCCTGCTTGTTTTTTATTTCAGGGCTAAGAGCCAAATCCAGTGCCTGTAATCTTTGGGTGGCATGCCTTGGTCTTGCCTCCATACTGAGCCTGGGACAAGTTGAGATTTTCCAGTGTGAGTTGAAGGTGCGACTTTGCACAAGTTTGATTTGTGTGAATGTGAGTTTGAAATTAAGTTGGGATTATTTCAATTTAATTGAAATGAAGAGGAGCGAGTTTGAACGTTGCCAAAATCATCTGTCTTGTACTTCAAAGTGGACAAGCTGGATCAATGGGCCAAGGTACTTTGTATGAGGTTCAACAATACTAAATGTTCAGTCATGCACTTGGGTCACAATAGCCTTATACAACTCTACAGGCTTGGGGATGAATGGCTGGAATACTGTCCATCAGAATAGGACCTGGGAGTGTTGGTCAATAGTCAGCTGGACCTGAGCCAGCAGTGTGCCCGTGTGGCCAACAGCAACCTTGCTTGTATCAGAAATAGTGTGGCCAGCAGGACTAGGGAATTGATTTCCCCCCTGTGCCTGGTGTTTGTAAGGCCACACCTCAAATCCTGTGTTCAGTTTTGGGCCTCTCAGTACAAGAAAGACTTTGAGATGCTGGAGCATGTCCAGAGAATGGCAACGAAGCTGGTGAAGTGTCGGGAGCACAAGTCTTACGAGGACCAGCTGAGGAAGCTGGAGTTGTTTGGTCTGTAGAAAAGGATGCTCAGAAGAAACCTTATCACTGTCTACAATTACATGAAAGGAGGTTGTAGTGTTGATCTCTTCTCCCAAGTAACAGGATGAGAGAAAATGGCCTCATGTTGCGCTAAGGGAGATATAGAGATATGGATTGGATATTAGTAAAAATTTCTTCATGGAAAGGGTTGTCAAGCATTGGAACAGGGTGCCCAGGGAAGTGGTTGAGTCACCAACCCTGGAGGTATTTAAAAGATGTGTAGAAGTGATGCTTAGGGGCATGTGGACTTGGCAGTGTTAGGTTTGCAGTTGGACTTGATGATCTTAAAGGTCTTTTCCAAACTAACCAATTCTGTGAGTCTATGAAATAGGAATGTCCATACACTGCAAACTTGAATGGAGGGAAAACAGCCCAAATTTTTTTGTTATGGTAGGAGTGAAAATAGAGAATTACAACTAGCCCTGCTTTCTGACACAGTATGTTCTCCTGATACATCATTGTCAGAGAAGAATGTACAAGTGTGATAATTGGTAATGAAAGTGGCATGCACCAATACCTCTTTATAAATTAGATATGATTTACAAGTGCTATAGAAATAACTCTGATGCTTCCCACCGAAGCTGAGAGTGTGCATGCATGCGTCTGTCCTCACAGCCTGCCAGGGTGCTGTCTTGCAGAAGGGAAAGTTGCATCTGTTTTGTCTTTGGGATTGGTAAAGTTACTTTTTCACTTGAGACAAGAGAATTCTTCCTGTGGAAAGTAAAACGCCTCACCTCAGGCTTGATGTGCCATGTAGAGTTCATGGAGATGACAGAGAAATTGTGTTTTGGCTAGTGGGGACCTTGGGTGCCTTATTTTTCCTATCACTCTTGTGGTGAGTGCAGGAGCATTACCAAAACAGGTCTGACATCCTTCCTGGTTTCGTTTCCTGTCTCTGTCACCCTTGGCCGCTGGTGGCAGGTCTGCCAGACCCCACGGGCACATGTGAGCTGCCTGCTGCCCGGTTCTGTGGCAATGGCAACTCTCCTCTGCACAGCCTGACAAGTTCAAATGTGCTTCTGGGTGCACTAGTGGTATTTTGTCAAATTTAGAGAAGGGGAAACGGAGATGGGAAGATCTTCAACTTCGGTCTTTTGTTGAAAAAGCATAGTTAGGGTTGATTGTTCTGGCAGTTGGTTGTTCTGGCAGAGGATTATATGCTGTTTGTAGCAGGGAAAGTTTTCTGCTGCTTTTGTAAAGTACCTTTTGGGGTGTTTTAAACAACTAAGTGTATTTTATGTGCAAAAATATGAGACCAATGGTTATATAAAATTACCTCAATAGGTAATTCTAGTTTCCTACTAGAAATAAGTCTTTGACTTTTTTAGCAGCTGTGAATTATTTCCAGCTTTTACTAGTGCTTAGCTTTTTGTAACTGGTATCTTTAAAAGTTAGTATTGCTCACATCTCCACAGCATTTCTGCAGACCACTGTGTTTGAACCTCTGGTCTGTTCATATTGAAATATTTTCCCTGGCAAACTTGAAATGTTCATCACCTCTCTGCCTTCCTGCCTTTTTTAGGGGTTTAGTGGCAAAAGGATCCTCTTTTGAACTGCCTGCATCTTTCAGGTGTTTAGAGTAGATTAAGATTTTGACATTTGTGTTTAGACAAATATATATTTTCTTTCTTGGTATATACTGCCTTGTGGACAAAGTTAAAATGCTGATTTTAAATCAGTTTCTGAATGTATTTTAATTGAAAGTTAAAAATGTAAAAGTCTGTGGCTTCCAGGACTACATAATAAGTAAAATGTACCAACCATCACAGTACCATGAGGCTGCTCTTTTTAACCTCCTGGAGTAATCCCACCTTGTATGCATTGGGTGTTCCCTGTTATTACTGTAAGTGAAATGGTGACTCCTCAATGACTGAATGGGATTCCTCATAGCCAGGCTATGGGGAGCAAGTCACAAACTAAAACTCTTTGAAATTCTGCAGTAAGTTATTCAAATCAGGACCTTAGTATTTGGGAGTGCTTACAGATCAAAATAGGTCTTCTACTGGGAAAGTTTTTATTTTTGTATTTGTTCAAAATCAGTAATTATATCCCCATAACAGCTCCTCTGGTACAGATGCAGAAGTAGTAGACGAAGAAATAATTAGTTAGGCATACAGTAATTGCAGTAGTGGTTAACTCAGCTGTACAATAGCACAAGAACTAATGTATTGGCTCCTGGAAGCATTTTATTCATAGCAATGAGCCTCATATGTTTTTCCATTAAAATGCATCATGCTTCATTTTTAATGCTGTGCTGTACTGAGTTAATTTCATCACAGCAACTGAGCTGGAATTTGGCTGCATGTTTTAAGAGGTGGAGGTGAGGGAGTATCCAAAAGGCAAAGTATGGGAGTATGACAAAGGCAGGCTGCTCTCACTTCTGGAGTTCATCTTGGGGATATTCTCTTGAATGTTCAGATGAGGAACTGGCCCCTCTTACCAGGCCACTGTTGGTCTTGTGTTCCTGCGAGTTAATGAGAGATAGGGGAAATCCATGTGTGGCTTTGGCACACGGCAAACAGCATAGAGGCTTGCTTTAAGTAAGAGTAGTGTGTGTGGCGTGTATGTGTCATCCTGGGAATGAAGAAGATATATGTCCAGGTGCTGGTGAGTGATGTGTACACTTTTCTCCCCAAGCATTTCTGTGAATGGTGTAATGGTTTTGCAAATGATACCGGGATGTGTAAAAGCCTGTTCTGAAACCTGGCAAGATGTCTTTTGCCTCGTTTTTTAAGGCTAGGTCCGTTCATCCTGTCCTTCTCCACACCAAATCCTAAAGTAGCCTAGATGGGTGCTGTCTGAAAGCTTCCTTATTGGCCCATCACATAGAGAGGCTTGTCTGAAGTGCTTGGTGAGGTACATCATCGGGGGAATGCTTACCTGTGGTGGTATGAGTCTCTTTCAGTGCTGGGGCTGGACTTAGCGAACTCTGAATTTGTGACCTTAGTCACCAGGACAGTGCTGCTGCCTGCCCTTGGCAGTGCTTCCTCCTGGTGAGCTATGTCGTAGGCCTCCAGCAAACAAGAAATGTTCTCATTTAAAATGGATTTTTGCTTTCTGATGAAGTGTTGCAGAAAAAAGCTCTGTGGCAGTACTGATGGAAGAGAATGAGTTGCATTGGTTTTAATTTTGGAGTTAGGTGTCTGATAAAATACATTACGGTACTGTTACTGGATCTAAAGGTAGGTTTATTTGTACTTGTTTAGTGTTGCATTATATTTGAAAGTATGTTCCTTACCTCTGAGCCACTGTTGCTCTGTAAGAGGAGGAGCGGTGGTGGGTTTCAGTATAGATAAAGGGTGCTCTAAGCACGTGCTTGCAAAGATGAGGTGCGTACCTATTTTTTGCATCTGAGAAGCACTGCTGTGTGGAGTTAAAACACCCTGCATATTACATCCCCTGTCTAGTCCCAAATCTGGAGTCTGTATTTAGGGATTAAAAACACCCATACAGAATTTTCTGGTGTTTGCTAAATGAGGTGCAGTTTTGCTACACACAGAATACCTTGTGATATGAATTTGTAGTTGCATAGGAGTATAAAAATAAGCTTTACTGTTGCCAGTTTGAGTTTCCTGTTAAGTTTGCATGTCTGACTTGTGTCTTCTGTCTCGTTTTGAATCAGAAACAGATACCCAAGGAAGGTGCTGCTGTTTCTAATGCCCCTGGTGACAATGAAAACTTTCGGGGGTTTCAGGATGATGCTTCTGGACAGAGGTTGTTGTCAGAGGACACCTATGTCAGTCTACGTTCCCTGGAATCCAGAAAAAAGGTAGGCACTGGTTGCCATGGCCCATTTATGCTCTTCTGGTGCAGTAGCACTCTGAGCTTGTGTCAAGGCTGCATGAGCCATAACTGGTGGTAAACCCCATAATCTGCAGTCTTCATATTAAAAATAAATATAAACAAACTTGCTATCCTTTTTAGATTCGATGATTGCTTTTAAAAACTCTTACATAATATAAAGAGAATGGTTTTCATTAGACGATGAGTTTAAGTGAAATAGGTAAGTGAAGCAAACACGAGAGGGAGAATTGCTGTCCTGGGCTGATGTGCTCTGGATACTTAAAATAGTGGAAATGCATGGAAATTGGTAGGTTTTGTGAGTATGCAGACTTCAGAGTGTTTCTTTCAGATGTTTTTATCAATGCTCTTTCTGCACTAATTTATATTAATGCTTTTCCTGCATGAAAATCTCTGTATCAGTGATGATGACCCACAAGAAAAATCAGCTTCTGCTTTGATTGCGAGATTTGCTGGTTCTCTGATCTCTTAATGGTGAAGTAGCTTGGATCAGTATAATGATTTGATGGTTTTTATTCTCTGACTTGGTAGCTGGAGGTAGCAGCTGAATTCACAGGAAAGGAAGAAAGCTGGTGTGCTGCCTTGGCTGCCAGAAAATTTAGTTTATAGTCTTTTAGAAGCTTGTAATTATATACTTGATAGATACAGACTAGTGTGCTGTTGTCAGCGGTGCTGCCAAAAAGGTCCCTTTATTCCATTAACAAAAAAATTCAAAATATCGCTCCCTTTCCCCGTGCGCTCTCTTTGCCCGTGCACACTCTTCCCTGCCTTTTCTTCCCTGCCTCCCCTTCTCTCTCTGTGTCTGTCAGGTGAGTACTTGGTTGAGAGTGGATGAAGACAAGGAATATGGCAAATGTTAGCCAAGGGAACAGACAGAATGAGGCTTGTACAAGTGTGTGCTGTTTCTGAGCCTTTCTATATGAGTGGACTCGGAGAGATTGCTACAAAGTACAGAAGCTGTTTAGGAGGAGAGCCTCAAGCCTGTGCTATGGAGAAAGAAATCAGCATAAAACTGATGAAATATACTTGGCTGTACATTACTTCTTGTTGCCAAATGGTGTTGGTAACTTAACACAAAACCAGAAGGTAGCTTGCTCTTGTGTCCATGGCTTTGTATGGAGCAGAGGGATCAATGATGGAAGGTGGAGGTGGTGGAGACGGACCTTGTGTGGGAGCCTGAGCTGCTGCTTCTGCTGCCTGCCTGGGGACAGCAGCACCTTACTTCTCCCTGCCTTGTTTTCTGAGCTTGTGAGATAGAGATTATGATAATGATCTTTGCTGCAAAGCATTTGGAAATTCTCTGATGAAAAATGCTGTGGAAGAACTGTTAACATGACATGCATTACTAGGAATCCCAGTGAGACTTGTTCCAAATTTACAGCTGGCACCGCAACCTTCCTCGCCATTCCTGTATTTCCCTTGGGCTGAGAATTATTTTAAAGAAAAGATGATAGGTACTTGTGTAGGAACCTAAAAAGCTTTAGCGTGAAGAGCAAAATGATGGGAAGTTCAGAAAAACAACTGCATTTGTTGGGAGAGGAGGCAAGGCAGCTGCCCTGCCAG
Source organism: Dromococcyx pavoninus (assembly GCA_033558185.1). NCBI lineage: Eukaryota > Metazoa > Chordata > Aves > Cuculiformes > Neomorphidae > Dromococcyx > Dromococcyx pavoninus. Next base: position 196,945 of record JAUMJL010000998.1, on the reverse strand, counting down.
GGTGGTGAATGGGATGTTAGTGCATCCGATGTTCCCTTGGATGCTGATGTGCAAACACATTAACAAGTATTGGCCTCTGTGCGTCTGCTTTTCCTCAGGGCTTTCTGCAGTCCTGCTCCTATAATCTCCATGCGTCTGATGAGTTTCAGCTGTTTCTCCTGTAGGTATCCATGATATTTATTTTACCTTGCATAGACCTTTCTTCATAGAGGTAACAGCATAGCTCTAGGTGTGTTATTTTTAGTTACTTTAACAAACAGCTTATTACCCTCTCCAAGCTTCATTATGGAATTTTATAAAAACACAATGCATAAAACCCTTCTCTTTCCTTCCAATAAATGCAATTTAACTTTAAAGTAACGTCCCTATTGTGTTTATTCCTTTCTCAAGCAGCTGCGCTGCAGCTATCAACAAAAGGATAAAGTAATTTTGCTTAGAGAAAACTCATTCCAATTACACATAATAATTTGTAGGAGATGTTTAAGTGTAAAGAAATAGCATATGCAGTAGCTCCCCCCTCCCATTCCCCTGTAAGTTTTTCCACTCATCTATTGTATCTGGTTTTTACCAGATATTATCTTAATGTAAAGAAGTGTGTAATTAAATCAGGAAAGGGAGGGAATTGAAAGGAAGGATGAAGATATTTAGCAAGTGCATCGTAAAAAAGGTCATTTTTTGTATCTTGTGTGGGAGGAAGAAATAGCAGAGAAAAACCGGGGAAACAAACTTGAGTCTTTCTGACTTTCAAGAGGCAAATGTGGTGTGAACATGGGTTATGTTTCCACCAAGAATGAGTCTTTCAGGAGACTGACGGGGACAAGTTGACAGATAGTCTTCTACTCGTTCTGATTAGAAGTGTACAAATATATGACTGATTTAATAAATGATTTGGTTTAATTGGTATGTAATGTACATATCGTGAAGAGTGTTTTAATGAGTTCTTCATTTATTTTTCATGGGCTGATTTCTTACTTCCTAGTCTGTAGGCAGAAATTTGGGCTCTGTCTACCTTAGAACAAATTTGAATGATAAACTGCATCATTAAAACAGAAAGAGCTGAGCAGTTGGAAGGTGGAGGGATGTCAGACTGTTCAAAACTCTGTGGTTTTGTGTTGGTCCCTGTGGTGTAACAGCACAAGAAGGAGCAGACTCCATCTCCAGGAGCTTTGAGTACTTCTGCAGTGAGCCCAGAGAAGAGTGTTTTTTGTATTTTCTCCATTCACAGCCTGGTTTTGACATCCAGAAGAAAACATGCAAAACAGTATAATTTATACATAAGAAAGCTTTTATTGGGTAGTAGTGAAGAAGAGGAAGAGGTGAAGAAGAAAGCTTCCCTCATGATCTGTGCTCAAAATGAGGAAAAAATTCCTACTAACTTAAAAGAACACAATACTGAATCTCTGAATGAGTTCTGCATTTTTCTTTTGACAGGATTCACCTGCAAAGTGCTTTCACAGTATGTGCTGTCTAGTTGGTACCTGCTTGAACCAGTTTATTGTGACTGTATGACTACTCTGTATCTGACTATCTCTCACAGCAGCTGGCTGGTATTTTTACAGGGCATTCAGTTTCAGTCCAGATACCTCACTGAAAAACTGCAGAGGATTTTCACTGAAGACACCAACTCTGAAACAGAAGTGTTCGAAGGCTTTGCTTCAAACGAGGAAGATGTGAACAAGAAAGGAGCTTTGGTAAAAGCAGTCAGTTATGGATGAATGTATATGTTGACAACTTTTTTACTGTCTCTTCTATGTAAACCTCATGTTTTAGTAGGAGTGTTTCTGATACACCGTATTGTTCTTTATTCATACTGAAGAAAAACATGTGTTACCTTAAAAGAGTAAAAAAAACCTTTATTTAATTTAACATCACATATTAGAAATGAAAACTACTTCTTCTGCTTGTAGATTTACAGTGTTGGGCAAGATTGTTCCTCTGAAGGCAGCCGTGTCTGTATTCCAGACAATATTAATATGTAGATTTTATGTTGGTCTCTGCAGAGAGTTGTGTACTGTGATCTTTCAAAAATCTGTTATTTAGGTAAATTTATGGCAGTGCCTTCCGGTAGTGAGACTGCTGCCTAGAATGAGTGATTTAAAAATTACCTTTCTCATTTCACAGCCAATAATGTAACATGGGATTCTTCCTGCCTCTAGGCAATGGACTTGAACATGAAGGATGAAGGATGTGCTAATTTATTGGGTAGTGAGGAAGAAGAGGAGGAAGAAGTGAAGAAGAAAGTTTCCCCCAAGCGAAGACGCTTTGGCCTTCGTGTTGCCTTGCAGTTTCCTACTAGAAAGTCGTCTGAGAAAAAAGTGCCTGAACAGGCTTTTTCTAACTTACCTCTAGAGGACAGTGAATCCCTTGCACCTCTTTCAAAAGAAATAAGTGGCAAGCAGTGGGACAAACTTGAGGGCTCTGCTTCAGAGTCTGAAGAAGACATTAAAGAAACACAAGAGGAAAACAATGCTCTGCTTAAGAGAGCCATGAATATTAAAGAAAATAAAGCCATGGTAAGACTTAGGAGCAGTGCTTTGTGCTCTGACATTTACATCGAAGTTCTTTGCTTCAGTACGCTTGAGTTTTGGGGTTACTGCTGATGCTGTGCTGGGACTTTGAGAAAATCTCATGGTGCTTTGTGTTTGAATTTTTCTACCTGGAAAAAACTTAAAAGACCATCAGCCCTCCTACCCCTGAGATAGCCTCCAGCAGATTTAGCTTGCTCAGGTTTAAAACCAGAGCTGAACCAAGCATTTTGTGTGTGGATGTGAACAAAGTAACAAGTGCCTAAGTTGCAGTCTTATATTCAGAACATGTTAGAAAACCAGTGATGTCATCTGCTGCAGTTTTTTGAAGGCAGCTAAAAATTGCTAAGGATGATAAATGTGATTTTTCATTGTGTGGGATGTAATGTTTACAGCTATGCTTTGCCATATGACTACTGAGAGTGTGTATATGTATGCGTCTAGGTGCAGAAAAGAGACACTGATTGTTCTCTAATGCCTTTTCCTCTATTGTCCAAAATGCCACCAGCACGCTTTAATTATCATGCTGCTGTGCAAATCCGAGTTGATGTTGGGTCCTCAGTGGCTCTTTCAGTTTTCCTGTATTCCAGGCAAAGTTGCAGATTCCAGGCAGTCTTGGGGCTCAAGTGCAGCTCTTGGGTGTGTAGGCTTGCAGCTCCCACATAAAAAACTTGCTCTAGTTTTGTACCTGTGTTTCTGATTTATCTTGTATCCTTGATGCTGTTACATTGGTCTTGCTGCTTGTCCACCCTTCTCACTTTCCACTCTTCCTTCTAGTTCAACCACTGCAAAATTCATTGGCATCTGTGTTGCAGTACTGCAATGACATGAAATAGCTCTTAATAAATGCCACAGCAAAGTATTTACTGAGAAATGCTCCATCCAGCTTTTAATCTCATAATTGGTATGGTGGTTTCAGAGACAGCTAGCAGCCTGATATACCCCTGCAGTTGCTGGCTTTTCAGAAGATAGCCTCATCCTGACCTTCCAGACAGGTCAGTATTATTTTTTAGACTTAGCCACTGCTTCTGTTGAAATTGTAGAATCATAGAATCATTAAGGTTGGAAAAGACTTCTAAGATCATCAAGTCCAACCATCAGCCCAACACCACCATGCCTACTAAACCATGTAAACCATTTTTTCTACAAGACAGGATGCTTTTGGCCTTCTTGGCCACTTGGGCACGCTGCTGGCTCATGTTCAGCCAGCTGTCAACAAACACACCCAGGTCCTTTTCTGCTGGACCAGCTTTCCAGCTACTCGTCCCCAAGCCTATGGGGTTGTTTTGACCCAAGTGCAGGACCCGGCACTTGGCCTTGTTGAATCCCATACAGTTGGCCTCAACTCATCAATCCAGCCTGTCCAGGTCCATCTGCAAAACCTTCCTGCTCTTGAGCAGATCAACACTGCTGGCCGATGGTGGTGTCATCTGCAAACTTACTGAAGTGTATCTCTGGGACATCTCCTACACGGTGCAACAGATCATCCTGTGCTTCTGATACTGTGTACGCCGTGGGGCTTAATTGTTTTTCAACTTTGCAAATGAGCATGTACCCACATCACTGTGTCCACACAAAGCAATGGGCATGTAGCATTACTGGCTGTGGTTTGCAGCATTTAGGACAGCTAGTGTCATTTTCACAATTGGAAAAGGGATGTTTCTAGTCATTGCTACTCAGAACCGCTGAAAAGCAATGAGCACTGTTTCCCTGCTTCAATGTCACTGCTTAAGGGGATGCTCGTGAGTTCCCTGACAAAAAAGCACAGGTGTATCAGCAGTCATTCAGGAAAGTAGCCCACAGGGACTATGTTGCAGTCTTCTTGCCAAGGGCACTCTGTCTTTCTTTTCTCCTTCCTGTCACTTGAATTGTGAAATTCTCATTATCAGTCATAGGTACTGTAATAATGTTGTAGTGTGCTTCTTCAGTGCTATTTCAACAAAATTGGATGTAATTCTAGCTAATTCTAATTCCTAGTAAGAGTTAACGGGAACTGTGAGTTTAATACTTTCTCCAGAATTTTGCTCATTCAGGGGTAAACGAACCCCTTTTCTGAACCCCACTTAAATAAAGTGCCTCCAGGAAGGTTTCATTCACTGAGTTTTATGTGTTTAGATATAACTTGGAGTGCGTGTGAAGAGGGGATGATAGATGTTGCTTATTTACAAGTTTGCAATGAGTTTTCAGCGCAGCTTCACTGTTGGTTTCAGCTTGCCCAGTTGCTGACAGAACTGAATTCCATACCCGACCTGTTCCCAGTGAAAACACCCACCTCAACTCCTTCGGTAAGTCTCCAGTACTGGCTAGAGGTGACAGATCTTTTTTGCTAGATTTGAGATTAATGTGTTTCCTGATGAAATGCTTTCACCAAGTTTGTTCCGCTTTTCTTTGGTTTTGGTCACTTCATTTGTATGGATTTACTATTGGTCAGTATTTTAAGTACCAGAGATTATGTGAAGAAATGTAATTTTTATAATACAATTTATGAAGAAATACAGAGACAAAAGTGAGATGATGCTTTATAATTTTTGCGCCATAAATACTTTTGAGATGCTAGACAAATGTCTGTGTATGTGGGAATGAGGAAGAGTAGTTGCTTTGCTTTGGGTTTAGATTCTGTTAATTTCCCTCTTGCAGGCTTTTCTTTTAAAATCCACACTTCACGGTAGAGCTATGCTGAGGAAATTCAACCACTTCTTCAGGTTGAAGCCAGAATGATACTGTAGTTATTTCAGCTGGCTTTTCTTGGCTAGAAGCAGAGAACTGACAACCCGTCTAGGTTCTCTATAGAGAAGTGTTTTTCCACGTGTTATAAACTTGAAGAGATTTGAACGGCCCTTTCTTTGGGAAGCCCATGTAGAAATGCCAGTGTGGTGTTTGTCAGGTAAAAAGGTGAAGCCAAATTATTCAGTCTTTGAATGGCTGGGACCTTCCTAGCTCTAGTTAAATGCTATAGAAACTTAAACATTCTTTGGATACACACATAAACCTACTACTTTTATTTAATATCTTTATTACTTAATGAAGTATTCTAGTTATCTTTTCTACTTAGTATTTGACTTCCACCTGTCTTCTTTCAATTTTTTTGAAGGAAATAAATAACTAAAGAGTACAGTAGCAAGCAGACTTGCTTCCTACATCTTGTTCACCTGTCAGATTTAGTAGATGCTGTTATGGTAGGTGTCTAAGCAGGACTTCTGTTACGTGAGTTCAGTCATGCAGTAATTGGCAGGTATGACAATATGAAAAGGTTATCTTGTGCCTCCTAGTAATTTCCAGATCTAGGAATGTGGAAATAAGAGAAGAAACGTACTAACACCCTTTAAATTTTAAAAATATAAAGGAAAATAAAGTATAATCCAGATGAACACATCTTCAAGGAATAAATTTTTAGGAACATCTGAACCTTCAGCTGCTGAAGAACAATGAGAATTGGCTTCTACCTAAAAAATGCCATATGAAAAATTTTGGAATAGTTCTGTGATATTAATAGGAATAGAATTTGGTTGTGAAAGGACAGTGTTTTAAAAGGATCAAAAAGACGTATGTAGGAAGAACACTTAAATATGCTAGAAATCAGAATGATTTGGCTTGACAAATAAGGAATGGGAGAAGAACAGATAAATTCGTGGTAGTACAAGTATGCTACAGACATTTTGTGATAATTGTTTGACACTACTAACATAACCAAAAAGACAGTTACTGGATTCGCCTTCTCTTTCCAGAGACAGAAGAAAATGCCAAGGAAGGCATTGTCTGAAGGCCAGATAACACGTCGCATGAACCCAACCAGAAATGCTCGTCCACCAGAGAAATTTGCTGTGGAAAAATTTTCTGAGTCAACTTTTAAGTTTGCAGAGCACTTCAGTAGCTATAGACAACAAAACCTCTTGAAGAAGAGACTTAGTGTGGTATTTGCCAGACTTTGATATCTTCAGTAGTCAGGGATTAGGAAACATTAATTTAAATTGTTGGTCAACACTGAAGGCAGATATTGTATCTTACAGAAAGTCAATGAGAACCATTGGTTTGGAATTACCTACAGATGAAGTTGTCTTCAGGCCTTCTTGCCTCATCTTTCACATGTTAACTGGGCTGTATCTTTGACCTGTGCTGTCCAAAACATAACAGAGCATTTTACTTATGGTCTATTATTTGGTTATTTGAAAATTATTAGAGCCCACAATGTAGAAAGCCTTTGAATGACAAGGCAGTGGGTCTCGTGGAGACGACAGAACAGGTCTCCTATATCATCAGGCTCTTTGCAGATAGCAGAGGGAAGATAGAGAGGAGTTATATAGCTGAACTGAGAATGAATAAAGGGAATCTGCACCAGCAAACTGCTGATGTGCTGCCTAGCTTTTCGAAAGTTGCAGACTTTATTCTTTATTTTTCTTTTTTTAAAAACTCCTGGTTTTTCCTCCTTTGGCTTATACTGTGTGTTTGCCTTGCTTTAGGTTTTATAAGGAGGACTCTTAAGTTTGTATCTGTACATGATGGAGGTAGAATCCCAGTTCTGCTTACAGCAGCGAGTGCTGGGCATAGTTGAAGCATTGTAGAGGGAACTTGGCTGTTCAACAAGGTGGAGTAGCCCTGAATGAGAAGCTGGGCTGGTGAATAACTGTTTTGGAGAGAAGGACAAATTGGGTATTAACAGTGGGGTAGGTGGAATCCTAAGGATCACTTGAGACTTGTAAATGAATTTTGAAATCTCCTGAGTGGCGTAATGATGATCTATGGATTTGAGTCAAGGAGATTGATATTTGGAAGGAAAAGAAGAACACCTAATAGTCAGAAGAGGACTCTCTTCCAAATAACAAACAGGATAATAACAAAGGGCTAGATATGGCAGGACTAACTTAAAACTTCAGCAAAGGCTATTTGCGTGACATGAGAGATTGTCGTTGGAGAAAGCATGCTGGAAGATTGAAGGAGCGAAGCATGGGAAGGCAAATGGTTATAATTCCTTGTTTGGAAAGGGAAGAAATGATGTAGAAGATTTACAGTGGAGGTGTGCAAGAAATGCAAAGAAAAGAAGGTAGTAGAAAAACATGTAAGGTATTTGTGGAAGTAGATGTAGCAATGATGGGAAGGAAGAATATAGAATAAATAATAAATGGAGTAGAGAAGAAATTAGGGAGGAGAGGGAGAGAAAGAGGTGGTGATGATTTGGAAACACTTCCCTCTTCCAATGGTCTGTGAGCTTGTAGTTCACCCCCTCTAGTCTGTATGTGCATTATAAATGAAAGAATTTGTCACCAAGCGTGGTGGCAGTCTTCATGACACCAGACGAAAGGTGTTGAGATGAGTTTGTTTAGCAGGGAGATTGTGGAGTGCGCAAAAGGAGGAGATCATCAAGGTATTCATTTTACCGTCCAGTAGAAGATATTACTGAGGAGGACTTGGAGAACGTTGCAATCACTGTTAAAGACAAAGTCTATGACAAAGTTCTGGTAAGTGGCTGCTGTTTTATTTAGTATGTCCATTTGCTTGAAATTGCAGGTCTCCTAAAAGCTTATCTGGTGTGATTTCCTGAGGTCGTGCAGAGTGCAGCTCTGCCTTATTATATTACATGAGCACAACTTGGAAGCTTTGCCAGGCTTTCGTGGGCTTGCCCGTGCTGGCTGATATGTCCCGCCAACTTTTTGCTTCTGCAAAGAATTGCTTTCTTGCAGTAGAGCTACTAAGTGAATTTGCTATAGTTGTGACTCACCTTGAGCTCTCATTCTCACTTAATATAAAAGAGCGGTGGTAGTGGCTGTACCATTAAATAATAGTGATCCTTGCTGCTCCTTGTACCCCCTGGAAACAACATTTCTGTATGGGTTGGGTAGTTTCCAAAGCTCATGATGGAACTTCTTTTCCTACTTTCCTTCACTAGATTTGGCTGTTATTAATTTTAATATAGATCTAGATGATCGGCTTGCTGTGTATTTCATGCTTCATTGCATTCACAGAGATAAGTCAGGTCATTTTCTGAATAGTTTTAGCTATTTTCTGGATAGAAGAAAGGATCAGAATCGTGACAGGAGGCTCACATAGTTTGAGACTCTCAATGCAACTGAGGCTGAGCACTGTTTCTGCAAAATTCCTAGCATTTCTCCAGATAACTATATGATTTATTATAACAACAACAGAACTTGCAGTTTTTAGTAAGATTTTCATTGCTGAATTTGACTTTGATTTGAAATTTGTGCTTTGTTATTAGCAGATACATTAAGAAAGTTCAGCAACAAGTGTTTAAGTCCTTCATGTGTATATGTTTCTCCTCCTTTTGAACTTTAGGGTAGTACTTGCCACCAGTGTCGACAAAAGACAATTGATACAAAGACAATCTGTCGCAATGAGGGCTGTGGAGGAGTAAGGGGGCAGTTTTGTGGCCCATGTCTTCGAAATCGATATGGGGAAGATGTGAAATCAGCACTGCTTGATCCAGTAGGTATCATTTTTTTGGGCTTGGAAAGAAAGTGTAACGAATGCACTTTTGTTAATAAGCTGCGGTGAGTATGTGCTCATAACAACATAGTGTTCAAAGATTTTGCCATGAGATCTGTAGTACTGTTAAAAATGACACCGATCTTGTTGGAACTCAAGTGGAAGGTGCTGGACCTGGGTTACAATCCATCCGTCTTCATGCTTTGGAGATCCACATGCTTAGCAGACAGTGGAGGGAAAGCTTGAGAGCTTTTAATAAAAGAACTCTGCCCTGTTTCAGAAAAATACCAAAATGTACCCTTTTTTTTCCTTAATGCTCTCAGTAAGATGGCATGCAAAGCAGATTCCTTGATTTAGATTCTAATTTTTAAATATGATGGAAAAGGAGAAGGATATCTAAAAGGCTTTTCTTTGTTGTCCCCTAAGGCACTGAGCAAGGAGTCAGCCCAGGCTGCTGCAGAATCATCCTTTCTGTGCTCAGCTTGCTCTGGTACTTCCTCTCCCCTACCTCTACTTTAGAGACGAACTTCACAGGAATAGTCACAGGAATAAGGCTATGTTAGCAGGCAGTGCCGATGAAACTTGTCACAGTGGCTACCCACCTTTTCCTAGAGAGTTCACTGTGGTCAGCGTGACAGGTTGAGTTAGCATTAGGCATTACAGTTGCCTTTAGTCGTATTTTAAATCCATACTGAACAAATCAGAGCACCTGAGTCCTCAGAGTGAGAAATATTCAAGCAAATGGGGTAGAACTTAATAATTTCTTTAATCCTGCATAATTTGGAAAGTACTAACAAGTTTGGTTGGCTGGCTGATTCAGACTTTTATAACATTGCCCTGAACAATCACTCAGTAAGGAAGACATACTCTTGTCTGTCTGAGCAACGGAAAGGTGACTATAACCTTACTGATGGCTTGCCTTTAACCCTCACCCCTTGCAGGCCTGGATCTGTCCTCCTTGTCGGGGGGTGTGCAACTGCAGCTACTGCCGCCGGCAGGACGGGCGCTGTGCCACGGGCATGCTCATCCACATGGCCAAGTTCTACGGCTACAACAACGTCAAGGAGTACCTGGAGAGGTGAGGGCCATGCCCCCTTTAAATAATACTTCATTTCTGTGGTGTTAGGGCAGATCTTGCATCTGTGCAAAAGCAGTCTCTTGGACTTCAGATTTCTCCTAGGTTGAAATCAGCTTCACTGAAGTGAGTCAAATTGTCTGCATAAACAAACAACTCCCTTAAGAAATTGAAATGCTTTTCTCTATTTTGAAATCAGTGTTGATCGCTTCAAGCATATAGAAGTGCTGGTTTAGAAGTTATCTTCAACAATGGAAATTGTCTTTTTATGGGGAACCTGAGTTTCCTAAAAAGTACTAACACTGTTTTCTCATGTCTTCTAGTTTACAGAAACAACTAGTGGATGACAATTAAGAACTGAACTCAAGCTGTGCCTGCAACTCGTTAATGTGTTGACAAATTTTGACTTCAAACAGTTTTACCATGTTTTATATACGATAGCATTTTAGAGTATAGTATATGCATTTCTGTGTTGGGAACTTTTTGATTAATGTGGTCTTATGCAAAAGATCTCTCAGGAAAATGTTTTGGTAGAGAAATCTACATGCACAGACCTATACATTAAGTTAAATGGCACTCTTGAACCCTGAGTGGTTATCTTTCAATAGAGCTACACAACTACTTGATGGAGAACTTGGTCAATTTGAGCAATGTTTTTATTTATACAGTAATTCAAGTTTGCAGAAAGGGTGTTTAACAACTACCTGTAAAACATACCCCATCTTTAAAGAAACAAAAAACCCTTTGTGTTCCAATGCGACCATGAAGACTCAGTTTTCCAACCCTTGCTATCTGAACCTATTCCTCCACCTGTAGTTAATAGAACCTTTTCCTGCAAAGAAGGGAAGGGTACTTTAATTTGAATGCCATTATATTCCAGCCAAAGCTGATGCAGCTTAAAAGTGGGAGGATGATTTTCTTTTTATTCCAAAGTGCAATTAATCATTAAACATGAAAGTAGAAGACTATATAGTAAAAAATAAAGTTAAAAAAAATTTAAGCATCATCCCAATAAGGGGAACTTTTCACCAGCAGTTTTTGTGTGATCCACCCGCTGCCTGAACCAGTTACCTTACAGTAGTTGTAACTGGTTAAGTTGTTTGAATCACCAAGTTCAGGTTTACTTTTCTTACATAGAGTTCATACTTTGGTGTATTTTCATATGTACAACCCAAGCTTTCAAACAACTTTGTTTAAATGCAACATGTATGTATTGCAGTATGTTTATGTTAAAATTCTTGTAATACACACATTTCATTTTATGTAGAGAGAATAAAAAATAATCAAGAGGAGTATTTTGTGAGTCGAAATACACCCAGATGCTGTTGTTTCACATTTACTTTTCTGTAGCTGCTTTAATGAGAGAATGCTTCCAGATCAATAGTCATTATGTGGAGAAACACACAAACCCAACACTGACAGTTGAGGAAATAACAACACAGAGCACATAAGTGTTACACTGAGGATTGTGATTTTGTGAGGCAAATCTCCTGCTTGAGCTGACTGTAAAAAATATTTATTTTCTTTTCTTTAACTATAAGGCAGATTAAGAAAGCAGCACATACTATTGAAAGTTTAGTACTAAACTGCCAAGCGTAAAGCTGCTCCTGGCTTTGAAGTCCAAATGTAAGTTGACTCTCTACTTTTGGTTTTATAAAGAGGATGTTAATAAACATTATTAGTTTCCCTTTGATCCGCTAGAATAGCCCTTACAAAAATGGCTGGCATTGCTGGAGTCCAACCATCACTGCTTACCTGTCTGAGGATTGAACAAGCCAGAAAGCCACACCACTGCTGGCAGCACAAGATCCTGTGTCCACATCTCAAGCTGTCCATATTGCATGAGAAGATCAGTAACCCTAAAAGAGAAACAGCAAAAGCTTCTTTGTATTTGTACTACTTTTTTAAGACAAAATAAATTGCAGACTTCAAGTGTAAGAAAGAGTCCTTTTATCTACAGAGAAGGTACATGGCTGAAGTAACGAGAAAGTATGTGCTTTCGTAAAGTTCATGATTTAGTGGAATTTGTTCTTTCCCTGATACAGATGTGTCCAAAATCAACAGCAGAAGCTCATCAGCATGATACAGGTTGCTGGCAACAGAGAATGTGAGTGTGCTTAATCCAGTGTAACTTCTTGCCTTGGGAAGAAAGCTGAACATCACCATTACTGATGTTAACACACCTTCAGAAACTGCCAGAAGTTGGTAACAACAGTTGATGGCTTCTCAAATGCAAATTATCTTCAGGGGTGCATTTAAACTTCCAATAAGCCAGAACAAAATACACATCAGGAGTGCAAGAGAGCCTGACAGTGACTCTGAGTAATGGCATACTGAAGCACACATTGCAATGAGATATCAGTGGAATTTCCAGAAACCCTGCCCATTTTTTCCATATCTAACGGTCTACAAGTAAATATTGTTGGTGGCAGGTAGGGGAAAAGGACTCCTGCAAGATGCTGAACACCCCTATCACTTCTGACAAAGGGTGGAGGGGGGGATGCTTTAGCAAGGTGCTTAGTATTTCTGCAAAACTCTCATCAAAGTAAAACTGACTTGCATTAAGACAAATTTTTAAAAAAAAGAAAAAAAAAATTGAACAAAGCTGCTGGTTTTATAGCACTGCAATAGCTCTGTGCATAGTAGTTAAATCCTGTTACTGTAGTGTACTTACCAGTGGGCAAGGCTGTATGTGAATGGAATATGCTAGTTTAGTCCATGTGTCTGGCACAGCATCATAGAAGAGTGGGTTGCAGCATTCTTCCATGTGAGAAGAAAACAAACTCCCCCTTTGTTCGGAGAACAATAAAAAGCAAACTGGCATCATAAAGAATAGCTATTCTTTTCATTTCCAGAAAAAGCAACAAAAAAGCCCCAGATTATGTAAAAGAGCAACAATACTGTTAATAAAAAGTCGCTTATCTTCAGACAGAGGTCCAGCTGTTTAAAGAGACTTATGCATCTCTGAAAGAAGGATGTTCATCCTCTTGCACTCTTGAAGGCAAATAAAAACATAGGGGCTGCAGGCAGGAGTCTTCTCCATGATTTCTTTTATGTTAAATTCCTTGAGAAGCATCTCCAGAATATCATCCAGGACATTCTTAACCTGTCCAGGCCAATACAAACAGAGGATTAGGAATGAATGCAATCAATTCTTTTTGACTCTTCTACTTTCAATTCTAATTTCTTTTCCAGAAGAGCACAAGTATCTTATTTTCTTAGGCAGATAAAATACAGAGATGCTCCCCCAAATTTTCTGTCTCTTTGGCAACAGTATTAAGAGAAATGCCTGCAAACGTGCAGCTCCTATTTAGCTTTACATTTTCAAGTAACACACACTAAGAGCCCACCAACACATTGTCCCTAGGCTTGGGATGATTGCTCTTGCAAGGATGCACCTTGAGATTGCCTTTTTTTTTTGGTCAAACATGATTGATTGTATTTCTACAGTACCTAATAGATTCCATCTCTTCTTTCACCACCCACAGTCCCAACTGCTTCAGGGATTAGGCAAAATACAGCATAGGCATATACAGACACCACCCCCCCACAGCCCCCCCCCGCCCCTAGAAAGAGCCTCTTTCCCCCACTTCAGGCCTGCTCTGGAACTGAGATGAAACATAACTGAAGAACAATTCATAACAGTACTAATAAGCTGGAACCGAAATTACAACATTAATGCAGCCCAGTCTCTTGTTTGAGCTCTAGCTTTGGCAGAATTCTGTCTATAATTGTCTAAACTCCCTAAAGCAGACAGGAACCAAATGTGAAAAGCACAAGCACACCCCACTCCCCATCCCCAAGAAATGAAGCACTGTTTGGCTGCTTGCAATGCAGGGCTGTCATTCCCTTCTGCAATGCCCCTCCCCGTGATCTGATGATGATAAGAGAAAAAAGAAGAGTGTACAGGGGAAATGGAAGGAGTAAAGAAAGGGCTGGAGAGCTGCAGAACAAGAGTGTCGGTCATGGGGAAATTTAATTAACTCTGGTAAGGATAAAAAGCTGAAGGCTCAGTCTCATGATATGCCACGTTTTGGGGCATCTGCACATAGTTTCTCAGGCAGCTGCAGAAGGCAGCAGAGTCTAATAACAGAACTGGCTGAGATTTGTGATTACATTTTCCTTTTCTAGCTTATCCTTTAATCATTCTATTTATTGAGCACAGTGCCATTGCTGTTCCATGCTTAAAACTGTCTTCTACATTTTTTTCTGGAATCAGTTTGGCTGTACTAAACTGTCTGGGTATCTAAGATACCTTGACTGTGAACAGAACTACAGTGGCCCTGTTAACTCCGTGTTAAGTGACAAAGCTTAGGGTTGGTCTCTTCAACCCAGCATTTGACAGCTTATAACTATTGATGTTATTGTTCTGCTAAACTCCAGATTTTGCTCAGGAGAAGCACTCTAAGGCTAAGAGATGGACAGACAGCTTCCTTGCCCAGCTCTCACCTCTTCAGACTACCAGAAACCTAAAAATCCCTGAAAATCTCCTCAGATGCTGCTTGCAAGGGAAATCTAAAGTAGCCACATGGCTCCTGCCCAAATCAAGGGCCCAGGAAGAGAAGCAGTGGGAGAGCACTGTTCTTGGCCTGCCTTTCCTGGCATGGGGAACCTACATATCACTGTTAGGTTGTACTGTGAATGTGGCAGAAAGAAGGCAGGACCATGGGCTGGGAGGAACTTCTTCTGCTTGGCACAAGAGGGAAGGAACAGAAAAACTACACAAAGGGGATTATCATGCAGGACAGGGTAATGAAGCACGAACCAGACTAGACTCACCAACTCAGTCAACTGTAATTTTTTTTAGTAAGTTGGTGTTGCTGTTCTTGTTTATAAAAGCACACACAAAAAAACCCCAAGGCAGATTCATACCTCATTTCCGACCCTACATTAAATTCAAAGGGGAAAAGAAACAGTCTGTATAACAGGTTAGGTGTTCCTCTGATCCAAATAGCTCCTTAGAGTAAATCGCACAGGCTGGGACATTAATCGCTACTATTAACACTCAGCTGCGCTTTGCTACTTTGATGCACCTTTTTTTTCCCCCCTAGAAACAGTCTCTTGCTGAAATAACATAGTAAATGTGTACCCCACATGTCATTAACATCACCAAAATGCACCATATGAAGAACCTTACCTTTTCCTCTGCAGATTGGCCTGATCCTTCTGCAAATGAATTCATCGGTTGCATTTCCAAAAGAGCTTTGTTGAGATTATCTGATGATACTGTCAAGTATCCCATCTCAGCACTAGGGTGTGGTTCATATACGACAGGGCTTTCCATCTATGTATTTATGGTATCCAACATAATCCAGATTTGAAGGGGCCGAGAAACCTGGTGCCAGCGTCAGTTCCCATTCGAGCTTCAGTAAAAGAATCAGTGACATTATTGATAATGGTATCACCAGTTCTAGAAACATTGTTCTGCATCTACAAAATTTCAGAAATTTGTCTGGAGTCTGCGAAAATGACACCTGTAAGTTCTAATGTAGTGCAACAAGGTTACCAAGTTTATTTTAACACGGTTACTATTAGCACACCTTTCTAAAGTTCAGGTTCTCTGCTAGACTGTAAATGCAATTGCTGCTTCCTTTTCCTTCATGAGGATGATTTGAATTTATTTCAAAGCCACTACTGAGGCAAGCGTGGTTTAAGCACTGAATTTCTGCAAACCCCCAGTAGACAAGCAAGGATTATTATGCATTTTGCAGATGAGGGTCTGAGTCACACAGCATAGTTAGGGGGGTTACACAAACACACTGTGCTCATAACAACCTTAACAGGTAACAGGGAATTACAGGTCAGTGAGACAGTAAGTGGAGTGTGGAAATGGGACACAACACATCAGTGTTGGAGCAATTCTTGGTTTGTCAGACAGTGATCCCAATCTACTTTCCATAGAAATGGCTACCGGTTAGGACATTTCTTCATGTGTTGATGTCCCTTCCTTTCTCTCTTGCCTGGCTGCTAACACCCAGGAGCTGAAACAAAAGGGAAAAACATACTACTCCATTACATCTCTCCAAATGTAGGAATCTTGCTCAGGGTTTTTTACTGCTGCTTTGGCCTCAATGAGCTAGACAGTGATGATAATTTAGACAGCAGGAAAAAACAGGTCTCAATTAGTTCATTACTAAACCAATTGCTATTAACTGCACTATTCCTATAGAAAAGGTGGGCCCTAACCCTATCAGGACACTAAAGATAAGACTCAATTCTTTGGAGCAGGTCAAGAATTCAGTAGGTAGACAGAGGGCTTTGGTGAAATGCACTCTTGGTGGGCTGCCCTCCTACTGCAGGAAAGAATAAAATCTGCAGTAGTCATCTAATTTGTTTTCCAGACTCCTCTAGCTGCTGCACTGTAAGGTCTTCACTGCATTCATAGAATCATAGAATCACAGAACCATCTGGTTGGAAAAGGCCTCTAAGATCAACGAGTCCAACCATATCTGTTCCCCTATGAAACCACGTCCCTAAGAAACTCATCTACTCGTCTTTTAAACACCTCCAGGGATGGCGATTCAACCACCTCCCTGGGCAGCCTGTTCCAATGCTTGACTACCCTTTCAGTGAAGAAATTTTTCCTAATGTCTAGTCTAAACTTCCCCTTGTGCAACTTGTGGCCATTTCCTCTTGAAGAGTTTTTCTGAACTTCTCATCATAGAGCTGTCTGGGATTTATACCAGAATTGAAAGTTGTTTTTGCTGAAAAATATTTCTGCCTCTAAATGGTACTTTTCACAGGAGCTATTTCTTCCTAACGCAGGGTCCACTCCACAAAATCACAATAAAATTTAATAGCTTATGGCATTTAGAACAGTCAACAAGAAGATGCTGCTCACAATAACATCAGCAAGCACTTATTTCTGCAGTCATTTCAGTCCTGCAACCAACCATTTACCTGTGCCTGAAACCGCACCACTAACCTCACCCACAATAAGCTGTGTCTTAAGATGACACTTTGAAGTAATGCCGAGGTTTTGAAAAAAGCCCTGTTATTCACCTTGAGTGGAAGACCAATTCTGTCAGACAATCTGTACTTACCGGTGTCTCTGCTGGCACTTAAAACAGACTTTACTGTATTCTTGGGAGTCACGCGCACAGAGGGAGACTGTGGGTTATGGGGGCTCATGGCAGGCACTGACTGCCCTTCTGTCCTTGCAGCAGATCCCAAAGCTGACGTAGAGTGGTTTATTCTAAGGCACCTTGTGGAATGAATTTATAGCTAAAAAAACTCATCAGCTACTCAAATAGGTAAATCAGAACATAATCTTCCCAGGGAATGCACCAGCCCTGATGAAAGACATTACCAACTAGTTTGCATTCATTTGACTGCCAGTCAACGAGTGCTTTTCTGGTTTTGCTGGTAATTTGGGGCCCTAACATTCTACAGTTATGGCAAAAAGCTTGGAAAGATATCTTGCTGTTTTAAAATACCAGCAGATCCACACTCTGAGTTGAGTTCCTAAACTTTGCAAAGGCCATAAAAATAGCAGTGATTCTTGTCAGGTTTCACCACCTATACTTATTTTACAATTATTTGAATGAAAGTTCAGGCTTGTGAAGATTAATGGACTGCCTAAACTAGAAGCAGTAATTCTTTACTCACCTATAAACTAGAGGCAGAGCTGAAGCCTGCAGTATGAGCTTCCCACCATGCCCTGATGACCTCAGCTGTCATTTGGAGAAATCAGCCTCCACTGAGGTCAGGAGTACAGTGGTGTTTAGTCTTTCCATTTCCATGGCAACTTACTCTTGGGTATCTTCTTCTAAGCAGTTACTTTCAATTGCCTTCATCTGAGTGTGGCTCTTTGACATATGAAAACCCTCTTGTTAGGGATCAAGGAGACACCAGCAAGCTCATTTCACTCACAACCAAAACTTAGGCTTCAGCCACATTGCCAAGAGGGAAAACTGCACTTTCCCAAGTTAGTCAAGCTCTGCAAGTGGCCTGCTCACACTTAACATATTAATTTTATTTCTTTTTTTTCTCCCAAATAAGCTTTTTACTTTTGGACAATGAAAAATAACAAGTGTGGAAAGAAAACCTGAAAAACCTCTTGTCTGTTTGTAGCAAATTGTATACAATCAGTTCACTAAAATGACTAGTTCAGTAGTTTAGGAGAAACAGCCACTTGCTTTTTAAAATTTATATATATAAATGCAGATACATATACACACTTTATATAAATATATGCATATGAAAATAGATTAGTTGCCATGCAAGACTTTTTGGAACTGAAGTAAAAGTTACACTTCCTTTTTGTCTCCTCAAAAGTTCTGATATTTCTTTCTGATTAGAAGCAACTTTGGCAGTCTTGCACCTTGGGCTTATGGATTGCTATGCATACTCTGATGTCCAGGACCAGAATAGTGAAATTTGAGTACTTCAGTATATATCAGCTGGCAACAACCTGACAAAGCTACAGAAACAGGTGTGTGAAAGGGTGGTGGAAAATAAGAAACTGTCTTAAAACCTGTTTTTCCTATTTTGGAAACAAGAAAATCCAAGGAAATGTACATTTCCACTCATTTATCTGGAGAAGAAAACATACAAACTGCTAATGTAAGCTTTGGAAATTTTGCCATTCTGGACTGCTGTAACTGGTGAGTCTATCAATTACATCAGTTCAGTTTCATAAAAGCCACTTTTCTGTTCCCACCTAGACCTTTCTAAACAGCAGCACCTTAAAGGAAAATAGTTATACTAGGAAAACGGAAACCTGAATGTGCCATAGCCCAGTGCCATTAAGCTGGCCATACAAGCAGTGTCAGGAAACACTGAATTCAAGTTGCCAAGTAAGATTGCTTGCAAAAGTATATAAACCAGCAATATGTCAAGTCACAAACCTTTGCGGACAAAAGCTGTTCACAACAAATCATTGTACTCATTACAAGTAGGATAATTTAATCCTCCACAGCCAGACAAGACCTTGCAACTCTTGGGGCCACATAGATCAGAAAGCTTGTGATCTTCCCCAGTCCAGATCTGAAAGGTGAATTCTCTTAGGCTGAACATGCTGTAGACATGTCCAGGAGCTTTAGGTATACATGAAAGTCCTTACCACAGGTGGGCAGATGAATTCTTGCAGATATGCACAGCAAAACCTGTGGTCCAAGGCATCGATGGTGTGAGCACCATATATGACTTCACCAAAGAGGTAATGCAGGTCTTCCCATGGCACCTACTGAGGGAACAGGATGCACCACTGACTAAAACAAGTCAGCTTTCTAAAGGACAAACCAAAGTGGCTCACAATGAACACTCTTAAGAGAAACAAAAGAAATTCACATACTTCCTTTCAGAAAGGTTCATGGTTATGTATTTGCATTGCTGGGGTTTGTTGGTTTAGATATTAGCATATAAAAATAACTACATGAAGCACAGATTTCTTTTGTTTCAGTCCAGTGAGAGATAGCTATAAGTACTTGAGTAAAACCACCAAGTTTGTGACTAAAATTCAGTAATGGTGTAAAGCGTGTCATCTGAGCCTTATGCCATGTTTTTTTACCTTGTACCTTATAACTTTTACAAGAGAAGTACAATTTCAAAACACCACATGATATGAGAACATAACTCATTAACAAGCGCATGTATTTTCCCATACAGATCTTTAAAAACATAATCCTCATGAGTGACGGGAAGGTGACCTACTGTGCCTTTCTTGGAGGAGAAATCGAAAACTTGTATCTGATTGCAGTCTTTTATATCCCCTCACTAGGAAATGCTCAGTAACTGAAATTACACATTACTTGGATTGGGGATGTATTGAAGAACTTGGGTAAAAATTGAATTAATATTAATCTCATTACTACCACATCATGTAAGCATTACGTTTATTGTAGAACTCTGATCATAATGTTACTGTTATAGCATATGATTAACAGTGGTAACACATTTTATTCAAGAAACTACTGTCTTTCTGTTTTATTTGGCTTCATGGAGTTTGAAGCTTCTTTAAACTACCCTCTGGTTTGTGTAATATGCCACTTCCTGATGAAACCCTTCCAGGTAGGAATCTTTATGCCCTTGGGGGCAATATTTGCTTCCCAACAGTTTAAGTAAAAACGTAATTATGGGCTTTAAATACTGCCTGATGTGTCAGAACAGAACAAGTAAAATAGCTGCAGCTATTCCAGCCTGCTAGCTACAAATTTACTTCAATTTGAATATGTGAAACTCTAATTCATCTTTCTTTTAAAATGGCTTGAAGAGCCCGAAAAAAGAAGAAGAATTAAAAAAAAAAAAGACCACTGGAATATAATAGGCAATGCAGCATGGTGGTGATGGGAAGCCAGAACAGAGAATCCCTGTGAAAAATGCCAACTACTTGGATTTAGAATGAAACAGTCTTGCAGTTGCAATGAACCTGCTTTTCCCTTTGTTGGCAAATGAAACATGTATATTTATGCCAAGCAACAGCTTTTTTTCTTTGACTTTTAGAAGAATATATTAATGTTTTAATTCAGTACAAGTCCATGCAGCTGCACCCTTCAGGGGATATTGATTACACTGGGATAATCAAAGCTTGAGATATAAACCAGGCATTTTTGCAAGTGTGAGAAACTTGAGGATTTTGCCTTAGAAATATTTTGAGCTGTCATGTTTGCGTAACTTCCATTTTACTCTACAGAGAACTGGTCTTCTGTGCTCAAAAAACCACCACTGATCCATTGCTCAGTGAATGGACACAGTAAGGCTGGAGTCCACATCCACCTCGCAGTACTGAATGACAACTCCACAAACATGAATAAGAGGATCAGAAACTGGAGGGCAAGAGTGGGACAATGAAGTAGGATCCTGCACTTTACCTGAAGAGACCTTAAGTATCAGAGGTTAGTGTGATGGGGTTCATCTCAGCAACAGAAAAAACAGTTAAAAAATGCTAGAAGATTAAATATTCACAGGGAAACATCACAAACAGTACAAGTGAGGATGAACTGAGGAGAATTTCCACGAGCTGATGGGCTAGCTTAGGCTTTCCAGTTTATGTTTTCTGGTCAATTCCTATTTGTCTTGAACAAAGCTCTCCCTAAAGGATACTCACTTGGGAGATTTTGTTTATTTTTATATATATGTATATGTATATATGTATACATACAAAGTCAGACTTTAAAACTTATTACCTCTTCTCTCTACAATATCTATGTTAAAAAAATGCATATAAAGCCACAGGTAAATGAATCACTAACCAATACAATGGAAAGGGCCAAGAAGCAATATTACCAAGAAGAGAGATTAACTAATTCTTGCTCTTACAGACCTTTCTAGTCCTACCTGCCACCAGAATCCTCCCTCTCATTAATTAACAAAATTAATTATTGAGCTTATGAATTGTGGTTTAAAAAGAAGAGTGCTTAAAGCAGCAAAATTTATTAGCAAAGAAAACTAAAGCTTGGAATAAGCTGATTTTATAGACTTGTTTTCTAGATGGGAAGCATTATTAAATCATCACTATAAAATTAAGCAATTATTTTAATATGACACCAAGTACCACAGAAAGGAAAAACAGTTTCATGTCCTATTAGCTAAATAAAGGTCAGTAAGGGTAAAGGAAAAAGGCAAAATTAATTTCTAAGAGTAAATACAAGTTGGGAGATATGGAGAAAAACTGCATCATCAATGGGTGATGTTTTGCTCTACTTTTTCTTTATAAATACCTCTTAAATTTCTTTAAATTACTAAAAGGTAATCTATTCAGTACTATCCTGTATCATTAAGTAATAAATAATTATTGCTGTTATTTATGTTTGCAGATACAGAACTTACACAAATGACCTCAAGTGAGTATTTGAATTATACAAGTGTGAAATACGCTATAGCTCAGAAATAAAATCACTCGTCTACCCTTAACTTTGACTCAAGGGGAACATTACTGAGAAAGTCACAACAAGGTGGCATCCTTAATACATAATAATGACACATGCAGGAAATGCACCATTATTTATATATGTGACGTGCCGTAAATTGCTTCCATCATCAGAACTAATTGTAGTGATTATTAACGCAGTGTTATGAACTGTCAGAATTGCTGTATGCAATTACATTTGTGCAAATGCTTCATTACCTGCCTAATGAATTTGGCATATATGCACATGTAAACCACTGTTTTTGTTAACATAATGAAGGGCATTTTTTTCCCACTTAACTACTGATGTGGAACTGGTTTGACCTATATTACAAAGTTCAAGCATCCACTGCCAGAAAAAACCCACAACCTCCTCCCAACACCTTTGATCTGGTTTATCTTCATACTCGGCATCATAGAATACCAGCTACTTAAATAACAGCTTCAGAGAAGAATTGTATCTATCTCCCTTATTCAGTACAAACAGTTGATTGAGTCAAAATGACTTTGGTGTACGGTTACCTGCCCACGACTTTTTACCTCATATTGGTCTCTAAATATTTGCAGAGGTCACAGACACACATGATGAGATCTCTAGTACCGAACGGATATCTTGCATTCCAGCCCTGAGGGCCAAACTTCAGTTTCCCAGTAACACAAGTGCGAAAACAGCACAGAGAAAAACGGATGCTTTTAAATTCCCCTTCTCTGGTACACAGTTCAAGGGTATCCTGTCAAAGAAAAGGAATACATTCATCTAGTGAACAGCCAACAGTGCTACCGAAAGCTGTGTCTGACTCAGCTGCCAAAAGAGAGCACTTACAAGCCTGAAGGAGAAAAAGAAACAGGTTTCTTGGTAACGAATGACTTTCAGGCAGTGTTTTTTACAGTAATTTCCAGAAGGCAAAGTGTCAATGGTTAACTTTTTATTAATATTTCCAAATGCCCCTACTGAAACCACACAGAGTTTTTAACTGTAACTGTATAATTATTAGTCAGAAAATGGCTACTGTTCCTTGTCATAAATCACCCATAGACTTTATCCCAAGTAGAACATTTGCCAGTTTAACATCTATCAAAAAGTATACCATAAATTTTACACTGTTTATCAAAGGGTCACGTTTGAAAATGAAATTTAATCATTTTAATAGTTTTAATCATTTTCCTTTTCCCTCCATTGTTTAGCAAGTGCTAGCAAAGACTCTCAGCAACATGAGATTCTACACAGGGCTATCACTAGTTTTGAAATTACTGAGACAAACTGATGGCCATTTTCCTCTAAAACTTGCAGAAATCTATGTCGTTTCTCTGCCAGTTTTCAATATTCTATATTTTAGCTTATCTTTAAGTAATTGACATAACAAAATGACTTTTGATAGCCATAAAAATACAGATGGAGGGAACTACAGAGGTGTAAACTCCTGGCTGTCAAAATAAAATAGATCATCCTGAACTGAACAACAGGTAGCAAAGTCTCAGCAAAGGTGAAGAATTTTATGTCTGACAGAAAACTTTCCTTAAGTCAGAATGCTGAGTTTCACCATGAAAACTACAACACAAGCTTCTACCTTGAAGGAAACCACAAAACATGACATTTATTCCGCATGGTTTAAGTATGGTTTGATTTTCTTACTCCAATTTTGTTTTCCCACCAATAGTAAAATAACACAACCAGAAATGTATTTAAGACTGCACAGGAATTTTTACTAAGCTGCAAACACCCATGGCTCAAAATAATGGAGGAGAAAAAAGAGTCTTCTAAAGTATCAAGCTTAGAAACTAGCTAATTAAAATACGTACGTATATCTATTTCTTGAACTGAACATAGCCTGAAGTGGGACAACAATGTGTGTGAGTTGCCTTTATTACAACTTAGTGCAACTTTCTTAGCTTTCCATTAAAAATATTGCCATAATAAGTAAAAAAAATGCTGCATTAATAGTTGTTTTTTTAGCTACAAACCCAGGACCATTCTCCCTTTCTCACAGGAATCATAACACCTCATTTAATTTAACACTTCATACCATCAAAATCAACCCATTTGTAGCCAAGATTGCTTTGACATGGCTTATTTAGTGCACAGTTCTTTTTTTCTAGGCCCTGGTTAACAGAGGTCCTGTTAACCTCAACTCTTACCCTTTTCACGTCCAAGCTCTGTCTTTACGTGTCCTACGTTCAAATAAATAATACACTGGTAGAAGGCTGAAGTGTACAGTTATGGCTGCCTTCATCAGACAAATAAGCTCACTACTCCAGCACTTTCAGTGCTGTGGGGAATCTGACTTGCATCAATATTGAAGATCTGTCTACAAATTCCTCATGGTAACAGACAGGGATAACCAGGGACTCAGAGGGAAGAAGGCTTCACACATCCAGTGACACCACTGTCCTCCACGTTCTCATGTCTTCTTTCTCCTGCTTCTTCTCCCCATCTATCAAGCAGCTCTGCAGGACCTCACGCAGAGAAGGAGCGAAAGACAAAACAACAAATGGCACATAGTCCTTGCTCATGAATTCCTTACTTTATGCCCAACTACGGGAATTTATACGTAGGGTACCAAACCATTGCCTGAATATCTGGGTACATAAATCCACCCTGTGGGAGAATGGACATAGACAAACCACATTTAGAACAGAGCAAAGTGTGTGAGTACTATTGAATGAAAGAGCTCTGACTTCAGAGCACAGATAGTTTTTTTCTATATGGCTGCACCTCTGGGTAAAGCTGGTGCAATAATACACTTATCTCTACCTTTGTGAACATACCTCTGTATGTCTGTATTTTATAATACAATTGTACTCATTACTGTCATGTCTTTCCTCCTGCCCAACATCGATGAGAAATACAGATGCAGCAGAGGGGATGGAGGGCTGGTATTCTACAGCTGTCAGGTTAGTTTGGAAAATCCCAAAGCCTTGGTCTCCTACAAAGTGGTCATCTCCCCACAGGGAAAGCAGTAATTAAAATAAATGAATGAAAAAAAAAAGTACTTGGTCAAAACTGTAGAGAGCAGCATGTAAATTTGCAAGTATCCCCATAGGATGTCCACTGGTAATTTGAATTGAGTCTTCTAGTATTTCTTGAGGAATGATGTACTCTTCTGGGGTTGGAGCTGGTTCAGCACTAATAAAATATATGGAAATCAGGATGACTCTCAAGGAGCTTTTCCAATGTTCATAGTCACTTGGCTACTAGATGAATATTCTGTTGAAAAACAGACGATATGGTTATTATGAGAAAACAAATAAATTTGTTATCCTTAAGACATTGTTATTGTGGCTTTATAATGGAAAACAGTTAAGTTGCTTAATTCAAGCATCATTGTATTATTAAAAATTGATCATACAAAGAATAAATATGAAGATTCTCAGCTATTGTCATTTCTTGATACATATTGAAATAGTAGAGGTTTCACCATTAACTTTTCAATTTCAGGCCTTGATTCTGAAGGTAATGAATATATTAGAAACTCAGGGTTAAGTGATCTGGGGGTGTGAGAGTTATCACTTGTAAAGATAAGCAATAACTGAGCAGACACCTTGAATCTACTTAAATTTCCTGTAGAACAGGGACCTAAGACAAACCATGCCCAATGTATACTAGGAGCAAGACTGAAGAAGTGTTAGACAAAGGGAAGTGTTTACAGGTACCTTGCTACTTAAAAAATATGTTTCATACCACTTCAGAGCTTAATAATCTTTAAGGTTCTTAACATATGAAGACAGTGGAAAGTCATTCATAGACCTGAGAAGTGAGTTTAAATGGAAAAATATCTGCTTCCAAAGAATCTACTGGTGAAATATAGGAATATCAAGAGAAAGGTTTAAATTGTGCCTGGGTCTACAGTGGTTTTCACCCCTCCATTAGGCCACACTCCACTTTTTTTTTGTTACAGTACTAGCATTTCCATCTGGTTTTCACTGCTGTGGCAGAACTTGTGGATTGCACTGACTTCCTTTTCTGTGCAGTGCCAGAGGAATTACAACTCCATACACCAGCCGAGGACATGTTAGTCATGCTCTGACTGCTGCATCACTTTATCATGAGACCTGTTGAGGTGAAATTTCCAAATTGCCCCTTGATATGTGGAAAAAGGAATAGGGGAAAGGAAACAGAGGGAGACTTTTGTATCACATAACAGTCTGGCAGGGACTGTGTTTTCATGTAGGCTGCATCCATCCACTGTGAAGTGGAAAAAATTCAAGGCTTAATATCATAACAAAATAACCATTTGATACATCGTATGTCTGAGTTTAAGAAAGTAATTAGGAGTGACAGAAGAGTCAAACCTGTTTTCAAAAAAAGTCAGTATTTCTTCTGCCATTTTACCAATCGCCGTGCCAACTGTTTTAACTACCTCTGAAGCCAAAGTAATTTTTAAAGTATTGTTTTTATATCTGATTTTTTTATATCTATTTTTATTTATCTAATTATACACTCCCTAGGCTCAAAAAAATGCATAGTGAAATACTTTGTCTTTTTGCTTCAGGATTTTTTTAAACAAAACATAAGGGTTTTTGGGCCAAAACCCAGAAGAATGAAGCTTGAGAAGCACTGAGTACATCCAAATCCCACTGGCCTTAGTTAGCTTAGCACCACTTGGGATTTGGTCCAACATCATGTAGTCAGTCTCCTTTCAGACTTTCGCCAGTCCTTCATTATCAAAAATCTTCACAGTAAAATCATCACCTTCCTTCTTCAGAAGCCAGGAACAACACGTTGGAAAATGGAGCAGGTCAGTAACACCAGAAGCCTCTCAGATGTTCCCACTTATTCCTGCAGCTTCATACACAAAACACTGCTTATTTAAGGTCTCTGCCATCTCATGTTTTCTCTCCCTCTCCCCAGAGCTGCTGAGAACTCTGAAATTCTCCGGAAAACCAACTCTGCTCTTTCCTTCACAACAACAATTCTATACTCAGTAGCAGAAAAGCAGGGTTATTTTCAGGCTTGCCTGACTAGCTTACACTCATGTGAAATCTGGTTAAAGAATTCTTCCAGTTTTCTGCTGACAAAGGGGTTGGTTTGTGCATGTTTTTCCACAGTGCCTAGCACATCAAGACCCCTCAATAATCCCAAAGTGATTTTATTTCAGCCTTCAGACTGAGTCTAGCCCATCACTTTATTTGTTGCAGGCAACCTGGTTGACAGCCAAATGTTCCTGAGGTTAAAACCAGAAGAGGAGGGAATCATCTCAACCCCAAGAACTCATTAATATCAAATCCTGGAACATGCATTTCTCGTTTGGTTTCAGGGCAAAGTGGTTGTCACAAATATCCATTGGCTGCATAAAATGGTGGGAGGGAAGCATTTTCTTTCAATAGTATTAACAATTGCTCCTGTCCACTCTGTCATTGCGCTGGGAACCACAGCTCGCCAAGGTATTGCACAGATCTTTTTGTCTGTTGTGGAGTGGGTTCTTAATCCATACAATCCTGGCCAAAGCTGCAGTTGCTATCCTGGAAGAGCAGCACTCCAAGGCTAATTATACAGCTTCCCAAGGGGGATTCAGATCCATTTTTATTAAAGTCTCCCTTATGGCCCACTGAACAGAACAGGAGCTCTTCATTACACAGAGTAAGTGTATGCTTGAGGGTAGTCTTACCTACCCACCAGAGGCTTTCTGTTTTATCTTTCATGTTCCTCTTGAGAGGATGAGGATAGTGTTCAGAAAAACATGACATACACTCAATTAATGTTTATGATATTACAATCAAAAGTTAAAGCAAAAAGGAACAAGATTGCCAGCTGTTTAAAACTTTTGTTTTAATCTACCACATATTTTGCTTGTATTCTGGGAATATCCCTCCAACTGAGGAGAGGCAGTCCCCACTAGAGGGGCTGCTTGAAACTCACTTGGAGAAGAACCCAATGGCCGTGTCAGGCAGCCTTTTCGAGTACCTCCTCTGCAACCATCTCCTGCTCTTGTGCTAAAGAGATGCTATGAAATCTTCCAGAGTCTATAGTGAACCTAAGCTTTCTGCCTGTAAAAGAAATAATTGAGGAACAGTGAGTGACAAGGGGGAGGAGATAGGAAAATTAGCAGAGCAGAATGGAAAGAGAATGGCAATGCCTCCATTAATTTCACTATCACTTGTGCAGTGCATATTACTTCTTCTGAAGCACTTCACTAAACCCTTACAATTTCAACAAGCAAAATTGCAAGCTCTCAACAGTGGCCTTATTGCTAGTATTAGAAAAAGCCTGCAGAAATCTGTTCCCTTGGTTTTAAGATAATGAACCTTTTGACATTTTGATAGATGCTCGGTATTGTTACTGAGCTTTAGAAACTCTTACAGGGGGTACAGAGCAATTCCCTTATGAAAAAGGGAGCAACATGTGGTAGATATCACATCAGATTTTTAACTGATTGGTTCAGTGGGTAAATGCACAAGCCACTTACCTTGTGAAGCCTGAGTTTAAATTGAGCACAGTGAGGTCACAGCTGTATTAACCTGGTATTCTCACTATTGTCTGTGGGGAATAGTAATCCTAAGTATAAAGCCACAGAGCCCTATACAATTTAATATAGTTTGTATAATGACCATTATTTAGTCACAGGGGGCACAAGATTACATGAGCATGGAGAAAATTGCCCTCTGGCCCTCATCTAGTCAAAAGGTAGAAAACAGTACAAAGGAAACCAGCATTATGCCAAGCAGAAGAATACTTGGTCTAAAAATTTCTTCATACTGTAGTGCTTATGGCCCTACACTTTTCGTCCACCCTATTTACCATGAATATGGTGGGAGTGGAAGAAACTTTAGAACTAGAATCTTCTGCTGAAAACAAACCTTGTCCAACTTCCCCATAGCAATGTATACTCCATTGCAGTGACAGATGATTCCAGGTTCTCTGTAGTAAAAATACACCCATACAAATAGGTGTGTATGGGCACATACACACAACCATGTAACTGTCTATTGATTAATCTGTATTATAGCCCTGCATACTCCATTTCACTTTCAAGCTCAATTTTTCTTTCTTTAGTGGGAACATAGCTGAGCGATCTTTGCATCAATCTTTGCAAGTAAGAGGCTTTCCTAGTGTCTCAATAGCTTCAAGTAGGTCTGCTTCCTGGAGACAGAATGAAAAACACAGGAGTGGCTGGACTGTTCTCTTCATAGGAATTTGCTAAGTCCATCCTTGTGCTTTCCACGTATCTTGAGCCAAGCTCTTCTTCCACAAAGATGTGGATGAAGGGCCCTCAGTATGATTTGTTTCTGAAGAGGGTTTTTGTTTGTCCATTCCTGGCGGCTTTTGCTTTTCTGGACATTCTGAGTCCGTCCACTTCTTCCCCCTCTTGGCAGATCCTTCAATATCTTTATCTAAGCTCCTGAACACGTCCATCACTGACATAGCCTGGAAACTTGCCAAAGACATAAAAATAGATCATGTACCTTCTGCACAAAGACTGAAACAGTAAGACAAATGCTCGTGCTATCGGGGTTGGTAAAAAAGCATAGGTTAACCAGTTACAAGAATCTGAAAAGACTAGATTACACACACATACATATATATACGGATAATATTATTTATAAGACTTTTCTTTGGTCAGTGCAGTGGTACTGTTTCCTTACTATTAAATATCAAGATATGACAAACTGGAAACCTTGTATGGGACATTTACTACAGTAAGGAGTGGTATGAAGATCAAAATTAGGTTTCTAGAAGACTTGACAAATTGTGGTAAAAAAGAATTTCCTCACAAATCACAGTATGAAATGTCTGAGGAAAAATACACTCAAAAAGCAAAGACAACTCCTCTTTGAAAGCATAATTAATTCTACTTAAATCTATAGTGAAACGTCAACTTATCTGAAATTGTCTAGTTGTAGCATGCCTCCAGAAATAATATCAGAAAAGATTTAGAACTGAAAAGCTATTTTCCCAGCCTACCCTAATGGCACTCCAGGATTCTTGAAGGTGCGTTCAACTCTGAATCAAAGAAGGAAATCCAGCTCAAGGGGTTCTATCTCTTTACCTCCTAGAAGAATCTTGACAACATGTGAAATTGAAAAAGATCATCAGACTTGCTTCAGAAACACTTCTGCCTTGACGTATTCACTGCTTAAAGTATTACCGAGTAAGGAATTCAACGCAACAAAAATTCCTCCAGCTGCATTTTCTAAAACTCCGATATTAGTCAACACAGAGTTGAACATTCCTCTGCCTGTTAAAAAAGACACCATGAAAACCAAACACAATCTGTCAGTCAAAACTCCTTGCAGAAAATATAACTTCTGCCCGTTTATGAACTGAAAGCCAAATTCACGCAAATTTTAAGATGATCTAACCAAAACCAGCCATTTCCATCACTATTCTAATCCCTCTTCAGACTGCAAGCTGACACAAAGCTGTGGGAAATTTGCACACCCTGAGTGGGTTTTGTTGTTAGTTTTTGTTTGGTGTTTTTCGGGGGGTTGTTTTAACACTGAATCAATTCTCGCACATGAGCTGAATGTATACTGAAGAAAATTCCTCAGGTCCTATTTCTAGTTCTTTTATCACTTTACATATAGTGGGAAAAGGAGACACCTTTGCCCTAACACTATGTATTCTCTCTCCTTTCTGATGTAAATGCATCTTTCTTCCAGTGTTGAAAGTTCTCTCTCTTTCCATCTAATAATATATTTTATAAATCAGAAGTTTGTTATGTCCTTTACTCTGGTTTCTGTCATTGTGTAATTGTGACAGAGCTTATTTTTCAGTTGCCATACAGATGGTCATTCTTCATGATTCATTCCACTACCACTTCTACAGAAAAGCCAGAAGTGAAGCAACACGGAGCTAAAACCCAAGGTGAATATAAGAGAAATAATCACTAGTTTTCTGTCCCCTCTTTCCCCTTCCAGCCATGTCTTTCTTCTTTTAGATCTTATTTATATGATGTGTGAAATGATCCCTTTTTTCCTATATTCTGCCAATTCAGATTCCTCAATTTATAATTTTTTACCTTCTTCCCAAATTGTTAGTTTCTAGTTTAATTCCTACTTCTGTTACTGATGAGCTCTGTGATAGACCTTGAGCCAAGGCCTTCAGGGTAAAAATTTGCCACCCAATATAACTGAGCCCTGAGTTTTTCCAGGGCATGCAGATACTAAATATAAAAGGGAAAACTAACAGCCTATATGTGGATGGATATGTATTATTTACTGAATTCTTACTTTATTTTACACAATAATTTCAACTCTAATCATCCAACTACAAGCAGCTGAGTCGTGCTACTTATTGTCAGCGTAGCTTTATAAAGTCATTGCAGCATTTTAAATGAAAGGAATTACATAAAAGCATTTTTGGAATTTCTGCAATTATTACTGATACTGAAGCAGCAGTCACACAGTGTGAGAAAGTGCACAACCGCAAGGTAATGAGACTAACTTATTTAGGCAGAGGCATCACCTTCTAGTGAAGAAACCCAGGATCAGCATTACTGATCTGAAAATTTTTCCTCAGCTGAAAGGCTGTTTGGGCCAAGAAAATGAGCTTATCTTTTTGAAAAAGTCCTTGGCTCATGAAAACAAAGGTTATGACAGCTTCTGCCAGGTTAGAAATGCAACACTGAATATCCCCTGATTTTTCAGCCTGCTTAATTGCTTTGTAGAAGATTGCATCGAAGGTCTGAAAATAAGCGCAATTATTTTTATTGATCTGAACTCTGTTTTTTGCTTTTCTACTCTAAGATAATCGGTTTCTGACTGTAGGCTTCTAAGAAGAGTTAGCCTAAGCAGTCTAAAATGCAAAGCACTTCTGTCAAGAGGCTTTTGAGGAAACTTTCAGCAAACCATGTGTTAGGGCTGCAAATGGCAATACTTTTCTGCTTCCTTATTTACCTTAGCAGGCAGAACCCCTCGTTTAAGCAAGCTGGTAATTTTGTTTTGAGTGATCTCCCTTCCTCATAGCCTTAGGTCATTTGGTATATTTGCCACAGTGAATTGTTTATACAGAATCCCTCAAAGCTCTTCCTACCTGATCCTGTGGGATTGCTTAACAAAGGAAGGTAAACTGTATAAGCACTGTCAGGAAACACCATCAGAATAGAGACAGCTGTCAAAGAGACCAGTGGGAATGTACTGTTACAGATCATCAGCAGATCTCATTGTGTTCTTCTTTCTCAGACACATAGCCCTGCAAATGTAAACATCTGGTACAAGTGATAACTAATACACTGGGCACCACTGCTGGAGGCAGAATTTTACTCCTTGCACTTTGAAATCAAACAAGCAAGAAAAATTTTTACCTTCAGTGAGAATTGGTAAATGGGGTTGATGCTGCCCAGACTCTTACTAACAAAGCAAAGAATGGATGCTTTTACAGCTGTTGGTCTGTAATGCTCTCTTGCCATGTTAATCTAAGCTTCATTTTCTTTGGCTTCAGCTATCTATAGGATGGCAGTTGTCTCATTTAATTTTTTAATGCTCCATGATTATCCCACACAATTACCAAAACATTCTTAGTCATACAAAAAAGAATATGGATATATTTCAGAAGTAAACTGACTTTATTTCAGACAGTAGCAAATACTTAAGGTAAGCAAGTTTCTTATCTTAGGCAAACATTAGGTAATAACTGTTTTCTGCAGCAATGTGCCTGTTCATTTGCAAAAACATGGCAATCATACATGACTATTTTTTCATATTTCATACTGATAATTATGCCTTTTCAGTACTAATTTGAGCACCTAAATCCAAAGGAAAAAAAGAAATTATGTGACAACTACATACCATAGATACAACTCTGTGAATATGTGGGTGGACAGCACTTACTGGACAGACAGGAGTTTGACTATTCCAAGATCAAAGAAATATTTCACCAAAAATAATGAATCACATACATTTTGCAGGTGATGTTAAGCTGTTAAAACCAGTCCAACCGTTATTACCTGTATTTCTGCTGCAGTTGACTCCGTTAATTCTAGTTTCTGTAGAAGTTCACTGCCCATGGGCAGCTGACAGGCTGAGCAGCATGTCATCCTCCAGCTGCCTGAGATCAGTTTGAAAACGGTTCTGCTGCTTGGCCAGGACTGACTAACAGAGAGAATGAAAACACTGTATTTAAACAATTGCAGTAAAAAAAATTTACTATTTTATAGCATTTTCCGAGCTATACTATCTGTTTAATTACATCAGTTGATTTACTTTAATTTTTGAAAAAGACAATTTACCTTCTCTCCCAGTACACTAGAACTAAGATTCTGGGACACTCTGAGCAAGAACGTCAAGGTCACCATGGGCGAGTAATTTATCTCTCTCCTCACCTTCTTCTTCCTCAGACTACACAAAAGGATTAGGATCTTGCCAGAGATGGCAAGCAGTAACCTACATGGCAGCTGAGGAAACCAAGAGTAGCACAAGGCTGGAGAACCCCATTGTGGCAGCAAGCAGTGGGAGAAAGCATGGTTGTAGTCTGCTCTGCGGGACTGACCTTCTGACAGTGAAAGAGCTTGACTAGTCTTGTGGAGACCTCACCATCAGAATCTGACCCTCACACCAAAGAAACCCTAGGTGATACAGGTGCTGCAAGCATACAAGTCCCACGTGGAACAATACGCACATACAGAGGAAAATATCCAGCTGTTTTCAGTTCCCGTTCCTACGTATATGGCTTTCATTCCTCAAGGGGTAGTTAAACTTCCTGACCCAGTTTGTCCTTGCATGAAGTGGCAGTAGCTCAAGGAGGTGCAGTAAATCTTTGAGGATGAAGATAGTAAATTACATAAGTTAGCTAGAAAGACACACTACAGAAACAGGAAGTATTCTTATTATTCATTTCATACCCCTAAGTATTTTTTCATTTTTTAGCACACAGATCACAGTCTGCTCACAGTCCTTTCTATAACCAGCTATAAAAGTGCTTCTCTTCATAAGCTACTATACATTGGTATGACTGCAGCAGTCACAGAACTGCACCTCTGCAGGAATAAATGATGATTTATTAACCAAATGCCCAAGTCCTAACAGTGCCATCATATCCTCTTATGGACTGGCATGAAATTTTATTCACTACTATCGGCTAAAGATCACTGAAGCACAAAGCAATGCAGAGGCCTTTAATCCTGCACTGGAAATTAAATGCAATACACAGAGCAAACCAAACAGTACAGAGAAGTGTGGGAATAAGATCACAGTAAATTTACTTTCTAGCAGAGGTTTAGGTCAAGACCAGCCCTCTGGGAGCACAGATTTGAGCAAATCAGTAGTACTTTCTACACTTTGCAGAATATGACCCATAAAATCATTCTAACATGTGGGTTACTAACAATTACTGTACAGCTGATTCAAACAAGCCTATTAATGCTAACCTTAAAATCTAGACGAGGCAAGGGACAGGTCAAAAGATAGTTTTTACCTTACGCTTTTTTAAGTCCAGCCTTTCAGCACTAAAAACCTCAGCCAACAGCTGGTCTTCCAGCCCATCCCTGGTAAAAGTGAAATTAATGAAGGTGGTCTGAGCCTGCAGTTCTGGTTTGTAGTGAGGCGTAGCCAGTTCATTGTGAAGGATGATATGAAAACTCTTGTTAAGTTTACATCCCTTGTCTTCAATTTTGATATATATGAGAATGAATAAAATGCACAAGATTATGGACATCACTGAATTAAAAACCCATAAATGTCTTCTGCATTTCACCAAGGATTGGGAAGAAAAGACACTAACTTTTGACATACTGCAACTGAATTGCTGAAAATAACCTAACATGCCTAGTGTTAGGGAACCTATGACTCTACAAAACTCATAAGATATGTATGTTGTATACTACTGTCATGCAAACCATGAGTTTTCTTGGCTTGTGCTTGTATAATAGTGAAATCATTTAACTGTACAGTCACATCCTTTGGACAATACAACCTTTCCCAGGTGGACATGAATTCCCCTTCCAGTTTTGAAACATGGATTTCAATTCTGATACCATGTTCTTTCCACAACCTTCAAAAGTGGCTACAGCTGGAGGGAAAAAAACAGTAGACCTTGACAGAAAGAGAGTAATTTTTCTGCACTTTTTATGCACACACAGAAAGCCAAAAGACAGAAGCAAAGATCTGACAAAAAGCAACTTTTTCAGTTTGCTTTATCAGTGGAAAATACTTTGCCTGTATTTCAGGTCTATGTGGCAACATAATAAGCTTTAGACTTCTGGATTCAAGCACTTAGTTTATGGGTTCACAATTCACAGGAGCAATAAATTACCAATTTTTGTGATTATCATCTATGAAAGGCAAAAACTACATAATGACTCAGTGGGTTTTATTACTGCAGCTATTCTAGGTTTTCTGTTAATTACAGATCTGGGAAAAATAAATGTTTTGTTATTGCTCTCACATGGTTCAAGGAGTATAAGCAACAACGATAAACACAGAGGTGGGGAAAAGCAGTAGAATTGCTTCATATTTTTCAATGAAATGTATCTGTTTAGAGGTTATTTCTAGATTCTGAATTATTGTAGCAGATACAGGCACTATTTATGGAAGTACATGATAGAAGACACAGCAGGCAAAAAAAAAAGATTGCCAAAGAAATTACCAAAGCTAATTTCTACTTTTGGTATTTTCTTCTTCATGATCTCCTGTTCCACAAGCAGAAACAGATAAACCAGACTGAATTAATGCATTATTATACCCATGAATAGACAGAATATCTTTCTTGTGAGCTTCAGCTTACCATTATGCAAGAACACACAGGGTAAACTAAAAAGAAATTGTTCTTCATTAGTTCTTTCCTGTTGAAATTCTCATAGGTCTTGAAATAAAGTTAGGGCATTCAAGAGAGGTTCACAAGGCACTTTTAAAATCCTGTATAAACTTTGAGGAATAATTGAGTTTTAGCAAGAATAAAAAATAAATACATCCCAGAAGCTAACATGAGTGCTAAACTCTGCTATTAAAAGTCTAGGAATAGTGCAACACCTGGTCTGAGCTGTCAAAATCTGAGTTCTTGGCCCAAAGAACTGCCTCTCCTGTGTGTATGTGCTGACAAGAAACAATGCCTAGGACTTTCAAAGGCAGGATCTGCAAGATAAAAAAAATCTTGAGTATAGATCTATGACTTCATATCATGCAATGACTCAGGAGTTGATCTAAAAACCTTTCTTAGCAGATACTTTCATGTAGCTCAAAATTAAAAAGAGTACCTTTCGGGACAGGTGTTCTTCGAAACATGCCATGACTCTAAACACCAGAAAGAAGAGTAGTTTCCTGTAGCTAAATGTTTGGGATCAGCTCAGCAAGAATGAAAAGAAGTGATAAATTCTTGGACAGTAAGAGAAAAGGAAACAAAATTTCTCAGTGTGAAGAAAGAGGGATAAAAACATTTTCTGAAGGAACATTCTTTCAGTTCCTGCTGCTTAAAATTAAAAGCTCCTGGAGCTAACTTGCAAATTCCAACAAGTAGACAATGAAGTTGAATAAATCAGGTGAAAACAAGTGCAGAATGAGCTGTTACTAGGCAATCTCAGTAGGTAAACTGTGCAAGCTGGTCAAACTAGTTCAGTGGGAAAAGCACCGCCTTAAAGTTGCACAGCTGGTGAGACGTTCAAGGCAAAGAAAGCTTTTCCCTGTGGAGAAATAGAGTGAATTGTCTTGCTGTTTCGTGAATAATAGTTATGCCTCATAAGAATGGAAACTTGTTCATACAGGCTACATTTGCACATAAATCATATTTCAAGACATCTTAAAGAATCTTGTATTAACCTAATTTTCCAACCGAAGAGACTCGACTACCACTTTGCGAATGTGCAAATGATTTCAGTCGGTGTAACAGTTCATGAGATCACAAATAGGGGTCTTATGAACAATGAATTTATTCCTCAGTCTTCTCTCCTATAACTCAAATGACATTGATCTATTATAGTTAATGCTTATACCCAGTGATTTCCAAAACAGTGACACTGGGGAGACAGGGTAGGAAACACACACAAAACCCTCAAATATTAAAGCCTATCCATATGAAAGCCATTCAATGGCACCGTTCCTCTTATAGCAGGGCCAAAACCCAACACTGTATAGAAATGGCATTTCTTTACTTCTGTGCTTTGATTTATATGCTCCGGAAAACCTAAGTACAGGTATTGTGAATAAGTTTTGCATACATTGCGAATACATCGCACATAAGTTTTACTTACTTTCTTCCTTTCATCCTTACGTAGAGCTATGTAACACAACTGATATTTTTTGAAATTATTTTATATTCTTCTCTTTTTCTCCTTGTTCTTAAAGTAAATATCCCAAAATGCTTTAATAAAAATATTAGCATTTTAAACCAATTTTGAACAAAAGGTCACAGTCAAAAGCGTATTAAGCCCCACTGAGCAGGTTGTAGCTCCAAAATTAAAATTTAAAAATATCCAAACTTGAACACCTAAAACTGTTTGGCTTCTAAATACATACTAAGGGATGTAAGCAATAATTCTGATTTTCAGCAATAACAGGT
This sequence comes from Dromococcyx pavoninus, assembly GCA_033558185.1. Classification (NCBI taxonomy): domain Eukaryota; kingdom Metazoa; phylum Chordata; class Aves; order Cuculiformes; family Neomorphidae; genus Dromococcyx; species Dromococcyx pavoninus. The sequence goes on along the minus strand of JAUMJL010000998.1, from coordinate 159,638 downwards.
ACCTGTAGTTCACCCTATAATCACCCATGTTTTGAGGATAATATAAATTTATACATATATTTGAAGTTCTCTGAATTTCTTTTGCAGCTGTCATTCGGAAACAATACTAGTAGCTGATGTTACAGAATATCCAGGAGCCCAACACAAGAACAATCTTGGTAAACAAGGAAGGGGAGAGATACTTTTATGAAGCTGCTTCACAGATCAGCAAGTTCTCCAATACGCAGGCTAGTAAATTTGCTTTGGAAGGAATACAAGTTGATAAATCTCCCTTACTATGCTTTCTGTCGATTGATATGATAAGATATATTTTACTTAAAATTAGGATTGTCTGAAGCTCAGTGGATTTAATTATTTGTAATTATCCAGTTGTTGTCAGTATGTGGCCATTTTATGACAGTGGTATCTACTGTGTGGGTCAGGTTCAACTGTATATCTTTTCAAACACAGAATTAATGTACTATTGATGAAACCATTACTAGAACCAAATTAAAGTCTGGGCTGATGTATTGGTCCACAGGGTGCTGTCAGACATGAAAGGAGTAATTAGTATTCATTACTTCATACTCTGCAACATTCCAATTATTAATGAACTTCAACTGCTGGACTACACCATATCTATCACAAATTCATTTCTAGTCTTTCTTTATTAGGAAAAAAAAAGAATTCAAAGTGCCTGACACAAGTACTAAAATAAACAAATAAGAGAAATGAATCCAGAATGATGAAAACCCTGCTTACTTGGTAATAAAAGGGTAAATATATTACCAATGCCCCACAAAGGGAACCTGCTGCATTTTCAGTAAACCACAGAATGTTAGGTCACATAATGCTGCTTAAAATATTCACCAGAAGACCCTATATTTGACTAGCTTCACATGTTTGTGCTTGTGCCTGGGTATACAGCTCTGTTGTGCTACTTTGCTAAGTAAATGCAAAACTATATTGTTGTGACCCTTGTTCTTTTCAATTCAACTTCTTTTTACAGTTTTACATCCCTCTGTCTCATGCATTAAATACTTGTTAGACTGTGCAATTTCTGATATCTCTTTTAGACCAGTGTAATTGTAATTTTCAGTGCAGTTTCTTCACTGCAGATTCTAAAAAGCAAGCTATATGGTCTTACTCTAAAGTACTTCAGCATTTAGAAAAACGTAACAAAGAGGAATCATTTCAAGGTCTTAGTGCAGGGCAAGAGTGCATTTTCCAGGAGCTTCATGTATGCAGGGAAATTTGGATTGCTTTGTATTGCTTAGATTTACTGTGTAGGCACCACTGTCTGAAATACGGTGGAGGTGGAAGAAGGGAAAAAAACCTTGGGTATTCTGCCTAAAATTAGATACCATTTTCATTTAACCTTTCTTTCATATTTTATCTTTTAACAATCTGAAACTACGGAATTACTCTAAACACTCTTTGAACAATATTTGAGATTCATCCAGGAATGCTTCAAGGATATCCCTGAGTTTTTATTAGAAGAAATATCATATTCTTCAATATGAAAAATCAAGCTTGTTGATGTGTTGTTTGGAAATGGGAATAGAAAAGAGGAACATTTTCAGACTTAAAAATAAATTCACATTCAAGCAGAGACACGGCAACTCAGTTCATGAGAGAGTTTTGGTGCTAGCAGACTAAATTTCTGGGTAAACTGAAGAGACAGCAACAGTACTACTACATTTGCCTTGATGGATTTCTGAACACTATCAGCTGGACTGGTTTGATACATAGGATGCTGGCAGCAATAGGGATATAGAGAGTCCCTAACTTTGGGTGCTCCTCGCTGCCCCCATGTTGTAGTATATCAGTTTTTCCTCATTAGGGATTTTTTAAGCCAGTTAATTGATTTGTTTCATGAGGTTGTGTAAGAAACAGTTACAGATACACACTGAAAAGTGGAAGCATGGTTTTTCTTACACTGATATTGCAGTTGGAAAATCTTATGTTGTTAAATCCAAATCTAGCCTGCTATTTCCAGTGCTTTCCCTTTTGCTGTGGATGCCTAACAGAGATATTTTGACCCAAATATATGCTCTTTTTTTTTTCCTTTTGTGAAGCAAAAAAAAGTAAAAATTTTCAATTTCGGTTGAGAAATTCAAATGTATGTCTACATTGTATTTTGAGTCCCATTTGTTAATTAAGAAGAGAATTTTGTTATCTAATCAGATGCAGATACTAACATTTTAATATCCACTCATCACTGGGTTTTAGCCATTGCATTTTAAAAAGAAATAAATAATTTCATGAAGTGTTATGAAGTAGCAAGAAAAATGTGGCAACCAAAGCAATATAGATCCAGTTGTCATGGAAACATACTGATTACTGAAGTATTCTTACTTTCCCTTTTAAACTGTATGTCTTCCAAGCAGGGGATTACGCACAGGATCAATAGATTCACCCATGTTTTCTGTTAGTACAGTCTCTCCACAAGCCAAAGCTCTTTCAATAGTCTTCAGAAAACTTGACATCAAAAGTAAAAAACAAGCCCTCATATATTAGATAAATGCTGGTTATAGAAGGATTTCTTTTATATAATAGAATTGGAGAAGATTTTCTAAAAAAATCATGGTTAAACCATGCAAAACTCTTCATAAATGATTTCCCATTTTTTAAGATTTTGACAGTTTTGAGTTCAACATATTTACACCTATGCTCTTGCTAGTCCTCATACTAAACCAAAAAAAATATTGCTGGGGCTTAGATATTAGGAACAAATTTTTATTATGAGGGTGGTGAGGCCCTGGCACGGGTTGCCCAAAGAAATTGTAGATGTCCCATCTCTGGTGGCGTTCAAGGCTGGGTTGGATGAGGCTTTGAGCAACCTGATCTAGTGGAAGTTGTTCCTGCCCATGGCAGGGGGGTTGAAATTAGATGATCTTTAAGGTCTCTTCCAGCCCAAACCATTCTATGATTTTATGATTCCGTAGCTCACACTGAAGACCCTGGAATTGACGTAGAGAAGCAAGGAGCCACATATATCTTTAGCTTTTGTTATTTTTTTAATGTTATGTTTTGTGTTATACTTTTTAGTATATCTTCATATAAATGATGAACACTTTCTTGAAGGGTTAGAATCTGAGTAACAGGAAGAACTCTGTTTCAATAGGCTCTGAGAAGGAAGTAGATAATCCGTGCAGAAGGGTACTACAGGGTATGAATGAAAAATCATAATTATTTGTGAGAGTTGGAAAAAGAATAAGAAAAAATCAGGACTGGTGAAGGAGAAGTGTTCATTCATAAGAACAGACATTTTAAAAATGTGGCTTAGTGTGACCATTTACTGAGCTGTGTAATTGTGTGTTATATCTGGAATCTTTACCAAAAGAGTGGTGAAGCATTCAAACAGGCTGCCCAGGGCAGTGGTGGAGTCTCCTTTCCTGTAGGTGATCAAAAAACATGTAGACGTGGCACTTCATGACATGGTGGTGTTAGGCTGATGGTTGGACTGGATGATCTTAGAGGTCTTTTCCAACCTTAATGATTCTAAGATTCTATGAATTCAGTAAAATAAACTCAGATAGCCCTTTGAAATTAAGTAGTTAAATCTTTCCTAGTTGTCTCCCTAAATCATAGTAAACATGAGAAAAATGTGAACAGAGCAATTGCATGCAAGTGCTATGAACTCACATAGAATTCAGTTATAGCAATGAGAATTAAAACCATGTTTGTTTACTAGCAAAGGACACAATATTATCTTTTGCCTTGAATTCTGTACACTGGTCTGAATCTTCTCCTCTGTAACGGACACATGCTGTGTTTTGCTGACGAAATTGTACAGTAAAAGTAACACCGCACCATCAGGCTTTGCATCTTATCTATTGAAAGAGATTTACCCCTCACAGGCAGCACACTTCAACTTCCACTGTTTTCCTCCTCAACACTTGAAAACAGAGTAAAAAACATCCCCCTTCAAGCACCATTTTAAATGGAATATGATACTATGAATAAATAAGCATCAGTGTTGCAATGTTTCAACCACTCAAGTAAGCACATCCCAACAAATACAAATCCCTTATAAAAATTAGAGGAACTCGAGGGTAGTAAATGAGAAAGCAAATTCTTCAGCATGCACATACCCCTTCTCTCCTAGATGTACGACTTTAAAGTCAGCTCCGTATTTATTTTTTATCCATTTAATTCCCTGTTGCTGGTGATCTATCATCGGAGGCCAGAGCTTGCAGTTTGTTAGAACAGTGGCATTTTCTGTTGACAACCTATCACTGGGCATTCCTTCATTACTCCACACTGCAATCGTAGCATCATCTGTCAACATGGCAATCAGGTCCAGGTTCTCCATCACAAGAATAGGAACCTTTTAATCAGAGTGGAATATAATCATACGGTAAGGTTACCAAGCAGCAAGACATGACTCAGTGCAACGCACAAGATAACTGGGCTGCTATAAATTAAGGCTTCCTACGCTGAAAAGTAAGGAGGATCCCCGTAGAGTCTCAGATGCAAAGGAATACAGGAAATGTGATGCAAAGCATCTTGCTATATTTATCACAGATTTTTTTAAAAAATGTGTTTTTATTTTAGACATTCACTTCATAAAATACATTTATATCTCGATAAAGTTAAAACCCACCATCTATTATAAATTTCTGTGTATATGGATTCTGATATTGCAAATTCAATACTCCTGTATGTTCTCAAGCAAGTATTTCTGGAACATAAATCAGCATTTATCTATGTAAAAATTACAAAACATGATTCCCATGTTATCTTATTAATATAGTTCAGCTATATGTTAACAAGAACAAGAACAAGAGCCAGAGAACAGGACTGCCTCTGGTGACAGAGGCAGTCTTGGAGCTCTCTGTGTGACACCAGCTGTGACAAGGCTCTCCTGTGAGTGCCTGTTTGCTAAGAATGAAGCTGTGATGTCCACATACACTAGAGCAGCTCTCAGCCACACTGGCTGGATACTGATTTGTTGCAGGCATTTACAAGGAGATAAAATCAAAAGGACTCGAAAATCTGAAATTAGTTCTTGCTGAATGGGTATGGGTGGGAAGGTTGTTGCCTAACGCAACACAACAGAGTAAGAGAGAGTGAATAACTAAGTTATTTGAAAAAAAGTGGCCAGTGGAAGCATAAAGGAAGATCTCTACAGGATGCCTGGAATTAAATTCTTCCTTTCTGAAGCAAAGTAAAAATCCCCACCAACTGGATTGAATTCTAAAATGATAAATTAAAGCATCTTTAGTATTTAGGCTGAACTATCTCCTACCCCATTCAGAAGTATTTTAAAAAATCTTCATCAGAATTTTCTTTCTCCTTAAACAAGCACAGTCCTTAGTGCTGGCTCGTAGACTGAAGATTCTTCTAAAAGTACACATTGAAATAAAAAAAGCACATAAATCTTGGGGTTATTTATAAAGAAAATCAGTACATATATTTAAGTTGAGCCAACTATGTATAAATTATTGGTGTTAATAAGAACAGCAACATACCTCTAGGGCAGTTTCTATGGTACAATTGTCTTAGTTACCATATTATGACAAAATACATACCATCTTAAAATCATCTAATCTCTGATTCTAATCACAGAATCCAAATTAAACCTAACTTTTGATGAACTTGCTGAAAAATACAAGCTCAAAAGGACCAATAGTCACACATTCCCCTCTACAAGCATGGAACTTATTTATCTCCTGTGTGTAATACATTTATCTAAATACACCAGAAGACTGAAGATACGATGTGTTTTATCTCTGGACTGTACAACAAGCAAAACAGTCATTTCCATGAGCTGAAATACTTATTTGTGGAAAACACTAGCATTGGGGTATTTTCACTGTTTTCTAAACTAAGATACACAATGCAAGAAAAATATTTTAATGTATAGATGTATCTATTGTCCCTGTATCTGTACAAAACTGACACTTCATGGCATAGAAATAGTTGTTGTTTCTTCTAAAGAGGACTAATAATAAACATATATTTTATTTCTTCACTTCCCTAATGAATTTCTCTCTCCTTGTCCACTCTTCCTCACTTTCAGGAAAACAATCAAAACTGAAATGAGGTATTTTATCTCACTGACGTTCAGTGAAAGCATCTTAAAAAGTACAGAGTTACAGTATGGATTATTTTTATTTAAAAAAAATGTTCAATCTATGTCAGAGTTACTCTTAAAACAGTTACAAATTACATTGATTTCCAGGCTCCCAATATTGAAAACAAATACACAGGGGTGATTTTTTCTACCTATCAGCATTAGGCTGCAACATAAAGAAGGTTTTTAGAAAGAAATTTACCTGCAGACAAATTTTTGGTGGAAAAGGACAGAAAGATGTTTCAGACAGAACAAAACTCCATGCGAATTAGTGACTGTTAAACTCTCGTACGAAGTGAATGTCTACAAAAGGAAGGCTGCAGTTCTGAGCTCTGACCTTGGGAAGCTTGGATTCGGCTTTACATGTATTTCCAGAGTGTCCTCAGGCAACTCAGCTCACCCGCTGTGCCTTAGCTTTGCAACTTCAAATGTGGGTAAGAGTCCCAAAGGTCACATATTTCAGAGAATAAATGACATGAATCATGATATAATACTGTGATTTGTGACATGCAAGAAATGAGAAACAAGTAGGAAGAGGTGAAGAGCATTTGCAACAGTAAAGAAGAAAGGAATGGTCCAAGGCTTCACAAGGAAGGATGGAAAAAGCTTTGCGGAGAAAACTCTTAAGGGGTAGAGTCTCTATGTATTTATTGAGCACTATCATGGTTTCCTCTGGGTACAGAGAAATGGGGATTATCATGACTACATGCTCTTCCTGGAGCTGAACGTTAAGCAGAATAGGTCTCTCTGAATGGCTCTATTGCTATTTATAAATTTATAACATTCACTGTTACACTTTTTTCCCCTTACAGAGAGCCCGGATTCTGGAATCTCTTGTGCACTTTGCAGAGTTCATCTTAACCACGCTTACCCTGGGATATTTTGGATGAATAGTCAGGAAGGGTCTCAGGTTGATGATTTCTTATTGGTAGCTATATGGAAAGCTGCTATTTTATTCCAGTTGGGCTGTAAAGACAGCCTGCTGTCTATCTAAAATGCTGAAATAGCAACTAAGAGCATTGAAAGTATCTTCTTTATAGAAAGCTAATGTTTAAGATATGGATCAAATCATCATCTTCTTTTCAATCAGAATTTATGACAAGGTATAAAAACCAAAGGCAGTATTTGGCACATTATATTTTGATTGTTCTGTGTATACAATTCCCAGCAATGGAATGAGAGTATGCATGAATGTATTCTCAGATAGTTTCAGCATGGAAATGGAGGTAAAAATTGATCATCCATTAGAGTCATCTTCAAACTGATGGAATTCTAGATGTAAAATTGGAATAGCCTCTTACAACCTGTCTTCCTTGTTTGTACTCTTTGAAATACTCAGGAGAAAATAAACATTGTTTCCCAGTTTGCTCACTTGCATCAGGGGAACCTCAGGAAATCATTCTTTAGTGAGTAGAAGGACAGAAATAAAGAAAGTGCCAGCATGAAAGAAAGAAAGTACACTGCTGAACAACTTATAAGGGCTGTCCTTTACCCAGAGTCTGTACAGCTATTTATTTTTCAGAATGACAGTAATCAAAACAAATTTTTCAAGTCCTTTATATGATGTAATCAAAATCAATGAAAATCACTGAATAGAAAGCATCCTCATTACTTCAAATAATTCCATATAAAATGTTTGTTAGCTAGTTGAGAGCTTCAAAGAATACTCTTTCATGTGCTCATTCTGGAAGCCCTTAAAAATGTACAAAATCAACCTCATATAACGACTCTCATTTTAAAAAATAAATTTTTGTGTGTGTAAAACAAAGTAACAAAACAATTGTTAAATATGAAAGTCACGAAGTATTTTCCATCCATCTATATTTTTCAGAAAAATCAGAAATATTTACTGAAAACGTCAACCATTCTATCCTGCAGACAGACACTGATTTCTAATATAACATAAGGCTCAAACTCTTTTTTTATGAAATAGGAATATAAAATATCCTTTAAGAAAATGGATGTGTGTTTAATCAAAGTAACATGCTTAAGAGTTAGCCTGAAATGATGCACAGTATAAAACAGGAAGTCAGTGTCTGAAGACCTCCTAAAGTCCAGTTATGCTCATAAGAGATCCCCAGCAAATGTCACACAAAGGACTACTCCTGTTGAAAGCTCTAACAACGATCTTTATAATATAGTAGCTTTGTTTTGAAGTATTTTAGACATCCATTTTTGCCTACCAAAACCACTGGATTCTTCTTTAAGCCAATAACTGAAGGCAAAAAGACAATAAATCCATTAATTTACAAGAGGGCTTTTTCTGATTTATCCATCCTCTCTTCTTGTTGTCACTGACTGGTAAGTCATAAACAATAAAGAGCACCCACCTCATTCTCCAAAATAGTTTTGAAATTTGAAGATTTACTAAACTTAGAATGATTGGCTATTTAAATCTTCAGTAATTTTACCATACCGCCCAAGCACCATAAATCACTAGTGACATTGGCTAACAAGGGTTTAAGAGTTGGAACATGCAGTGTAATAAATTTCCAGACAGTTAAAAATCACTATAATTTTATTCTAATGCATTATAGATTGCCTGTAATGTCATCCTGGCTGGGGTGACCCATTTCTAATTTTGAACAGCTGTTCAGCTCGGGAGTTAGTTAATGATTAAATATAAATTGCCTGATTTATTAGTCTGAATGGTTGAGCTTCCAGGTCAATGCTATATAGACAAAATCATCAGTCTTGATGCTTTTCAGAAGTTAACTGTCTCCCATTCTAGTCAAAAAGAATTTATTCTCAGAGGAAAAGACTTGACATTCTCAATTAATCCTTTTAAATATTTTCCCCTTAACTTCCATAATAAGATCACTAATAAGAACTCTAATCCTGGAGAAAAACTTCTTTTAACAGTATATAAACATTCAAATTCAAGACTTGGAGTCTCCCTATGATCAAAGGCCATTGGGTTCCACAGAGCTTCTGAAGACTTTAAAGGTCTGTAGGATCAGGCCAACAGTGACCATCTCAGGTGTCTTGGGCAAACAGGAGTTTTTATATGCAGAGAGCAACAGTGACTTCGCTGTTTGGATTTTTTTTTACCAAAGGAAAAATTATTTACATATTTTACATTTCTAGGCATATTAATTTCAGAATCAGGTATCAAAACTGGATCTCACTTAATAGTACTGGGATTTTTTTGATTAGTTTTATATTCTTACAATTATTTTTTTCTAAACTGATTTAATCTTGATTGCAGAAATAAAAGTATTCACTATCTGATCTTAGAAAGCAAGGTCACTGGGATTTTATGAAATCCAACTTAAAATATTTAATCAGACTGTCTTGGGAACACAGTAGTGTAAATATTCTTTGTACTTTTAATTTACTGTTATTTACACTTATTTGTCAAAAAGGCAGGGTTAAAATTCTAGATGATGAATCAAGACAGCACAATTTCTGTACAGACCTAGGAGAGAGGGCACAGAAATGCTGTGACTGACTGGAATGGTTACTGACCGTTAAATAGGCATGTGTTAGCTTTAATGATGTTTGTCTGCAAATAAAGCTAATAACCACACTGAAATATATATAATTTTAACATAAATACATTTATTTTTTATTTAAAAATTAATAGTTTCTGCAAAAAGAAAAAAACAAAAGCAAATAGCAAACACCTCATTGGTGCCTTCCACTTATTTGCAATCTAAAGTGCAATGGAGGCAGATGCAGGGCAACTCCATCCTGACCTACAGGATTATTCAGTCTTTCTGCTCATTAAATAGAGGCTGCCCAGGCTGTCACAGAGTGTTCACAGTTGTGTATAAATGTGGTGACTTAGTTATCGAGACTTCTTTCTAGCAAACATGTCAATATCAGTTACTCAGCAATACATGAATTTTAGGAAATGCAACTGTTATACAGTACATTTTACTTTTCAGGAGTTCATTATGGGTTTATTTGTGGTGTTTGGATATTTTTTTCCATTTAAAGGATTTCTAATAATGTCTTGTCCCTTGTCAACCCCCGCCCTCCCTCAACCATCCCCCCAACTCCTGAGCCTTTTTTTCTCAAACAATCTTCAGAAAATTATGTTTAACCTCAGGCTTAACAGAACATTTAAAAAATTTCAAAACTCACATTAGTGTGAACATTCAGGTGAAATCTTCTTACCTCAAGTCCCTTGACCAGCCTATTGGCCAGCTCAATAGTTTTGTTTACAACATCTTGACACCTGACTTTCTTTGCAGTTGCTTTCTTGAGAAAAGCTGTAAGCTTATAAAGATTGCTATCCAGAACCTATACAGAAAAGGTATGGGAAAATATTATAGCTTAAGGTTTGGGGTTTTTTTTGTGTTTTGGGCTTATTTCATTTTTACTTTAAATAGCATATTTTAATGACAGTAACTGTACACAGTACCGTTAAGTCTGAAAGATACAAACATTAAAGGAAAGGTTTTGCTGTACTCCATGTTCTTTCTACACCTCCTGGCATAACATAAGTGTGCTAACTAACAACAACTTTAAACAAAACTGTCATTAGAGTCCCTTACCGAACATCCATTTAAATGGTGCAGATCAGGTGCTTGGAGATAATAATAGCAGGAGAAATGTTTGTGCTTGATGACAGTGGCCTGTATTGCAATGGCCAGCTCTGGAAGTCCCAGACAGAAGCGCAAATCTCTTTTGCTAGATTCAGTAAAAAAAAATCATAGGACACTGTAACTATATCCTAGGCATTCCAGAGCATTTAAAATTGTAATAGAAAAAAAATTTCGTACATGAGCTTGGTGGCATAAGATTCACCAGTTTGCTCTCGGGCAGACAGATGGTCTCAGTAGTGGCAGAAAACAAGCAGATCTCCTGCATGCTGATCCACAACTCCACCAAAGATTTTTAAGCACTCTTTTCTCTACTCTGCTCAAAAGGCAGCAACATGCCTGCTCTCTGCTTTCAGGGATGTCTAAATACTTAATGTGCCTCAACTCAGCAGCAGCCACTGCTCAGCCCCTGCAAATTTCCTCTCTCACTCAGACTGCTCTAACTTCTTGAGTCTCCACCACTCCTGCCATATGATTGGTAATTTGCCAAAATGCAGCATTTTCTCCAGATTCTCTCAACAGAGCAGCTAGAATGACATGGGATTTTCAGATAAAATCATGTAAAATTGTTTCTGTTCTACTTAACTAAATCAGCTGACAGATTCTTGGAATGAGGAGCCATCTTGTTATCGTTGGTGAAAGTACAGCACCCTGTCTTTCTGATAAACTCTAAGAAGTTTGGTAATAATCAATCAAGAACAGTTGGTCAACAAAATAGCAGGAAAAAAAATTACTAGTTTCTTCTGGTTGTAAAAATAAACCCTCCAAACTACTGCATTTGTTCATCAAAAAGAATAAAAAGTAGGAAATCCGTATACAACATGTCTATCTCAGTTTTCCCTTTCATCAGGAAGAAAAACATTTATATTCTTTCCTACTTCACCAGGAAAAAAAAAACCCAAAACCAAGAATCCTTTCCAGCTCAGCAAACTAAGAGAACTCATGAAAAAGAAGGTGATTATAAAGTCAGATAGTTGAGTACTAACAGCTAAGATGTTAACAGCTCAAAAAGTACTATTTTCACAAATAATCAGGTGAGGCAAAAGTTGAACACAAGAACAGGGATTGAAAGATGACAGGGATTGAGAGAAAAGACAAGAGAGGCTGTAGCAGGCAAGTTGTCTGAAACTGTTTTGGTTTCTCTAGAGTAACTAGAGAACTAACAATAGTGAGAATAATAGTGAGTTCCACTTTAGAACAAAATTTTCCTAATTCAGGTTTAATGGAAAAACTGCAAAAGAAGCAAGGAGTGCATGTCTCCATAAAAGCTTGGATCAAAGATTTAGATCTCATATACCAAGTTTAGTGCTTGAATTGGTGGTATGCAATTGTGAAATTTCAAAATCATATGTAAATTGAAAATAAGAAATTAACTGTCAAAGGGGGAAAGATGAAAATACAGCTTTGAGGTTAATAAAGAAGGGCAGCTTGATATCTTAGGCATATTGAGGCAGACAATCCATTTTTTAATGGTGATAATCTTAAATTGAGAGAGCAATGAGGATTTCTGCTTTTAAGGGCATCTCAAAGAGCTATACTGTAGTAAAATTTCATCGGTCTAGCATGCAAGGAATAAGAAGAATAAACACAGAAACTGTTTTCTAGCCTTTTTTTGTGAGAGACTATCCATTTCTAGGAATCTTAAGTTTGCCTGCATGACAACATAGACCTGACCATAGTTCAGTTGCACTCATCCATCAAAGACTCCAGGCTGAGGCAGTAAATATGGTAAAAACATTCTTCCGCAGCAAGAAAAACTGTTAAGGAACTCCCCACTATCTCTGGGGGGGGGGGTGTTGGTACATAATAGTCTCTTTTATCAGAGTATTTCCTACCTCATGACTTTCAAATAGGAAAGTTGTCACTATAAAACACACCATTCCTTTTTGTCATTCTTTCATAGGACATACCATCAATAAAGTTTAGGGCTAGCAACAGCAGGATTATCTACCAGCATTGTATACTCCAGTACACTAAATTCTGTGGGATAATTCACATGTTCTCAAAACACTTGTTATTGAAAAAGTTAGTGCCAGGGAACTGTTCTCCACAAATCACAGCAGAGAGCCATTACTTTCCATAGCAAGCTTGCTTGACCTTGCCCTTGAATAACCCTTTTCAGGCACAGAGGGTATTTTTCACTATATTTACGTTCTTTTATGTATTAGTAATAATGCTTGTAATGATGCATAATAAAAATTGCACCATATCCACCAAAAGGGTGAACTCAGCCCAGTGTTTTAGCCTTAGCACTATTAAACTTATTACCTTTCCATATCTTTTTTTTTTTTGCATATACTAGGCATACTTGCTGTTATATATATGAGTGTAAAATCGTAATTTTCACAAATATTTTTAGCATATAACTGCACTTTCTTTAAGGACGGAAATCTGATATAATTTCACTGCAAATACTTAAAAAGTAATTTTGCTTGTGAAGAAACAACCCTTTTTTTTCTGTTTCTTAACCTGCTGTTCATTTCATTTACTGTAAATATATAGCAGTTGTTTGACTGGATGGAAAAATGTACGGGTTTATATATTAAAACCTTTAAGAAGCAAGAAAGTATCAGTAAGCATCACCATCCATAGAGTATTTTTTATCATCTTTAAAACATTGGAAATGTGTGAAATTACATACTGTATTAGTATTAGTACTGGTCTGCATATATTTGACATTTAAAAACTTACTGTGACAATATGCATTACAATACTGCCTGTGTTTGAAAAGAATTTATTTTCTCATTTATTTAAAGATATATTCTGGAAGCCATAAGAAGTGAAAGGAGGTTACTTTAATTGTGCTGTCTAGGCTGAAGATGTATTATTGATTACTAACAGCTGCATTAATTATCATCACTGAAAACTGCTGGTCACAAAAACTTCCATATGAAAAATATGTACAACTCTCCTTTCTCTGTTTGCCAACAGAAAGAAGCAGAATTATGAGTCAGGGAGCACAGAACATTCATGAATGCAGGAGCAGAGATTGCTAATAACCAATACTCTGCCTTAGAGTCTATTCTTTAGAAAATTAGATAGGGAAAGATGGGAAAAAGACAGGTAAACAAATGACCAGAAGACAAAAGGACATGAAATTAACTGGAGACTAGGAGGGCAACTTAACGTATGGATTGATGCATGAATAATGATAAGAAAAATTCTAATACCACTTTAAAGGCATTTAAAAGAGGCTAGGTAAAGGAGTAACTGCTTACTGGATTTCTTTAGCTCCAGAACGAAGAGGACTGCTAAAGGCTAGCATTCGTAAATGACACACAAAATAACCTAGCTCTTCTGTAGTGCTTGAATTTACACAAATTCAGATGAATTTGCATTGGTGGAGTACCTTCTTCTTATGGGCTCTACATACTGGCCTTGTGCAAGCTCAAAAGAATTTTGACTCTTCAGAGGATGACTGATAGGTCTGTACAGGACTTCTGCTGCCCCTGAAGAAGAGGTAGTGAGTGAGGTGAAAACTTCCCTCAGACTAGATCCAGTCAGCAGGCGGCCCAGATAGAAATATAAAAGCACGTTCATATATCAAGAGTGATCTTCTCTCAACATTAAAAGACTTCTTGTTTTTACTTGAGTTGTATACATTCACAGTCTGCAAAGAGTATTCTAGAGGCTGATGGGGTACAGAAGGTTATTAGCAGCTAAGGTAAATAAAATTAGGTACTTGTCATTAAGAAGTGACTGTATTGTTCATTTTTTCTCCAGAAGAAATACAAGTTTGCCTTCTCCTTACACCCATTTCAGACTCCTTTACACAGTAAATAATACCTTTAAAAGGCCTGACATGAGCCAGCTGGAACAGGTGCACAGGGCATGTTACAAACTACTGAATGCAAATATTAAATGAAGCAGATTGAGAAGTTACCATGGTTGGAAAAACGGAGATGAAACTTTGTCAGATGTAAAACTCTGAAGTGAAAAACAACTGGTGAATATCTATACAGCACTTCATTCTAACTCTAAAAATGGATGCCAGCAAAAAGTCAATGTTTCACTCTGATTTTGCATCATTTCATCAGCTAATCCTGGTTAATACTACTGCTGTACATAACAGTCCTCCCCATGGGACATCATGTTGAACAACATGTCCTTTAGTAGGTGCATTAAAACAAATTTCCACCTGAAGAATTCAAGCTGATTTTAAACTTAAGATTGAACAGCACAGTTCAGGATCATTAAATAGGTTGAAAATCTGCAAAGTTATTCTCTGTTGACCATGCTGTGCATGTTGATATGGAGAAAAAAGCTGAGCCCAGAAAGCTATGCAGAACCTTTATGAAATGCCAGCTGTAACTATGGCTGAAACAAACCCAAGCAAAGTGGTGCATTTTGTGGAATTAGTGTGTGTCAATTTTGTTTGGAAGTGAAATTCAAAACCAGAAAAGGATCCCGTTCTGTACGCACCAATCTGCAGAGCTCCTTCAACCTAGTAAACCTTATTAATGAACTCAGCCCCTCATCATCCTCTAACATTTCACAGGTAGGAAAATGGCAGCAAAGACTAGAACCGATAGGAAATGCATCTCCCAACCATACAATTTTCTGCAGTTGAAACTACTTGGACTAAGATTTTATGAAGTGGGTGTGTGTCACATACTGAAGTTGTTTCACTTCTGGAAACTTAAACTTCATTCTAAGATACCTAGATTGTTTAAAGCTCTGGTGTGTGCTAACTTGCAATTGTTTCCCCTTCTATCTCGGGAAACGATCAATGGCTTTAATGCACACATGTCTTCACGCTATGCACTACACTTTTAGAGCCACTTTGATAACTTTCAGTTCGCTACACGCGTATCAGATAAAAACATGAGTTAATCACGTAATTAAAACTAGGCTAACTCAATCATGTTCAAATCTTTCCTTTGAAATGTAAGTCTATGTAAGTTTATGTGCAATACACCTCATTTAGCATAGCATATATTTAGATAATTAGTTTGCGGAAATTAGTGAATTTAACCACTTCATATATGGAAAAAAGCATAACAAATGAGATGAGAACTCTATTGCAGCTGGAATTTGCAAGACATTTGAATGGACAATATTTTGTATCACTCTGTACGAAGAGTTGTACTGTAATTTGAAGTTTTTGGAGAGAAATATTTGGAGATTGCATAGTAGAATACTTAAAAGTAGAGAATGTACATTCTTCTTGAGAGATGAGACACAACATGTGAGTTGAGAGAAGCAAACACAGAATTGTCCAAGAGGAATAATATGCCTAGAGAACAAAATTTTACCCATGATCCTCAGTTATTGAATGATGGATTAAGGCATGAATTATGAAAATACATAAATTTTTCAAGATTCTTTGTATACAAAAATTGCATCCCTTTTTTAATATATCTTCAGACTTATATGCTGAGTCACAGTTCTGTTACAAGAAACAAGCCAAAAGCAAGTTTTCCTGAGTAAGATACATGCAGTAATTTTTACTATATTGTTCCAATGCTCTCTTATCACTCCCTCTCTTAAGTGTTACAAATATATTTTAGCATACGTAATATACAAACTATATAGACAAGTTTTTTTTAATTCTTCTACTAAAGTTCATCTTCTTGTAAAAATGTTACTGGATGAATTGCATTTCTGCTTTGTTTTTGGAACCTTTGAAGGTCCTTTGAAGGTCATCCTATCCAACTCCCAGCTCAAAGCAAGGCTAACATTAATGTTTGCTTTGAACTGTTCACAACCAGCCCCAGATCTTCTTGACTAAGCTGGTAATAAATAAACAATAATCCAGAATTATTTGCAAATAGTTCAACATTTTTTTCCAATATGTATTATTTTGTATTTATGAACAGCTAATTTCACCAGCTAAAGTGTTCTCCATTCAACATCCTCATGGTCTCTCTGCTGGAGAATCAAAAATTACAGCTACAGCTCCTTAAAGAAGTTCATCAGCATGATCAGCTATAGTATGAATCAGTTATAAGAACAATAGTTTTAACTGGATCTTCCCATCTTGTAAAAGGAAGCCTGGTTCAACATGCAGTATGGATTTTATAAAGTAGTTAGGAAAAATATTAATATTAAATGACAATGTGACCACTGTTGATCTAACACAGGAAACAGATAACTGCAGAGGGAACTGCAGCTTCATCTGCGATGCAGAATTCTTCCCACTAGGAACTGAGCATAGCTGATAGAAAAACTGCTGCTAATCACCTCCAGAAAAATTCACAAGGAGATGAAAGGGGAAGTAAATAAACATAAAAAGACAGGAGTAGATTCAAAGTTGAAGGCTTACTGAACTGTAAGATCACCTAAACCAGGAAAAAGTTCTTTAAGATACTGTCAGGCAAGAAACAGAGATACGTTAGTGCTCTTCTCTGAGGAACACATTAAAAGAATAAAAAATTCCTTGAGTTTCAGGGGTGACTGCTGTACATTAAAAATAATTAAAAACTAAATCATTCAAAAATTATCTATTTCCAAAAAGTAAGTATTTGCACATAATAAACACACATCAGTACAGATGTGTGAAATAGAAAAAAAAAGATTCTTCAGTAAAGCCATTTGTAGTGTAGGTAAAAGCTTCACTAAGGCAGATGCACTTTGATCTGAATGGGCAACTCTTAGGTCTCCAGGCTAAAGATATATCATAGGAAGACAAAATACTTACTGGAGCATCTAATGGGAATTTTGAGGTGGGTGGCAGGGGCGACCAGAAGAGGAAGAGAGATAGTAAAAGCTAACTTTGTTTACCCATTAAATCCGCATCTCATTCAGAACAACAAAAGCTGGCAGAGATGCCATAACTGTCAGATTTATGAGTTTCAGTAAAAGTGAATTTGCACTTTCTTTTATATTGATGCATTAAGAGAAAACAGTGAGAATAACCAACTCCCACATTAGGTATTTGTTCAGCCTTCAGTTATTGCTTGATATTTTAAGTGGTGAGATTTCAGGTCTAAATATTACCAACAAGAAAAGTCTTAAGCCATGTCAAAGCCTTCTGAACCCAACTAATGTCACGCCTTTCAAACCATTTAAAGTATTCTTTGCTAAGTCAGGGTAATTAACTTGCACAGTAGAGAAACTCCTTCCACCCACCATCTTCCAAAGTACCAGTCTTTGTCAGTTTCAAGAGCTCTTTGCGTTGCAGTTGCTCCATTAAATGAATACTTAATAAACTATAAATGATGCCTCTCTGCAGTTCAATAGATACTTAGTGGTAAACATGGTCTTCGATTCAATCATTAACTCAAAAGACATTTGTCAGTAAAAGACTATAATCAACATTTCAACTTCTATGTGCATATGTGCATGCACGTATATATGTGCTTAGAGGTCTTCCAATAAATCAAAGGAGATTTTATGTCATTTTTATGATGTGTTTAATGACAAATATAAACAAAGATGAGCATGAGCTTTCAAGTCCCTTTCTAGAAGTTATTCCTGTGTTCCACTACTCACATAAACACTTGGCGTATATTCCTTGTAAAGATCACAGTCAGTTACTTATATCAACTCTTATTTAATAATCTATTGGTTATAATGCACCTAACCAGCTTTGAGGAAATGCAGGCATTTCTGATAAACAGCTTCAGGTGCTACAACTGAAACTATGGAATATTCTTCAACACTTTTGTGGGAAAAATAGTGATATTCCCTAATGTAAACATATATTTAATACACGAACCAGGAAATAATATGATCTATAAAAATAGAAAAAATTAACAAAATGAAATAAATAAAATAAAACTAATAAAATCTAGTGGGCTCAAGATATTAGAGGATAATGCTTATTAATCAAGTAGTACTTACAAGAAGCTTTTTCCTGATGGCTTCCGGTTTTCCTGTAGCTGCCACTAATTCAGCACTTGCTTGGGCCAATGCATGATGTACATCACAATATACCTTGAAAAAGGCATACAACATAGGTAACAACAGACAAGAAACTGGTCTCACATTCATTATAAAAATTTCAAATTACTTCCATTAAAAGGCTTTCAGATAATCCTGGTAGTGTCTCATTACATGCATCTTTGTACACAATAGTGAGACATGCAGAGATTTCTTTCAGTATTGGCCTATAGACTACAGGATATTTGACTGTAGCTTATATAAGAATATCTTAAGCAGAACTGAATGCGTCTTTGATGGGACTACTCTCCAACTAAAATTAATTTATATGTATCACTTTCAAGGTTTTAGAATCCAGGTGGAATTCAGACATGCATTAATCTTGAGTAGATTTCAACTAAAATTGATTACTTTTTTCACTATTTTGTAATTAAATGATAAGCTGCTATCATACTAGGATGAACGGGGGAATTTTGCTGACAGGTGCTCAGGGGAATTACAAGTGATAAGCTGTCTTATGCAGCTTACATACAGACATTTCAAGTGAAATGTGTACATCTGGAGAAGAATATTTCCCAACTGTTGCATGATAATGACAATTGAAAATTCCTGGACAGCTACATATTTGTTACCGCCTTCTACTAAAAATAAATACATGTGTACATACTATTAAGCACTGAGTACTCCCAATTTCATGTGTTGTTCTTGTTACATTCTCCCCAGAACACTAAGCTGAGCTTACTAAAATCATACAAAAACTTCAGTAACAAAAATTCCCACCACCAAGGAGGGTCAAAACAGGAACTGAAAAATACATACCTTACTGAATTTTACTATAGTGATGATTCAGGCACAGAGACCTGCTGCTGCAAAGGGTTAAAATCTGGATCCTTCAAGTAGTGTTCCTCGACGACTTTCAGACAATTCTGAGGAATATGCTACTTATCATAGTTGAGTAAAGCTTATAAGAAGTCATCAACCTACAAGCAGAGAAGTTCCAGTGCATCAATCCTTTTCCATTTCAGAGAATCAGAAGGTAATTCCTACTTTCATCACAAATACAAAACTGGAATCCTGCACCAGGTTCTTGCTTTGGAAACATTAGGCAGTACAAAGCAAAAATTTCCACCAAAATCCTGAAGTATTCACCCTCACAAACACATTTTGTGATTTTATGATTCACTTGAGGAATTTGGAACAGATGAAAGAAATATAATGAAACGTTCTCCTTTTGAATTTTCTTCACATTTTACAATCAATAAATCCCAGTGGAGATCAGGTTGTCTTGAGTTTGTTGCCAAAGGTACACAGAAAAGAACAGTACAGGGTCATATCCTATCCGTCTAAATTAAAACTGTAAGAAAATGAAATTATGATTTAGCTTCTCTTTCTCTGACTCTCACTTTAAAATGTTCTTTTCCTTTCTCATCTTAGATAATATAAGATGTCCCATTGATCATTACCCTTCCCACAGACTTTTGCAGTTTTCCAGCTCCGGTCTTTTGGGTATCTGGATTTCTGTAAGGCCTTTGACACAGTCCCCCACGACACCCTTCTCTCTAAATTGGAGAGATATGAATTTGAAGGGTGGACTGTCCAGTGGATAAGGAATTGGCTGGATGGTCGCAACCAGAGGGTAGTGGTCAGTGGGCTCAATGTCTGGATGCAGATCAGTGAAGGGTTGTGTCTCTCAGGGGTCTGTACTGGGATCAGTACTCTTTAATATTTTCATAACATAGACAGTGGGATGGAGTACACCCTCAGCAAATTTCCAGATGACACCAAGCTGCAATTGACATGCCTGAGTTATAGGATGCCATACACAGGAACCTGGACAAGCTCAAGAAGAGGTTCCATGAGAACCACATGAGGTTTAACAAAGCCAAGTGCAAAGTTCTGCACCTGGATTGAGGCAACCCCCAGTATCAATACAGGCTGGGAGTGAAGGGATTGAGAGCAGCCTTGCTGAGAAAGACATGGGGGTACTGGTGGATAGAAAACTGGACATGAGCTGACAATGTGAGCTCTCAGTCCAGAAAACCAAGAGTATCCCGTCCTGCAGCAAAAGAAGTTTGGTCAGCAGGTCAAGCGATTCTATCCATCTACTTCACTCTCATGAGACGACACCTGCAGAATTGCATCCAGCTTTGGAGCTCCCACCACAAGAAAAACATGGACCTTTTGGAGCAGGTCCAGAAGAGGGCCACAAAAATGATCAGAGGGGTGGAACACTTCTCCTATGAAGAAAGGCCGAGAGAGTCGGGGTTGTTCAGCCTGGAGAAGAGAAGGCTCTGGAGAGATCTTATTGTGGCCTTTCCAAACTTAAAGAAGGCTGAATAGGAAGGAAGTGAAAAGACTTATTAGCAGGGCCTATTGTGATAGGACAATGGGTAATAGATTTAAAATAAAAGAGGGTATATTATATTTAGACTAGATATAAAGAAGACATTTTTTACAATGAGGGTGGTGAAACACTGGAACAGGTTGCCCAGGGCAGTGGTAGATACCCCATCCCTGGAAACATTCAAGGTCAGATTGGACAGGGCTCTGAGTAAACTGATCAAGTTGAATGTTTCCCTACTCATTGCAGTGGAGTTGGACTAGATGACCTATAAAGGTCCCTTGCAATCCAAACCATTCTACCCTTCCACGATTCTAAGAGCTGGACCCTCAATGACAGCTGAGGTCTGCAATGCCAGGACTTCCATAAGGCAGCCACTACTCACTTCAGTAAAACTCCTATATGCTTTGTGTTAGCTAGCACAAGCATCTGCTCAGGAGTGAAGCATTGTATATAGTGAGGATAACGTGATAAAAAAATGGGGACAGAGGGATGTGCTAACAAATCCGCTGTCCACTATCATTAGAAGTTAATAGGCTTCTCAGTCAGTTATGACCTCATATTGTATCTGTTATTTCTACTAAAGCTAGACCACATTGATTCTCATTGCTCCAGAGAGAAAATTTGGTATAAGAAGTTCCTGTTGCTCTGAATCATGAAGCATACCTGCATGTTGCTTTGCCCTTTTAAGGACAATAGCATGAAACAGGAGGTGGAAACCTGCTGACTGAACACACTGAATACGAATATGAAACAGAATAGTTTTGGAATGGTGTACCAGAAACCATTTTTGTTTATACTTACGGACAAAGGACTGTATCATCACAAAGTATCTTTATCTGGGTTATCATAACAATTGGATATTCTCCATCATCTCCCGCACTCAACATTACAGAGTGAGAGGTAAGAAATAGGTACTGATGCTATATGTACTAAAAATGGTTTATACTTGATATATTCATTTTTAAAATTCTTTTCTTCACAGACAGCTCTGATTCTGGCCTTGACAACTTTGACTTATTCTTATCTTCATGTTAAATATACATGTGCTAAATCTGATTAAAAAAATGTTTTACCTTTGGCTCACTAAAGAAAATGTGGCACTTCTGCATAGTTTTGGTAGCACTCACCAGTTTGAAGGTGAAAGGAAGATGAGTCTCTCAAAGACCAGTTCAGCATTTGTAAGACTAAACCTCTCAAGTCAATTAACTAACTAGTGCTTCACACAGCCTCTTCTCCTTCAGGCTAACACACTACCACTGCAATGGTGTGAGAAGACTATGTGACAGCTCTATCCAGTTTCTGTTCATTTCCATGAGACTACATCCTTTTTTTCAATGCGTACTACATTAACAGATTTTGTGTGCTGCCTGATTTCTTATGTGCACAGGATACTACAACACAAAATACTGCAAGCTCTGGGTTTTTTTGTCTTCTTGATATCTAAGGACATAAAAGAGAGGCACAGCTCTCTTACCCTCAGTAAAAAGGGCAATACATATTTAATGAATATAGGGTTTTGATATCTCTTGCTGAAAAATTGATAGTGTGAAGATTGTTGTTCTAGTAGATGTACCTATATACCAAACTGTGATTAAGCGTGTCTATATGGATGTGAAATATCACCTGTCTGCATGGATGTTTTTGAAAAACGGAGCTTGAAAGCCTGTGAAGAAACATCAGATAGTGAATACTCCTGGTTGTCAATAGGAACCTGGAGATCACTGTGTGAGATACAAAAATTTAGAGGAACTTCTGTTTAGGACTCTACATAATACTGTAGGATTGAAAGTTGAGAGATTTAGTAATGCAGGACAGGAGAACAGGAAAGGTACCTGTACAAAAAGGCTGGGGTGTATTTATGCAGTCAGTTATATCTGAGGAGTTATTGAACACAGAGGAGAACTCAATAGTTTATGCCATTTCAGTAAGTAAGCTGCAAGCATTTAATAATCTATGTTAAAATGCAGATGCTGGAGCTAAATAAGGAATGTATTGGGGAGAGAAAATTAAGATATTTCACTAAGATTTTGAGAGCCTTTTTTGTGACCTTTTTTTCCTCACTCCCTCATTTTTCTCCTTTAGAGGGCTCCCTTTTAGAAAATGGGAAAATATCAGTGACCCAATGGTCAGTTCTACTGACGTACTGGGGGTTTCCCTAAGTAGTAACATTCATTGCATTTTTTAGGGTATAGGCAAATAAATTAGACTTGCCGCACTAGCCTCCTTTTGGTAACTTGCTTTTTTCTTTTAATTCCTCAATCCAAGTCTGAAACCATAAGCCTCAACAAGGGAGAGAAAAGGAGAAAAAGGAATATCCTACATGAAAACACTGCACTTACTTAATCCAGTTTGGAAATTAAACAGATTCCAATCTAAGTATATTTCTCAAACCTCTTATTTTGGCTTAACAGTAGCTTAGATCAATGACTTTACATCACCTATCATCAGTTTTAATTGAAATCTGAATGCTTCCATAATTTTCTGCAATGATTTATTTATCTATTTAAAAGCTGATTATGATTTCAATGGTGCAAATTAATCTGGTAGAGTAATCCTTATCTACAATTGGTATTTGGAATATTATCATGCACATTTTTAAGGATACATTGCCCGGGGCTGAAGTCAGTTATATTTGATTTGTCTTTACCCTTTCTACCTCATGCTCAGCTCTCAGGCTTATTTCCTGTCAGGTCTTGCTTTATGAAAGTCTGATAAGAGAGAGGGAGGATATTATGGTGATCATGATGTTAATACTTGGATCAAGCACTGTGCATTGGCAGTAACAAACTTCTGTAAAAATTTATTATCCTTAAAAAACTTTCTTCTTTCTACAATTGCCAGGGTGACTTTCCATGTATACATTCATTACATGGGACATATACTGTCATTGTCAATGGAAATAATAAAGATTAAAAATCAATATGCACTACATTACAAATGACAAGTTACTAATAAAGAATTTCCCCATCTCTTGTGAAAGAAAAGTGCAGAACAGAATCAGTATATCTTTCGAGATAAAATTCCCAATGTTCATCAGTTTGCATCTTAGTCACAACATATTTTTTAAATTAAATATTGCATATTTGGTTGCAGTTTTGGTTTGGTTTGGTTTATATTTTCTCTAATGTGGTTTGATAACCATTTACTGAAATTAACTTAAAATGAAAAGTTTAGAATAGCCAAGATGGTCTTTCTGCTAAAGTTTTTAAGGATGTAACCAGGTGAGCAAATGTTACAGTTACAGTAAACAGTGCTTCCAATGCGATGTGGTATTTTACATTAAAGCAAACAGCTAATTTAAGTCATGTATGTTGCATTATAGTTTTGTCTCTTGTTTTTCTTATGCTTAGTTATTATTCGCTTGCTGATGTCCAAAGAAAATATGGAACAAGAGGTGGGGTTTTTTTGAGGGAGGTAAAATTAAACAGAGCAGGTTGCAGATAAGCCTTAGGACAGTATTTCTCAATTTCTCAAACCTACTTCCCTGCACACAGAGATGAAGGAGCTTTTCCCCTCCTCTTCAGAAGTTTAGTCCCCTTCACATCAATAACTTCTATGCTGTAGAGCTCTTCAATGATGGCTAAATTGTTAGAAAAGCTGTAAGAAGTGTGCCCTTAGCAATCAGACCATGAGTAGAGTGGCTCAAATATACCATGAAAATAGAGTGCACTTCAGCTGAGGGAGGTAAATCGAAAAAGCTGGTCAGTCTGGATCCATCTTGGTTCCTAATCCTCAGCTAGTGTCACTATCATCCATATGCCTACACCATGCTCTGCACATTTTCTTTCTTTGATGGAGTAAGTCCCATTTTAAAAGGCAATGGCATATTCTTCTTCAAATGTAAACCACTCTGTCTGGCATCATTCAGAGCACGCAAATGGCCAGCAAAATGACAGTAGTGTTACTGTCCACTATTTTAAGACCTTAGCAGCGTCACATTCATAGTCAGGCCCTTGCTGATTACTCCACAGATTTATAGGGCAAACAGAATGACCCCACTTTTCCTGATGAGTCTGATCTAAAGTGTTTTCCACTCTTCACATTTTCTTAGGTAATGTTCACTCTAAGGCAATATCTCTAAGGTATTTACTGGCTTAATGCTGTAAAAACTAAAAAAAAAAAAACACCCTTCTAAATACCAGTTTGAAATCCACAGAAAAAGAAACCTGAAGCATTTTTTTAAAGGGTGACAGATTTTAATCAATTATATAGAGTATTCAAAAATTACTCAGGTGGAAGACGTATTCAGATTTGCAGAATTTTTTGGAACAAAATTTATAGAAGATTAATATACAGAAACCATCATCAGCCTTATGAAATAGTTTTAGATTAATGTAGCACAAAATAACACTTTCATTTCCAATAAAAACTTTACAGAAGTGCAATAAAGCAATGAACAGGGGAGTATGGTAACCATTAGCGTCACGTGCCGAACTTCATCCCTGAAATAAAATGACACAAAGATGTGATAATCATTCTGTGTGTTTCACCTAATTGCTTAATGAAGTAATTTTAATAGTGTTAAGGGTGTATTTTGATTATCTAAATCCATCAGAAGCATATGGAACCCATACAGAAAAAGCACTACTGAGAAGTGGTTGGTAGGATATTGAGCTGTTGGATTCAATTGCTGCAAGTTCAATTAATTGCACTATTTAGATTTTAAATTTCGTATCAATTTTTAAGTTTCATATAAGGTACAGATCAGAAAAAGGCTGAAGTCCATAATTAGCACAATCCAGAGAAATATAAAGGTCCCAATCCAGCCTTCATTTATGTCAGTATCAAGAATCACTTTTCCCTGAATAAAATTAGGATGAGACACAAGATCACTAAAAATGTACTAAATATCACCTAACAATAATAAGTCTTATGAAACAAAACAAAAGAGAACGAAAGATCACTTCCATTGTTCAGACAGAATAGTCTTCCCTGTTGATCAGTGTCTGAAAACTGTTTACAATGTTCTTGGCAACCTGAAGTTTCCATAGGCCAAAATCAGGCACTAACAGCTATTAAGAGTCAATTAAAATTTTATCTTCATAATATTGATAAATGACACAAGGTACATCGGATTTTGTAGCAAAATGCCAGAGTTGAATGAGCTCTTTGGACTCTAAAGGCAGAAGAATTTCATTTTACAGCATTCCAAACTGATGATGCTTTATTTCTAAAACCATGCTTACAGTAGTAGATGAAACTTTTGCACCCCAGATGAAATTATGCATTTCTATTTGCTCTGTGTTGAGGACTATTGCATGTAAACTTCTATGTTTCCAACATGGATGTTGATAACTTATGTTAATAGGCTGAACAGAGAGCAAAATGATCATTCAACACTGATGACACATATTATTAGAAATGCTCTTATAATCTTAAAATTCAATGTTTGCACCTTGCAATATTGTGAGATACTGGAATGAACTTCCCTATCAATTGAGTTGTTCAATCTATCTAGATTTACAAATCTGAAGTGCTCAGAGATGGCTCTCTGACCTTTACTGTATTACAAATAGATCTGATTCTTAAGATCTACATCCATTAAATGCTCGAATGAGCTCAGTATTTATTGTTCTTTCATCTCATTAAAACAGCTAAAATGTTGGAAAAAGGCATAATGTAAAAAAAGGTCAAGTGATAACCATGGTGTGAAATGCTTTTACATGTGAAGTATAATTCTTTAGACTTTATGCTCCCTGGAGAGGAAGTTGTTCAAAACTGTTCACCTAAAAAGGTTTATTTTGTGCTAAATATAGCTTAGCAGCACTAAATGGGGGAATTAGACTGAACTTTTGCTCTTCTGCATCTGCAGTGGCCTTTTCTTGGCTCACTTTCTCGGTCTGAAACCCTATCTTAGCAATCAAAGCTTCAACATCTTGAATTTTCAGTTGCAGTTCTGCCTTTTGAGAAGCAAGTTTGGATTTTAGATGATCTACCTACAAAGCAAAAGGTAACATGTTATTCAGGAGCAAGGGTCATTAAGTGTGGTTCTGTAAAGATTACACTGCATGTGCCCCAAAAATGTGAAACTGAAAACAAAATTAATGTTTTATGGGTCTCAGTACAAGTGCTGTCTTTCTCTCGTTTGTTTCCATTTGACAGTTCCATGTTTGTAGC
Organism: Dromococcyx pavoninus; assembly: GCA_033558185.1. NCBI lineage: Eukaryota > Metazoa > Chordata > Aves > Cuculiformes > Neomorphidae > Dromococcyx > Dromococcyx pavoninus. Next base: position 132,742 of record JAUMJL010000998.1, on the reverse strand, counting down.
TCACAGAATTTTGTTGACATGAAGAAATTAATAAAACCAGACTAACTGCTCCCATCAGGGACCCCAAAGCTCCTCTGAGATGCTCAGATGTCTGTCCAGCTGCTGAGGCTGTGTTTGTAACCAGATGTCTCAGTGGTACAACAAGGCCCTGCTACAGCACCTAGCAAAAATGCGAATGTAAAAGCAAAAGGGCATTCTGGAAAATGCTTAATACTCTGAGCAGATAATTCCAGCAGAGGTTTGCCAAAAGATTAAGACAGACCAGGAGACTGATAAACAAAGACTACCTGTTAGTTTGCTGAAAGAGCAATTTATTGCCTGCCAGGCAAGAAACCTGTATTAAAATATCAAGTGACAATATCTTTCCACCTGGAAAGGAAATGTTTCTGATACCTGGGTTTTATTTTTTTCCCCTGTCCAAGCATTTTCTCTGGTAGCTATTCATGATAAAGGGCTATATTTTAACCAAAATGGACTCTTGTTAACCTGATCTAGATAGAGGTGATAAAACAAAGAGGAAAACAAATATCAGAGAGCTTAAACTTTTATCCCATGGAAGGTCTCGAGGGCTTAAATTCTTTAGCAAACTCCTGAATTCTGTTAAAAAAGCCACACTATTTACCTTTCCAAAATTTGTCCACTTTTAAATGAAAAGACAAAGCTGTAATGAGTCAGAAGAAATGACTGTTGAGATCCTGAATCTCTCTACTGTCTTTAATTTTAATTTATTTGAGCTGACTTTATATATTTTCCTTTCTGAAAAACTAAAAGGTGCTGCATTTGATGTTCTTGTGCAGAGATCCACATGCAGGATAGAAATTGTTCAGTGTTCAAGTACGTGGCTAAATGGGAGCTGTGGCTCTGTTTGCCAGCACAGCATGCAGCACTTGAAATCATCAAATCACAATGCGGTCATCGTCAAATGAGAATTCAGAGAAAAAAAGCTTTTCAGTCTTTTACTAGGACATGATATCTTATTTAAAATAGGCTTTAAAAAACAGTCATCCTTTTCCACTGACTATTTATTTTTGCAGGTATTCAGCTTGAAATGTGGGATGAAACCAGTCAGCTCCAATATTACGCTCATGCACAAAGCTGCAATGTCGTACAAAGGTTGCAACTGAGCATTTCATTTGCATATCTTTTATATCAAACATGCAGAATTTTTATTTTCATTAAAGAAATTGCTGGATTACAGCTTCCCTTTGGCATCTGCAATAGGGATTATAGAACATGTGGCGGAGGGGCAAGGGAAAGTCTTCAAAGCAGTTTCCCCTCCCTTTTGTCATTATGGACTGACTCCAGTCACAAGTCAGCTGTAGGCAGAAGCATTGACTGAGGCTTAAGTGGCACTGCCCTCAGAAGAAGATGATGGTATCTGAAACAAAGGCTCCACACTTCTTCCTCCTGTCTTTGTTACTCCTCAGCTTATCACTGGCCATGGACAAAACCCCCACATACAGGACTGCAACTTTTCTCTCTGTGGTTTGGTTTTTACTGTGGCATTTGATGACCCTCCCAGCCTTTTACTGTGGCCTTACTACACTGTCCTTCCTTTCAATGTCCTTGGCTTAAATGGAAGGATTCCTCCTTCTAAAGACAGCTAAAAAGCTCAAAGATCTTCTATGTGAAGAAAAACCCAGTTTCCAAAATCACGTAATTTCAATGAAATACAAAAATCATCTGTAAGAGAATGATTCTTTTTGGCTATCTTAAACCACTTGTTTTCCTGCTTTAAACCACTGTTGAGACTGCAGCAGAGGCAGTGTCCTTCAACACCTTGTCTCACTGTCACAAGCAGCCCAGCTGCACTTGCTGCCCAGAGAGAACATGCTGCAATCTTGTTGGTTGGGGTAGTGGGGCAGAGTGGTCCAGAGAGCCCTCTGGAAGGAGCAGCACCGCCCCTCCTCCGCCAACTCAGTTTCAGAACTTTCCTAGAAGCAGCACTGCGCAGGCCCACCAAAAATCGTAAATAATACTCTGCTAGAGGGGCCATTTGCATGCCAGCCATCCTGGGAGGAGAAAAGGAGGACTGGAGCCCAGGTGGTGTCCTTGTACCTTTGCCTCTCTCTTTTCCTCCCCTTTCTCTCTTTCTTTCTTTCTTTTCTCTTAACATAGATCCAGCAAGACCATGCCAATCTTATTCCTAAGAATAGCTGTACAAATATATTCCTCTTTGGACCAACCATTTGGCATAATTTTGCCTGATGCCTATGGGTAATGAATGCATAAATTTCACAGGGAGACCCAGGGCCTTACCCCAGCAACCCCTGGACTATCCAGCCTGGGTCGTGACAGTTATTCCCCAAATTAATCAGGTACTGTGTCAATTTTCTCTTATTAGCAAAAAAACCCCATGATTATTTATAAAGAATGAAAGAAAAGGTTGTGACAGTGTACCTGGAAAACTGCTGCCTTTTTCTGCATGCCATTCACCAAGTGCTCCATGTGTTTAGACATCTTGTTTTTTTTCTCTAGGAGGATCTTTTAAAGCATGATTCACTTCAGAAAATTCTTCAGTGGTGTGATTGTATTGCTTCTTATTATGATTATATTTGGCACTCAGCATGTTCAAACTTGCATGGGCATAAGCCATGAAATCACAAATGGAGTCCTGGATAAGAGGCTGAACATGCCCAAGGAACAAGAACAAACATAAATACAGAAGCAAAGAAATGTTTCAGAATTGAAGTATACCTATGTAAGTCAGAAAACATGTTTCTAAGGATGGTTTGATCCCAAAACTATTCTTCTGTCTACCCTAAACATAATTTTGTCAGCATGTAAAAAACATTAGACCAAAATAAGCCTACCCTAACTTTTTTTTTTGCATAGAAATTAATTAACTCTCTGCTGGCATTCATTCAGTCTTTGTCAACACAGAATCTCAATTCTTCCACCCACTTTCATTTTTTTTTTTCAAATAAATGCTCCCTATGGCTAAAACAGAGATTAAATCAATCACTATATTGCTATACGCAGAGCTAATCCTATATGGATATTCTAATTCACACCTGAGAATCCTGTTAACAGAAATCCTGTATAGGTTAAAGAATTATCCTATATAGAATGGTTACTTGGTTACTCATTATAATCACACTAATCCACACGTGCCTCATATATCATCAAATTCGCACTCAAAGTTGAAGAGCATTTATCCTGTTAAATTGAGATGGAGCAGAACTGGACTACATGATTTAGATTTCTGAAGTTGCACAAGTTCCTGCTTATCTGTGCTTATCAAAGTCAGTGATAACCTAACACAAACTGGTAGGAGGACAGGATTAGACCAGTGCTGAGTGCTTCTGAATGCTGTTTCCAAATACCATAAAATGTCAGAAATCAGCAACATTTCTGCGCTGAAGAGATCTTCCATCAGTTTGAAGGGGTAGTTGATCAGAAAAGTAGTTATGACTTAATGGAGTTCCGTTTCCTTGAGATGTGACAGTTGATAGTCTCCCCTTCCATACGTGCCACCCAGGCATCAAACCATCATCTCTGAGCAAAACTCCAGCATGCTGGATAAAGGACGACAGAGTGGTCCTGTTGCCCCAGGGGGCTGTGCCAGGAGCCACTCAGGACTGCATGGGGTTCCTATCTCACAGCAGGGATGAAGATGCAGCCATGAGACTGGAAAACTCTTTCCACATATTATATGATAACCAAACCAGGCTAGGCTTATTTGAAATAGCTCCAGATGGTCAACTCAGTCATGTCTTTCTGAGCAAAATGCAGAGGTTAAATACCCGTGTTTATTCACCTTTCACGGTGAGGACAGAGGTAGATCAAAGGCCTTTTTTCTAGATTTTTTGAAAACTGAACCAGCAAATATATTACTACACTACTTTGAATTAGAGTATACTTCCCTGACATAAAGGTGAAATAAGAAACATCCAAAATTGATTTTTGTTTATTTTAAAGGACACTATCTACCTACATTACTAGAACATAGTCACACACCTGTCTAAGCAAGAGTACTGTATGCAAAATAAGCAGGGAAATACTAAACCCCCCCTGTTTAACACCACTATTGTAACTAACTTCCATTTTGTCCTCTATGACTTCTAGCATACTTAACTTTATAATTTGTGGAGTCACATCTCCCTCATTTTAATGATTATGTATTGCACTCTGTACAAGACTAACCCAGTTCAATTAATCAAGGGAAGCCTAAAAATCAATTAATATGAATTAAATGAGCTACACCAACTCTTAGGAAAGTCACACATAATTTACCAAAGCATTGTCAATAATGCTTAGGGAACTTAGGGAAAATTGCTCATGAATGGCTGTTGATGCAGTTAAATGTTTTAAGCCTACATCATTAATATTACAATCAGGTTGGTGCAGAAAGACTTGCCATTTTTCTCAGTAAGATACCTCATTATTTTCTTGTGACATTCAAAAGCTAGTTTAGAAGAATACTTATTTCACCTGTGATTACAAACCCAGAAATTAAAACAAGGACTAAATAAAGAATGATTTGCATTTAGGGAAAGCAGAAATAAATTGCTTTGCAAATAAAAAAAATCAGAACATCATTAGTTGAGGCAAAGTTAGCATAAATCAATCTTAAAAAACAATTATGTGTAAAAGCAAGGCCAGTCAGCAGGAATGGACATTTTATGCAGATTTGAGCAGAGCTTGGCTTCCAACTGAAACACATTCCAACCTTTTTCTCCTTTTTCCATTGTTTGTGACACACATGCACCCTGCAGTACAGCTCTTCCTCGCGAAAGACAACCTCCTTACATATGATCCTTATGAGAGGTCTCTACTCAGCAGCCCTGAAAAGCCCTCTAACAACAGTTTCATTTGTAAATCAGTGAGGGAAGAAGTGGGTTCCAGTAGAGCTGGAAGTGGCCCGAGACAACTTGTCTCAATGGGGCAAAATAACTATTGTTATCGAGCTTAACAAAATGGCACAGCATGGGAGACACACTGAGCCAGAGAGCAGCTGGTTGTAATTCACACTGGTTTTCAGAAAACACTAATCGTTCCCGAACAGACCTCTTTGAGGATTGGTCTTCCCTGCATTTTCAATTTGTCACTTTCTCTTATGATAAGGTCAGCGGTGACAGCACTTCCTGACATTAACAGCTGTGGCTTTTAAAAGGGTCATTGTGGAACTACTAATTGCAGTAATTTCATTAGCATAAATTATTTATTCTGCCATTCATTTATCTCCAGGTTCTTTCTTTTTTTTTAATACTACATTGTACTTTTCAATATATGCCCATTCAGGGTAGTATGCAAAGGAAATTATTATTGTTAATTTAGCCTTCTTTATCAAAAAAAAAGCAACAAAAGAAGGGTTGATACAGTAACAAAATCTGATTTAAGTGCAGTTCACTAGAAAGCCTAAAGTAGCTTGAAGCCAATAATGAAGATTAGGTTGGTACGAATCAAACCCATTCAATAGTCCTAAAGACAACTGAGCAATAAGCCTATATACAATCTCAAAGAAAATATAAGGGTGAAGTCTGTTCATTCTTATGCAGCCTTTCTATTCTAGGCCTTGGCTGACTGACTTTCAAGGAGACAATAAAAAACCCCAAACCAGTGTAAGCTATGAGTAGAGTCTAAACAGGTGTTTTGCTCTTTTACTTTCCTCAGGATATAAATTAGTCATTACCAAATTGATAAATCTTAGCCCTTTGCAGTTAAGTTGAGCTAGATGAAACACGTCAAGCAAAGAGCAAAAAAGACCAATACCTTCAAACTTGAGTCCATCTTGCAGGCAGTTACAAAAATGAGAATAAAACCAAGCCAGTGTTTGTCTGAAGGAAGAGGTCACTAGGAAGCGCATGGCAGGGGGAGAGTGGGGAATGTAAGAGGCAAAGGAAGAAGAAAAAAAAAACTTCAGGTTTATTCTTTGCCATACCACATTTTGTAAAATACTGTGGTGTACAATAAACTAAGAGCATAAAGAGTTTATCCTTGATATGCTTAACAGCGTATGCTGTCTGGTGTTAAGCACTGGAGCAGCACCATCCAAGAGAGCAACGGCAAAATACTCAATGGAGATGGCAGAGATGGGCATTGCCGTTATTTTCAAAGGGATGGATTAAACAATCCTGGTTCTTCTGTTCTGTACTCAATGCTGATACGTGATACCAGCTGAAAGTAGGGAAGAGAGATTGCCTCTCACATTGAATTTGGAGATGTAGACATGATTTTAAAATAAAACAGATAATTTTTAATAACAAATCAGATATAAAGGTACTTTTGTAAGTTCGTTAAACTCAGTACACGCATTTCAGTACCACTGCACAGTGTTCTTTTCTTATGCTCTTTTAAAATGCACATTCATCAATTTGAGTACTGAAACAGAAGAGGGCTCTTTTCCTTTCTTTTCTCCCAAGAAACCAGACATCCATTTTTCTTCATATTTCTAAACTCAGTTTCTTGTCCTTAACCTACACTAATGTCCTTCCGAGTGAGAAGGTGCTCATGGGACTTATTTTCAACAGGTACCATAATTAAGGAGGATCACTTTTTCTTTTCTGTTCAGATACCTTCAACACAGGACAGAAGAGATGATCCCAGCATCCTTCACGGCAAATGCTGATGCTGCAGCTCACTATCCCCCTGGTGGCTCAATCTGCCCCCTTTCTTCCCTGGATAAACTATACCTTCCAGAAAAGTACCTAGGCTTGGTTTGAAGATAAAAAGACGTAGAATCTAGGACTTCCTTCTGAACTCCCACAATCACTGTTAATTTTTAGTAGTATACTCTGACAATTTAAAACCAGAAATTTTTTTAAAAGTAAAGCAGCTATAATGTCATAGAGGAAAAATAATGATTAAGTTAACTTCAAGATATCCTAATTAAAAATAATCAGTAATCTTGTTACACAATGATGAATAAAAAATCTATAAATTACTATTTCTGCACTTTTGGAAACTCTGAAAAAGGTCAGTTCGGAGCTAAGTATCAATTATGCCAAAATAACCACTCAGTAATAGAGTTCACACTGCTCATCGTAAGGGACAGCACGATTGCAGTATATTTCAGAAGCCCAGGCATACCTGAGCCCTGGCTAACAAGGTTTCTCTGCTAAGAACAAACAAAAGGCTTTCCTGAAATATATAAAATGAAGCAAGTGAAATGACATATGTGCACACAAGCACTAGAGATGAGAGAAGGAGAGGAGACCACCTCCCATAAATTTTCAACAGAGAGGGGATGGCAGATTGCAGCTCAAATTCTCTCCATTCTTCAGGGCGGCCCTTTTCCACCCAGCCCCCTTCTTTAGATATCCTAATATACCTCTGCAGCTCTCCTGTCCACTCTCCCTTTACTAACAATTTTTATGTGATCATTCTCTCTTCATCTCCCTTCTACTCCTCCTTGGACTTTTTTCTGTACAACTCTTCTACCTTTCTGACTTAGTTTTTCCTCTATTCTGTTTCTCCTAGTTAAGTCCCTCTTCTCTTCTCCCATAACACCATCATAGTTTCTCTATTATTTCAACACCTCTGTTTCGGGTTAATTTTTCCCATCACTTTCAAATCCTTTCTCCGTCTCATCTTAATATTTTTTGCATTCTGCTGTCTTGTCTGTTAGTCTTCTCACCAGCTGCACATGCAGACATGACTCAGGCACCCAGTACAGTTTTACGTATGCTGATGACACAGAAACCTTAACTCACTGTCAATGAAGCATCATGTCATTTTGTTAGTTTCCATTTATTTCTATTCCCGGTTGCTGAGAACTGAACAGGAAAGATGTTCACCGGGAGCCATTTACTCCAATATGAAAGGCAGACTCATAATCAGTTGTTTGAATCAGTGAAATCTTTCTAAATATCTAAAAATGAATTAAAAAGGAAAATCATGCTTGAATAGTAATAAAAAAATAAACCCCACAAACCAGATTGAATACTAAAAGCCTAAATTATGATAAGCAGATGCATTTTCAAAGGAGCAAAATATAATTAGTTAAGGATCTGAAAAAAATATGTATTTAAGTCAAAACAAACTCTGTTCTCCTTTCTCAGTGTAATCCTAGCAATTTCTTCAAAATAATTGGCAATATGCAAGTTGGTGTCATGTTAAAAAAGGGCAAAACACCCACATAGTCCAGCGGACCACAAGTAACTATCCCAATTAACCCTTTAAATCTCTTGTAAGCTGTTAAAACAAAGCAGAAGGTGCCCATGTAAAATGTAAACGGCAAGGATTTGCAGTCATCTCTCTCGCAGTCCTACAGGAGGCATCCGCACGCCACTGGAGAGCGGTATCCAGCAGGGAGGGAGGGAGCCGGGCTGCCCACCGGCGGCTCTACCCGCAAGCCCCGGGGAGACGCGGGCAGGCACCGTGGAAGCAGCGCAGGCATCCCTACACACTTCTCCTTTATTTCCTAGCAACTTCATGTATTTTGTACAGGTTTGGATTAGAGGACAAATGCTTGTAAATGCATGAAATCTCCTACACAGAGATTTTCCCAGGGAGTGGCGCCACTGTTAACTAAATCCAGAAGGCTTTTCTTTGGATAATCCCGAAATCCTCAATCTCTCATGATTATGATACAAGAAGTAGGTACTATTACAAAAAGTGGAATATTTTGATTTAAGATAAAGTAGTTTCATCTAAATTACTGTATTTTTTGAAAGTTAGAAAGAATGTCCCTCTGACAGCATGTTCTCTTGATAGCATGTGTTTTAAAATAGTCTCTTTCCAGACTCAGTTCTTTGAGAAATGATAACGTCTTGTGTTAAGTATGGTCTGTGCTGAGCAGATGTGTCCTCTTCTAGAATCACCTGTGTTTGCAGCCTTTCCCTATGCAAGATCAGACAGAGCTGGCTCCAAAGCTCCAATTAGCAGAGATCTGGCTGTTGTGAAATACATAATCAAACTAAAATTAGTCCTTGGAAAATATTAGAATATTAATTTTTCTGGGAAAATTTATACATATGCCTGTAATTGGGAAATATATTCTGTCTCCAGCTCATTACGCATGATTGATGGAAATCATTCCCTCATGCATCCAGCAATGAAATAAAGGATGCTTGCTTTTTAAAACTCCAAAACGAGTCATGGAGAGTTTATTTGCCAGCATTTTCGTTATCAATTCCAAATCTCCTACACAAATAAATGATGCAAATATAAGAGCCCTCTAGAACAAAACACCTGCAACTGTAATCACTAAAAGAAAGTAAATATTTTCTATATTCCTGTGAATTACTCCACTAGCAAATACCTGCTGTCAGCAAAACTGCTTGGGACAGTGGGAGCTGGTAGGGTGGGAGAACAGAAGCAGCTTGTTAAACTCTTAGACAAATCCAGGCAGTCATTTCTCTGAAAACCTGAAACAAAACTCATTACTGTATGGTGTTTTTTCTTAAAAAAACCCAAAAAGTCACACTTCAGACTATCAGGAACAAAAAGGTAATAACTACTCAGAAATTAGCACTTCGAATGCATTTGCCATGTGGTTATAGGTGAATTTTTTACTTGCTTAGCTGCTGAACAGAGGGAAAATTTTCTTTAGTTAGCCTTGGCTGCACACTGCAATATTTCAGTCTCACCTACTACAGCACTAGTGAATATATTTAACTGTAATGAAAGGGTTTAAATAAATTCTGTATCTATAACATCCTGAAAAGCCTAGAATTGAAGGATTCCAAAAGGATAATGCTATGAATAACATGTCTCTCTCCCCCCCTTACTTCTCTGCCTGTGTTAGACAGGTCTCTAAACTGTGCTGAAAGAACTGGGCAGTGACACACCATAAAAATTCAGCTTTTAGCAGGGGTGAGCTTGAACAACATGGAAGGCAACAAGTACGCAATAAGGAATAAAAAGAGCATTGTTTTTTTCAGCTTATTCAGTTATTGATCTTTCAATGATCTCCATTGCTTTCTTAGAAGACTGACAAGCTTGAAACTCTGTACCTCAACCCCCTCAATGAGCCCTTGGCTTCCTCAATGAGCCTCCTGCTGATGGAGTGCAGGGCCTCCTGCGGCCACTCATGAAACCAGTCAATAGCGGTGCAGTTATCTATGGCTGGGAACTTCGGAGCTCCTGTTCACAGTGTGGCACTGGCGGGAGAGAAACACAGAATGATCTGTGGAGAGAAGGGAGGGAAAAGAGAGAGAAAAGAATCACACCGCAAAGCTGAGGCTATCAAAGAAAGGCACACAACGAACCATGGCCCAGCGCTGGCACCAGCCAGCATAGAGCTGAGGCTCCAAACCAAGTTTGGCAGCTAATAAATTTCATCAGCTACTCCAGGCAAATATTTTACTCCCTTTCCACTGTACAAACACAGCATACTTACAGCTTCCTTCTCTTCTCCACATTGGTATCAGTTACTCAGTTTGATAGCTATAAATAATAATGCAGCCACAGGGACTGCCTGGCACGCAGCCAGCCGGAAGGCACACATTCAGCTGGTCACGGTGACACAAACCCAGTTCTTGAGTTGCTAAATCTATTCAAGTCACTTCCTGTCACTTCAATATGCACTGCAACCCTGTCAAAAGAATAGGAAGGAAAGGGGATCTGGGTCTTGGTTTGCATGTAAAATTTTAGTAAATATTCCTTACAAAAGTGGAAAGGGGTGTCCAAACAAGGGTAGGCTAAAATAGTTGAAGAAAAATAAATATATCTATGACTGGCTGTTAGTATCACTGGGCCTACCCAAAGCAATTTCCATAGGTAGGAAGGGTTATTCTAATCTCTTACTGTCGTTAGCACATGTTTTGGCCATTGTGCTTTCTTTTAGCTAATTAGCAAAATAACAGAGATTGGGCTTTTAAGACAAGGACAGAGTCCCTCCTATAGACTTCTTATGCAATGAGCCATTTTTGCTGTACAGGGCTTCTCAAACCATATGGCCTCAGTATTGTTAATTCCAATAGAAAATATCCTAATGGTATCAAATCAGACTACCACTTCCCAAAGAGCCACAAGAGCCAAGTCAGGGCATGCTAGGTAAGTGACAGGTTTATTCTGCCTCTGGAGCAGCCAGGAATTGACATTATGAGAAAAATGGATGAAAAAGGAAGAACAGCAGGAAGTTGAAAGAAAAGAAGGAAAGAAGAAGTGAAGAAAGGAGGAGGTAGACCTTGGACAATACTTCACTGGGTTTTAAAGTAGTCAGGCAGGAGAGAGAAAGTAATGAGTAGATAACAACAATGGAAAAAGTTTCTATGGTATCTACAAAGAAAATTACACAGCAAATGGAAAAGACTTGCCATTATCTCTTAGTTTCTAAAAATATGTCTGCTATGGAAAACATAAGACAACAATTTCTGCAATTAACCTTTAGTTATGAAGGGTAAATTTCAGTAGAACTAAGTCAAAGCAAGAAATTTTTTTACTGTTTTTCAGAAAATCCTCTTAAAGAGAGATTGTTTCCTGGGACATTTCTACATTTTGTAAAGCTTGGATTTTATGCTGAACTACAGGGTATGTCCTTCTTTTTTTTTCCTCCCACCCTGTTTAGCAAAATCAATTAAGAAATGGCCCATGGTGAGAAGCACCGGTCAGGCTGTATCTCCCCACAAAATTTTTTTCTCATAGTTCCTCAGACCGAGTGGAATTTTGAGATTATTGAAGGCTTCAGGTAAACAACACCATTGTCAAAAGGATGTGATATGGCCAAATGTAACAGCATGAAAAACACAAGCAGTCCCTTTTGTTGGGAGCCACAGTGAAAACTAAGGAAGTGAAACAATCTCAAAGGAAAAAAAAAGAAAGACCTGAATATGAGTAAGAGAAAGAAGCAAGGAAGGCAAATAGAAGCAATGACAGTCTCCCATGATGTGACAGACAAGGAGGAGAAATGATGCAGACTAAAATTCTAAATGGGGCATGAAGTACAGAAGAATTCATTTAAATCTTTACTAGTGAATGAACCATAAATATGCAATAAATTAGAGCCCCCAAGCTCATTCTTTAAACTGCTCTCTGGATTAACTGCATGTTCCACCATTTTTTATTCCATTTACTTCTTTATATTTCTAAATATACTGTATTCACTAGTAGCTACTCCATTTCCAACGTTTTCCCAGAGCTGCAAGATCTCATAGTACATTTTTTCTCTGTCTCGTGAAATGGGATCTATTTCATGTTAAAACAGAGTTCTGAATTGCTGTAGTTATTCTGATCCCCCTGCTGACCTAGTTTATTGTCAAACAGAGAAAAATATCTCTCTTACATGAACCTAAAATTCTTTTAATCACAGGTGACCTACACATATGCCTAGGAAGTACTTGAGAATGTGTCAGCAAGAGAAACCACTGGTTTTAAATCGTGACCTTTGACTCCTGCAAGAATTACAATAGCAGTGTATGTTCTCATATTTGCAAGAAGATAATGCTCTTCCTTATTTTCAATAATTTAGCCAGAAATGTAGACACCCATGCAAAAACACAATGGAGTCCAGGCTGTCCAGGGATGTTAAAAAGGTAGAGAAGAAAATGTTATCTACTTTGAATGTGTTCAGCATTAAAATGATAGAAAGGTCCATGTAGAAATCCATTCTAGCGAAGTGATGAAAACTACAATAAAATTGTACGAAGACCACAGAAAGATCTTGAAACTTACAGTAAAAGTTTATCAGGCTGATGAGAAATAAAGGCAAACACCGAAGAAAAAAACAAAAAATACAAGAATAAATGGTCTCCACCCAAAACTCTGAATCAAAGAAGAAACATACCTGAAGAGTCTGCTAGGTCTGCTTTGCAATTCCCAAAGACCTTGCACAGTTCTGTGAGTTTTCTGAATTTTCTTCTCTATTATACCATGTATCCTTCAATTAAAAATTCTCTGTCCCTCTCATTCACGTCACTGTATTTTCTCATAAAATTCTGTGTTCAGTTACAAAATAAGGGGCATGGTGAGCAATGTTGATGGTTAGGGCACCTCATTTTTTCCTCTCTTATTCCTCTAGCAGCCATCCTCTCAGATTTGCATACTATCCCTGCTATGGTAGCAGCACTAATGGAGATATATGCCCCTGCTTTGATGTGCTTCTTTACAAGTGCCCTTGCTATAGCAGTAGTGAAAAACCTGCAAAGCTGAAAACCATGAACAGTCTTTCTAGAAGATAAATCTTCTACACCCTCCTACACTGCTTACCTTGCTCATATTTGGACTTAATTCTCTAAATATTGAACTGCAAGAAGAGTCCAAATCAGTCTTGGACCATTTGTCAAACACAAATCAGATTTAGTGTTTCTGTAGTCTTGTACTCTAAGTAAAATTTTATCCTCCTTAAATATTAAACAATTTTTTGCATTGAATGATCACTATTTATGCTCTATTTAGACTCATCTTATGTTGAACTTAAGGGGTAAAAGTACTTTCTCTACCCAACGCAATTTGTTAGGAGTGATTTGCAAGAACTACTTCTATCTCTAGGGAGCTATATTAGTTTATATGAATGGTAGATTCCTGAGAAGAAAATATTGACTTTTCAGGATTGTTTACTTTTGCCATTATCCTAGCATCTGAATTCTGGATTTACTAAGTCATACCCATACTCATCTGTTTTCTCCTTGCCCTTGGCCATCCCTCAAAAAAAATTTCTGAAAGTTTTAAAGAGTACACTATAGTAGTATGTCCTAATCTTTTTTCTAATCTCATGTTTATCCAGCACAGTACTACTGGAGCTCATGTGGATAACGAAAGGACATAAAAGCCTCTCAGCAGCTAACAAATGAGTACGGAACAGGAGGTGATCAGTGACAAGCAAAGACAGACACAAGAGAAACAGCTGAAGCAACAGCACATCCAGCACACGTTGCTGAACATGGTGAGTCCTACTGAAACACTTTGCAAGAAGTACCAGGAACACAATAGTCCTACCAGGATCATTTAGCTGGAAGGCCCTACCAAGAAAAAGTAAGTATACCTGAGTATGTACCCTGGACTCAACTGTCATAACATCCCTGAAAACACCTAGTTTAAAGGCAGGTGAACTTAGCATACATGAAATACAGCTACAGCAATCTTTTGCTTGCAATGCAGACGTATTCATATTCCTACCTGTTTTTTTCACAAGTGTAGATACAAAGCAAGAGGTAACACCTGACAACAACCACTATAAAGGCTGAGAAGAGAGGGACTAGAAGAGAGGCTCTGCAAAAGAGAATGGCAGCAGATCTGAGTTGTAGAAACCTGGCAGAAAATGAAAAGAAACACTGAAATCCCATTTAATGGAAGCAATAGGTAAAATTAATCACCTACACACAAACTCTGTAGATTACCATGTCAGGATGAAATTTAGAAGAAAAATGTCTCAATTCTTTAATAAATTACTTCTTGGAATAACTAGTTCTAAACCTCAAATTTAAACACAGTATTTAAATAAAATTTCCATTACTTTTCTCTAAAACATGATGTTATAACTGTGTGGGTTTTACTGTATTGTATTTTTAGGTAGGAAATTCCAGCACAGCCCTAGATATAATGTAACACCCTAACAGATAATTGTCACTGTTAATTATTTTTTGTGGACAATAAAAATAGGATACATCATATACTTGAAAAAATAGTTATAAAAAGCCAGTAACCAGGCATAACCTTTCTGTCTCCTTAGCTTTAATAAAGTTTGGTAAAATCACATCAGGCAAGAATTTGATGTGGCGTGTTTTCAGGGTTCATTTGCATTCTTGCCAGTGAATTCCCAATATTATAAAGGACCTTATGCACTGCTTGCTTTGCATGCAGAATAATGAAGATGTCGCACGATCTGATAACAGGAGAGCTGGAAGGAAAAACAAGTAATTGTTACTGACTACATTTTGAGTGATCTTTACTTAAGTATGGAGGTCATGTTTCAAAAACATTTATCTTCTGCCCAGGCTGTAAATGACAGTCTAATTTGACAGAGAAAAAAAATAGAAATAGGAAATGCTCCATGTGAGAAATGCTTCATTTATTGCAAGACAACCAGGATATAAATATTACAGCGAGGGTATTTCACATAATAATAGAAAAACTTAGGAAGTTCTCCAAGATAGACCCATCCATTTCTTTGAAAGACAAGTGGATTAAAAGGGACTATGCAAAAGGGACATTTTTAAGATTTAAATTTGCACAATTGCAAATGAATACAATCAGTGTGGACAAAAGAACTGGTATCATGTGAAATTAATATCAACTTCCTTGTAGCATTTACGACTCCTAAGAACACAAACCCCCTCTTTTCTCAAATCTCCTATTTGAGCCTCACACTGACATGTCACTCTCACTACACACGCCTTTTATGTGATATTTTTTGGCTCAGTCTTCTCCTGTTTATCTCAGATATGTACGCTCTCTAGGTTCACCAAGTGCTTCAAACAGAGCGAGTATCTTAATACTAATGAACTAAAGAGCGTCTTGCCACATGCTTGACTGCTGGTCTGACACAGCCCATCCTATTTAAGTGTTAGCACACTGACTTTCATTGTTTCCCCACGTGAAACTAAGCAGCATTGAAGCAGGAGTAAGAAGTTGTACAGACTAGGAATCATTTCTAACCAGCTTTACACTGCCATTTTGTGATCAGAGCAAGGGAAAAGCCAAGCTGCATGGATGCCGGTTGTGTCGTGCCACTAGTCTCAGAACCGCAAAATACACCTCATAGATTTACTAATATAGATGTATCCTTAAAAATCAGCTCTCTAAGTAGTCAAGAAGAGATGGCTGACATCCAAATGAAAGAAGGCTGGAGCTTTTCATAGAGAAACAGGAACTCTATAAGAGCCTGCCAACAGCAGAAGCAGTTGCTTTGTGTGCTACAGAATTTAGAAATCCTGGATAGCTCCTTGGCTATCTAACAACATAACTGAGCCTTCATGCAGTGGGAAAGGAGTAACCGTGTCTGTCTGTCCCTGATTGTCTCCTTTGTGACAACTGGTTGGTGAGTTCAGAAATTAGTTAGTAGGTGAGACTGATCAAGTGATAGCATGATCAATTGAACCCTTATTTCCTATTGAATCAGAAAAATATAATCACATTTAGGGTTAGTATTAGTTTAACATAAAACCAGAAACCCTAAAAACATGGTTCTCTTTGGCTGAGATTAAAGCAGACAGGCTGATAGGCACGTGTATTTGTGCCCTCAAAGGAAAAACAGTGAGAGCTGGCCAAAAGCTGTGCTGTGATGGAGCTGTCCAAGTTCTTCCAGGATTCACAGTTTAAAGACATGTTCTGTCAGTGTTAAAACAGACCAGAAGGAAAACGCTAACATGTCCTGATGAAACAGGACTTGGTAATGATTTAAAAATAATGTAACAGTAGTAATATGGACAAGATTGCCTGTGGCGATGTAGGGCACACGCTCTGCCTGTGTTTGACATTAATTCTGACTGAAGCATGAAACAGCTTTACTGCTGAGTTCCTTTGAAACTGGAAGGCCAGCTAAATACCGAGAGGACTACACAAGGAGAAGACAATTACAAGGATATAATGATTAAAGTAGCCCAGTCAAGTCTGCCTATTAGAAGGAAACCAGAGAAACAGTATTTCCCCCAAACCAGCAGACTTAGTTCTTAATGCTTGCACTTCATGATGGCCACCGAGGGACTGTAAACTTTGAAACATGAGGAAAATACATAATGAGGAAACTTGTTCTAGAAATGGGAGCAAGTATTTGTAGTAGAGACCCACAGCTCATGAAGGAAACTGGCTACACAGAGACTAAGTAACAGAGATTCAGTTCAGAAGAAAAAACATATAACACATACGGCTTTGGAATACATAATAATGTCTAAAAGCACTGAGGAAACTGAGATGAACTAGTAGGAAATGTAGAACATGGAAAACATGCAAAGATGAAATGCTATAAAGAGTACGTTTACTGGAAAGAATATGTTTATGAGTAATTCTGTGTAGAACGTGGCTTGCAAGGCACTTAGAAATGTTGTTCCCATTTTTGGGAAAATGTTGAAAGGTTGCCACCACCAAAAGACTGAAGTAAAATCAGATGGAGCTCAAGAGACAGCAGGAGTGACTGGTCATGCCTCATATCCATGCTTTTGAGAGGTAGTTGCTTCTTCTGGCCTTTACTTTTACAAAAAAATTTGGTAATGTGCAGAGTATTTAAAAGTGATTGTTGTACAGATATGGGGCATATTGAAAAACTTCTGGAGCTCCAGTAAAACACTGTGAGCCTTAGAAACTTTGCAGCCTATGCAATGTCATGCCTTTGCATTGTCAACACGTTACCGTTCACAACATTTGGCCATCAGCTTTGTTTGCTTAATCAGCTTTATTCCTTTTTAATTTATCTCATCGTTCATCCCAAAAGCTTTCGAAAATCTCAGATGCAGATATGTCCTCTCACACACTTCAGTTGTGGACCCATATTTTATAACGGTGCAATCCACTGTCTTTAACTGGCATACCTCCAGCTTGCACTGACATAAATTTGCACCTACGTACATGGCATGTTCCCACTATGTTAAGAGCAGAAGTGATTGCAAGTTTCAGACTGAAAACAATCAAAACAAAACCACTACAAACCCCAAAAGTTATGGTGGTTCAAAGAATTGCACTGTGTAGTTTGGGTTCCTAAGCTACTCTTTCCTCACCATAAACAGAACTGAAGGGTATAAGATAACAGGTGAGTACAAGGGAAATGTGGCTTAATGTAGGATGTTGGTTTTTAAAAACGAAATTGAAAAATGAGACTATATCACTTCACTAAGTTTTAACATTCTGAAACTGTCTAAATTCTCCCTTTTGTTCTCTTTCACATTTTATTAGTCTTTTATTCTTCAAATCTTGGGAAAGGAGGAGGTGATAGGTCACCCAGCACTAACTAAAAGTCCATACGGATACCTGCCAGTGTGTTAACTCATCGAATTTACATCTCCTTCAGTGCTATAATGTCTCTACTTTGCTTCCCTGCAACATGAATAGATATCTCCTGTTCTTGCCTCCAGAAGTGCTAATTTGCACAGTGGGGGACTGGTGAAATGGTTGCAAGGTAAAAGGCATTTGAAAGCTGGCTTTCAAAAAGCCCTTAAAAAAAAAAAAGAAAAGAAAAAGAAGAAATTGTTGGGGGAACAAGGAAAACACAAAGGGAAAGAAATGAGAACGAAGAAAATGGACAGATATTAGGTATCTTAGTTTTTTCTATCCTGTCTTAAAAAGTGTACACAAACGCAATAGTCGTGAACAGAGACAAATAAATTAACTAGAAATATAAATACAGAAGGTACACATCACTATTGACCATGTCACTGAAGTCTGGAAAAGTGAAAACAAGTCACACTAGATTTGGTACAAGTCTCCATTAGCATTTAAGTTGCATAAGAAATTTATAGAGCAACAGAAGTGAAGGCAACAAAATTAGAGATAGGAGGGAATATCAGGAATAGGAAATAGGAATAAGAGAGAAGATGCAGAAAAAAAGAGAAAGTGCTACATTATAAAGTGTAAGAACTTGAATAAAATCTCATAACGAAATAGGAATGGTGTTTAGATGAGTGGTGGTTGAACACTGCAGAAAAAGAGACAAGAAAAACCTGCACAGAAGACTACTGTGGAATAATCTGCAACAGGAAGACTCTTCTCATCCCCAATCAAACAGATTAGCGTAATATGCAAAGTACTGGGTATTTATTTCTTTCAAAACACTCTCTTTCTAAAGAGTTAATAGTTTTCATACTTTTCATTTTCTTATCAGCTACATACATGTTTCAGATGATGTATAAAATTGAAGCCTGCATAAACCAAAAGTTCCCTGCTTCTGCTTTCCAGCTTTCAGGAGAAAACTACAGTCAAACACTACGTCTAAGTAAGATACTTGTTGCAATTGTGGTATCATATTAATACATTATTAAATAGACCTGAAAACAGCTATAGAGACATTTTCATTTTCCCGATCTAAAATGGCATAGGAAGAGTAGAAATAACTAACATTTATTGTTAAATTTGAGACAATGTGTAAATGGTGTAAAGAGTTGGCTATACATAAAGAGTTACTGTATGTGTAATTGGGGAACATATTTACAATTGCACTAACTGCACCACTAACTACTCATCGGCATCTCATTTTTCTCTGAAATATGTTGTTACATTCAAAACATAGGACCATGAAGCTAAGACACAGAGCAGCTATGTGACTTTCCTTTGAAAAGGCAGCAAGTCAGTAGCCAGGCCCGGGAGTAAAACTAGGCATACCCCAATCCTCCACATAGAGAAGGATTTTACAGGACTAATGTGAGAGAGGTAAATTCAGTGTCACATGTTGGCCAACATGTCTTTCAAGAGAAGTGTGCCAAAAGATGTGGGGTTATCAGACAACTGAAATATGTTGCAACTTTAACCAGCTCCGTACTGCCTCTCTTCCCTGAGATGTGCCTTACTCTTAGTTGCTGTCACACTCTGTTCAAGAAGAACTTCCAGAAGTTTTCTCTGGTGTCTACAAGGCCCAGAGCTCGGACTTCTTTTCTAAATCCTGTAACTATATGCTCCACATCTTCATCACTGAACAGATCTGGAACCTCTCCTGTGGAAACACAAAGAGTTAGTTAGGAGAAGCCTTACGCAACACAAGTTGAGAAATAATCTTCTACACAGTATTGAGCACAATGGGATTTATGCGCATAACAAGAGCTATGTTACGATAATAAATAGATCAAGTAAAAAAACAGGTTTCCTGTCTTTCCCCTCACCTTTTCACTTAAAAATAATCCTTTTTATAAGGCAGAGTCAAAAAATATGGTTTTAAAAAAACAAAAATATTTGCCCTGATAGGAAATTCACTCATAAATTCTGTTCTGTATCTCTCAGGCTGTTAGAAAATTGTTTTCCAGTCTGGCTGCAAAAAGAAATAATAATAAAAAAAATCTTTCAAGATCCTCTCCAACTGTACAGCATGGTATTATTCTCATTTTTCTTCCCTCTCTCTCCAAATGTCCTCATTCAGAACCCAGATTCTCCAATTTTCAAAACATAAGCAAAACTGCATTGTTAACTGTTACACTTCTTCAGTCACAAAGACATTGCCTGAAGTGAGTGAAATCATATCAAAGCAAACATAGCATTAAGTCAAAGAGAGATTTCCATCTCCCCCAAAGCAATGCAATTATGTGTGATATGCCTTAGCAATTAATCTCCTCAGTAGGCAATGCCTTCTTAAGAGTTAGACTCAATGCTAAAGTTGGATGGGTTGACTTGGCCCTGACAAACACCTGAAAGAGAAATAATCTTCTTTAAAGTTCAATGAAACCACAAGATCATTTGTCACTGGAAAAGATCTTTCAAGAAATGTGTTGGTCTAATCACCTGATGCCAACAAGTCGTTAATCAGCACAAGAAAGCGTTCATCTGAAACCTGGGCATCTGTCAGGAAAAACACTGTGGGCATGTTCTTGGCACCGGTCTTGTTGTACAAACTGGCAAGATCTACCTGTAAGGAAAGGAGGTAATCACTCATATTCTGCTAAAATGTTGATACAGAAAAAGTGTGAAATGCATGTTAGTGGATGGCAACGCATTACTGACTTCTTACTTTTTTCAGTTTATTTACATGTCACTAATTTACTGCATAACATTCAAAGGGAAAAGCAGTTTGCCTCTGTTTTCCATATCAAACATTGAAGTTTTCACATAATATAATGGCAAAAATCAAAACAGAATATTAATCAAGGAAATCCTCCCCATGAATGTACTAAAAAAGGAATATTGCAGCCATGAAAGTCCCCATCAAGAACACGACCATACCAATAATGTCTGGGAATTGCATTGAAGAGCCAGGTCCATCTGAAACAGGTTTTTGTCCAAGAATTTTTTTTTTTTAGTGGATTTACTTAGGAGACTTTTCTCATATTAAAAAAACCAAACACAAAAAACAAGAACAGACTGAGTGCACTGTTACTTTTGCTGTCACACATGGGTGGCCCAGAGAAAGACATGGCATGGGACCACTGCGCTAGCAACGGTACAAACATGGAATTCTTTTTGGTGTTGGGTTCCAGAAAACAACAGGAAAAAAACCAACCAAAACTACACATCAGTTGCATTCCAGTGTGGTCACATTTGAGACACAGATTAAGGTCAGTGCTGGCTGACAGGAACAAGTTGCCACATGACCAAGCAGAAAGCAAATCCTCATGCTTGTTAAAAGAGGCTTAGAAGTTTCCCTGCTTGGAAACAATGCAGGGGAAATGACCACTTGAGCCCATATCTTACACTGCACCTCATTTTCCCAGGGAAGGAGGGCACAAGAGGTTAGACACCATGTAAGACACTGTGTGAACATGTAGCAATTTTCTGAAACAGAGCAGTTTTCCTTGCTGAAAACTGATGTCTCAGGTTGCACACACAGTGGTGGTTTGGCTATGGACCAAGGCTAACAGAAGGGCTTTTTGGGACCACCATCAACCAAATTTGGACATTTAGCTTTGTCTGAGATTCAGAAGCAACACTTGTTGTCTGCATGGAGCGAAGAAGAAGAAAATGTTCCCTCCTTTCCTGTTTGCTCACATAACTGGACTCAGCCCTGTAAGATCCCAAAGTCTGTAAGCCTGATAGAACACCTTACTCAACTATATTCCTTATTTTTGCACATGACCAATTTAAGTAATTAAATGACTCGCATGCAACAAGGAAATAATTTTGCCTAGTGTTCACCCACATCGATTTTATTCGACTAAATCAATACACATGCAATGACATGCAAAAATTTGTAAAAAATGTCTAACTTTAAATACCAGAACTCCAACCACACCTTTGTAGTGTTTCAGGTCATTGCCTTGGAAAATGCAGAGAAAGTACCAAAATTCTGTGAAGCATATGAACACACACTAGAATACCTTTTGACCATCCATTTTTCAGCAATAAAGAAAACGAGAGGTACAACTGCAAACCACAGAAACCACAGGGGTTGTTACACTGATTCGCCTATGATTTTATCAAGCCCATGTAACAACAAAACAACACACTCTTAAAGTAGTGAACTCAACACACTAAAACAATATTTACTTGTTTACCTTCAGGTCCTGGATCCTGTAGTCTTTTTTTCAGAGTGATTTGGAAAGCCTCCAGGGAGCAGATGTACCCTGCCAGCCTTGACAAGTTTGTTTACCACTACCACCTACTCCAATCAGAAGTTTGTAACTCCCAGGGGCTTCTAGGATATGACTGATCTGGCACCTGAAAAAAACCAATAACATAACATAGACTTGAACAACCTCGTTAACCAAGTTTCTCAATTTATTTTTATTGCACTAAGCTTTTTTTTCTCTTCCTATTTTTCTTTTTTTTGTCTGTTTTTTTTTTTGCTCCTGATACCTAAAGGTACATTATCTTCATGTCAGAATTTTGTTTCTTTCCAATATTTGAGCAAACAGAAAGAAAAACTGTTTTCCTTTGTCAAATACTGAAGGTCTGCACTGACATCAGCAATGACCAGATCTCTCTGGTTGCTTATTCCTTATACTGAGTTGCTGCAAAACATCATTCCAAGATCCCGATGGACCCTGACTGGACTCAGAATGAAGTCCTAGATAACTTGAAGGGAGGTTGACTGGGCCCTAGTAGCACATGAGAATTTTGCATCCAAATAATTGGACCTCAAAGGCTGAAGGATGATGAATCACTTAATGAAAAATACGCATCAAACTTTAATTTACCCTTGGTATATCTATCCCAGACTACTTAAGGTATACTTTTATTTGCTGATCACGGAATCCTATAGGATGAATGAGGCCAGATGAGAATCTGCCCCCAAATTAGACAAGATTTAGTTATTAGAATTTAAAAAATATGTTTGACACATTAAAAGAAATCTCTTGCAATTGATATTTTAATCATTTATAAAAGCATCTAAATTTATTTTCAAAATTTCGTTTTTTTAAAATCAGATGCAGATTCTGAGGGATTACAGTCTAATATCAACAGACCAGAGCTCAGAAAAAGCACGCTGTATTTTTTACTTCACTTTTATTCCATTAAAAAAGCCCTAAAAGCAACCCCATCATTCTCTTTATGTCTCATGTTACTGGAAAAATCACCCCTGAAAAACCATCAACGAGAACGTTCTTAAATAAAGTGCTAGTATGTCTAATCTGGTTGCATCTACTAAAGAGGCAAAAACCTGTTCAACCAAAAAAATACTGGAAACCAATTCTCTTTGACCTCACTGTAAAGCTTTGTCAGCTTTATTCATGATTTCACAATGGATCCATAAAAAAAAACAGGTAAAGGTGCAAAAAAATTTACAGGATTTAATTTCACTTACACTTTTCTGGGACTGCCAAATTGTAAGGCCAAGAAACCCTGCAACTTTGTTTGCCAAACTGGAATACTACTCTTGGTCACCAGACTTCAGAAAGAAGATAATGGTTTACTAACATTTTTGAGCAAAATTAGCGATACTTGAGAAGGCCTCTGTTTGCAATTCTGATGATTATCACATCAACCTCTAAATCAGCAGAACAAAATCCACAGTCCTGATGAAAGATCTATATGATTATCTTTGTAATTTAAGCTCTTTTTTTAATCCTCTTGGAGAGAAACTTCTACAATATACTGCTTTGTCAAGAGTGCCTCCTCTTACATAGCTGCTGCTTGAATATGTGCAAAGTGAAAAACGATAACATGAAATCCTAGCCCAATTCAATGGGAAGGAAAGGTTCCGTGTTAAATGATTTGTCACTGTAAATAATAGAAACTGCTTTAACAAAACTAAGCTCTGCCAGCATGGACCTCTGTCTCTTTCTGGAAAACACCAATATTATACGTGACCAGAATGACTGCATATGTTGAAGAAAGGTAAGTAAGAATAAGGACAGCAATGCAGTCTGTGCCTCATTTATCCAGTAAAATATTCACTTCATCTTCTGCAAGCTGGCTTGTCTTCTTCCATGCAGGAAAACAAAGCAAATGTAGTTAATCAGATTTCAGAAACAGAAACAGATTTTGGGACACAATAGGTACTAAGATATTTTCCTACATGAGAAAAACAAGTCATATTAAACTGAGATAAGGTAAGAATACACATGGAAAAAAATCTATGGATAAATAAAATAAAATCAAATAAAAAAACCCTGTGATGACAATTAGAAGTCTGGGCTGGTTTAGATTTAAAAACTTACACAGCTAGGCAGCAAAGTAGCATCAAGTCTGCCTTGCAGTGGCATCATTTAGTATATGCTTAAAGTACTACTGGTCCTTGTTTTGAATTAATCTAATTTTAAAAACATTTTTCCTTTCTTGGAAACAAAAGATAGTTATTACTTTTCTTATAAAGGCCTGTTACATTGTTAACTAATTAAAAGATAAGGCAGAGTATCTGCAGCATTATAGATTATCTTTCCAGCCTCAGAGAATAAGTGGTGTTAATTTCTGTGCAGTGCAAAGAAGGATGAATCTCTGTTTAAACAAAAAATGTGGAGGTTAGGTTTAACACTGAGCCACAACCTACTCTTCCATAATGGCACCAATAAAATATATTTAGCAGGACTATTTCTGGATGGTGCCCTTGCATAAGCCTTCCATTAAGAGTGTTAAGACTTCGCACTGCAACAACCTCTGAATAATAAAAAGCAATAACTTTATGCAAAATTGGTAGCATCATTATGAATTACTTTCTCTATTTTCAGCTATTTCACTTACACACACTGCATGGCACCCTCAAATAGGTTCATAAAAGCATGCATTTCATTGCAGCTTTCTAGAAACTCCAGAAGTATATTTGTCTGTGGTTCCCATTCTTTCACGGGGTTGTAGAAAGGGTTCACTCTGCCATTTGCAAGATGGAATAGATGAGTGGAGATTGCAGCAACACTTGGTCTTCTGCAGTCTACATTATAGTGTTAAAGTAGTAGTTAAAAAAATAAAAGCACATGGAAAATGTTTTCATGAAAAAAACAGTCCATTAGTGTAGTGATTGATGTACCCATACGCTATGAGTACGCTGAAAGACTAAAAGTAGGTGCAAGTATGGGCTGAAAGCATTTGCACAGAATCTCCAAACAGCCAGACTTCAAACAACTAGTATGGCTTTAATTGCTCGTGTCTATACTATTTAAAACTAAGGAACGATAATTTCTTCATGACAGGAACTTACTGTTCAATTTAGGTTCAAACATTCCCAAATATTTTCAATTTTATGTTTTGGTGTCCACATTCCTATCCTTATTCTATTTCTCTTCAGTCCTTTTTTACTGGCAAATAGAAATTATAAAGGAAGGAGGAAAAAAGCACTAGGAAACAAAGCTGATGTTTTCCACTTTCCATTTTTTGTCAAATAAATTCAATTACTACCTTTTTCTTTTTCTTCCCCTCCTCCCCAGATGTATAAAAGTATTTTTTTTTTTAAAAATCAACCATAAATGCACTTAATATGTCAATTTTAGTTCCTGTTTCTGCTGCTTTGTCTGCTGCAAAATGAGTATGGTTTCAAGAGTTTTCGAAGGGTAATTAGAAACAGTATTTTCACTAGCTAATTCATCCTTGGTATTGGCACCAACATGGATTAATTCCAGAAGAAACTATATGTACCATAGTACTATATAACGTGTGACATTATTTTGTCTTACTTAAGCCATGTCTGATACAATGAACAATGCTGACAGGTACTGTATTTTATTACGTTTGACAAGTTAAGGAAACAAGAGGCATACATAACAAAACTTAACTGAGAATATTAAGGCAAAGGAACATAATCGTTTCCTGGTTTATATATGCAATGTTTGGACTGTGAAAACCCTCATCCTTGTTCAACAGAAAGACTGAAATGAAACTGGCATATGTCTTGCAATTTACATTGTCTTAACTCTTTAATAGTTTAATTCTTGTAACAAGCACTTTTATTTGGATAACCAACAGTGCCAACAATTAGAAGAGTCCACGCTGTTTTACTGGCACACTTCTGAAGCCCAAAGACAGGCAGCAATTTAAAATTATTTGAAAAATAACAATTAATTTTTTAATATTCTTATATTTTTAATTTTTATATTATATTTTTAATATACATCCGTACACATACATACACTCAATACTCAAGATAAATTCTTCAGCGGAAAAAAACTAATACAAAAGGAGCTAATAAAGAAAAATAAAAGTACATTATTCTTGTGATTTGAAGCACAGAATCAGGAAACAAAACATTAAGACAGCAAATTTTTTCCACATATCTGTTGACAGACATGAAGAGTCGTGTCCACAGATAGGTTGCCACCTCCCCATTCTAGGAAAGGTTGAAATGTTTCCTTTGGGTTTCTAATAACACTGCAACAGACCTCTGTTAATCAAACATCACGCTCAAGGTAAGAATTACTATCTCTGAATCTTCTTAAGGGAGGAGCTTCCTTGCTTTCCCCTTTTCATTTACACTGGCACCTGCTTCTCCTCAGAAAGGAACACGCTTGCACTGAGTGCTCAGGACAAAAGTGCTACTGCTACTAAAGGTTCCAGTAAATAAGACCTTTTGCTACCCAGTTTTTAACTTGCTGGCATTAAGCTAAATATTTCAAGCTATCAACATACCTCAAAATACTTGTGCGTAGTATCCATCATCATTTTATGAAAGACATTGCAGTCTTTGTTTTCCACTACTTTATTGCCAGCCACGCATGTTGATTCATAAAGTTGAAGACATTGAAGATCATTTGGTTGTTGTAAACACTCAGGTGTAGCAAGCAGAATGTCCTAAAGATAACACAATATATATACTGTTTTTAAATGCTGTAATCTGGCATTAAAAAAGGCTATCCTGTAGAATATCAGTTTTCCTTAAAGGCATTAATCATACTTAGTAGATACCCAATGTGTCATGCTTAAAACTATATATTCTTTAACATGAATGAGAATGTATTTAAATTAGCAAGTTCTCCAGCCAACTGACTGTGCAAAATATAATTAAAGCAAATGTCTGCTCTCCCTTGGCTGGCACACTTAGGTGACTCAGTAGGGTTTAAGGCCCTGGGGCAGTAAAGGACACAGGGAAGTATCAGCACTGCCAGGAGCTCACATGTTCACTAGCGCCATTTTGCAACACCACTCAAGAAAACAGGACACAGTTTATCATGACAAAATTAGCACTTTCTTAACTGTCACCTCAAACTTCCTCCATTGAATTCCATACCAGGATGGGTGCAAATGTTCATGAAGGGCCAGTGCATCCCCATCAAACTGAGTATGTGTTATACAGGGCAGTATTAACAGGACACCTGACAAATCCTTGTCTCCTTGATAACAGCTTGTGATGACCCTTGGGGTGGGCAGGCAAAAAAAACTATTATGGAAGGGGAAGGGGAAGTGGAAGGCACTCCAAGGAACAGCAAAACAGGTAAAACCAAATCAGGACTGGACTCATCTGATTTTACAAGAAGGACAAGGTTTTCCCGACCATATTATATCCTTCCCTCATTTTTCTCTTTCATCTCTGCTTTGGTGTTTGACTACTGGTTTCAGCCCTGCCTCTGAGCTTCTTCAATCTCAGTTTTGCTTCTACCTAGTCTCCAGAAAGATGCAAAATTTATTAATAGTAGTGATAAAATACTACGCATTTTCCAGGCTTAACCTCAGTGAAAGAAAAAAACATACGAATGGCTATGGAAGTATCAAACTAGGACAGACATTTTGAAACTAAGAAAATCCCACAATTTCTATCACGTAGTATTTCATTCTAGATTTCTTCTCCATCCACAGACTGTGATAAAAGAATACTAATATAGTTTAACTGCCAAAAAATGAAATCCTTTGGAAAAGTAAGAAGAGAGTTACCTTAATTGCTCAAATCAACCTAATTATCCTTCAGTGGTGGTCTTCTGTGTTTTTCTTCTCAAGGCAGAGAAAGATTATTTATTTGAACCAGTACCATAAAGTTTTGTCTGCTGTCTTTACAGGGTGATGAAAAGATAGGTAGTAGTATGAGCTGAATTTTTGTCAGGCTGCAATTTAGGGAATCAATTTCTGCTTCTTATACATCTCTGTTCCCCTCATGTCAAATGATGGGGTCAACATCCAGCAGCTCTGACAGGAGTAGCTAAAGGATACTTTCCTTTTGAGACTCTCTACAGCCTCTTCACTCTCTGCTTCTCTTCTAACACTGCTTATAACCTCCAGGGAGAATATGTTTTTCCGTTTAAGCAATTCTCTTTGAAGCTCTCTGTTTCTATGTGGTTTAGAGATCCCACCATGGACCACAATATAAAAATTATAGCATAACATTAACTAAGAAGTAAATGCTCACCAGCATCCATAATCTACATGTTGCTGAATCAATGCATGAGGTTGAACTGTTCCATATCTATCCACTTCATGCATATTCAACTCATCAATAAAATAGGTAAGTTTCTTATTTCCTATTGGATCATAGTTCTGACCAGCTTTTTTTTCCAGCTTTTTTTCAAGCTTTTCTGAAATGTAACACAACATACATAAAAATGATTACCATACTAACCAATGCTGAAACTAAGCAAATCAAGAATTCAAAATCACAATGGCTAAAAATTGAGACATTTCACTGCCTACAAGGGGGGTTTGAACTATTGAAGTCCTTAGCAATCAGTGAAACTCACAGAGTACCTTTGAAAAAACATCACACTGGGATTCTGAATTCCAGAAGAGCCTTGTTGATTTAGTTGGTCGACTACTTCACATCTTTTGAAAAATCTCATTGCATATCCATCTGCATCCTTTGGAACTGAAATGCTTTGAATATGAGATCCCCAGGTGTCCTGACACACAGCAAATTTTTCAGTGAAGTAGAATTTCTCCTCTTGGGAAGAATTAAACAAGGACTCTATCATATGCAAAGTGTAAAAATATGAATGATAAATATCATTTAATTAGGACATTTTACCAGGAAACTAGTGTGCATCTCCCGTAAAAAGGAATATTAAGTTGATTGCATTAAATTTCAGCCTATTCCCCCAAATTAGGTGCTTACGTGTTGCTGAATGCAGACCATTGGATATAAAAATTACTACAACCATTAACAAATTAATTCAGATACCTTTATGTATTCATCAGAACTACAAAATCTTGAGACATAAATTTTGAGTTTAGGCAATTATTATTCAACTGCATTGCTTCCCTTGGAGTTGTAAAGGAAAGAACAACTACAAAAAGCTGTTAAGTTATCTTGAAAATACAGAAGAAAACCACTTGTATTAAGCATTAGTAAAATATTGAACTTTGGTATAATGTTATCCCCAAATTTTCCCACTTAGTGAAGCATTCTACAGATTCACAAGAAAGGATTTTTAGCTGCACTGTTTCTATTTTGTGCATGGAAATAAGAACCTGCAGAAATCATTAGGAATTTATTAAAGCAGGACTCAAAACTAACATTCTCATCTCTTTTCCTTCCTAGGTCATATGTTTTTGTTGTCTAAATGATCACATAAATGTTTGGCACAAAATGAAGCCAGAGTAATAGGTGGATTTCAAGGAATACTTTCAGTGTGCCCCAATAATTATGGCTCTCATCTTCAGTGAGCAGCGCGCTCTGCTTCATTCATAGCATAGATTTGAACCAAAGGTGGTTATTAAACATTTAGGGAAGATGGTGATTACAAATCTTGCAGCACAGGAGCGAATTTAATTAATAATTTTATGTGCATGAGATTTCTCCCTCAAAACTGCTGGGCAAGAGGAAAAAGACATTAAAAATTTTGTGCATCTAGCCCAGATTGTTTTTGTACAGTCAAAAACATGTCGTGAATTTGGGCTACACCTGCCATTGGTTTTGAGATGACAAAGCCCACATTTTTTCAAAAAGAAAGAAAGATGAGGAAGAAAAAAAGTAAAGACTGTCGGTAACTAGAAAAGGAGAAAAATGCATACAACTGGTTTCTTTCTTTTTTCCATTGTATTAGGCTGTATGTTAAGAAACTTTGGCTTAGACAGAAAAAAAGAGTCAAAAGTACACATGTGGTTTGAACCTGTCTTTAAAAAAAGAAAAAACGCAACAAAACTGGGCAACGAATTCACAAGACCTTGTAGGAAATGGAAACTACACTTAATAATGACACCTGAATGCTGTATGTTACAGCCCTGCCACAGTTCTGACTCGCAGCAGACTTCTTGGTTTCTTAGGCAAAGTAGTACAAACAAATATATCACTGCAAACAGTTTCCATTACGACAAAGGGAGCATTATGTTGTCGTCTTAGATTCCTCCAACAGAGAAATAAATCATCCACAAACATCAACAGTTAAGTTTGTCTGGCCAATTCAAGAAAGGTAACAAATGTTTCCAAGGACATTTCTGTCCAGTCACAGTCAGCTAAAAGGGTGGTTATTGACTGTGGAGAAGAAAATTAGGAAGATAAGTGGGGAAGGTGTGCTGCAGGATGAGATAGAAATGTAGAACCTCAATATATTTGCAACTGGATGACAACAAATCTTTTGGGAAAAAAAGTATGACTGTAACTATCCTGCTTTTCTACCATAAAGGGGAAAAAACATTTTTGCAGAAACTACATGCATATGAAAGGTGTAAAGTATCTTAATTACTTAAAGATCTTATGTAAAAGATT
Source organism: Dromococcyx pavoninus (assembly GCA_033558185.1). NCBI lineage: Eukaryota > Metazoa > Chordata > Aves > Cuculiformes > Neomorphidae > Dromococcyx > Dromococcyx pavoninus. The sequence goes on along the minus strand of JAUMJL010000998.1, from coordinate 102,297 downwards.
TCCTTTTTCTCTTAGCTAATATATATATACACCTGTACTTTTAAACCGCAATAATCTTTCTCGATCCTTAACCATATCTAAATTTTAAAGTGTCCACAATTATAATCTATTACTGTTACTATAGTTTCAAAAATACTGTATTATTGCAGTACAATAAAGAAGTATATTGCACTAAATTCCACAGTACATAAGTGGCAATGGTCCAGACTTTAGTACTATTAAAAACCTGGAACTTAATGTACCAATATTAGTTTGCATTAGGATCTGTCTCCATCAAGTAACATTTTGAAATTTTCTGCTGTTCTAGAGCCAGAGTGGGTGAATCATATGCCTAGGGAGAATGCTAAATAAAACTCAACGCTAAATGATAATCTCATTTACTCTAGCAGATACCTCAAAAAAAAGTTATATGGATATAAATAAGATGGGAGCTGGCAGAAAACACTACACATCAAAAGTGATATGTTCTGTAAGAAAACTCCTTCAACCTCTAAACTATGGAGAGAACAAAGCAATATAGTAAATAACTGTACCTCAACAAGATTAGTTCTTAAACTCTTCTTTTTGAACTGAAACTTAAACTGCTCATTTGTGTAATTTGATGTAATTGATCTCTCTCCATCGAAAAGAAATCCAACAATTTGTTTGTTCCAAACGGTTTCTTGGAGTGGTAGCCTAAAACATGTAAGAAAAGCATTTCAGTGTATCACTTGAATGCATTTTATAGGAAGAAGCATTGGTACACACAAACACAAAATTAACATAAGACACAGTAATTTTGACCTGTGCATGAAAGAACAAAATCATTCCATCAGAGCTTACTAAAAAAAATGTTCTAAACATAACAGGAAGCCAACACAATGTATTTGTTTCTGAATCGTCATGCAGTTCCTCATTCACTGTGATTAGCAGAGCACTTAAGAAGAGGGACTTAGCTAAAGTGCAGCAGCTGGAAGGAAGAGCTGCAGACAACCAGGAGTCCATTTCTTTGTTCATCTCTCAATATTTTTCAGAAGGGGCGGTGGATGTTTTACAATACTGACTTGACACAAAATCTGAAGGAATACTACTAACATTTCATAGCAAATCCTTAAAGGTTCATAAACTCCCCAATTTTATGCCACAATAGAGTTGGTGGACGTGATACTCTTGGAGAGAAAACCACTGTGATGCTGACTTCACTTATTTGGTTTATTTAAGAAGTTTTCTGCAAGAAAAATACACCACCTTTGCTGACTTGGAGCTCCTTTCATCAGCTTCTGTTTGCAATGGGAAGTGTTATGCCTTTGTGCTCTAGTGCTTTGGTTGTGGTTGCAGCTGGAATGGCAATTGTTAGCAAAAAATTCCCTCCTGGAACAGAGGAATATCTAAAAACTTTTTAAGGTTGATACTCTAATTAAAGGAGCTATAATAGTTCACATTGGTTCATGATCTCACTCTGGCATGCAATGCACTTCCCCAAATCAGAACACTAAGGTCAGAGAAGGAAGAGGAGGAGGCACCCACACTGGAACCCGCTGAAGATCCCACACTGGAGCAAGTGGATTTATCTTGAGGGACTGCAGTCCATGGGGAGTGCATGCTGGAGCAAGGGTAAAGTGTGAGAGGGAAGGAATGCCAGAGAGAAACCACTGTGTACTGACTGTAACCCCCCCATCCACGTGTGCTGCTTAGGCGGGATGCGTGTAGAAGAGTCAGGAGTGAAGGAGTGAGGCTGAGCCTGGGGGGAAGAAAGAGGGAAAGGAAGAAATATTTTCTTTTAGTGCTTGCCTTTGCTTCTCACTACTCATAACCATTTTAACTGGCAACAAATTTAACTAATTTTCCCTAAATCAAGTCTGTTTCACCTGTGTCCTAGTTTTGGCTGGGACAGCTAATTTTCTTCCTAGTAGCTGGTATAGTACTGTGTTTTGGATTTAGTACAAGAATAATGTTGATAACACACTGATATTTTTAGTTGTTACTAAGTGGCTTTTATCCTAAGACAAGGATTTTTCATCCTCCTGTGCTGTGCCAGTGGGGAGGTGCACAGCCAGGACAGCAGATGCAAGTTAGCCAAAGGGATATTCCATAATGTATAAAGTCATGTTCAGTATACAAACTAGAGGGAGGTGGCCAGGGTGGGACAGGGGGTGATCACTGCTCAGGGATGGGTTGGTTGTCAGTTACCTGGTGGTGAGCAACTGCACTGTGCATCACTTGTATATTCTATCATTATTATTTTTATTTATTTATTTTGCTGTCCTATTAAACTGTATTTATCTCAACCCAAGAGTTATACTTTTCATTGCATTCTCCTCCCCATCCCATTGCTCAGAGAGGGAGATGAACAAGCAGCTGTGTGGTGCTTAGTTGCTGGCTGGGGTTAAACCATGATAACACATGAGAGTAACTGCTTACCAGTCTCCTGGTCTTCACCTCAAACCACAAGAATTTTCAGTGTATATTCTCCCCCTACACTGCTGAGGAGAGGGAGTGAGTGAGCAGCTGTTTGCCAAGGCTAACCCACCACACATCCAGCCCAAATATATTACTTCCTAAAATTTCTAAATTTAGTTTAGATTTATACAGATAGGAGACCACAGAGATTACTTGCTTCAGAAAAGACCTTCCCAAATATATGCACTGGAAAACACGTCAATACAACCAAAAAGATCTTCCCAGTCTCTTGACATAACAATGCGTTGCCTCTGATTCTCTACTCCTTTACCTATGGATGACACACGTATATGTTTGTTTCTTCACAAGGGCCTAATCTTAATTAAACAGCAGTAAAGTCAGCTGTATTTTTTTTAGTTTTTAACAGGCAAGTATGACTAGATATTTCTCAAGAAATCAAGGTCTGTCTAAGCAAAACACTGACAAGTAATTTTAGAGTTTTAGAACTTTCTTCGAACTTCTTCTAGCATCGCAATAAAAAAAACTCACTAAGAGGAATGCATTATAATGTATAATGTCTAGCTTAGATTTACATTTCTCTGTATAAATCCAATAAGTGAGATTAAACATACATCTATCCAGCCCTTTACTATAATAGATGCTTTTATTCTGGTAGGCATGACCCTCACATTATGTTTTGTTGCTTAGCCAGACACTTTAGTATAGATAACAAAATACAACTGGTAACGCTCCCCTAAGTAAACATAACTTCTCTGTGTGTAAATGTCTCTACCCAGTTTTGTACCTTAGGCAGTCAGCTCCCCCTGGCAAAGCTAGCTCATTTACAGATAAGCTCTGAGAGCTAACGTACGCAGTGCTACAGGCCAACAGATCAGACTCATGGGCCACATTGCTCTGCACCCCCATCAGTATTAGTGGTTAGAATCCTGCATACACATACACACAGACACACATATGTACCTTTATCTGTTTAAATATGTAGGTAGGTGTGTATATATATATATATAATATCTGTTTTTCAAGCACAGTGAGATACTGTGGTCGTTGTTATTAACCTACCTGATCTTGAGAGAGTGCCTACCAAACATCCAAATACAAGCAAAGACAAAATACATCTCATAGAGCTCCCTGGGGCAATCCATTGGCACATTTTCAGGGGTCAGTAAACAATCCAGCAGAGAACAACGTATCTGCAATAAATAAATATGTGAAGAATGCGACCTGTGAGTCTTACTTCCTAGGAAGGCGACAGTGATCTCAAGGAGGTATTTAAATTTAAGCAGTAAGACTGCAGCTGCTTGCTATTGCTCCTTATTTCTAGGAGCTCCTTTCAGAAGACAAAGGCATGAAGAGTCTTCTGATAAAATGAACAAAATACCTTCATTTTACATTATTTAAAGTAAGGTATGTGAAGATGGCACAGCTCAGGCAAGTACATTATGGTAGATTCTTAACACTCATAATTACTTTTCTCTTATATTTATGTATTTAGAAGCAGGCAAGCACTCAGAAGAGTTTGGAATGACAAGGTATATTTAGTAAATTTAAAATGTCAACATAAGGATGTGCAGTAACAGATTGTTTATGTATGAAACAAGCAGAGTTCAGCTCCGTTCTTTAATAACATTTAATAACATGGGCCTCATTATCAGAGTATGAAAGTAACTAACGCTAATGAATTTAGTGAGCAGTTAATTAAAGAGAGGCAGAATGCTTGTATAGAGAGATGATATAGCTACCTCTAAACCACGTAAGACATTATTAACAGCAGCAACACAAGAACTGAGAAGTCAGGTTATTATGTGCAATGCCATAGACAGACTATATTTCTTCTTGTTACAGTGGACAGCTGCAATACAAAACCTCTGACTCTCCGTAGGTCTCCAAAATAAGGGCCCAGGTTCGATATATAAAAGCCTCACAATTTCAACTCGCATATCTTACAGATATACAGTAATTTTAAGCATTTTCTCTCCTGTGTAGGAGTACATGCTCAGTGGATGTTTCAGAAATATTGTTTCTTAAAGCACAAACAGTTTTAATCCCAATGCATACCTGAACCATACTATTCTCAGGAACAGGAGTAACAATTTTAAATCTTGTTCTGAGTTGCCTTAAGCAGGAAGGCACATATTTATCAAAGAAAACAGCTAAGTTAGCCTTTTTGGATTGGTATCTCCTTGTTTCTAACCAGCTGGCAGCATACCTGCAAAGTAAACTGGAAAGCAAACAACGTTTCATCAGACAGAAGCTGAAAAAACACAGAATGCCTTCTCTCTACCTTTGAAATATAAACTTTTGTTAATTTTTGAGAAGTGTTTGTGACTGCCTTTAATGCAATGCACAAATAAATACTACTGCCCTGGCTAGAAGTCAGATATCAGTGCTGCCGGCCTTATAACATTTTTATTTGTTCATGTCAAGGTCATCATTCTGCTGCATTTCTAAAAGCTGTTACAGCAGCTGAGCACGCTGGCATATGGCTATATTCCTTTTCCTTTTCTGCATCTTTTATTCCAGTGAGAACAGGAAGAAAGTACCTAGATGATACCCACTCCTGCTTTCAGAGATGGACCACCTAAAAGCAGGTGGGAGCAAGGATTCTGTATTTGGTTTATATTGTTTGAGAGCAGACTACATAAATACCTATGTGTAAATTGTACACAAGACCAAGGACTATAGAAAACCCAATCTCAACATAACTTGCATTGCACTTATCTACTGTAGTATATATAACCCTGTCTGGCTAAAAAGTCTAGCTATGTGTAACTGAATACCTGAGAGTAACCCTTCTCATCTGCTAGTTGCTATCACAAGCAAGTAAAAAATTCCTTATCATTACACTAACTGTAACACATGCTTCAGTTTAGCAGCCACGTGCCTAACTATTTATACTCCAAAGGATTAGGCAATTTTATCCCCTGCTTGTGTTCACACTGTATTAGTCAAACACAGTCTAAACTGATTATTTACTCATTCACAGCTATTCTGTTTGGACAGTTTGTTGCCTACTTTTTTCATCTCCCCTGTTACAGTGAGAGATCAGATTGCCCCTCTGTGTCCTCACCAGTCTTTTGATCCTTGTCCTCCTCGCTGAGCAACTTGTACAGACTCATGCTGTTTAATTAAATTCTCCTACTGACAAGATTTCTCTAGGAAATACGTGCACTGAAGGCTTCTTGTCCCAAGGGCATACAACTCTAACACACACAGTCAGAACTGATTGAAATGTTGATGACATACTGGAATGCTGCAAAATTCAACTTTGACACGACACAGCAGCAATGCTACTTGAAAATAAAACACCAAAACACCAACTAATACACGTTAAAAAGATTAATTTCTTACTAAAATTTGCAAGAACCTATTTTGGATCAGCTCAACAAATGCAAAAGTTAAAAGATCATATTGGATTACTTCAAGCTAATGTGCTGTGCCTTGACCAACTAAATTCCCTTTTATACATGCAAACCCATACTTTTTAGAAAATATTGTTCTCATAATCATTTGGTATGAAACATATGAAACGTGAGTTCTCCTGAAAACTGATAACACCAGAACAGGCAAAGTCTCTCCCAGCGTCAATGGAAATAAGCAGAAAATGATTCTGAGCAGGAGCCTAAACTTAGGTGCTCTGAAACATCTCTTGGAAAAGTGCCTTTCTGCCCATTAGCTAAAGGTAGGCTATGTGACCAGACCCAGACAGCCACTTTGCTGAGTAACCAGAAACCATGTCACTAGATGGGTTTAAGTTCCTAAGACAGGAAAGCTGAAGAGAATGGGCTAAACTACAAACAACTTCCTAAGGTGACATTCAGATTTTAGATTTGGATTTCATTACATTAAAGCATTTCAGACAGCCAACAAAGTTGGTTTAGTTGTGTAAATAATAAGAAGGGAATAAGAAGTTCTAACACCTGCTAGGTCTTAAATTGACTTATTTAGATTTCCTAACACTAACCTTTTTTACTACAGTCATGTGAGGACTTCACTCATGGAATCTTAGATCTTTTACTGAGAGGCCTTCCAAATACCAGCTTCAATAATCTTATGACTGACATTTTGAATTACATCAATTCATACACTAGGAGGCACAATCACCCTTACAGTATGCATAAGATACTTCAAGCCTTTTTGTTGTACAAAATAGGCAAGACACAATGTGTTACTCAGATGCTAAAAAATTACTGAGCAATAAAGAAAACCAAAGAAATTATAAGAATGGAAGAAAAAAGAAAGGCAAACTGAAAAACTCTCTCCAGAAAATTAAAGGAAGAAGCAAATGTGAATACAAGTAGAGGGGAAGCTGCGGTACTTGCTTCTCAATTGCCCACCTCATTATCCCTATCCTCCATAACAGCGTTGAGCGGCTCAATCCACACAGGATCTATATTTCCATCTAAAACTAGCCATTTTGGCCCCTCATGGATAGTATTAACTTGCTCTCTCAGAAGAGATGACAGGAGACCTGCAAATTATATTTCAATAGAATTCCATCATTTTAGTGCTTAAATAACAACAGTGCACAGCAATTAAAACTTCAGAAGACTTAATGCATCACTGAAAAAAGGTTTTGCAACATCAAAACCACGCTTTTTTCCTTTGTCTGCTTATTAGATGTTTATTCAAAGTAAAAATCAAAAAAAATTTCAATGAACACTTGATACTGTAAAATGATTGCATTTTATATTATAATGACCTATTTCTGTTTTGATTATAGGAGAGTATCTCATTAGTCTTAATGATATGGGTGAAATTTGGGAGGTTTAACAGGTCTGGGGAGAAAATATCTTGCCCTTTAAAGCAGCAGAATCAGCATCATTCAGGCTAGCACTTTTCTGTCTGCCTCCAGTCTTCGCATAACCACCAGGGCTCTGCGCCCACAACTTATTGCATCAACACACAGAAAAATGCAAGAATTTGGTCTCTGGCACCTTCTCTGAGTTCTGGCATTGTCCATTTCTGATGAAGAACCATGCCTTCAGGAACAGGTCCTAGGAAAAACATGTGTGCTACTTGCCATCTTTCCATTCTCTGATTGCATGGTGTATAAAAGTGAACAGCTCATCACCTGTCAGGACTTTTGGGTTAAGATTATTCCAAACGTGCTTTTGTTTCATATTCATGTAGGTATGATGCAGAACTTTCAGCACCTGAAGAGGAGGCAGAGGGTGCACGTCACTGACAGAATTTTGATGCAACAGGAATCTTTGAAGTTCTTCCTTAACTGAGCCTCTGACTGCAAATTCCTGCACTCAGGCAGCTGTTCACCTTGACTTACTCCTGCCTCTGTGCTAGTTTAGCCCCAGATTCCCATTAATCCTAATGGCAGGAAAGAAGAATCCCATTCTGAAGCGGCTGTACCAGCGAATCTTCTCTAATAGAAAGGGTTGAATGGGGAAGAAAATCCATGCAGCTGCCAAAATTTTGTTGCAAAAATGGGCAAGTATTATCCATTAGTAGTATTTGTCTAGTGTTTTGACAACATATTCCACTATTTCTGTCTAGAAGCCTAATTAAACCATCTTGCTTCTCCTTCCAGAACAACGTATTACTTAGTCTATGTGTCAAATTGAATGCTTATTACTTAATGCCACAATTAATCTTCCTCTGAGACATGTAAACAACACATAAAATGTAGAATTTGCTTGCAAAATTTGAACTTTGAACTCATCACATGGCTGACTGAATGGCCTGAACACTGTGTTATTACATTGCAACCTAAGGCAAAGGTAACATGCAGAATGTTTTCTACAACAGCAATGGCAATTTCTTTACAATGGAAGGGTAAAAACACACCGTGAAGGTCGACAGGTACCTTACTCTTTCCAGCCCCCACGTTTCCAACAACAAACAGAGCGATGCACTGCCAGTAACTCTTTCAGCTAAACAACTGACCACTCAGAAGGGACATAGAGCCTTTCCTCTCTTGCTACAGATACACAATTATTCACAAAAATTATCTCCCTCTCCAGGGACTTATACCTTCTCAGCAGACTTGTCTCAGCTGAGCTGATGCTGCACCAAGCAACATTGTTCATTTCCCAGAAAGTGGGAAGAGAATTGGCTTAATGAAAGCAGTTAATAAGTGAGAACAAACCCTATTCTGCTATATAGACATACAGTCCAGTAGGATTGTGCTAACCCAGCGATACAGAACAGTTATCACAATTTTGCCATCAATTTAGCAGCATGAATTCCATGCTAAGAATGGCTGTGCAGCTATAATTTCATAAAACACAAAATCAGTCCACTAAAGTATTACATTGTTTCTATGAGTTGCAGAACGAAACAGCTTGGATGCTCATGGATTTTTCTTAGCAAAGAGTATTCACATTGATTTTCTGAAGTTCAATAGGAACAAGCCCACGTTCCTCAATGCTCATCTTCTGATTTACCCAGTTAGCAGGAATCAAAATATTCTGTAGAAGGCTGGTTGCAAAGTTTGTAATACCCCAAAGTACAGCTTACTGTCTTTCAGCCTTCCATCAGGATGTTTTACAAATCCTGAGATCAACCACAGCTTGGATATTTCAGTTTCCAATAAACCATAATAAAGGTAAGGTATGCTATCACATGCAGCAGATGGGAATGCTCCTTGAAGGAGGGTGGGAATTTACTTTCTTAGTAATCCAAATAAGCACAATTTTATTTGGTCCTCATACTAACTAGCATTTCTGAATTTCACCTTCTCACCCTGCCTGCAATTCAAACTAAAAATAGTGTTTAAATCGATCTTATAGACAACTAATTATTTTGATTATACATACATGCATGTACATAGTTGTTTTAATATGTGTATAGCACAATGTGCAGTATATTATACAGAAATACCAGAACACATAAAAATCACACGGCCATGCACAATTCAAATCCATGCCTTTTTATATGTGTTTTTGCTCCCTTACTCTTCTTTCCTCATTTTAAACAATCACCAACAATTAATTTGCTACTGAGTACAAATTCTTTGTACTTCACACAAACAAACAACTTTGTCAGTGTAGACAGCTTTTTTGAACAGGATACACGTTTCCTTATGGGTATATTCATCATCCTGAGATGCATTACTGCGACAACAAAATGCCTTTGAAACAATGAGACATTGAGGACACCTTATCAATACCATAACGTATTAAAAAGTAAGCTTCATGTCTAATACAACCTATTTGCAATTATTTTGATTGAAACTCTTAAGGGGAGTAATTAAAGGCAATGAATTCTTTTACTTTGAGAATAAAGCTCTCTTCAGGCTGCAAGCGAAACTCCAGGGTAGATTGTTTAACCATCTGTTCAAATTGCAGGTTCCTCTTCCTCGGAATATCCAGAGCTGGAAACAGGTCACTGATCAGGCCCATGAAAACTGGGATATCATCTGTCACTATTTTAGGCAAATTGAAGTCTCTTAAGGCCTGGAAAAGTGCCTGGAAGAGGATGGTAAGCCACATATTGCAAGAGCATTAAACTAGGATTCTGTTTTTATTCAAAGGCAAAATAGCAGAAACAGCTTCTACTCTAAGATAACTTTAAGACAAGATTTTACCTGAACCTCAGGTCTGTTCTTGTCTCCTCTTTTCAGTGAGGCAGAAACTACCAAAACTGTCTTAATAGCATGAAGTCCCCAGTCATAATGGTCCTGTGGAAATATTTTGACTAGCCATGTTAGCACATGGAAATAAAAATAAGTGATAGTATTATATTGAGGAATAAACCATTCTGTTTAAACACAGAGTAAAATGACATATTTTTATTCCATTGTAGTCTTTCAGTGGGTTTAAGTCAGTACTGGAAGTCTGTTAAAGAAAAAACAAAAAAGGATGAATATCTATTTTATTTTTAGTTTTCCACCACTTTGCTCCCTATTTTTAAATGGCATCAAGTGTTATTGTATTCCTTGCAACTATACCTCTGTGATGAAACAAGATAAGCAAAAAATTGTTGCCCAACTTCTACTAATTTGACTTGATGTTAGCAATACATTTCTATTTCCATAAAAGACTGGACAAACTATCAACATATTTTGCAACTAGCTTCAACATCAAAACTAAAGGAAAAAAGAAACAAATAGCTACTCAGCCTAGAGGAAAAGCCTAGAAAAAAAAAATTAAATGAAGGGCAGAGAGAAAGTCTACATCTTGCCCAGAGCCCTGCCAGTGGGAAGGCAGATATTGAATGCAGAAGAGACAGTTTTTTCATCATTCATAGGCTTTTGGATTCCTCTTTCTCCTTTTCCAGGGCTGTATAACATTCACCTCTTTCCCTCTCCTTTATAGGTTGCCTAAAAGTAGAAAGAAAATGAACTTGGACCATTTTGGAGATTCAAACAATTTGAACAACAGCAACTTCTATGACTGAAGGGAACACACCAACAGGCAGTTTTCAATGGCTGAAGGGTTCTATTATGAAGTCACAACTCTAAACTAAAGGCTACACCTACACTTAAAGGTGTTCTTGCAGCTCACATAGAGATCCCAGATGGCTAATTCTGGTCTAACCTGCAGTAGGACCAGCGACTACATGAGCAGCTGGGTAAGCGTGCGGACAATCCACTTCTTTCTGATCTCTGTGTGGTTGCAGCTAAGAGTTACACAGACACAACATCCTTATGCCAACATGCATCACATTGCTTGTGGTGGGCTACAGTTTCCTTAGTGTGCACACACTACCCCTTCCTCAATTTCAAAACCCACCCTGCTGTCAGCACCCAAACTGGCTACCAGTCAGGTAGGTTTTCAGAACACTACCTGCAACCGCACCTATGTCGTCAACACAAATACAGCCTAGTTAGTATTATTACCCAAACCAAAAGGAAAACAAAATGAAACAAAAAAAGCCCCAAATTCAAACAACAAAAAAAGGGAGAGGGAACAAGTAGCAAACCCACAAGTTAACAATGTAAAATTTTTAAAAGATGTCACTATCATCTTCCTTGAGAGCAATACCCTTAACTGTGAATCAAATCCACAAAACATATCACAAAGAAAAAAAAAGCAATTTTCAACATCAGTAAGAAGAACTGCCATTTTTTCTAAGGTTCTAAAGATGCTACCTATCCACAATGCTATTAAGTCTCCATGTTTTATAAATGTTACACCTAAGCAAAGATGTTATACATGGAGACGATTAGGAAAAGTGAAAAATTTAGAAACACACTGGAATTAATGAGCTTTTGCTTAGATTTAGGTAAGATTCTTTTTTTCCCCAAAGATTTTTTTGTTGGTTGTTTTCTGGTGGGTTGTTAAAGAGCAACCTCTACATCTTTGCAGCAGCCTGCTGTGTGGACAATCAAGTGTATAAAGACTTTAGGAAATACTGGCTATTTCCACTTCCTTCACAGCATATGATCTGAAAGCCCTGACAACCCTGTTCTGAAGCAGTTTTCATCACCTAGGATCCTAGTGCCCCCAAAGGGGTGTGTGTGTATCCCTAAAAGCCTCAACACTGGACTAACATTTTCAGAACTCTCTGAGCCGCTGTATATTTTTGCAGCAGCCCAGAAGTTCAAAGGGATTTGATTTCTCCCATTTCTATTAAAAATAAAACAAATAAAATAAAAATAATAAACTAACAAGAACAGTCTAGTTTATGTCTCAAACATCATTACTATTATAAATATTAAAAAGGTAAACAATTGTAAGAGTACTTTTCTGAATTCAGAAAATAACTCTAGGAAAAAATAATCATTAGAGTTGAGGAGTCCCTATTTTAGCAAAGCAGACAATACTGCTGTCTCAAGATATACAGCATTCAAATTCATTATCTCTAGAAACATTGCAAGAATATGTCATGAAAACTTCAGGATATTTAGAGATAATTTCAAAATTACGCACATATGAAAATAAAGTTGCCTCTGCTTTCATAATGGCCGTTCTTGTTAGAGTTGATGGCTTAAGGTTGAAACATTCTCCAAGTTCTTATTCCACTGAATATTAAGAATGCCTTGTGAAAAAATTACACAGTTGGAAAGTTATTGTTATACAGTTTTACATAAGTGAACAGGGAAGAAATTATAAACCTTCCAAGTCTTTGAAGTTGTAGATTTTTAAGATAACTGTTCTGAATGTGAATTCTTCCTGGTATAATAAATAATATTTTTAGCATGCTTTATTTCCAATTTTTAAACAATCCTTAGCTGTATTTAACGGGGACAGCGTAAATATTCATCCAAATAGAATACATTATTTGTTACTCATAATAATTCCTACTATTTAAGGTTTTTCTCTTCTCCAACAGATAGTTATGTTTCTGCTATAGATACTACACAATAGCATGAAGTAGTTCAGCCATCCCAGGTGTGAAGTATTGATATACAATTAGAGTGCAAAATTAATGCACTACAAATGTCTCAAGATCAAAGAAAAGAGCACTTTCTTCTAAACTAATACCTGAAAATTTAATAAATATAGATATGTGATTTAAAGTGTCTTCAAAATAAAAGACTACGTAGACAAAAAAATACCTATTGTTAGACAGTGTTCAGCTGCACTGTTTCCAAGTCAGTATGTGCTAATTAACACGGTTCAAACCCAGAAGTCCAAAGAGACCCTCACCTGTTTAGAAAGCAGTTCCCTGCAGAGAGTATACAAGGTAATAAACTTCCTGGCTAACAGACACGCATCAATAAAACCTTCAGCAACCAACATAATTTCACAGATCAGTTCAATGTCAGGGACAACCATGACACAGGGTCTAACGAAGAAAACAAACCCCATCATCTAAATACACAGATTAGTTATTTAAACATGGTAAGAATAAGTCACTTAAAGCAAATGACTGATGTATGCAAACATTTTTAGAAACAGGGCTTGAGAGAGTCACAATTAAGAGTGTCAGTCAAAGCTAACAAGGACCTTACTTCAAAGTAAAAGGAGCTAATTAGGCACTGTTGATTGTTAGTACTCAGTAACATTGCTGTACACAAAGGAGGCAGCTGAGAAACGCTGAGCTTGTAAGACAGGTACTCCTGAAACTCAGAGAAGGCACAGTTTGCAGCGGCGCCCCTTGCCACCAAAGACTGGAGGACACTGCCAGCAGCTGTACAGGGTCTGGAAGTCAAGTGCAGCACCCTGCCATTGCTAAAAATGCCATATTTTTTTAGGTTTTGGAGGGCTTTTTATATGTAGTTATGGTTGCCTTTGCAGGTTTCACTGTCTGTTTCTTTTTAAAATACAACCTTTAGTTCAAAATTTAGAACAAAATCATAGCCATTTTAATGATATAACTGAGAAAAATCTCCAATTAAAAAAGTAACACAAACCAATAACGCAAAGGCTAAACATTTTCCTCATTGAGATTCACTACTTAAGTTACATTATAGCAAAGAAGAGATCTTTAATTTTGTGTTCAGGTCAGCTACAAACCAGCAAATTTTTGTGTCAGATCACTTTTTTTACTACTGACACAAAGATTCCTTCTGTTTCCCATTCATATTTAAATATGACAAAATTAAGACCAGTGGTTTAGTCCAGCAATATATTTCTGACAGAAATCAATAATAGTATAGAAAAAGGATAAGCATTCTTCTGTTAAAAAAACTTTAAGTAAACTATTCCCTAAGTAGTTTTTCATAAGCTCAAACAAGGGCTGCTAAATGCATTGCAGTCAATTATAAAAAATATGCTCTTCTATCCCCTATAACTAATACTCTTCTTGCAAACAGAATCATAGCTTACACAAGAAACATCAGGCTAATAGTATTTGATATATCTTCTGTCCCTTGTGAGATTTTATTGGGTAGCAAATATGAGGAGTTATTGCTTTACCAGTTACCTCCTGCCTTTCATGCACCTTGTACAAAGGATAAGAGCTATTACAGACGTCAGCTACAACATTGAATTCCCAAGTCCCAAATGCAGCAATTCATAATTTAATTGCAAAGGGTTTTTATTTTATGTGACAACCAAGCAAAGGTAACGTTTCAGTTCTGGGTAGCAAGTACCTTTTGAATTTAAAAAAAAAAGCAAAACAAAACCAAATGAAGTCATAATAGAAAGCGCATCAAATAAAGCAATAATTTGGCTTTATTTTCCAGTAGACATATTGTGAATTAATAGTGTTTAATAACCCTCTGTTCTTCCCAAATAATAATAAAAAAGAAACAACAAAAATAATGGTATGCATTTTCCATCGTCTGATAGTCCATTGAGAGATGGAAAACCTGGTAGCAACAGGGAGTAATCTCTCCTGCTCTCTTGTCAAAAAACACATCTAGCTGACTGTGGAAGATGTGGTTGCCAAGACAGCTGACTGTTCAAATGCAGAAAAGGTCCTCATCACCCAGTCCTCTCTGTGTGAGTGCTCTGACTTGATGAGCTGCCCAGTATTGTTCCTTTGGTGCACACCAATCCTGCTTTGCCTTGAAGGGATCTTAGGTGGCAATTAATGAGAAGGCTTGGAAAAGCAACAGATAAGTTGTGAAATATTTTTAAAAAGCATTTGTGGGGAAAGGGGGAACGCACCTTTCAGTGTCTCTCTCCAGCGTTTGCTAGGACCCAACTAGAGGGTCTTACTCAGTGACAGTCTTTGCAGAGGCACATGAATTCAGATCCTGACCTCCTCCTTGTAAGTAAATGTTACCTACTGTTTGTTACAAATCATTGTAATTTAGGCTCAAAGAACAAGAAAGCTAATTGCTGCTGCTGCCCAATCCTGCCATCTGAAGCAGGATATTTGGTTGGCAAGAGGATGCGATGTGTCTGAGCAGACAGCTTTCTAACTTCAGCAGACTTCGAGTCTTTCTGCAGTGAAAGCACGAAGGAGTGAGGTGTCAGGAATTCCATGGCTAAAGCAGAAATATCAAAACAAACCAAAATTTTTATGTACTTTTAGTACAGAAGAAAGTAGTACCCAACTTGCTTACAGAAGCAACAGTGATGCCCAGTTCTGCCGCGCCTGTCTAAAAAAAAAATCAAAGGGTTTTACTGCTCAGAAAAGCAGATCCCAGATTGCACGTTTGTACTTGTGCCTCACCAGACAGCCTGTTGAGAAATTAAATTACAGAATTATTTTCTTCTCAAGTCTTGTCTAAATCAGTGAAATGTGTTAATGCAACAGCAAGGATTTCAAATGTGATTACTTTTTCTAAGCAAGACTCGCACCATATAAGCCAAAGACCATTACCACATAGTTCAAAGTGCAGCTCCAACATTTTGTCAGGATAAATTGGCATCATTTTACTGCCCATCATAACAGAGCAACCATTTGTGGAATTAATTCACTCTCAGAAGCACCATTTCAATACAAACACACCAAGCACAATGCACAAAATACAGTCAGACCTTTTAAATTCAAAACATTCTTCCTTGAAACACTAGTGTTAAGATTTAAAATCACAAATATGTACTTAAAAAAAAGACTTAAGATTTTTTTCTTGTGGTGTGTTGTACTTTTAACAACTTCTCAACAATTGCATATTCAATATCTTACTAGGCATTCAGTTTCATTTTCAGCTGGTAGATATGAAACTTCTATGAACATTTACATGCCTACATCCATGGAAGAATGTGACAGATATAGATAATTTTCAAATGGTCATTTTGCTAGGTTAAGCCAGCTGTGAGGATTCCTACTTATCACAAAACAGTGAATATTCTTGAATATATTTAAGTACATCCCATGTGTTCAGAGGTACCACTAAAATGTTAAGTAGATTTAAAAACAAAAAAGGCAATATATAAATTTGTCATTAGAGTGTATAGCCAGGTACAACATGAATACTGATTTTTTTCACAGAAATTGTGAAGCAAACAGAAATAGCACTTCACTGCAAACTAAGGCTGGGAACATCAGGTGGGATATGTACACTAAATGTGGACTTGATATACTAGCGTACCATGAAAGTATAATATAGCACACTTGTCTGAACAGAGCTTTGAAGTTTTCAGGTAGTTCTATCTGACCTGCATATCATGGGTTCATGGTAACAAATACTCCAGCTGATGACTTCAACATAATGTTTACACCAAGGAATAAAAACAGTTATAAGGAAGAAAGCACTTCCAATTTTACAGTTGGATTAGATGTAAACAATTGCATCATGCAAAGCCAGCCATGAGGGACCAGATGAAAAAGATGCATCTGGCCTGAATCCCATCTCTCAGCTTGGTGAAAAGAAAATGCCTAGGAAAGTTTATTAGAGCTGAGCAAACAGAGGCATCTCCCCGGTAGGCACCAGTTTTTCGTAATCTGTGGCTCCTCTAGCCAACAATGAACTTGAAAGGAAAAAATGAGACTGTTAAAGCAACAAAGACTGCGTATAGCTGAGGTATGTCCATAGGAGGAATTATCTTTTAAAACATCTAGAATAAATGAGATTGGTAGGAATGTCGTGGGTTTGAAAAAGCCAGGAGACAGCACTGAGTAAAGGATGCAGAAGAAGGAGAACACAGGACAATGGACACATAAAGCATGTCTCAAAAGCACTGGGAAACTCTGGAACCCCCGAGACTTCTTGTGAAGTTGAATCCCACCAAACTTCACACCCCTATGATGCAACGAATAGGACCAGAGTATCAACAGTAAACCTTTAATTGGATTCCTGTAGGGCAAGGAGTTCACTCACATTTATTGCTACATTTTGAAGAGAAAGTTATTTTAAGGTACTATATTACACAGGTGATTTAGTGTTACCATATACTTCCTCACAAATTTACAAAGGGCTTCATAGGAACTTTGGAAGAAGATTTTCCTGGTTCAGTATTAATAGCCTACAAAGAACAATAAAGAAACATTGCTAAAATACTCACTTTTTTCCTTGATCCTGATTGTATTGTGAATAGTCTTTACTTGTACTGTCACCGCTGACTGAACTTCTAATGACACAAGAATGAATTCATCAAAGCATCCCCAAGCTCCTGTCTGGACCAAACCTTTATAGATATTCCCTCCAGACTAAAATAAAAAATGAAAGATTTACCATCTTTTCCTGGAAAGTAACAATTTCCAATGTACCTTGCATGAAAAAGTAACAAAATCACAGAATCATTTAGATTGGAAAAGACCTTTAAGATCATGGAGTCCAACAGTAAACCTAACATTGCATAGTCCACCATAAAACCATGTCCCTAAGCACATCTGCTATGTCTTTTAAATACCCCAGGCATGGTGACTCAACCACTTCCCTAGGTAGCCTTTTCCAATGCTTGGCAACACTTATGGTGAAATATTGTCTCCTAATACCTAGTTTAAATCTCCCTTGGCACAACTTGAGGCCAGTTCCTCTTGTTCATTACTTGCTGCTTGGGAGAAGAGACAAACACCCACCTCACTACAATGTCCTTTCAGGTAGTCATAGAGAGATAAGGTGTCCCCTCAGCTTCCTCTTCTCCAGACTAAACAACTCCAGTTACCTCAGCCAACTCTCAGAACACTTCTGCTTCAGACCTTTTACCAGCTTTGTTGCCCTTCTTTGGACAATCTCCAGCACCTCGATGTCTTTCTCGCAGTGAGAGGCCTAAAACTGAACACAGTATTCAAGGTGTGGCCTCACCACAACCAAGTAGAGTGGGAAGATCACTTCCCTGGTCCTCCTGGCCACACTGGTTCTGATACCAGCCAGGACACTATTGGTCTTCTTGGCCACCTGGGCATGCTGCTGGCTCTTATTCAGCTGACTATTGACCAACACCCCGGGCCTTTTTCTGCTGAGCATCTTTGCAGCCACTCTTCCCCAAGCCTGTAGTGTTGTGTGAGGTTCTTGTGATACAAGTGCACAACCCAGCACTTGGCCTTGTTGAACCCCATACAATTGGTCTCAGTCCAGTAATTGAGCCTGTCCAGATCCCTCTACAGAGCTTTCCTACCCTCAAGCAGATCAACACTCCTGCATAACTTGGTGTCATCTGCAGACTTACTGAGGGTGAACTCAGTCCCCTCATCTGGATCATTGATAAAGATATTAAATAGAACTGACCCCAGTACTGAGCCCTGGGGAACACCACTTGTGGACAGTCACCAACTGGATTTACCTCCATTCACCACAACCCTTCAGGTCTGGCCATCTGTCCAATATTTTACCCAGTGAAGAGTGCGACCATTCAAGCCCTGAGGATTTTTTCCCAGGAGTGCTGTGGGAAATGGTGACAAAGGCTTATTGAAGTCTAGGTAGACAACACTCACAGGCTTCCCTCATCAACTAAGCGGGTCACCTTGCCACAGAAATCAGGTTAGTTAAGCAAGACTTGCCTTTCCTAAACCCATGCTGACTGGGCCTGATCACCTTGTCACCCTGTACAATCCCACGTCATGGCACTCAAGACGATGTGCTCCATGACCTTCCCCAGTACTGAGGTTAGGCTGATAGGCCTGTAGTTCTCCAGATCTTCCTTACAGCATTTCTTGTAGATGGGCATCACATTTGCTAGTCTCCAATCAACTAGGACCTCCTCAGTTAACCAGAGCTGCTGGTTAACTAGTAATTCATCTGCCTAGAACAGATGAAGACATACACCATCATACCAAGGGCAAGGCCTAGATCTTTGATGGTCTCTGTTTTACCTACCCCAGCTGGTCCTGCACGAGCACTGCTCACTGTTAGGTGGAGAGTCTGGGTTAGAGTAATGCAACAGTTTAACACATGAAAAGTGATTGTTAGCACAGCAAGGAACCTCTACAATGTAGGGAACTGTTTTCAGACCTTACGTTTCATGGATGATTTATTCTGAGCCCACTTTCACAGTATAATTTAATGTCCTAAACCACAAATGTATCTCTTTCATGTTCATGTAAAACCATGATGTAGCATTACTTGGAAAATGCTTACTTTAGATACAAAAACTAATCAAATCAACCATTTTTTAGCAAGAAGGAACATCCCATCAGTGGTCAAGCAGGACAGGAAAAATGAGGGTGTAGTTGCCACTTTGCTTATTTCAAAGACAAGGTCCGGAACCGTCCTCTCTGAGGGCTGTAAGCACTAAACCAGCCAAGATTCCTGAGTGCCTCTTATTATATCACAGATTTTGACAAAAAATTCCATTCTGGAGTCAAAACACTTCTAGGAAAAAAGCTTCATTGTATGGAGTGTGAAAAAGTAGTACTGGTTTGAACTTGAACACAAAAAATAAATATTATTTTTCTGAAAACCCCTGATTAACTTTGGTACAGATCCACTTATGTTATTCTTCAGACTAGACTCTGAATACATACATTAAGTTTATTAAGAAATATTTCAGTTGTCTTAAAAGCAATGGACATTAAAATTCTACCATTATTTATGTATGCACACCTACATGCGCACACATGCTCAAAGATAGCATCTTAATAACCTTCCAAAATACATGAGAGGCATGAGAAAACATTGAACATCTAAAAAACATTTCACTTTTTATTCAGTGGAACAGATAAAGCAGACACTATTATTAGTTACAGTCATTACTATTATCAGTAACAGTCAAAGTAGTAACAACTAGCCAAGGGGTATTTCCAAAGTACTCATAAAAGTACTGAAACTGAGCATCCAAAACGTTGGCAAAACAATGTTTCTGGGCATCATCCCATTTATAGAGTAGTTGTGACAGCCAAGTAAAAGCTTGGGTACTGGTGACCCAAAAAGTCATTGCAGAGCTGTTATATGCCATGTAAGAGCTCTTCACCTAAAAGAAATGAGACCCATCAAAGCTCCAGCTGTCATCAAGTCTCACACCTCTTTCCTAGCCATTTATGAATATTATAACAACTACTTCAACCTATTACAAAAATAGATGTACCTCCAGGCATTTGTACATTTATACAGATGTAAGTGTAACATAAGATCTTTTTAACAGTTACTACAACAGAATTTATTAAGCCAAGACCTTTCCTTAAGAACAAGGCAGTCTTTGCACGGGAGCAGACATTACTTTGACAAGGAGTTTCATTTTACTCTTCAAGCTTTGTTTTTTCTTGTCTTAATACCATCTTAGAAACACACTTGATTTCGGAGTCTCAGAAGGTCAGAATGAAAATGGGAATCCTTTCCTATTTCAAAATCCCTTCAGTGAAACATTTCATGCCTTCAAACCAGCAACTTATATCAACCACTATTTTTACCTGAAAAAAATATACATAGGGCAAGCACTGTGGTTTAAATAAACACTCAAAATCGTAATTGCAAGTGCTTTTAAAAAGTCACCACAGAAGAATGCCCTGCTCTAGAGATGCATGTCTGCCTCTAAAAGGAGAGCATAATTAAATAATTAAAAGCAGAATAACTAACTACTTATGGAAAAAAAAATTAGAATCCCAAAGGATTGTCCGCACTCAGTTTTATGATCTGAGATTTAAAGGAAACACCTTGCTGCTTATGGAAAACTTACTAAAAGTGTTTCCCAGAATTGGGGTAGAAGTTGATACCTGACTTCTGTTTGGGAAAACTTCAACTTCAGAAGTCAGTAGTACACAAAAACACAGGCACAGGCACACCACACCAGTTCATTGTGCACCTGTCTCTGCCTTTCACAGACGCTAGGAGAGATTGTTTGAAAATAACCAAAAGGAACATAAGAAACCACTCCAGAAAAAGGATACTCTGGGAACGTATGCCACAGTTTACCACAGACACAGCAGTCAGAATTTACTAAATAAACTAAAAAGAACCAAGCTAAAAAAACCAAACCCCCAAAACTGTGCTTCTTTATCATCATATCCAATAGCAATGAACTGGACTGAGATTTGGGTAACCTTTCATTTGACCTTTTTTATCCTTTCATCATTCTGTAGCTGAAAGTTCCCTATTTTAAATCATACAGTGTGTGAAAGTATTTACTTTGTTTAAAGTCTGCCAGCTAATAGCTTTAGGTAGTGTCTGTTAGCTCTTGTATTATGACAAACAGTGAATCAAGATTAATCTTTATCCACTTTTTCTACTACAGGGATAATTTGAAACACCTGTATCATATTTCTACACCCCACCCCAACCTCCCACCCACTTTAAAGTCTCATTTCTTATTTCCTTTTCACAGATTTTCTAGGTTGAAAAAGAAAACGAAGACTACTTAAAGTTCTCACAAAGAGAAAGAATATTCACACCAGGACAAAAACATTCAAGAGAAACTCGAGGTAAACAAGGGCAAAGCAAAATTCAAATGGCCGAAGGTTCCTTTCTGAAGTGAAACTAAACCAAATAATATTAGAAACAAACTGTTTGGTTTGACACAATCAAAACCAAGGAGTTTTGCTTCCTTACACAAACATATGGGTTTAATATTTGTATGTTTAATGGTTGCATACTCTGTTCTTGCCAGTCATGGTTGATGTCTGGCAGTGCTTTTTGTTTTTACCTTTCCCCTCAGTTCAGAATAATCACATGGGAAACCCAGTAATTAGGATGTGTTAATAATGCCCATGAGATAAAACAAATGAAAACAAAAGGCACATTTCCTTTTTTCAGTAGGTACAAATAATAGTTTGTTTACTAGAGTATAAAAATTATTAAATATGCCACTCATCTATTTTTTTAAGATCATTTTTACACTGTACTTACTTTCACAGAATCAAACAAAAGTAAGGTCCATACCTGCTTCCTGTGGTAATCCTTCAGGGCTGATGCTAAGCCCTCTTCCAGCCTACCAAATGCCATTTCTACGCCAACACCCAACAGATTTGTGAACCAGCAGGTGCAACCTGGCTGGGTAGTCAAAACACCACTGTTCTCTCTGCTTCTTTTCATAGGCAGAGGGGCACTGTTTTGCAAGTAACATAAACGGTACGCTTTATACTAACAATATAGGAAGTTTATCTCAATAATCTTTAGAAAGGATTTTCTTTACATCTTTTTCTGTACATTCCTTACAAACTTGAAATAAAAGTGGGCTTTTTTCTTCCGTTTTCTCTCTCCTACTACCTCTCCAGCAGGATTTAGTTCAGAGGAGCGTTCCTAATTACTGAGATACCAGACATTGTTTTGTTTTGCATATCCATTTGACTTGAACACACAAACATACTGCCTTAAAGCCTCAAACATGAATGTTTTAAGTTTCTGTTCACAGATCCAGAGTAAACAGAGACAATACAGTCTTTCCTATGTCTTTATGTGCTAAAACATAGCTGTATCTTGGAGAAAATATCTCTAAGATGCAAGCTGCATATATTTTCCCATTCAGTCTGGGGCCTCCCTGCTGAGACAATCAATCATTAGAACTACATGCAACATTGATTTTATGCAATGTGAATGCTTATCCATTCAGCACTGTTCTGAGAACAATAAGTTATTGTCTCAGAAGCCGCTGATCTGTTTGTTCTGACCTACCACTACACAGTTAGCACACAGACTGGTCAGCCAATTAGCACATAAAGAGGCTCAAAACCAGCTAAAACCCCGTTCAGCTGGTAGGGGACATGGAAGGTCTGGAGAGGTGTGTGCTAAAGGATAAGGGAGGAGGGGATCTGAAAGTACAATGGAAGATGAAACAGAAGGGCAGAAGAAGAGAGGAAGTATGAGAAATGCAACATTCAGCCATAGGTTTCATCAGTTCTGTGGGGTTTAGTACATTTTTTCCTTTTTCATTGTTTCTAAACACTTAAGTCTCTACATTTCTTAAAAAACAAAACAAACCCCAACTCACCAAAAAAACAAACAAAACCCCATAAAACTTACATACAAGAGGTAGCCTAAATTAGTAATTTAATAAATTGTCTATTACACAGTTTTGAGCAAAAAAAATATTTTGAAATTTGGAAAAAAAAAATAGTTGTAAGGCTTTTAATATTTTTTTCTCTATTTACTTTTCTAAAAGAAGAATTTCATGCCATTGACAGTTTCTATTTCATCTGCATCCCAAAGAGGGCAAAATCCATAAAGGAAATTTCATGTACCACAACATAGCTGACCACTGCACCCACATCCAAACTCTTCACAGAACGGATCATTCTCCTTTTCTCTGCTCTACATTCCAATGGCAGTATTTACAGAATCATCTATATTTTCTTGAAATTCAAGATCAGCAATATTGTCAAAAAATTTGGTAAGATGATGAGCCACCTGCATCCAAAATACCAGATGCATAAAGAACACTTGCCTGAAGTTTTTGTCAATCACACTGCTTTAATGCATATTTCTCTTAAAGTGGATGACTACCACGATAACATTTGCCATACACAGTAAGTATTTGTGGTTCAGTAATTAAATGAAAAATATTAAGTCCCTGCAGTAATCTTACAATTGTGTTTCTTATTTTAATGCTTTCAGCACATAGTGCTTCAATTGACCTTAGCAAGTAAGATGCACCGAATGACCAGGTTAATAATCAACATTTCATTCTTAAGTTTGAAAGACAATAAAAAAAAATTAAAACCCAGGTTTTTTTTCCATAGTATTAGAACACCTATGCCAATTGAACAAACAATGAGAGAACAGATTTCCCTGGTGGTGCAGACTGATATGGGGACACTATCTGTCTATTGCATGATCACTACACTGGAGGTTTTTATGGGAATAACTGGGGATAACTCTATTGCCAGTCATCAGAAGAATCTGAAGGACAAAGCCAGCTTGATAAGAAACTGAGAAGTCGTGAAATTATTAATTGTGGCTAGTGCTTATTTCAAAAATTGTTTATTTAGGTCTAAATGCATCGGGCCTCTCCACACCTCTTCAAAGACCGTGGAGTTTGAAGACCACTGTCTACACACCAGCACGCTCTATGCCTCATAACTAAACCAGAAGAGATTTGTTTGGTTGCTTCTCTTATACATACGGTGCATAGCAACAAATGGATGAAACAAGTCACTGAGACTTATTTACATAAAGAAGCTATAAGATTCTGTCATCATGCATCATGTTTGAAAAGGCTCAGTCTTGAAGCCTCACAAGTCCTTCATCCTCTTGGAAAGTACCAGTTCTTCTGTTACATATCACATCCCGTCAAAAAAGGCTTTGCCTGCCGAGACATACCAATAACTCTAGTACTCAGAGAATTAATGGCTACGGCTGGATAGCCACTGAGGCCAGGAGCATCATCTGGCATGTAGATAACATAGTATAAAGCTTCTGAAATACATCAAAGTGCCTGTGCATTTATACAAATGGGTCTCAATGTGTCATAAAACCTAGCAGATTATTGTTCAAGGGAGGAAAACAGAGTGATAGCTACAAAAAGCATTCCTTATACAAGGGTCAGAAGTTCAGTCAGAAACAGCCTAATGGAGACAATAGATCTTTCAAGTCTTACTTATCATCACTCTGCATAGCATGCCTGATATTTGATCAATTGGCACCAGAAGCAGAACAGATTTGATGATCTCATTGATCTTTTTCATTTCTAATTCCTGCAAATCTACAATCCAAACATCCAAATAAATGCAAATTGCACATAGATAGATTTCCAACAAGAGACAGCACAGGATTTGTAACATTTTGTCTCAGCATGATGGTTTCTCCTCTCCTTGCTGAACACCTTGCACTTGTCCTAGCTAGGTGTGAAATGTTTACTATCTTCCTTAGACAAAGTATTCCCATTGGTGAAGTAGATTAATGCTAAGGAACAAAGATGTAGTTCTATGATACTATCTTCTCACATAGCTGGAAAAGTTGTCTTTCTGTAGACAGAATGAAGTACAATATTAAGCAAGAAGATTCACCTGTTTTGGCTGTGTTCCTTTAGAAAGGATGTCAAGCAAGTCTGCTGAAGAAACAAAAGAGAAGCAAGGAAATGCTATGCACTTAGTTTCCAAATATTCAGCCAGAGCTTTTTCACAAAGAGAAAGTCTGCTTTAGTCAGCCTAAAGCAAAGAACTACCTCTCAGTTGAGGAAGAAATCAGACCAATGAATAAAACAGAACAAAATCCATTTTTTATTTAAACTATTAACAATGAATACAACAATAAGGAACAGACAAGTTGGAAAATCTTATGCATTTCCTTTCCAGAAACTGAAACAGAATATGCTCTTTTTACTCATTCAGACCGAGGAACCCAAGAGAATGGAATGGTGTCAGAAAAGTCCCTAAAAAGGTAAGTTTGCATAAACAGAAACTCCCCTTCAGCCTTCCAGAGTCCAGCCTTACAAAGTAAGGAACAAGAATAAGATTTCTTACTCGACAGGGCAGCTATTTGCAGACAAATTAAAAAAAAAAAAAAAAAAAAGAAAAGCTAAGAACCAATCTGATGGGCAAGCAAAGCAATAAATCTTCTTAAGATGCACACACTTTCTTTTATGCTTGACAGATCAACAACATGAAAACACATGTTGGTAATGACACAAAAAGTATTAAGAATCAAAATACTCAATTCCACGCATATCTGGAGAAGAAAAAAAATTATTTACATAGGACTGATGCACTTTAGCTGTTAGCTTGGTATCTTGTCATAACAAAATGACATCTCAAAATATAGGTTTGTAGATTTTTTTTTTAACTTCCTTTTGCAAATTTGAAAGGAGAAAGGAGGCTATGACTCCAAACATTGCTGCCTCTGCAGGTAGGAAGAGTGAACTTCAGTGGGAAGTTCAAGGTTTACTGTATATTACCCACTATCTTCTGGTGCAAGTGTGAAAGAGCAACTCCCAGCTCCGAGGTTGTAAAAGAGAAGAAAATTAATTTGATCCAAACTGAACACATTTTTAAGACCTTTGACAATTGTTGTATCATGTAATCCATAAATAATTAACCAATGCCTCAAATGTCATTGATTGGATAAAAGGCAGTAAAAATCCAATATGTCAAATAGAAAAAAAATGACAAGATCATCTCACAGCTGTAAAAAGGCAAATGTGACCTGACAGCAATCATATCCTGACTGTTCCTGAACTAAACTTTGGAACAATTCATAATCATACTGTAAATTTTACGTATCCTGCAAAGCTTCAAAGTTTTCATATACCTTTGGCTTGGTTGTA
This sequence comes from Dromococcyx pavoninus, assembly GCA_033558185.1. NCBI lineage: Eukaryota > Metazoa > Chordata > Aves > Cuculiformes > Neomorphidae > Dromococcyx > Dromococcyx pavoninus. The sequence goes on along the minus strand of JAUMJL010000998.1, from coordinate 76,090 downwards.
GCTCCATCACAATTTTTGTATTTGCTTGTCAGTCACCAACTCCTGTACAGAAGTGCAAGGAAGTTATTGTAACATGTAGAATTCCCTTTTCAGACTGTTTACTATACTGGATCAAGAAGAGCACTGGGAAAAAGAGCTGGAAGAAGAAACTTCATGAGCTTGTTCTAGGTTCTATTTCTTAAATGACAAAAGAAAAAAATCCAAACACACCTATTTTGACAGTGCTTAGACTGAATATGAAGGAAATGTAAAATGAACAGAGAACACTACACAGGAGGAAAGCAAATACCACTGATTATACTATTAATCTCTTCTAACAAAATAAAAATGACAGATTGTAAAAGAAGCATTAGCTTATACAATAATTCTGCTTATGCATGCAAGCCCAATGCCTTTTGAACATGCACCATGAAGAAACTTATGCATATTAAACACTGTGAATAATTTCATTATTCTTGAGAGGGTTCTTAACTCATACAAAGGTCTGAATATGGATAAATTTTTTTGGCATATAGTTAGTCAAGCTGCCCACATTGTTTAATTTGCAGATTTAAACAATTAGAAATTTATTTGATATTTTAAACCTTAGAACCTCCCTAGAGAACATTATCATATCTTAGCTTTTTAGAAACATACAGTCGGAGTCCTCAGCACAGAGGAAGGTCACAAAGATGATCAGAGGGCTGGAGCACCTCCCATATTAGGACAGCCTAAGAGACTTGGTCCTGTTTATCCTGGAGAAGAGAAGGCTTTGGGGAGACCTTGTAGCAGCTTTCCAGTACTTAAAGGGGGCCTGCAGGAAAGCTGGGGAGGGGGTCTTTATCAGGGAGTGCAGGAATAGGATAAGGGGTAACGATTTTAAGCTGAAAGAGGGGAGATTTAGAGCAGATACTAGGAAGACATTTCTTACTGTGAGGGTGGTGAGGCACTAGCACAGGTTGCCCAGAGAAGTCACGGATGCCCCATCCCTGTAGGTGTTCAAGACCAGGCTGGATGGGGCTTTGATCAGTCTGATCCAGTAGAAGTTGTGCCTGCCCATGGCAGGGGTTTGGAACTGGATGATCTTTCAGGTCCCTTCCAACAAAAACCATTCTATGATTCTATAATGAAAACTTTCCCTATCATATGTGGATTGAATTACAGGTATATTGATAACATGTAAGTATATTCTCTTTACCAAGCAAGGGTTTGATGACTTATTTTGGTTGGAAGGACACAATATTTTGTGTAAGTTCAAATGTTTAGGTTGATTGCTGTAATTACATTTGGCTGATAACAAATAGTAGACCAGAAACTTGTGTTTCAACAATTATTGTCCTAAATCCCATGGAGTTTGGCAGAAGGGATTTCTGTAACTCAGAAGTATCTTATGCCTATGTGACTCCGGGAAGTTAAAAAGCTAACAAAGTATAAGTAAAAGAAGATAAATTGTCTGAGGGAACGACCTGCAGAACTTTGTCTCAAATCAAGGTTTGTGACAATGTGTCAACCAACAGCTGCCAGCCCACGTAACAGGGAAACAAGGCAAATAATTTACTCTGATTTTAATAATAAAGAATAATAAAATCACTTCTGTTATTCTCCCAAGCAAGCCCAAGACTCTTGTAATAGTGTTAATTCAGTGGGTTAGAAACAGCCTATCAAAAAAATACTCAAACTAAACTGTCAATATGGTATTATTTAAATGAAAACCTATTTTAATTACCCTTTCTGAATAATTCAGATGCAAGATATAAATGGACATAAAACACTAACTCTACTAACTTTGAAGTCTGTTGTTTTCATCACATCTGTTCGCATCTTCAGGCATCTGGCTTCTGATGTCTTCAGAGACAGCGAAAACATTTCCAAGATGAGACCCTGTGTGTTGAACTTCCATCCAAATGGAAATGACAGAATCTGCTATGCTTGATTTATTTTTCCAACCTTTCACTTGTCCAATGCAGCATGCCACATATTTACTTTTCAGAATTCTTTGCAATTGAACCTAGAAAAACAAAATACAGCGAAAAACTACACTAATCAAAATAATTTATCAAACAGAGGAACTAGAGCTGATAAGAGTTTAACAAATTCTGCTGCAACCTGTCATCATATATCGCAACAGAAAATATGTTTAAACCCTGGAAATGGACAGCATGTTATTGGATTATTTTTTTTAAATCTAAGAAAATGTAAACTTACAAAGCTGTATTTTCATTAACTCCTACATGGATACCTGATTTTTTTTTAGAATACATATTGTTACATAGCATAAATATAATTTTCCAGGACTAATATACGGGGAAAACATAACTCTCTACATTCAAGATTCAGGAAAAAAGGTTTAACTAAATAAGTGTATCAAGATAGTGAATAATATTGGTATACTAATAGTATCTCTATTAATTAAATCATTGTTTTCATTGTTTTCTAAAGTTTCAAGTGGTTGTTCATCTCACTTCAATAAGGGAGCTCCGTGCATGTGATGCTTTTTGTAGGAATATTCCATAGCAGCCCACATTTGGCTGATTTCTGCCAAAATCTGGGAAGAAGAATAGATCACATTTCATATTTTTAATTGAGAAATTAAGAAAATTATATTTAATTCACGGTGATAGTAAACTATACCACGAATTAGACGCCAGTTTCATTAGGCTGTGAATTTTGCTCAGTAAGTCACATAAAAACATTCACTTCTATCATTAATTTCTTGAAACAAAACTTAATCAAACAAACAGTTTGTCACATACTATTCTGCAAAAACAGAAGGAAATCACACAACTTTTCACCTTTTCAGTAACCAACTCTTTCACAGTGTTGTCAAATACTCTTTGGACTTCACCTTCTACTTTATGGAGCTGGAGTCTCAGAAGGTCTCTCAAGGTAGTACTTTCTGCTGCTAAATGCTTGACCTAAAAGCAAAGCCACAGCAGAGAGCAAAATAAGCATATGAATAAGAAAAATCAGACGTAATCATATGAGTTCAATGGAATCCAAGTAAAAAACAATGAAATAACTCATATGCACACTAGATACTGGATATACTTTCAGATTTGCAACAAAACTCTGAACTTAATCAGCCCAGATGAAGTATTTCTTGATGCTGTTACTGTTTGGTGTGTACTGTAACATATTGTGTATCATAACACTAAATGGCAAGTTATTTGCACAGCTGCCATTGAGGCCGATTACAGACACAGTAACTGCACAATAGAAATCTTGGGGAATGGTGGGGGTATTTGCCATATTTTGTTACTGCTTGGTAAGATCTCAATTTTTTTAAAAAACACTTCTAAAAAAGATTTTAATCAAGGCTTTGAAAAGACAACAGTTTTATCATATTTTGTTTAAAAAAAAAAATCACAAAAATTTTGTGCCAGGACTGTTTAGGAGCTTTCTGCTTTTAAAATAATTGAAAATGTGCTTCTATTAAAACTGCATGTGAAAAATTATTGTTACATTGGAATAGAAACATTCTGTTATGCTCATTCTATTCTGTGTTTTTCTTTCAGCTTTCTGGTTTTCTTTTAAAATTAAGATTTTAAAATTAAGATTGAATGAAATTTTTTTTCAAAATGGTGAAAACGATTTTTATTCAAATTTTGAAAACCAACAACTAGTGCCTTTTATAGCCCAGGAAAAAAAACACTGGAATAATTTTTTTTGGTTCATATAAACTTCTTTTTTTTTTTCCAGGTGTATGATCAACAATTGGGCAAAACTTATATATCTCTTCCCCTTCTGGCACCTCCCTCTTTTCCCCACTCCCCCCCCCTCTATCTACTGTCAGGTCAATACTCTCCCTACACAGTGATTCTTCACAAATTTACTAGTTATGCTGATATTTCAGGTAGCCTTTCTTTCCTTCCATTTCACTCTGTCCATCGTTTGCTCTGCTCACTATTAAGACTATTCTCTTTTGCTAACCAGGAAAGTTTCTACCCACATTGACGGGGTTAATATATATAATATATATAAATATTTAATAGAATTATATTACTGGGAAGTATTCCCCTGTCCCAGATAAAACAGATAACGTTTCAGCCTTAATGCTGTTTTCAGGCTCAGCAGGGAGACCACCAGGCATGAAAGAACCCTCTAATTTATAAGCCAAGTATGTCTTCAGAGAATTGAGTCCTTTTGTCTGAGCAGAGACACCAAATTCACTTCTTAACCCACAAGATGCCTCTGTTTAAAACCTCTACCTCCGCTCCACTTACACACTGAATAGTTGGCAGCAGTGGTTCTACCACATGCCTGACAGTACTGCTACATCTATGGACAGAGTATGAAAGACCATCACCAGGGTCTCTTTATCTGAATACTTACTCCTGTCACACACATGACCTGGTACCAGTGGCTCTCTCTCATTGGAGGATTTTGCAACTCCTGTATTGCCCTCACTGATGACATCAGGTTCTTCATCTTTAACTCCAAGCCTCTATCTACATCCCAGGAACAAACTTCTTTATCCAAAGACCACATTTCCTAAGGAATAAGGTTAAAATAGTTGCAATAATTACTTGCCATTAACAGCCACTTTGTTGATAACTTTAAGAAAAATTTAGGTTTGTCAGAAAGTTCTACTTTCCTGTTTCACGTGTGGATGTTTTAAATGCTTGTAGTTAGCACAAGACTAGAGAAGATTGTATTGGAGTCATTAGTTTATGTGACAGATAAAGAAAAGGCTCTGAAATGTACTTTTCAGTATGACGCTTAAAGCAATGGAACTATATTAACACTACATTTACACAGTGATTTTATGATTGCAATTGGATCAGAGCCATTTTTTTATTACAGTCCTGATGATTTAAGTCTAATTTTATTATTAATTATTTTACTGCAGATAAAAATATCCACAATTAATGCATTCAAAACCACTTTTCAGAGGGGCAAGGAGGCCTCATGTGCACACTGGAGCATGATGAACATGACAGAAGTGATCAACTCACGGGCAGTGATCAGCATCTTCTCTGTTACATGGCCTGGCATATGTTCCACAGTGAATGACGCAAATGCAGATGAAGAACTCAATTATTTCAACTACCTCCTCTCTTTTACCACTCCTATCACAGTATGACAACCCTCAGTATTGTAACTGGTTAAATGGAGTCCATAGTTTTGAAGCAATTTAAGCCAAGATGTGCTGCAAGTCTGATTCTTCATTTGTTCCTGAATGAAATGCACATGTAAAGAAGAAACTTTATGCCTATTAGGTTCAAGACTTACTTCTTTCCATACTCAACTACTATACTGTCTATGAATCGGATCTATTCCTTTAGTGTCCTGCAAATAATCTGGGGACCTTTATTGCTATTTTTACTTTGTGCTTTCCTTGTCCCACTGGAACTGTTTTCTGCAGGGTTACTATCAACAAAACATTGCAAATATATCAAGGAAAGAAAGAGCTCTCCCTTTAGAAATGAGCATGTTTGCTGCACCTCCCAAAACTCTGGAGCTACGTCTAAGAACAGTACAGGTAAACCTCTTCAAATTCCACTTGTGTCTAAACTTAACGACTTTCATCTGGTGAGGCCTGTCATAAAACCCCACCTCTTTATTCTTTCACGTACTGCCTCAATTCAGAGAAATGATGGCACGGTTTTACCACGTGCTTCCACAGGGACTGGAAACTCATCCAGAAGAAAAAAAATTTAAAGAAAAGCCTCCAAGCCAAATCATTTTCCAGAATATTCAGTTTAGACATGAGTAACAAATCCACTAAAATATCAAACTGGGTGGGAAGAGTGAGGAAGGGGTGGCACCAAGACAGATAAATTGAAGAAAGAGACAGTTATGGAACCTGCCTTGGCAAACCTTCTGAGCTCCACATCCATCTGTTCCACATTAATCTGTCTCCGCTGGGTTTTAGTTCAATCATCAATGCTGTTCTGAAAGAGAAAATACAGATAAAAGTGTCAACCTCATTTGGTAAAGACAAGTTTCTGCTATATAACAAATAAATGGACGGAAGGGGAAAGCTCTTCACAGAGAAATAGCTCTTGGACATGATTTTTCCTGACTCTATGCCACCAGTAACTAGAAAATGCACAAAATAATCCATCTCCTCAAAATTCAACCCAAAAGCCAAGCATTTGAACATTTTCATACTTCAGTTTCTGACAGGTATACATGCATAGTTTTCTTGCACTATTAAACACGCACCTAAGGAGGTTTGGCATACACTGCCCTGCACCCCCTCCTGGCAATACAAATGTTAAGCGAACAATTAAATAAAGAAAATCTAGCAATTATATTTTTAACCTTGACTATGAAAAACAACTTCTTGAGGTAAAGAGAACTTTACAAGACTGATTTCCCATACAGGTTTGTGTACTGACTTTTCTGAACTCTTGCTTCTGGCCTTCTACAGCTTTCTAAAGTAACAATCCTCAATTCTGAAGTTCAATTTTCTGGTTTTCTGAATTTTTACTCAAGGATTTTAATTATTCAAGCAAGTTATTGCTGTTAAAAAAAAAAGCTCAAAATGAAACTACGAAGGTTGTTTTGCTTTGGGATTATCTGGAAATCAGTTAACTTGAGAACAGAGATATTTTTACTCTGGGTATCTTAAGGCTTAGCATCTATAATTTCAAAACCAAAAGACACCCGAAAATTCCCAGTATTTTAAACTTTTTTTTTAAAAAAATTCAAAATATAAACACCTCTAGGATCAAGTAAAACACTCAGAATATATCCCAGCTTTATAATTAATTAAAAAAAAAAACCCCAAACTTACATTAATATAAGCACTAACATCACAAACTTTGTTTCACAACTGCAGTTCTTTTTGACATTGTTTCATTTGCTTGTAGTCGGGAACAGTTACTTCAAAGAGCTTTGCAGATTCCTGCATTAGTAACATTTCTTTTTGCAGCATCTAAAGCTCTTGATTTGCCTTGAAGACGAAAAGAGCACTCACTAAAGTACAGTCAGAGGATACTGAGTTTACCTAAACCTAGCAGTGATATCTATGGATCCTGCATACATGATTCAATGTAAGGAAAGCTGAGAGTAATTATTGCAAAGAGGTTAAAAAGTTGCATCTGAAAGCACCCAAGAGGAATACAAAGGGCTCCACATGTGAACCATAAAAAGAAAACTGCACAGAAAACAGTTAATTTATACTCTTGTAATTATTCTCTTAATATATTAAACCACTTCTCCTTACTTTAAAGTTGTATAAATGTTAACAAAGATGCCTTATATTGTTTTAAAAAGATCCACTACACTTCCACTTTAGACCACTGTGTTCAAGAGCACATTATTTTAGAGGAACATGAATACAGAGTATAAGCAAGTATTCTGAATTTTTTTTTATTTTATCAGTGAGCATATGCAACATTGGAAGTGAAACAAGAAGAAAACTAGATTTAGCAATGCTCAAATTATATGAGCTTCTTGGAAACAAACAAACAAACAAAAAGAAGTAACAAACCCTGAAACACCCCAAATTAAAAAAAATTAAAAAACCAAAACAACCCACAAGTTACAAATATTTTAAAAAGTACATTTAAACATCATTAGGCTTAGCCCTGAAAAATTACAGGAAAATACGTTTTTCTGAGATGTCCCATTAACTTATCGAGATGAGAACGTGTATCAAACTGAAAGGGAGCTTCCATTTTGAACCCTTCTCTGAGTTCCATCTGCTTCCCCTGATGAAACACAGGTAATGCCACCTGTCACTGATCATGCTCTCACAAAAAAAGCAGAGATAAAAGAGACTGATCACAGAACTCAACATATATCAAGTAAAGCGCATCTTCATCTGATAACTGCAACCTCAGAGGTCTGATGAAGATTTACTTTATGCTTTACCAACACAGCTCTGTTCTTAATGGCATTCCATTTTTCAGGAAATTCCTATTTAACAGAGTAAAATTATCTTGGAGGAAAAATATCACATATGGCAGAAAAACATCAGTAAAATTGTATATTAACTGTGATGCCACCCCAACACCTGCCTATGAATAAGAAATGATAGTGGGGGATTTATTTAACCACAAACTATGTATATGTAACAGCTTTCAGTAGAATTTTTGCCAACTGTAAAATAATCAATTTTATGAATCATTAGTAATCATAAACTACTTCGACTTAATGAATGGAGTTATTTCATGTACAATCACATAAAACTTCTTTCAAAAATATTTTTAGAATCTTCCACACAGTAAAACAGAGAGTTCCACTCCACATTTTCAAATATAAAAAGCTGATTTGGAAACAGCCTTGTCATTCTACAAATCTCCCCAAGATCTCTAGAAAAAACATTCAATAAACCACACAACAAAACCCCATTCCATCAGGACAAAAAAAAAATACCTTCACAAGTTTTTGTTTGTGTCAAAAGAAAGTACAAGAAAGAGAAGCCTGAATACAAGTCACTTCACAGTAACTAGAAGACTAGTTCTAGGTATACATCAAAAATCGTATATTTATTTTCCTGGTCATCCTTCAATCTGGTTTGGACCAGAAAGATACAGAAATAAAAATTCTACTGTGGTCTGGAAAAATCTATGCAACTGGTGAGAATTTTTCATTTTGACTGATTAGACTACCTAATGAAAATCATTAGTTGAACTTCTAACCAATTCTATTTAACACTATTTACAGTGTAGTGCATCTTCCAAAACAGAACAAATAGACGTCTTTCATATGCAGTTGCTATCCAAAGCCATAGCTTACTAAGCTCTTCTTTTAGTGTCAGCAGGGATCAGTGCCACTGCAGTGCTTTCTCAACTATTCAACAACTGAGTTTTGTTTAATTTGGTTATTCCCTCCAATTTCACTTGCCATCCAAGATAACTATAGCTGGAATGGTTGTGGGGCAGAATATATACAGAAACAAGTGAATGAGATGTCTGAAAGACTATCACCTGACAGGCATCAAACCCCAGCTTTTGCAGCCATATTTGAAAAAAGTCCCAAACTACTGCTAACCACGTAAAGGAAAGTGAACGAACATAGGAAATATGCTCACTAGAGTTTGTATATGGCTCGGCTCCTTGGAAGAGGCTTATAAATGTGAACGTGACTTAGCGAATACGAAAAAAAAGGGCAAAAAATAACTCTGGACCTCATCAGAACAAAACGTAACACATCTTTTTGAACTGATTTTCCATCATTCACATAAAACAAGTCTTTTACAGAACATAAGAAAAGTTGTCTGGTTTTATTGCTGGCAGTTGAGAAGGAACAAGGAGCATGGAATTATTTTAAATCATTGAGATGAAACACTGCTATTATAGAATCAAATATGCATATGTCAACATGAAATACTACTTTTACTACAGTACCTCTCACTGCGCATAACTTTGCCCGACATCTTCTGTCCATAGCTTTCCAACAGTGCAACTACCTCTTTTAAATGTTCAAAGAGTTCATCAGTAGTTTTCTGCCTTTCTTTTACAGCCAAGAGATGGCCTGTGATTTCTATCAGCCCACAATAATCTCCCTCAGTCACTTCTACTCAGAGTCCAGCATCTGTCACTCTTATAAATTCTTGTAAGTCAGTCAGTCTAACAAAGAGAGAAAGGTATGATTGCAAACAGAGCAAACGTTCCTTCCTATAGTGAATAAACCTGTAATAAGCTCTACTGGTACTACTAGCAGCATTTATCCTGTTTTACAAAATAAATATTGTTATTTATAAAATAAAAACCATAGCAGTTACAAGCATTCCTTAGCTGCCTTCCAAGATGAGAATGAGAAGACCAACTACATCAAGTTGTATGTACACCAACGCATGCAGCCTGGGGAACAAATAGGAGAAACAGAAGCTCCATGCCCGGTCTGATAGTTATGATATCACAGGAATAACTGAAGCATGGTGGGACAACTCGCATGACTGGAGGATCGCAATGGATAGATATAGGCTGTTCTGTAAAGACAGGCAGGGAAGAAAAGGGGGAGGTCACACTTTATGTTAAGGAGAATTTTGAATGAAGGTCAAATATGGCAATTGTGGAAGGTATATCGAATGCCTCTGGGTCAAGATCACAGGGGTTGTCTCCAAGGGGGATCTTACAATAGGCATCTGCTACCAACCTCCAAACCAAGACAATGAGACCAACAGAACTAGTTTTTTATGGGCAATTTCAACTACCTAGATATTTGTTGGAAGAAAATACAGCAGTTCACACGTCATCCATCAGGTTCCAGGAATGCACAGAGGAGTGCTTCCTCATATTAACGTTAGATGTGGCAACAAGGAATGAGGCACTTCTGGCCTTGCTACTCTTAAACCAAGAAAACCTGCTTTGTAATATCTCAGTTAGTGATATCCTTGGCTGCAGCGATCACATTATTGTGGAGTCTAGAATCCTGCTGAGGACACTGAAGACTAGTATTAAGACACAGGATTTAGATTTCAGCAGAGTAAACTTCAGCTCACTTAGAGAGGGGTAATGTGTACAAGTTACTCCTGGAGAGATTCTGATTGGACACCAGAGGAAAATTTTTCACCATGAGAACAATCAGCCATTGGAATAATTGGAATTCACAGTATCACAGTATCATAAGGTTGGAAAGGACCTCCGAGATCATCGAGTCCAACCTATATCCCAACACTAACACCATCATCTAAACCATGGCACTCAGTGCCTCATCCAGTCTCCCCTTAAACACCTCCAGGGTCGGCGACTCCACCACCTCCCTGGGCAGCGTATTCCAATGGCCAATCACCCTTTCAGTGAAGAACGTTTTCCTAACATCAAGTCTAAACTTTCCCTGACGAAGCTCGAGTCCATGCCCTCTAGTTTTGTCACTGGTCACCTGAGAGAAGAGACCAACCCCTGTCCGTCTACAACCTCCTTTTAGGTAGTTGTAGAGAACAATGAGGTCTCCCCTGAGCCTCCTCTTCTTCAGACTAAACAGCCCCAACTCCCTCAGCCACTCCTCATAGGGCTTGTGCTCCAGCCTCTTCACCATCTTTGTTGCCCTCCTCTGGACACACTCCAGCATCCTGACATCTTTCCCAAACTGGGGAGCCCAGAACTGTACACAGTATTCAAGATGAGGCCTGACCAGTGCCATGTACAGGGGGACGATTTATTTAGTATTAATCACTCCAAGCCTGCTGGATCATCCTGCCAACAGTTCTCCACATGCCACCATCCTTGGCGGCTCACCTGATATACAGGTCCGAAGAAGAAGAAGTCATTAAAGCCAGGGTTTAGAAGGGGACGCAGTAATCTCACTTTCCTCCTGGAAACTTCTTGCCACAGGACTGTGAGTTGGAAGTGGAGAAGCTACGGTCCATCCTTGACCTAGTCAAAGTGAAAGAGAAGGTAAATAAGGGGTGTCCTACAGTGAGCAAAAGCAGCTGAAAACTTGTGGGACCAATGGGGATCCTGCAAACAGCATATTTGCTGTTGGTAACCTTGGTCCCAGAAGTCCCCAGAATGCAGGGGAGGGCACAGAATCAGGCGAGAAAGGGCCTTTTCATCATTCTTAACCCATCAGTTTTTTTCAGACTAGGCTGGCCAGAATGAGAAAGGGAAAATACTGGACAGAGCACTTTCCCTCTGAAAGAGGAAAGGGGGGAGAAAAGCCAAAACCCTGACATTTTTCCTCTCCCAAGACTTTCAACCAGAAAGCAAGATTTCCCCACTGAAGACGGCATGCTAGATAGACATACATACAGCAAAAGCAGGCCACAAGCTACTTTTTTATGCAGGATCTGTTTGCTTCCTGTGTCAAACTCGCCCTGCCTGCCGAGGCAGGCAGCCGGAATTGTCCACCTGGTCCTTCCTCGGCTGCATCTCTTTCTACATATCTTGAGTAGGAAATGTTCAGTACGACCATGGGAGCATGCTTGCGTAAGAATTGCTCTTCCTCCCCCAGAGCTTGGCAAATCACCGCTGTAGAAGGTTTTCAGAACGGCACCCAGGGTTACTTCTTTAGGGCCTGGCCATGGTTTCTAGGCAGAAAGTCTTGACCAAGCACCCCTGGTTCCACCACTTTTTCTCAATGCATTTTTCTTCTGTAGGAAGCTGTTCTGGCAGCCAAGTTCACTGAAGTAAATGCTGTGAATAAACAGAGGCTGCAGAATCTGGAGTTCGCTCAGAGCCTTCTGCAGCAGGTAAGTGATCACAAGGACCAATGGGATACTGGAAGGACAGTCGTGTAAATAACATCCACAGGTGCCTTTCCTATTACAATTTGAACTGAAAACAAATCTACTAGCTAGTGTTTCATGCTCCCCAAATCAGCAGGCACAAATCAGATAGAAAACTCGTCTGTCTTTCCCATCCCCATCTCCCACTCACCCTAGGAAGCTCCACATAATTTTTAAAACTTCTTTTGCCAAACCCATGCCAGAATTAGTGTCCCTCATGACTGTTCTGACAGCAACAGGCATCACAGAAAACATTTCTCAGGCTGGGAAACTACAGAGCAGTTCAAGAGCAGCCTGTTTGCAAACACCCCCTCTCCTGTTCAGCATTTGCAGTATGCAACCTCCATTAACCAAACTCAGTGTCTTCCTGTCATTTTGTCACAGGAGGTACTGAAAAGAAGCACCAGCAATAAGACTATTTGGGTATTTTTGACTACATGTTCTTTTTTTTTTTTTACAACAGCAACCAGAGGTTCAAGTGACACAAGACTCTGTCCAGACCAAAAAATCTGTAACGCCTGTAGAAGAAGTCTGGAAGCTGAAGAAAGAGCTTGAGGATGAGACTCAGCGTCGGCAACAGCTGGAAGCAGAGACCAAAGCCATTCAGAACAACATTGTCCACCTGCAAAACCAAAAGCCCCAAGAAACTGTGGTTAAGAAAGAACTGCTGAAGAAAGTGCCTGACCCTCAGCTGGAGGATAGCTTCCACAAACTGCAGCAAAACCTCGCAGAAGAGCAGCGCAAGAACCAAGTGCTCCAGGATGAGCTGGAGGCACTTAAAATCAGGCTGCGCATTTTGGAGCACGAGAAGAGGGAAGTAGGGCAGGAGCATATAGTGAAAGAGGTACTGCGTATTGAACAAGATAAGGCTCAAGCTGACGAAATCCTGAAGCTCAAAGAAGAATTGGAAGAGCTCAGGAGGCAGGAAGGAACCAGAGAGAATGAAGTTATCCTTTTACGCCAACAAATTGCTCTGCTGTCCACCGAGAAGAACAAAGAGCAGGAGAAGGTAATGGAGAAGGAAGTGCTGAAGCTGCAGAATGATCCCCAGCTGGAGATGGAGTTCTGGATGTTGCAAGAGAACAAGCAGAGGGAGAGTGCTCTTCGGCAGAAGCACGAGGAAGAGCTCAGCTTCCTCCAGGAAAAGCTCAAGCGCCTTGAGAAGGAACAAGCCATCGCTGAGGGCAAAATTACTGTCAAGGAGGTGCTGAAGGTAGAGAAAGATTTAGCCATTGAGAGAGAGGTGAATGAGCTCCGGCGCCAGTATGAAGATGAGAAGTCCAAGGGTCGTTCCAATGAACGGGAAAAGGCTGAGCTGGAGGAAGATCCAGCTGCTGGAGGAAGAGAATGCCAAGATGGTTGTCCAGGAGAAAGTGCGTGAGATCGTGCGCCCAGATCCTAAGGCTGAAAATGAAGTTGCCAATCTTCGTTTGGAGCTGGTAGAGCAGGAGAGGAGATACTGAGGTGGTGACGAACAGTTGAAGAGCTGCCAGAATGAGTTGGCTGCTCTAAGGAACAGAGGGCCACTGGTAGAAGTCAAAGAAGTCATTAAGGAGGTCATTAAGTACAAGAATGACCCAGAAACCGAAAAGGAGCTACAGCGACTCCGGGAGGAAATCATAGAGAGGACAGCAGCAATTGAAAGAGCTGACCTTGAGATCTACCAGCTGAAACAAGAGTTATAAACTTTGAAAGATACCAAACCTCAAGTGCATATGAAGGAAGTTGTTCAAGAAATTCTGCAGTTTCGGGAAGATCCCAAGACTAGAGAGGAGGTAGAATCTCTCAGAATGCAACTAGCAGATGAGCAGATGAAACACATTGACCTGGAGAGGGAGCGGCTACTCCAAGAAGAGAAAGTAAGACAGAAGGAGGAAGAACTTTCTCAGGTGAAGGAGAAAGTAGTCCAACAGGAAGTAGTGAAGTATGAGCAAGATCCTGCTTTGAAAGCTGAAGTCAGCTCCTTCTCTCAGAGCATAGAGAGTGAGCTGAAGCAAATTGATTGCCTCCGTGAAGAACTCCGCAAGCTGCAGAGGAGGTGGTCTGAGCTGGAGCGTCAGCTAGAAGAGCTTGAGAAAGAGAGGCAGGCCCGCAGAGAGGCTGAACTGGAGGTGCCGAGGCTGAAGATTAGGTTGAATGAATTGGAAGAACAGGAGAGGGAGACAACAGAACGAGTGACTGTGAAACAGAAAGTGATCCTTCAGCAAGATCCCCAGCAAGAAAAGGAGCACTCCCTCCTCAAGCTGGAGCTAGAAGAAGAGAAACACCAAAGACAAGTCTTGCAAACTGAACTAGAAGCCCTAAGAAAGAAGCTCCTTTCTTTAGAGAAGATGGAGGTTAAAGAGAAAGTGATCTTTTGAGAGAGTGTCCAAGTGGACAAAGGAGACACAGAGTACGAGATTCAAAAGCTGAAGAGCAATCTGGAAGAAGAAAGTAGGCGTAAGAGGGAGCTAGATGCAGATATCAACCGCCTTGAAACCAGGCTGTCCGAGGTGGAATTCAACAACTCCAAGTCGTCAAAGGAGCTGGACTTGTTAAGCGAGGAAAACCACAAACTGCACCTTGAGAAACAGAACCTGCTGATGGAAACAAGGAGACTGCGGTCAGAGATTGAACTCACAGCAACAGAGGCTCGGGATTTGAGAAACGTAACCCATGTGGACAGTGGAATAAACCTGGACTCCAGATTCCAAACTTTGGAAAGAGAGTTAGATGATCTGAAGCAGTTATCCAGAGAAAAAGATGCAGAGATCGAGCAACTCCAGAATCGTCTCAAGACAGTGGCTATCAAGAGGGAACAAAGAGAGAACCACCTCAGGCACTCCATTGTGGTCATTGATCCCGACACAGGAAATGTCTCCAGAGGAAGCTCATGTGTTTGGCCTCATCGAATGGAGCCTGTTTGTCAAACTGAAAAGCCAGGAATGTGACTGGGAAGAAATCTCAATAAAGGGTCCCAATGGGGAATCATCTGTGATCCTCGACAGGAAGTCTGGTAGAGAGTTCTCAATTGAGGATGCCTTGAAGAGTGGACGGCTAACCATGGCTCAGTACAACAGTTACCTGAAGAAGGAGATGTCGATTCAGGAGTTGGCAGTTTTGGTGTCCAGAAGTAATTACAACACACTCCCTCCACTTTAGAAGCTTTTCTTAAGAGCAGTCAATCAGAGCTGTGCCACTTGTTAGACAACAGATCACTGCAAGTCCTTGCCCTCCTTTGTGTCTTCGAAAATGCTATCACCTCTGCCCCAGCCATGCTACGAAGCCATGCCGCTCGCTGTCACACACTGCACAAAAGCACCAACAGTAGTAGAGAATACCTGTCAGGACTACAGCAAAACCTTCTCTCTTCACCCCCACCCAATCACTTAACCTAACAAAAACCAAGACAAAAAACTAACCAAACCAACACCAAGCCTCGGGGCAGTGAAGTACCTGAAGTCCAAAGACTCAGCAGTTTCCTCAACTTATACTCATGTAGTCGTATTAAAAGCTGTATGCAGCAGTCATGAGAGAGACTGAAGGTCAAGATGACTCCAAGGTGACCAGCAGGAGCTGGTTACATGAGCTGCAAGCCAGTTTCATTGTGGACAACTGAGTAAATGATGGGATTGTTCTCTGGGAAAACCAGCTCTGTAAAAGCAAAAGTGTGCTACACACCTCTGTTCAATATCACCACATTAATACCTAAGCACCATTTTGGTCACCCGTGTGCCTACGCTGCTGGGGAAGAGTGAAGCAGGTGTAATTTGACAGTGGCAGCCACAGATCCAGGAGGAGCATCCATACACCACAGAGGTCACCAAGAAGTACGTGAAGAGATGGCAGTGTTGCCAAACACGAGAGGGTAGTGTAAAGCATGCAACTGTAACCAAATGCAGAGTGCCTTCCAAACACAGCTAGCTTACCTCATGGCTGAAAGCCATTTGTGCTGATATTTAACTGAATGGAGTTATATGCAGCTACAGGTTTCATTTACTTGTGTAAGGGAATGGGAGATAGAGGGGAATTCTATTTATAGTACAAAATAAAAATTCCCCCCATGGAAGTGGGGATTCCCTAACACTGGACACTTCTAAGATTCATCTAGTCAGGGTTCTGGGTCATCTCGTCTAGATTGTGCTTATGGCAAGAAAGCTTGGACTAGATGATCCTTGAGGTCCCTCGCAACCCAGTATTCTTTGATTCTATGAAAAACAATACAGTTTTACTCTATTATTTTATGACACTTTATGATTTCCAGAGACGGAAGGTGCTCCTACTGAGAATTAATCCAGCAGGATATGTAAGTACCATATCTAGAAAACAACAACAAAACCCCTGAAAAAACACTAAGAAAATAAAAAAGCTGCAAACCCAGCTCACTGAAGTATTACATGTAGAAAGACTTCAAGCTTATAGTTACTCCTTTAGTGCACATAAACCTGCACACACAGTGTCCGTTTTACCTATCGATTACAAATCTCAATAGGCACTCCTTAAACATCCATTTCTTAATAAATTTTATCAAGCTCATATTGAAAGGCTTTGTATCCACTTTTAACCAACTTTCAACGATTTTTGAGTCTTCAAACTTACTTATCTGGACATAAAGATTTTCAAAGATGTCAATGTAGAGCAGAAGAGAGAGAAATAAATACATATACTTCTCCAATTTTCCCTCACCCCACTAAATAGCCAATTACTAAGACCAGCTGCTTTTTTTGGCTACTCTTTAAACAGTTTAATAGTGGGAGGCAGTTGAGAAACTTCATCGGTGAGATGCATGTTTCTAGATGCTAAACCACAACCACAAAGAAGGAATCACTTCATAAACTCAGACCGGTCCTCCAGCCAGAGAGACACTTAGCTAGCAAGAGATTTTCTGTATTACAGGGCTTTGTGGGTAACATTTGCCACTCTCTCCATAATCTTCTGCCTGATTTCAGACAGATCAAACATGAGGTCCATATCACTCTAGACATCAAAAGAAAAGTTTTCTTATTTCAGTAAGTGAGGCGGTAATGTCAATTGGTTACATTTAAATGTAGATCAAAGACTGGAATTCCATTCCTTTTCCCTAGAGGTCTATATACAAGAGAATATATTCAGTTGTTCCTATTTTGGGTTTGCATTTCATTATGTGAACACAAAAAACCCAAACTGACTACATATTCTTTGCAAGTTATTAAAAGCTGAACTTTTCATGGACTACATATAATTCTGACCATCAGTTTAGTGGCTTCTTCCTTACTTAGACGTCTAAGATATTAAGTTTCCACTAAGTGCAGATTTACAGATTTCAACACGGCATACAAGCTGAAAGCTCACAACAAAGGAACCGAGAGATAAACATTCAGCTACTCAATTAGCTTTGTGTAAAATGGACAAGATGAGGCTCAGAATTTGAAGACTGATGCTATTAAACAAGTTTGTAACAAAAAGTAAACTTCTTACAACTTACTATTAATTGTATGCATTCTTTCCAAAAAACAAGCGGAGAAGTTGTAGTTGGTAATATTCTGATCCCAGCTGTGCTGCTACCCTTTTCACCAGGGCAGACAATCAGAAAACACCATCTAAGAGTTCATCTGCTAGGTCATAAAAAACATCACTAGCCTCTTTATCTAGAGAAGGTTTAAATTGAATCTCTGTGCCATTAAGGATCATTTGTGCTTGATAAAGCAGAGGTGGCTTCAAACTTTCTTCTGTGTTCTCCAAAAAGAAGTTTAAAGAATGCATTATGGTGTCATGTAAACCAGTGACCACAATGTCATCAATGTACTCTGTATAAATCTTCTAAGAGGCTGAGGAAGAATCTGCTTTGAAAAGCTTTAAACTCCCCTAAATAAGGAAACACAGATACAAGTTGAAAAGTTCTTTAATACATGGTTGTGTTAATGTATATCTTCATTCAATACACCTCCTTGTTTCAGTATTATTTTATATAATCTTTGCATATCGCAAACCAACACTATTTCTGGTATCACACATGCTCCTGGACCACACTTTCGTCAATGTAGGAGATTTCCACACCTCCTTGGAATCACATTTACACTAACAAAACTCAGTGCAAGGGTGACGGTATTCCTGAACTGAAAAGGCTACAGGTTGCCAGAAAACTATTATAAAATGCAGTAATTTTGATGGAATATCCACATTTAGTAAGACTATTTTTACATGTTTGTTCTGCATTGCAGAATCAACCCTTGCTATAGTTAACTAAAAATTAAAAACAAACCTTGTTTTGACCTTTTTCATTAAATAGTATAAAGACAATAATAGAAATAAAATTATGTCTGAAACTAAACTAAAAGGTACTCTTCAGATAGTAACCCAAAGATTAATTTTGTTAACAGACACAAAAACTTGTTGTAGTAGACACAGAATCAGGTCCCACAAAAAACAGTAAAAATGGGGCAAAGGGACAAAAAACCTGTTTCTGCCTTCATGTCTTATTCATACTAAGTCCTTCAACTCAGTCACTGCACAACGCATCACCTGTAGTCACGTAATGCAGACATTCATATTTAATATTTAAGGATATTATAATGTGATTTAGCATTCATAACTAAACTGGTGAATTAAATTATCTGTTGTATCTTTTTAATTACACATATAAGGAAGTGATATTCACCTTTCAGATCAAAACTATTTCACAATACATCTAGTGCAAAAGGGTATTTAAGGACAATTTCTCCAACTGCAGAAATTACTTTACCCTTGGGGATGACAGGAACATAGCTCAGGGTAACAAAAATCAGACAGTAGCAACACCATGACTGCAGCTTACCAGTAATTTCCAACCTACAAGCTTTTAAAAGCACTAATATTATTTTCAAACGTTGCCAAAATTGTTCTCTCTTCTCACTATTTGTCTTCAAATGTCAGTCAAATAAATTTCATGCAGTTTGTGCAATTACACAAATAACTGAACAAAAGCAAGTATTAATAGTAAAATATTTAACACTTGTATCTCTACACCAAAATACAGCACACTTGGCTACTACCTCAACAAGATGATGGATCTGGCAGCTAACCTCTTGCAGCATTTTGTATATTTTAGCAAGTCTTTCTCCTTTGTCATCCAGGTATAACAGAACTTCTTTATTACCTTTCCTGTAAAAGTAGTCATGTTCCATCCAAGCATTCATAATTCCCTGGATTAGTCTAATGTTGCCCTTTGCTTGCTGAACTCTCTGCTCCAAATCACACACTGACTTTTTCACTTGTTTGATGCAGTCCTAGCAAGCTGTCGCCTGTAACATATATTTTTCTACCACTTCTTTCAGCTGGTCATCAATAGTTCTCAGATGTTTTTCTATCAGAGAATATTCTACCTCCAGAGTAGTCTGAATTAGCCTGTTGTACAGCTGAACAAGTTCAAGGTTTCCAATGCACTGTTACAGGAGAGAGACAGATGAAATCTCTCTAATGTCCCACATGCGATATTATACAATTTGCTGGACAAAACAGCTGTTTGAGGGAGATCCTTTCACACCTACACACCATGAAAGTGAAACTTGTTGTCCAAACAGAACACAAGCTATGGGAATGCAACTGCATCCACAGCCTAGTAGACCCAGACTGGCAGTTCTCCCAGGTATCTAATGCCCAGCTTCGGCCAGCACTGCAAACTGAATCGTAAGTTGTGAGTGGGATTCTGTTAGACAACACTGCACTACTTCCTTTCCACAACAGAATAGTTAAAGCCATGCACATGCTCACATGCTTGTTTGCAAGTTGCAAGGGCAGGGCGTGGTGGGGAAGAAAACAAAAGTGAAAACACACATTGCTAACGCACCCCACCATCAGAAATCTTTGAAAAACTATCCGTTTTCTCATTTATAGCTAAAACAGAATCTGGAATACTGGGTTGGTTCAACATCAAGAGATATTTCACTTCTCTCAATAAAGCCACTAGCTAGGAGGAAAGAAATAGTTTATCTTATTTTTTCAGAAGTCTCAACACGACTTTTTGCTTACTTTGTATTTAATCCCATATAAAAAGGCATTATATGTTTTTAATAACTGGCATATAATTAGTATTCAGCAATTTAAGGGTAGGCATTTAAGGGCATTTGCATTTGGTTACTTAAAGTAGTACTGTATGCTACAGGGTAAGAGCTAACTGGCTTTATTGTATTCCTCCACATGTCGCTGGCGAAACCATTTGCAACCCTAATAAACTTTTTTACTCTTTGAAGTAAGAACTTTCCCCCAAGTAGGTTTAGGGCAACTAGGCTTCCCAACTGGAAAATAAAGACAAGAAAATAAGATTTAAGATTTTAAGGTTTACTCATACCCTAGAATATTACTGTCATTTTATGGAAATGAAGTCAAGGAGAAACATTAGAGACATCAGGTGTAATTACAATTATACAAACATACCTTAGGAACAAAATTGACACCCTGTATGTCATATTCAGGATTATGCTTATTATTAGAGGTTGGTCTAAACTAAACTGTCAAATTTCATCCACCTCAATTTTCCATTCACAATAGAACTGACCTTCATATTGGTCGAAGAGTTTCAACATCTTCACACCTTTTTGAGAAAAAAGTGGCTTCTGGACTTTCTAGGACTCTACAAGGAAAAAAGCACACCTAATCCATTTTCATCATTTAATGATACCGATTCTCAAACAAATCATGTTGAAAAGTTTTAGTTTCTTGAAATTACTCATTTCTAGATGAAGTTCTGTGTATGCTGGCCATTTTCAAGCTAGCCATAGCCTTACCCAACTGAATCAGAGAGGAAAGATGCATAAAGCAAGAAATGAGAATGCTGGGAACACTAAAATTCTGGGGAAAATGCAGAATAGGTCCCAATTGTATCTTAGTAGCTTTGTCAGTGGTCAACAGTAGGAATGGCTATTACCCAATAACTTAATACAGGTGTGCCTAATTCTCCTACAGGAGATTTCAGTTCTTTGTGTTGTCACTTAAAAAGCATGTTTGCTGAAAGATCAGGAAAAGAGAGAGAAGTGGGGCACAATTTTGAAAAAACTTGGTTGTCTAGGTCCCACATAAGAATCTCTGAAAGAGTTGTCACCATAGAACAATAATACTGTTTAAGTGGGATATGTTAGTGTCCTACAACAAAGAAATTCTTGCTTTTGCTAGTTATTGATTCATCCAAACAAACAATTGTCAAGCAAAACTCTTACAGTTCTTACAAAGCAGTTCTAAGAGTACTACTGAGTGCGCTACAATGCAGAAACAGAAAGTTTCTAGAATATTCCACAAAATTAGAACTGTACACATGCACAATGTGGATATACAAATTCACTTGGGTAAGAGACCATATTATGCAGATCACATTTGTTCAGTGATTAGCAATGGGTTATTTAAAGGCTGTTAACTTACCACTAAGTCAGTGACTGCAAACACAGATGATAAAGAGATGAGAAGTTGGACCAAAATGTCTGTATTTGTTCCTTCAGCTCTTTAGACCATTTATGGTTTCCTGAAGTAACTTGCATATTTTTCCTCATTATTTCAGTCCCTTTTCCCACTTGTTTCTTTTCAGTAAAATAGAAATTAAGCCATTACGAATTAACAAGAAAATGATCTTTTATTATTGCACCGTGGCATACCTTTTTATGTGCTTATCACACATATCTGCAATTATCTGGTTCTTCATCAAACATTTCCAACAAAAGAGTGTAATTTGGGCTAAATATCTCCATGTTATAAAAGCTTTCAAAGATAGTTAAAAGCTTAAAAGAAAAAAAAAGAGGTAAAAAACCCGAGGAAAGTAAGCATTAAAGTTACCTTATGTAATAATCTTCTCATCTTCTCTCAACTTGAAATCTCAATCAAAATGCTTCTGAAACACACAGATTGGAACAGTCGCAAGCTATAATATCGGTATGTGCTGATAAACCAACCAAATATTACCAAATACACTTTTAAATTGTGCTAAACAGACGAATTCTAAAAAAAAGTATAAGTTAGCTTAGATCCTAGAAAGTATGAAATTGGGATTTCCAGATCCAGGCATATTCCCTACATTCCACATACTTCCTAACTTCTACTCTGTATATTTCTTTTCTCCCCTTTTTTCCAGACGCTTTCTCTTTCATAAGTCTTCCTCCAGTCTCTCACATGAATTAAAAATCTTTATTGTATGTTAATGTTTGGGGAGGAAAAAAGTCAACTGCTGTAAAAGAATACCAAACAACAAGGAAACAGAAGCGATTTCTCTGAGGATAACTTCTCTTCCATCCTCATTGCTATATTTAAAGTTAAGTTATCTGCCTTGGAAAAATACAGGGTAAACACCAGCATTAAATGCAAGATATTTATTTAACTGTTAACAGTGCCAAAAGAGACAACCTAAGGAAATTTCATTTACTCTAAATTTGTAGTTAAGTATTAATTTTTACTGCTTTATACTTACCACAGCTAATTTGAAACAGATGCAGTTTGAGAGCGATGAACACAATGTAATAGCAATGTATATCTCAAATGTACTTCAAAAGTAATTTGCCATGCCAGAAGGACAGGATGTCATCCAGAGGGATCTGGACAAGCTGGGACTGTGTGAATCTCACAAGGTTCAACAAGGCCAAGTGCAAGGTCCTAACACCTAGGTCAAAGCAATCTGTGGTTTCAATACAGGCTGAAGGATGACACGACTGGGAGCAGCCTTGTGGAGAAGCACTTGGGGGTGCTCATTGATGAGAAGCTTTACATGAGCCAGCAGTGTGCACTCAGAGCCCCGAAGGCCAACTGTATCCTGGCCTGCATCAAAAGAAGTGCAACCAGCATGGTGAGTGAAAGGATTCTCCCCTCTACTTCGCTCTTGTGAGACCCCACCTGGAGTAGTGTGTCCAGTTCTGGAATCCCCAACATAAGGACATGGAACTGTTGGAACGAGCCCAGAGGAGGCTATGAAGATCTGTGCTATGAGGACAGGCTGAGAGAGGACAGGTTGTTCAGCCTGGAGAAGAGAAGGCTCCAGGGAGACCTTACAGCAGCCTCACACTACCTGAAGGTGCTACAGGAAAGCTGGAAGAGACTTCTTACAGGGCATGTAGTGATAGGACAAGGAGGAATGGCTTGAAATTGGAAAATTTGGATTAGATATTAGGAAGAAATTCTTCATGATGAGGGTGATGAGCCACTGGCACATAGGTTGCCAATGAAAGCTATGGATGCCCAGTCCCTGGAAGTGTTCAAGGCCTTGAGCAGCCTGGTCTGGTGGGAGGTGTCTCTGCCCATGGCATGGTGATTGGAACTGGATAATCTTTAAGGTCCCTCCCAATACAAACCATTACATGATTCTATGATTTATGTCTGTTCTCTGTCTTTTCTTTTTTAGCCCAAATAACGATCATCTTCCCTCAAATGTAATGCTTACATCTGGACACAATACCACACTGGAGGCCTTATCATGGGTGATTAAACCATGAAATATCTCCTTGTGCCTTTCAGGACAATCACCCATTTGAATACCTTACATACTTTCCTGACATCACTTACTCAAGTTCTAAATATTACAACTCCTAAACCATAATTTAAAGAACTGTTTCTAATCAATTGTTCCCTATCTTACATTTAAATTATTCCTGCTTAGGAATAATACATACTACTACACTCCAACAACTCCCACTCATGTAAATGGGTATTGACCTTGAATAAGGATTCTAAACCTGAACAGTCATGAAATCCTACACAAAGAACTGAGGAAAGACATCTGTCTAGATCCAGGGCTTTTTGCTTTAAATTCAGGGCAATCACCTTCAAACTCCTGTAATGTATAAAAAGAAACAAGCAAAGTATAAAATGCATGTCTTTCCAATGGGAAGAAAAACTAGTGGACAGTGTAAGGTTGTGCTAGACCCATAGCTCACCTCTGTCACTGAACAAACTTCTGAGATTTTTGTATTTCAGGTTTTTCAGTACTATTTTAACTGAGGAACAATGATCAATGGTATCTAACAGTTATGCTTTTTGTTTGGTTGGGTTTTTTTATAGAAACTTAGTTAGCAACTGAAGCATTTGCTTAGCAATACAAATTATTTTTAAATAACAGCATAAGATCTATAGGTGTGTGGATAAATGTAAGATCAGTGTGTGAGGGTACTAGTGATATCTTTGTTTAGAAAGCTTCATAAGAGGGAGAGCCATCTATGCCAGGTAATATTACTCCTTTTATGCTGTTTCCTCCTGTTAATCCCCCAATGAACCAAAGAACTTCTCAACAAGTTTTTACAAGGCAAGATTATCTCTGCATAATATCATTTAGTAGGATATTACAAGCTTCAAACTTCAGCTACTCAAATATTTGAATTCAACTCACTGAGAAAACAGTATCTTTTGACTCTGACTCATTGTCACTTTTAATTAGATTATCTTAAGAACCCAGAGCTACCACATGTATTAGGCAACAGAACAACAATCTTTTTTTTTTAATAGTACAGCTGTACTTAATACTCAAGGTAATTAATGATGTTCATAGACGAGGACTTTAGGAAAAAATTATACCAGACCACAAAATGCATGTGTATATTAATACAAGTTCATGCTGGCTCTAAAGGGAGACCTCCAGTACCTTCTGCTTTGTCCTGTTAGCAACACAAACACTATCATGTACAAGTAAAGCTACTCTTGTTCCTTTGTTAAACACGTTAAACTCTGATAATCCCTGAGAAAACACTCTTTACAACTTTCCTAATCTATTTTCTGTTGCAAGTCACTTGGAAAAAATAAAATAAAAGCACCAGTAGCCAAGCTGGACATTTAAGTAAAATCCAGCCTCCTTGTTTCTTCAAGAATTATATTCCTTTCCAGCTCCTTTCTCCCCAATAAATGTGAGTTTTTCTTGTTTTTTAAACACATTGCACAAAACCACATGTATACACCCCAAACACATGACAGATTAACTACACGCACTTCTTCACAGCAAATAAAGAAATTCAGATTTAGTTCTGTAATTGTGATATGTATTTAAAAAAATACATATTTAAAACATCAAGAACCCATTGAAGACAATAAGTTTGAGAATCCTACAGTTGTGCCCTGAAAGCTAAGCATCCTTCGGTCCTCTTTGGTGTCAGATCCCCACTCACACCAAAAACCAGGCCATTGCTCTGTTCTGGATTTTGGGCAAATCCATCCACATATTAATCATATGCTTCACATTGCCCATTTAGAACTACGTAAAATTTGTCCTTGGAATCATGTGAACGCTATTCATACATCATACACAGAATAGCATGAACTTTCAAGCTTCTGACAAACAAATTAGCTGTAAGATGACAGCTATTGTTTGATAAAGCTTCTGACTAGTACTGTCAAACCCAAAGGCAAACAGTTTCTGAAGAACCTGAGGAAAAAACATATTAGCGATGACAGTAAAAACAATACAGTAACTGGTGCTTGGTATTCCACTTGTACTTCTTCTGTCAACACTAAGCCTGCTTACATGAGTAAGAGTGGCTCAAACTTGAAAACTAATACCCATTTGCTATGTTTTACCTAGCAATAAGCTGGAAAGTCAACAATCTTACAATGCACAATGATCGTTCAGAAACGTGCTACAAAGGTTGCTTTTGTCCTAAGTCAGTCGAGTCACTAAGAAAGGAAAGACTCACTGCCTCAAACACAGATCAGCTCAAACCACCTTAGAATCTAGGTCT
Organism: Dromococcyx pavoninus; assembly: GCA_033558185.1. Taxonomy (NCBI): domain Eukaryota; kingdom Metazoa; phylum Chordata; class Aves; order Cuculiformes; family Neomorphidae; genus Dromococcyx; species Dromococcyx pavoninus. The sequence continues at coordinate 50,359 of JAUMJL010000998.1, read as the reverse complement.
GGCCAAATATGATAATTACTGAAATTATAAGTAACAGCTTCAAACTGTTACTCAAACATTTCCACCAAAATTTACATTTTTATACTGAGCATGCAGTGAATCCTCCTTAGAGGTAAGGGCAAAACCAGGCAAACCCCATACAGACCTGAGAAAGAGTGTGTTGAAACCACATCTCCCACAGCCAAGGACATTTCAGAGCATCCTGCAGTCTCGGAAGGCAAAAAAACCCAAACCAAACAGCAGATGTCTGCCCTCACTCCTTGTTTCTGAGGCAGCTTTGTAGCTTTGTGCAGGGAGTAGCAGGATTTTAGTGTGAGTTGTAAGGGATTTTATCAGGAGCAATGAAATTTAGAAGTATAGTGAGTCCTGACCTTAAGATACAAGAAGCTTTACTATGGATTTTAAAGTATTTGAGGATTTTACCCCAAAGACATTAACAATTTTGCAAGGTTTCTGCATTAATTAAATCTGGGCTATTCATTTACTTCAACCTGGTTTACAACCATTCTTCTGTGTTTTTAATTACGTAGACTAAGCCACATATTCTCAAGAAAAATGTGTGTATACACAGAGAATACTACATGTAATGGAAGAGTAGATTTCTATATTTAACTAATAATTATATGATTATTAATAATAATGTATATTATTTTAATAATAAAAGCTTTAAGATTTGGGTCTGTTTCAGAAAATTTGGCTATTAAAATAACACCCTACTCAAAATATACATTTTTTGCACACACCCCATAATCTGCCCTTACTGTGCTGCCAAAAATTCCATGCAGCAGGTCTGAGCTCCTGAACACCAGCAAAGCTTACAGTCACCAGGAGGATGGGCCCATTACCTCACATCTGCACCTGCGTAAGCCCAATAAGGCTTATGGGTACACAGGTGTCAGGAGCATGGGGAAATGGCAGGGACACAGCTGGGAGAATCATCTGGCCTGATTTTGGGCAGTGGGGGGATGGGTGGGTGTAAGTATAAAAAAATATTGCTCATCCAACAGAGAAGAAAAATTGCATTTAAATGAAGCTCAGTCAGCAAATAGATTAGAAAAAAGTTGTGTTTAACGTGTATTATTTGGGGTGAATGAATCCTGCTTGTGATGGCAACCTTTTGGATCAGATGGCAAAGAGAGTCCCATTAAATCTGCAGCTGGGGCTGGGACTGCTTCAACCCCTCTGCCACTGCCTTGCCTACCCTGGCTGGGGCACACCGAGGTCCACCTGCCTCCCCACTTCAAGAGGAATTTAATAATACCTTGCAGTTCCACAAAACTGAAGGGTAAAAAGGGAGAGCAAATTTGGCTGTAGTTCTGCCAGCTATGCCAGGAGCAGAAGCAAGCAGCCAGAGAATCCCAGGGTCTCGGGTAGTCACCAAGCTGCTCTGCTCTCATCCCCGTGCATGGCTGCCCAGTGCAAGTACTGAAAACATCCTGCGAGACTGGACCAGAGCCTACTCTGAAGGCAGCTGAGTGCTCTAGCCAGCAGGCAGCAAGGCTAACTGCATAACATGATAGGGTACCTCTTAATTTGAATTTATCTTAAAAGTAGATTGAATTCTTCAGAAAACACCATCTTCCAAGTTTGCAGATACTTATAGCTATGAATTAACACCAAAATCTTGAAAATCACAAGAAAAAGCATCCAAGAAAAGGACAGTAATTAACATTCTGTCTGTTTTACTAAATATATGAACCGTGACTGTGAGTGAATATACTGTTAGTAATTACTTTAGCTGTTATTACAAGACATTGATATATACCAGCATTTTGAATGCCTTCTCTGTTTTTCAAGTAGAATCAACTGATTTATTATTTACACCAGAACTGTATATAAATTATACTTTAACACTCAGGAAGAAAAGCTTACAGAGATGACTGCCGGTTCTGTGTATTGTATACCACTAATAAACCTTTTTCTTTTTTTAATTTCAGGCAATGTTGCTGGAAGATTTTGTTTCACTTCATCCAATTTCATTTCACTCACATTCTTTGGCAAGAGTCATACGAATGCCCCTCCATATGTGGCATTTCTAAATAATACAGTCATTTGATGAGGAGAAAGGATCCAGAAATCTTTTATTAAGGAAATGAATTTCTAGTTTAAGAAGAAAAGTAGACATAGAACCCAGCTGTGCTGGAAACCTATCTCATGCCTAGTTCCACTCAGCACTATGAAATTCCAATTTCACAATCTCCAAGTTCACAGATACTTTTAAATAAACAAGGGAATAACAGTACAAACTTCTATGTGCAGGGTGCAATATTACCATGTCTCTGTAATTTGAAGGATCGTATGTTCTCTTTCTGAAAACTTCACAGCTTTCCAGAAACTCTTCATTCATTCTGCAGGCCTGCTCACTTAAATTTTCCCCTCAATTCCACCAAATTGCAGCTTTTCCAGCTTTTGAAATTCCAACATACTAATAAAAATGCCCTAAATTAGACGAATAAAAATTAATTAATGATGTGCCTCTACAAAAACTGCTACAAACCTGATGTGTTAGATGTTTTTTGCCTCATTTGACCTCCTGTCTTCTGTTTTGATAGAATGAGAAGTTAAACTTGGTGCCATCTTAAATAATTAATATTTTTAAAAGTGGAGGAACAAGAGGTAATTCCAGCAAAGTTTTACCCTGACTGAATCACTTATAGGATTAAAACACATATGGAAATGAATTGTCCCATAGAACATACAAATTTAACTCCATTTTAAATTTATCAGACTAAGTTAAAAGAAGGCCTAGCTAAAAAACTGGGAGCACTACTAAACACATTTTAACGTACAAACACATGATTTATTATCATAACACAAAGTGTTGCCATGAAAGTTAAACACAAATCTTCCTTAGAGAAGTAAAATTGAACCCACTTTAACCTCCTTTGTAACATGTGCTAAATTAATGTCTATGGTCTCCGATTTCACTTGAATGAAGTAATTATTTTATGCCCCAAAGGGAGAAAACAACAAGTTCCTTGTGTGTTTAGAAACATGCAACACCTCTTCAGGATCAAACCAGTCCCAGGTTGCCAAGCAGACTCCTGTGGACTGCAAACCCCCAGGCTCAGCATTATGATCCACAAAGAATTAGCGGCCACCTCACCCTGAAGGGACCTGCTTGCACAGGTCTGGGCTTGTGGTGGAACCATCTGATTGTCAAGAACCAAGGCTGTCAGCAATAGTTAGTTCATGTGCAGTGGCTCTGCGTGACGCTCCTGACAGGCCTAAGCAACCATGCTTGCAAAACTGCTGGCGCAGGATGATGTTCCTAAGCATCTAGAGCTACGCTCAGTCAGAACACCTTGTCTGTTGAGGGACAGCCAAGAGCCAATGCATTCACCTCAAATCCCTTTCAGAGATTGCTCGGTAGGCACTGTTAGACACTGTAAAGCTGGGTTTCTTGCTCTCCGATAGTATTTTAAAAAGATGAGTTGGAAAGGCATACTAGTTAAATAACTGCAGTGCTTTAATACCTTGTTTTCCAGCCTAGAACCCAAAAGTGAATCTCCCACTTCCCAGAAGGGCAACCTAATCAGCAGACAGTTTAGAACCTTACTGTAGCTGATTCCACAAAAGCACCAAACGTCCCTGGAGTAGGGAGCAGAACCTACGGCTGCTCCCATCCTATACAACTAACCCAACCACAATATTAGAAAAACAGTCTTACACTCCTTTTCTGATCTCAAATTGTTCACTTTTGTGCTTGTAGGCACAGACTTAGAAGGAGAGGTGAAGAGTATTCTGTCTCTTCCAAGGATTAGCTTAAAACACCACATTTTTCTAGCTGTAAACAGATGAGATCTCCTCAGTTCTTAGAAAGAAACTGATGCAGGTGCCATGCTCAGGAGAAAGTCCCAGCCATAGGCTGCATATGAAGAGTAGCGCTTTATTCAAGCAACTTTAAATATCCTCGGCTGGATTTAGGAAACACATTTGTCATTTTTCTTACTGCTAATACTGGCCTGCTTCTTGCACAGCATGCAATGCTTACATGCTATTCAACACTCCTAACTCTTCCTATGGGCTGTAATTTTGCATTCTGGATATTAGAAACCTGAGTCTTGCTGTCTGTATAACTGAGAATAGCCCATATTTCTCAGATAATATATTTACCCAGCAATGTAGATAATAAGTAGTACCTCGATCTTCAGTAAGCAGTTGGGGAACATATCAAATTCGGAAAATGTCATCTCAGATCTGAAATCCCATGGTTTAAATTCCTTGCCACAGGTGAAGTAACTCTCCAATCTGTTTCTGTGACTAAGGTAGCTTTTTAAGGTAGTTTTAGCTATTTTCACATCCTCCAATGCTTCTTCAATTTTTCATTTGGAAAGATTTTCTGACGAAAGGTACAACCTAGACTAGAATCTGCATAAATGAACAGCAAAAGAAAAAAAAATTAAAGGTAACATTTTAAAATGCAGTAATGATGTCAGTGATAAAGTTACTTTCCACTTCACATATTATCTTTTGAAACGGTTCTCTCTAACTATTCTAGTTTGGCAACAGTCTCATAATACAACTCTCATTTTTGAGAAGCTCCCAAAGTATGTCCAACCTGTTACACGTCCCACCAGCTAGACTGACCCTTATGTACCATCTTTTGCACAGTCAACATTCAGGAAATAACGGAGGAAAGGGACTTCTGCCCCAGCAAAACTTATTCACTGAAAACTTATTCACCTGTTTTTTGTAAAAACTCCATAGTTTTTTGGGTACTAATACTCATGTAGCATAGCTGTGCCAGCACTTACAGTAGTTCCAACACAAGCTTCTAGCTTTTTTGTTTAGTAAATTAGCAGGAGGCAATTTTCTCCAAATCCAGAATGAGCCTTAGGACAAATATGTATCTATGAATAATTCTGAACAGTGTGAATAATCTGAAAGAGAGACCTAGTGTTCATTGTTCTTTGCTGTTCCCACCTCATCAGTTTATCCTAAACTGGTATAACTTACATTTATTACAGATTTAGATCAAACATGTGATGTTAATTTCTTTAATTAATACAATGCAAGTATAGTTGGCATGAGAGGGATGGAGGAAATAAAAACCTGTTCCTGGTCATAGTTCTCATCCTATTTCCCCCTTGCCATATTATTCTGGTTCACACTGCCACCCCTCATAGGTACTTCTTGCCCTCTTTCTTCCAGCCTCGCAAATTAAGAATTACATACGTCTCCATTCAAGCCTTTTGGCACCACTTCATAACCTGCTATTTTGGGATGAGGTTAGAACAAACAGGCTGTCTCCTTTATCAGCGCTTGCCTTCTAACAGAGAACAATAATTTGCCAGACATTCAGGTTAATTTCAGTGAAAACTTAATAAGTCAGCCTGTTAATGTCCAGCTTAAACATGCGAGGAAGGAGATGATGCAAAGATACAGAAGTGGCAAAGGGGCTTTGCCATATATAACAGATGTCTGACAAAGTAAAAATAAACAGGAGATCTGATAGCATAGAGCTGTGCAACATAAGAAACACAATGATATATTCAGATCAAGTTTCTGTCCCAAACAAATCTAAGCACATAGTTCCCATACTGTCAGAAAGAGGATTCCTCCAGTGCACACATGTACACAGATGTCCCCTGAAGAAAAGTGAAGCACCCTGTACCCACTCATGACTTCAATATTGCTGTAAGCCTGTAACAAGAAAGTGAATTTATTCCTCCAGGTACTCTCAGAGGGCTCCTGATCAGTGATAGCCCTGCCAGGCCTTCTCCGATTTCTGTAAGCATGACCTGGGAGTTGTTTCTTGCAGGAGAAGAGACCAGATTCTCTTCTCTCACTGCCTGGTTACAGGTCACCCTGGAAGCTGCATACTTGTCCCTTCAGGCAAGGGAAGTCAGGGAGGCTGGCTGCCTGCTCTTTCCAAGGGAGGACTGTGGTGGCCTTTTAGAAAGTACAACAGCCTGGCTTTGAAGGGAACCCTCCTGTGTCTTCACCAACAGAATTGCCTCCAGAACAGTGAATCCTTAAGAATGGCTTTGCTTGCCAAAATGCAGAAGTTCTTATACTCCCACCAAAACACTGAGTTTCAGCGGAAGCATGGGGAAAATTTATTGAGAAAGGAAAGAAAACGCATGAAGGCAGCTCATTTGCAAGCCTCTTTTTTTCTTTATTTGCATAGTTCTCACCAGCATTTTGCAGTCCATGAAAAGAAATACCTACCAAGAAAGATAAGAGAGGCAGCAAACTTATACCAAAAAAGGAGGGAAGTAAGGAGCAACAACTCAACCTGAAGAGGCTATATGGCTTCTGAACAATAGTCTTCTTTCACTAGACAAGAAGCATATTTCATTCTTAAATACACAGTGAGTGGTGCAGCTGATGATTAGTTATTCAGCTCAACTTCAACTTTAATAATCTAACATTTGTTGAAAGCATCTATAATGTAATTATGGTGTTTATGAGACAACTAACAGATTAAATCTATGCCTTTATTATTGGTGTACTGCATATCAACTAACCGTCATTTATTAGGTACTAATGTGGTTTACTACCCTTACTTGAAGCTACCTAGTCAATAAGCAGATTACAAAATTCCTGCAGCAGAACTACTGTTCAAGCAGGCATGCTGTAGAACTCAGAGTGTCTCCATATCAGGCAGACAGCGTGAAATAAAGGTGGGAATAAATTACAGATCTTTGGGTATTCCACATCCTGAAAGATCTGAACGTATTTTTCCAGTGGTCTCAGATACAGGTCAATATCTCGGGCTTCTATAAGTGCTGTAAAAATATATAAGGGAAAAATGTTACAGCTTAAGAGATGACCATTTCCAAACTAACCTAGCCTCACTGAGGAATGCAAAGTTATCCTGTACTTATTCAACAGAGAAAGATATGCAGGTTTTAGTGGCATGTTATAGACAAAGATTGCTTACGAAACTGCACAGAGGCTCTGCAAGTGGCTAGGACAGCTCCCATTCCACTTCTGGTAGTTAAGGATGTTTAACACTCTCTACAATTAGTCTGCTGTTCCTCTCATAGCTGCCAACCAGGCCGAAGAAAATCAGGAACCATTGCAGATATCCAGGTGATGGAAATGTGAAATTCTAGCTCAGAACAAAAGAAAAATAGTCCAAAGCCTACAATTGTTTTAAAGAGGGTGTATGTTGGACAGGCCAGATCTGAGTGCAAGAGGTCAAATGATAATACTCCCAGCTAATCTGGTACCAAGAAGCAAGTGCATCTTGACATTCTGGACAGGGCTATGTGCTCCTCTGCACCTTCCAGTGTTACATTCAATGGTTTGTTGTTTTTTCTCAAAGCAGAAGAGGAAACCATGTTTGCTTCAAACTGGATGTTTAGCAAATACTGAAAACATTTCTTTTCATAAACCAGAGAAGACTGTGCTATTTTGCACTTCACAGCAGAAGGCCCAACAGGAAGGCTCTGGGATGCTGCTAGCATAGGATGGCACAGGTAGGATTTAGACTCGTACATGCAAATAGGTTTTGTCTCTCTTCAATGTAGATAGTGTTCTTTTACTGTTCAAAACTTACATTAAAATGAAATTCATAGAGCAATGCCAGCCTCTACAGGTGCCAGGATCCTCGTGAAAAATATCTTTCCATTGCCTGGTAGGTAATCCACACATCTCTAGCCTCAAAAGTTCAGAAGAAACATGAAAATTTTTGCACTCTGTCACTGTAGACTCACTGTAGACTTCTTGCTAAGTAAAGGCACCTGATGAACTACAGAATTTTCAATTATTTCATCTAGTCATACATCAACAGAAAAACTTCTTAAATATATTTCAATGCACTAATAAAAAACTATCATGCCCAATCAAGAATAAATAAAAATTTTAACACTGCGATAAAAAAGAAAATATTTAAAAATATATAAATGTGTGAATAATTTCAGGGTTTATTTCAAAATCGTAACAGTGATCTTTAACCATGAGAAATATAGGCAAGACAATACTTGTGAGTGTAAGCTCTTTGCAGAGCTGGTATCTCCTAAACTAAATAACGTTGAAGAACAAGCTGGGATTTTATCATATTCCATTAAAGTTTAATTTTATATACAAAGCAGCATATTAGCCAAATATTTATTTATCACTAACTGCCTTATTTAATTTCTTCTAGTAGTAAAATTTATCTATCTACAGATTTACTGTAGCTAAAGAATCAAAAATGATATTGAAAAATGTGCGTACTGATTTTGCTACTGCTGTATCTCTGACCTATTTTATGACAGGAAAAGTATTCACATAAAGTTTTAAAAAAGCCCCACAAATAGTAACACAGGTCTGCACACATAAAAAGACTTTCGCTTAATGTGTTTACGCTCCTGCAGCCCTGATATGTCTCACCATCATGATTTACACTGTTATGTCAAGACAAATCATACATTATTCTGTAACAAACAGACATATAAACGCAGACAAAATATACATCACATTCACTCTACCCTTACCATCCTCCACTTCCTTGAAAATGTCCTGAGAAGCAGGATAACAGCTGCTTACTCTGGCTTTTAAGATCTTAATCATTTCTTGAACAACAGGACTCTGAAGCTAGAACTTGACAAAGGAGAAAACAAGCAATTAAAGATCATGGTCATATGTCAAAAGATTAGAAAGAGCAGAAAGGAGAATTAAAGCAACTTTCAATTGCACTCAGAGAATTAAAGAATTAATTAATTGCGTCTCATGTCAACTAGCAGATAAAAGCTGATCCATGCCAGCTGAAACCTATGGAAAGGCTCCAAAAGTTTTCAGTGGGGAATTAACTAAGCTCTTCATAATGTTCACTTACCTGTCATCGCAACACCGCTAATAACAAGCACAGAAGAAGAAAAGGAACAATCGCAGCATCCAACAACATTTCCTATATGGAAAGTAAATAACCTTGCATATCCTTTTTTAAATAAAAAGAGCTGTTTCACTTGTAACAAGCTATGATTATTATTAAGCAATAGTATTAATTTAATAGCCAAATTTGGCAATAATTTCCCAAATATAAACTTGATTCTCAACCTCATCTTCTCCACAGTTTGAGAAATGTCACAGGAAGCAATTTAGAAAATTGAAAAAGAACATCAGTAACATTCACTGTCCTCTAATGTTTAACTCCGTCTTTCTTTGGTAATTTATGCAATCTCCGATTACTTTGGGAAATGACTATAAGCTATTTGCAAAAATAAAACAAAAGAAAAATCATTTTGGTGTCTCATTTTTCAGAGTGCATGGGGAAAAGCAAATCAAAAGAAAGTTCTCCTTAATGTTTACAATAACATCTGAAATCACATATTTGCTTGTTTATATAGAAAAGATTGTCTTTTCTTGCTCTCAGTTTGGGGATCTGGACAAAGGCCATGCTGAAGAGGTTCAGCAGAATCCCTGTTCGCAGTGTCATAAATCTAATGTGACCACCTAATCATTGATTTGATGGCACGAAGTACTGCCCTGGAATTAGGATCTTGCCTGCAAAATACAAAAAAAAGCCCTTGAATTTCAAAGCAAGTACTGTACTGTGGTAGCACAAGAGTTCCTGTCCCCCCACTCCCCTTTACATTTAAGGATGAGCAACACTGAAATTTGGAGTTTAGCTCTGAACAGAACTTAAAACCCTAAAAATACAGCTAAAAAGGATGGTTATGAAGACACAGATTACACTCTTAGAAGTATTTACTAATCAAAACCACAGCTAAACATCCTCTCAGAAATTATTGGCAGCAGATCCTTTGAACAGATCCTTGCAATTATTCCAGATGCGAACAATCTGCATTTTAGTGCTTAATTTTCTAATAAATTACATCGTAATCTGGTGTTTGAATAAACGCTGATAGTTAACATAAATATTAAATTGATTTTATTTAAATATATTTTTATTACACTTGGCCAGTGTTTACAAAAAGATGAACTAACAATACACAGCAAAGCATTTTCATAAGCTATTAAAGGAACATTAAAGCTTACATTCTCCCTTTCACATTCTATTTTTTCCCCTTCAGTCCTCTCATTCAAGCTAATTCATCTGCTCTGTCTCAGTTTTAGCTCCATACTGGCTTATACTATTCTGCCTGGCACGACTGCTTTACTGCCACGACCTACAGAATGGAGCTGACCCCGACCAGGGCCTTCAAAGTCATTTATTATTGACAGGATTGTATTTTTTTCTTATCCAACAACTGCTTATCAATAATCTCTGTATACAGTCAGTCCTAAACTATGTCTAGGACATAGCTCATTTTATTGCTGTTCCTATAGGTAAAAGATGCCCATCCCAATGATTAGTGCCATAATCCTTTCGGATGCCACCTTTTTGAGGTTAGTACTAACCTAATGGAGAACAATGAAATGCCTTTTATGATAAGAGTTCAGTTCATGTTAAACGCTCAAGGAAACAGAGAAGTGCAAAATAGTGAATTATCTTTTCAATGTGTTTCCAATAGAATAACCCTATTTTGTACTCCAGAAGCACAGCTTCATGTGATTTAAAATTTTGGTAACTTTACAGAGAGCTTAAGTGTGGCCTTCGAAACTAAAAAACCCTAAATATCAATTCCTGGAATTTCATGTTTTCATACAGCAGAGCAATTACAGTGTTTAAAATTAAATACTTTAAAACACCATTTAATGCTTAGAGTAATAAAAATATTATGTTTTGAACACTAAGTATTTAATTATTTTCTGATTAATGTTATTTACTACCTGTTTACATCTGAGGCTAAAAATCACCAAAAACAGCACGTAATTTTTTTGCCATTTCTTTTTTTTTCCCCTCCTGTGTTGCATGGATTACACAATGGCCTTTCCTTACTTACTTTCAGCATATATTTGATGCAAGCCAGTCTTTGCTGCAACTGTGGGGATGGGAAGATGAGTTCTTCCTGTCATCAGTCCTTCCATAATTTACATTTTATGCTCCATATTTTGGGAAACACAACATGGCCAAGACACATGGTTTTGCTTATTGCTAAAAATAGGTGGTGAAGCAACAGAATATTACAAATTAGCAATAACCGTAACTTGGCTATTGGTGACATACTGAAAATTGCTTCTTTAAATCTGAGAAGAACCAGCTCTTCTCAAAACACTCTTCTCAAAATCATGACTATTTGAATCAAAATCAGCTTTATATTTTCCTTTTCTAGCAATACAAATATGTACTTTAATCTCAGTCAAATTGTACTGTAGATGGAAATTATGTTTTCAGACAGTATTACTTCTCAATCAGCTGAAAATGAATACTGAGCAGCTTCAGAATCTCACAAGAAGTTTACATCACTTTTATTATCTCTCTCCTCCTTTCCTCAGAAGACAGAAATAGGTTGCAAACACGGGGAGAAGGGAGCAGGCATAGTTCTATATCACCTATACCCATTCTTTTCCTAACAAGAGAAACAAACCCTACTAGTAGCACAAACCCTCATTTCCATGGTTTAATAGCCACTAATAACACCATTTAAGGATAATTTACTTGCAGGCCACAAGCTCATATTTAAAGTTATTTCCTGTAATTAGGCACCTGTGATATCCTTTGGAAAGGTAATTTTTCTGTGATGCATAACACTGATTATGAATTTTGTTCCAGTTCACACATTTATTTTAAATCCTTCATCTTCTTTCACTACATAAACATTTCCTAACTTCTCTTCATTGTTTTTTAAACCACGTCAGTACAGAGTTCTCCTCAAAACAGCATATAGGAATTTGAAGTGTGTAACTATTTGTCATGACAAAATGAAGCATGCGCTCAAATCGAAGTACTTTGTCAAAGCAGGTCCAAGACATAGACAGATTAATTAAAACTTCACACCAGCATCCCAAGTGAGCTTCTTGGCATCAGTTTGTGGACTTCAGTCACTTCACACCTTCATAAAGCTCAATGTATTTTATTGCCAAGCATCAGAATCAATGAGTAATGTTTCAGTTACAGAATACAAGAAGATGGATTCCCTGCTGTGAACTCGGTTTTAGGGTCTAGTGCAGTAAAAGCTGTGTGGCTACATCCAAACTTTGTTTCATTTATTCCTCTCTGTGCCAAAGTGATTTACAAACAAGAAACTGAAAAATAACATATATAAACAGGAAGGGAAGCAATAAAGAAAAATAGTGAGGCAAGTCAGCTCTTGCACAAACTTGAGGTTTGCTTTTAGGGTTTGTTTTTTCTTGTTTTGACACTGAAGATAAGAGCAGAAGAGCAGCCTCAACATGCCTGTTGCTTTGTAATTATTACTCAACTGTGATGTGCAAGCAAGAAGGCAAAATAAGAGACAGAAAAGCTAGGATGAGCAGCACAGTGCTTCTGTTTAACCATCATACCTCTCCTGAGATCTAATTTATTTGTCCCTGGATAGAGTAACAAACAGTTTCTTCAGCACTTTGAAGCTTCCACTTCATCAAAGGCTGCACCTGAGCACCACCAGCTGCTTCAGAGCCACTTAGTCCTGCTCCCACTGCAGCTTTTCTTCCCCTCATGAAAGCTTTCCTGAGATGCCTCACTTGGTTGGGCCAGGTCCATTATTGTCCACGAAGAGGACATGCCTTACACTCCTTTTACGCTCCCTAGAGACTCATAAGGCAGACATTAATTTAATGAGTTCATTTCTGGATTTGTGAAGGCAGTTACATACTCTTAAACAACCCTTTAAACTTTCCAAACGTCATAAATCCGACAGGGTTTGGTTTTTTTTCTGCATGAAAAAGAAGAGCAAAACAGACCTTATGGGGAGTTATATTTCTGTTACTGAATACTGAAGTCAGGGTATGAGATGTCACTGGAGTTTAGGTATCAGTTCAATTCAATTTAAATACCAATGCTACAACTGAAACTCTTCATGTATATACTGAACAAGCACTAAATTCATATCAAAATCTGTAAACGTTCATTTGTCATTTAGTCTCTCCTTTGCAAAAGGTTTTAAAATATTTTAATTTTAAAATAATTGTTTTAGTACTTCTTGCAGAAGGTTATTTTTTAAATAACACAGATAAGTAACACACGGAGACTAGAAGTTATATGATGTTTAAGTCAAAAACTTTAGCAAGATGCTACTGCTGGGAAATTTTGGCTTCTTTCTGCAGAATATGCTGGTTAAGTAAACAGCCACAAAAGTGCTACAGATACCATTTGCGACTACCAAACCTTAGACATCTGTTTCCATAACATCAAACTAAAGGAGAAATAATCCCATTCTCATTGTAAGCAGAAATATCTAAGCCAGCTGAATACCTACATTAGCTTTCACAAAAATCACCTTCCTTAATAAACACAGATTTAGCAATGAACTGTGAACTTCGCTGTCAACTTCCTCTTCTCTTTTCGTTATGCTCGTCATGAACTGCTCCCATTCTTTTTCTCCTTCTTACTAATCTTTTCAAAAAAACCTTGACCTTTCCAACTGCCCAGTAGTGGATTTCAGATGCATTCAGGTTGCTGCGCTTGAAATCCTTCTCCTTTGAAGCTGAGGGGAGTTTTGTCATGGGCTTCGAGCAGGAAGAGATTTCCTTCTCAGCAGTTCTGTCCCTGCCCCTATTCATAATCGCTGTCTTTCAAGATCAAACCACTGACATAATGACCAATCTGAAATCCGAATGCAGCTAACAAAGTACTAAAAGACAGGAAGATGAAAACTATTCTTACTGTCATTGTCATCAGTATTTATACACACTGTCTGTAATACTGTGGCATAAAAGGCACACCTTTACTCCCTTCTTGAAACATCAAGTTTTCACAGAAATGCAGGAACAACAACTAACTCTGTTCTGTGAAACCTGTTTGATTGTCTTAGTCTTAAATTTTAATTTCCTGCATCCCAGCTCCAGACAAGAACCATTGAATATTGGTCTCTTCCACAAGCCAAAATCCTGGAACTTTAATGACAAAAATTTACTTGGAATGAAAGAATTTCCTTTTAAAAATATGTTATTTTGATGAGTCCATGCTCTTCAAAATTATGGGAAATAGTCCTAGGTAATTGGGGTCAAGACCAGAGGTGTGACTCAAGAACCTGGAAAAAGCAGTACAAGAATTTTATGTCCGTGATGTCATCTTTTTGTACCAAGTGTAGATCCACCATCGGTTTAAAACAGAGCTTTAAATGCCATTTTAAAGGAATTTTTCTTGCCAATGTAGGAGTCTGATTCAGATTACAGTCTCTCTGTACTTTTTCTTTAAGATATTCACGTAGACTCAGCTACATTTCAAAATGAAATATTTCATGTTATCCCCAGAACTTTTACAAGACAGAAAACCCTAAGACATTTGGTATTCTGCCCTAATTCTGGGTGTCTACTACACAGTGTTGTTCATAAAGCAAGAGGTTTTTATGGAGCTTTAACACACATATACTCAAAGAAATAGCACATATATGAATTCAATTACAGATGCCTTATTCTTTAAGAATATCTCATGTAAGTACTTGTTTTTATAGTTTAATCCTAATAACTCTTATAAGATAAGTTTGGAAACCCTGTAAAAGAATCTCTTATGATTTACATTTTGGAAGCTGCACAATTTCAGGAAAACTGGTAGAAAATTAAATAATACTTCTGTTTCTTACTCTTTCTTATGAGCTTTCCTCCCTTATAAGCTGTAAACACCTTTAGTCACATGACTTAATAAACTGTTTTTACATCATACAGTCAGCAGAGAGCCAATTTAAGGTGATGATTCCCTGTGTGCCTGCTAGTGTGAAAGCTTCACGATGTCGCAGCTCCCAAAAGAGAGGCAGTTAGTCACCGCTGCCCACCAGGGAAGTGACTCATCCCTTATCTTTCCCAATGACATCTGCTGGACAAGAAGTACAACACCTATCACTGCACTGAGAATGGCTCTAGAGATCTGAGCACAGGAAAGAATATATATTTCATGCTGCAAATAATTCAGATGACAGCAGTCACATCCATTCCATGAAAAGCAACAAAAAGAAAAGAGCGACGCACTACACAGAACTAAACCTCCAGCAGCAACCCATCTCTGATGAGTTTATAGAGAATGGAGTAGCTACTTTTAAAGAGGCACTTTTTTGTTTTTCATAGGATTTATTTTACATCATTCACCTCTAATGCATTAAAATCTCATCCTTGTTTTTTGCTGCTTTATTACAAGCATTTTGCTATAAATACCGCTTCCGTGAATGCTACTGTATGCTCAAGTGGTGTTCGAGACACCTCCCCAAACTGGAGGTCCTTTCTGTTTTTCTCCATTCCAAGGTATTCTGTGCTCTTCCTCCTAGCTCTGGCAGCATTCTGCATCATGTCACATGGCACCTGAAGCAAGTAAGATGTAGGTAATTGGATTGACAATGTCACTACTACACTACTGTTTAGATAGACTAAAGAAAATGAGGAGAGCCTCAGCTATCCATCAGAGCTCTCCAGCAACTGATGCATCACAGAAGTCAAAATCTTGGCATGTTTTGTTGGGACTGAGTGGAGAAAGCAAGGTACACAAACATGTGAGCTGCAAATCCAAAGAACATTTTCCAGAACACACATATGCACCTTAGTATTCCTCCTAAACCTGCTTTTCCAGCTTCCCTATGGATCTGCATTGACCTTTTTCAAGCCTTTGAGCTCGGAAATATGACTATGCAACCCACCTTTTGAAAACTACACCTGGATATTCCACACCCCTTTTAATCAGTACTATATTTCAATATATTATATATAATTGCATTTAGTCATCTACATTCTCTCTGGTCTGCCAAATTCTCATCTTCCAGAGAGCCTGTTGGTAGTTAACAGATACAAGAATCAGGGTCACGCTTCCAGACACCAATGAGGTTGCATTTTAGGACATGAGGTAAGACTGCCACAGACCTAACTCTATTCAACTTTATACATGCCTGCTTCTTCAGCTAATGAGAACTAAAGGAGTATTTCCAACAGCATACCTGCACCATAAGTTATGTATACATGTCCAAAAATAAACTAAGTCTTCAAAATCTCACTTGCTAGAGCTTGCTAGAAGTTTGTATTTCATGACTTGGTAGCTTTGCAAGCTACTGTGAATTTCATTGCTTGCTCAGAAATAGAAAATCTGAATTTTCATTGAAGTAAAATACTTTTAACCTACCTGAAAAACTGAAAAGCCATAACTGAGTACAGGCTGAACTGGATGCAGCCTGGGACCATGCTGACTGACCATCTGTTCACCCTGTCACACCAACAGGCACTTAAAGCATCAAATGACCCTCATGGTTAGGTTGCAGCCCACCAAATACCATCAGAAAGAAAAATCATCACCAGATGACTAATTCTCTCAGCATGCTCCTGGCATAGATCAGCAACTAAAGAGTCCTGGCCGTAGAACGAGCACAACTGCACTGGTAGAAGAAAAGAGAGGAGAAGGGGAGCTATGATATGCTATGACAACTAAAGTTTTCCCCAATTTTCCAGTCAGACACTACATTCAAGAAAACAACTTCATTGCCACTAAGCATTTTAACCAAGACCAAGATCTTCACAGTTCTCTTATTTCTAGTTCTCAACAGAGATGCCACAGAGCCAGTACAGCAGGAGAAATCAATGACCTTTGTCAAAGAAAATGGCACAGATCTTCAAAACTGCATGCATTCAAGGTTAGAGAAGGAAGGAGAGGACAGGAGGAATACTACCACTGCAAGGCATCAGCATTTCTACCTCTTGGTTTGTATCACAAAGCCAAACTACTCTTAAAACGTATTCAGCTTATCTGAAGAGAGATACAAGTGCGGCCTCACTGTGATGCAAAGAAGAGTTACGCAAACAGTTAATTTTTGAGCCTGCAGGTCAAACTGAGAATCTGGAATCAGCTTGAGGTTTGTCCATCCCCGATCTCCTCCAAAAAAAAGCGAACGACTTTTTTATTTCAGACTGAAAATATATTTCATTGATGGACAACATTCTCACAGTCTTCTCTACTGGTCGCTGTGCTCTTCAGACTTACAAAATAACATAAAACTTGGAACTGAAGAAAATAAACACAAACACGCTGCTTTCTACCACTATTCACGCTGTGCGTGAACAACAGAAACCTCCTAAATTCCCTGGAAAAAGCCCCCCACGAGCTCGCCGCGATCCCCCGTCGGCCGGCAGGAGGCACCGCGGCGGCTGCCAGCTGCCCGGGCGCTGCTTCCAGGGGGGACGGCGGTGCCGGGACGGCTCCGCTGCCGGGTCCCAAACCCAAACCCACACCCACTCTCAGTCCCGGTCCCCATTCCGGTCCCGCTCCCGCTCCCGCTCCCGCTCACCTGCCGCGCCCCGTACCGCCTCGCGGGGCCGCGGTGAGCGCACCGCACGCTGCTCTGCACTCTCCGCCGCGGTGATTTGCCGCCCCCCCTCGGCGCTCCCCCCCTCCCCCCCCCCCCCGCAGCCCCGCACCGCCCACGCACCGCGCCCCTCTTCGTGGGGATGGCGGTCCCCGGCCCCCGCCCGCTGCCACCGCCAGCGCCGCCGAGCGCCGCTGCACCGCCTCGAGTCCTTACGGAGCAGCACCTACACATCATCCTCCCCAGGCTTCCCCTGCCGCGGCCTCCAGAAATGCATGAAATATGTCCAGTTCTGGAATCCCCAACATAGGAAGGACATGGAACTGTTGAAACGGGTCCAGAGGAGGGCTATGAATATGCTCGGAGGGCTGGAGCACCTCTGTTATTGAGGACAAGCTGAGAGTTGGGGTTGCTGAGCCTGGAGAAGAGAAGGCTCTGGAGGGACCTCATAGCAGCTTTCCAGTACCTGAATGGGCTATGGGAAAGCTGGGGAGGGACTTTTTACAGGGGCAAGTAGTGATAGGATGAGGAGGAATGTCTTTAAATTGGAAGGAGGAAGATTTAGATTAGACATTAAGAATAAATTCTTCATGATGAGGGTGGTGAGGCAATGGCACGGATTGCCCAGGGAAGTTGTGGATGTCCCCTCCCTGGAGGTGTTCAAGGCCAGGTTGGATGGGGCCTTGAGCATCCTGGTCTGGTGGGAGATGTCCCTGCCCATGGCAGGGGGGTTGGAACTGAGTGGTCATTAAGGTACCCCCCAATCCAAACCATTCTATGATTCTATGATTTTATTAATTATGGGTCCCTTCTCAGCATCCTCCCTTACAAATGTTTACAGAACTGCCATAAATTAACTGTTTGCTGTCTGCCCAAACTTGCTGCCCAGCATGCCTTGGGATATCAGTTCAGTCCACCAGATAGGAGCTGTTAGAGATAGACCACAAATGTCCAGTGGCCACTCGGGTCCCAGCACCACCATGTCCCCTGGGACATGACCTGCTGTGCCCAACTCCCACACAGGAACAGGGCCTCAGAAGAAAGCATTGGAGGTATTGTGACTTTATTTGGGCAGTTCTTACTAAACTTCAGGTCAGGCAAAAAGTAACTGCTGTGTGAGGACAGCTGCTTGCTGAAGATACACTCACTGCTTAGTAAATATTTCCTGTCATGATTTAAAACTACTTCTTAGTTTGCTTTTTGCAGTAGGAAGAAGAAACAGGTCACTAGTGTTTGCCTTCACAACTTCACAGCTGCTAAAGCTATCTAATTGTATCCAATTAAGCACAAACAAACCCCAAATATTTGCAGAATATATGTTCTCAACCCAGTGAAAGCAAGACATCCGCAGATGTTTAAGGAAAACTTCCATTATGTCAGCTGCAAAAAAGCCAGTTTTATATGGTGACAATGATTTCTCTCTGAGGTTTCTTCAGTTTGGCCCTTACAGGCTCCTCATTTCAGGTTCCTCAGAAAAAGTTGGTTTAACCAAGTGACTAATGCAAGGACACCTTTATGAAATACACATGTGCTCTTAGCATGAGTGTCTAGAAGACCTCTGTGATCATGGCGGTCTTTTTTAAAAAAAACCACATTGCATCTAGGAAAAACAAAATGTTGACTGTGAGTTGAGTTCTACTAACAATATGCTCTAGAAACCGGTACCTGTAGGTAGGCAAAGTTCTGACTGCACAGAGCCCTGCTCTGCCGCATGTAAAGCTCTCCCGAAAGTTGAGCACAAATAGCGAGGTAACAGTGACAGCAATCCACCACATGGCAGGCTGCTTCCTGACAGACCTTTGGAGCCAGCTTGCCTTTTCACTTTCTGCAAGAACGTGTAGTGCTCCTTGATAATTTTTTCTCTCATTCTTCTGCAGCACAGGGAACATTACAATTCTTCCCTTAGTTTCTTTTCTGTGAACACCTTTGTCCTTGTATTCTTAGACAAGGGGATCACTACCCCCTCTGTGGGAGCCAGGTGGAGTTCAGCACCGTTGCTGGGGCTTGGGGATTGGCTCTGTCACCAGAGCCATCCGTTTGCTTTCTATACTTCATTTGGTCAACATTTAACACGTAAGCAACTTTTAGAGCACTTTCCACCTATCTCAAGGAAACAGCAAGAGAACTTTTTTCTTTCAACTTCGCTTGCTCTTTGGAGCCATTGATCTGGGCAATATAGTGCCTCACTGCCAGGCTTGATGTATTTCTGTTTTCTACGATCACAGAGCGGCAGAGAAAGTAGCTCTCCCAGTGTAAGTGCAGTGGCTTTTCAAGGCTTTCCCACAGACAAACAAATGTGCACCTTGGGTCACTTCCACAGGAGTTTACAAACTTAATTGGGCATTTGTAAAAAAGTCCCATCCATCCATCCATCCATCTATTGAAGGCAAGTAATTTGCCCATGTCCTTGAGGGTAAATCAGATGCAATATTCTTTAAAGGAAATAAAATCTACCATCAAACAAGGGCTAAAAATCCTAAAGATCGACCCTAAGTATCATACTGACTTCTGTAACATCGGTACCTGATATAAATTGTCCTCAAGTTTTGTTTGCTTTATTCTTCTCTGATAATCCTTTTGTTTTTTTTAATTTTTGTCTCAGATATTTAGCAAAGAAGGTGGTCTTCTGGCAGCACAATTCAGCAAGAATTTGTTTGAAAGTTGCAACTTAATTTTTGTAGTTGGCTGTAGCACGATGAATAGACAGATTCAACAAGATACGTAGAGTGGATATTTTAATCTCTTAGTTGGCCAGTCAAATGGACAATTAAGAGATAATTAACAGACAATTAACAGACAAATTCAGCAGTAATTTGAAATCATAATCTTAAATTTTGAGGGACATAAAGTGAGATTTGACTAGACGTACATGATACAGATATTGATCCCTAAGTTCTTGTGAAGTAGTTGAATAGAAGCTTTTGTTCTCTGAAATGAAAAGGTTTGGCATCTTAAGAAAGTAATTTTCTGATCCTTTTTATAAGCTACTCTTTGTAGAATATTTGTGGAAAGCTTTGGCTAGCTGGTTCAGCTGAGAGATTTACATGTGGCATTATGTGAAGTCTTTTAAATCAAGAGATTCACACAGATTATTGAGATACATGAATTTTCATTTCTTCAATATGACAAAAAGGTAATCCCTCAAAATTCCTTCTATGCATCTATGACACATTTTAAATCCGTTATTATTTTCCCCAGTACATTATACTTTTGATTTTCCTCAGCATATCATTGCTGTTCAACTGTAGGTGTTGGCTGTAATAAATATTGGTCTCAGACAATTTTTTTCACTGCACGTGTTTCTGTGTATTTGTTAACCATCTTCTCAAAACCAAGGATAATGATTTTTTTTCTGTAGGCCACATGCAGAACTTGAAAACATGGAACAGGTCAAAGACAGGATTAAATTTTGCATTTTTGCAGGTAGTGCTTCTTTACATATTGGCTTGTTACACACTCCATTGCTCTCCAACTTTGTACTCTTCACATGTGTGCTACTGGGTGATCAGTCAGCTACCACCAATTAATTAGATAACAATCCATTATAGACTGGAGTTCTTAAAAGACTGAGACATTTTATTCTAACAGTGTGGTAACAGTCTGCTGTGGTAAAACAGAAGATGCAGACTACTGAAGAGGCATAACTAAAGGAAGAACAAAGGTCAAATCACTCATTATTACTGGCTAAATAACAGTAATAAATAGCAATCAGAGTGAAAAAAAGAGGCTACTTAAAGGCTTCAATATTTGTTTCAGAATAGGCTTCAGACACTTTAGTTCAACAGAATCGATACTTATAAATGTTAATGTAGAATTGTGGACTGTGTTTAGGCGAAAGCCATATTGACCATAATACATTTGAATAACATAATCTGAAATTTTTCAGTAAGCTGATGTTGGAAGACAGTGATATCAGTTCTGCCCGTATTCAAGAGTGGGATCTTAAATGTATTACTATTTCATGTCTTAAGCTTTTATCATTTAAGCCAGAATATTTTTATTCCACCAAGGTTACAAACTTGATTACTGGTAGTTTCACACTGCTATAAAAGAGAAGGGGAAAAAAAGCTGAGGGAAATTGAATTTTTTTTCTATGCAAGTAGAAAAATCTTTGTGTTTTATGGCAGCCTGTAAAAAATGATTGCTTGCCTTAATGCAAACAGATGGTAGCAGATCCAGGATGACTGACATTTATTATGTCCATGCACAGCTCACAGAGGACTCAACTTTCAATGCACTCCACTGTGCCTGCAAATCCAGTAGTTTAGAAAAATAAACACTAACAAGAATTTCTGTTTTTAAAGCACTTCCAGTAGTTGAGTCTCCCAAGTACTCAGTGACTTCTACTGCACATCAAGATAGAAAGAAGCTGTCTCTGTCATGTGCATGGCCAGTGTGGTTTCAAAAGTCAAAAGCATAACAAGAATGTGTATTTGCAAGGTGACAATACTGCACATTTTCCACCTTCTTCGAAGTCAAAATGGGAATTACTACTTTTCCTACTACTCTATTAGCATTTTAGACCCCATTCAGGTTTGCTCATGTTCTTTGGTCTCATATTGTGTAAGGTACAATGTACTCTTTTATATCACCTTTTTTTCTAATTAGATATTTTATCATCCCATTCATCCCCCTCTCAAGTAATTCTTTTATCCCACAATTATTTTGACTTTTTTTCCCTTTAACAGCAGCAGTTAGCTTTAATGACAGCTATCAATAGAAACCTAAGACTTTAGGGGGAAAAGGTACACCAACCAGAATCCTGGTTAAGCTCCAGCTACCTTTTTTCCTTTAAATAAACACTTCTTCCACATCTAGTCATGGAATTTTCTGGTTAGGAACTTACAAAGGAAGGTAATAAAAATCTGGCATGCATAAGCAAATATTATAACAGGATAAAAGTAAAGTATATGCCTAGAAAACATTAGTTCACTTGGTTTGGCATTACATTCTTGGCTTTGTTCCACCTCTCTGTGCAATTTTACATATTAGTTCCTTAGTTTTTTAAAACTGTCAGCAGAGGATGTGTATTTGTAACACTGAAGTAGAACTGACTAAAAGGAGTTAAAACATGGATAGTGTTTGACATACTTGTTGATGGACAATCTCAGACATCTTTCAAGTAACTCCTGAAAGATGCATACACATCACATAGCAGACATGCACTCACCTTAGCTATTATCTGCATGCTTCTCTTAATGTTTGGTTTTAGTTGTTCTAAAAATCTTCCAAAACTTCGACAAACATGTCAACACCACAAGGTCAGCCAGCTTTCAGATTGGGTTCTCTCTGGAATTTGTCCTAACACTTTCCTTTAAAATACATACAAGTGACACAAAGCTATCCATTGAACTTAAAATAGCTTAAAAATTAACACTTAACAGAATTTCAAACCAGCAGTGCCAACACTTTTTGAGAAATACTACCTGCCTCCAAATTCATACTCAATTTTAAACTCTGCCCTGGACTTTACTTCTACAATATGTAGGGGTGGAACAGAGACCTTATATCAACTCAAATACTTTCCAAAAGAGTTTTCCAATACAAATATTTGAGACAGGGTATTTCTTTTGTCCAGTCTATGTGTTTCTGCAATGGTTTTCGCAAGAAGCACGAGATTACTAAGACAAAAAGCTATAGCATTAAGCATGCAGTAAGAGAGGTCTTAATGGAAAGCTAGGCTAGGATACAGCATAGGGGACAGATGCGAGAGATCAAGTGAAAAGTTCTAGAAATGCTTTAAAATGTCTTGCTGGTAAAGACACCCATGAATATTTATGGTCTCAAATAATTTTAGAACAGAAAGAGTTTCTTCCTAGGGGAAACTCTAAATGTTGACATTATGTTGAGGGGATTTTGGGGTGGTGGTGGTTTGTTTTTTTTTTAATGACAAATTTGTACTAAAGAAAACATTATTATGAGAAATTATTAAATGGTTCAAGGCTAGGTATTTTTCACGCATAAAAATATAAATAATAGGCAAAGCTTGGAATCTGTGTATTATGAATCTTACAATTGCATGCTGCTGCTCATATAAGCCAAAGAAATGCCCGTGTTCCTTGATCTGGCAATTTTCAATCCTTGCTAAAAAAAGAAATCTAACAAACTAAAATGAAACTAAATGACAAAATACCCCAGCAATACTGGTAGAATGATTTGAAGAAACACTTCACTTGAACAATTCCCAAATATCAGAGCCTGTTAAAAATCGTTTACAACTTATAACTATCCCAAATGCTTCTAAGAGAAGAAAGACAGTTCTATGGCCAAATGAAGGAACTTCCAACGTTTCTGTTAAGGGCCAATGACTTGCTTTATGGAATAGGCTCATTGAGCCAAATCCCCCACTTGCTGTGGTTTACGGCCACACTTCATTGAAGAAAGTACCTTTATCAATATTCGCATTAGTTTATTACATCACCAATCTAGTTGTTAGTAATAACATCCAGGCGTTTTTAGAGTGAAGCAGTTCTGCTAGAAGAGGCCTTGCTGTCCTCTCTCTTCAAAAGCCGGCAACAACAGTGTATGCTAAGCAGTTTGCTCCCACAGTACTTCCATGTGCACTGGCAAGTCAGGATATGATGCAAGTAGCTTTGAGGAAAGCAAAAGGAATGGGAAGCAGGGATGTGGAAAGCATAAGGAAGTGAATGTGACAGCAAGTTTGATATGAATGAAATATGAACTTTACATATAAAAAACAACACACTATTTGCTACCTAGCTGGACATAAAATTAAGCTAATAGAATAAATACAAAATATAATTAAGTAATGGTACTGAAGGTCAAGTTGTAGAAAAAAAAAGACTCACTTTGGTAAAATACTTTGTTTCACACAGTAGAATGACCACATTTAAAGGACTAAAAGGGTTAAATGGAATATCCATATTGATCTTCAATGTCCTTATGCTAAATTTTATTACATTTTCTGATACTGTACCACAATGATGGTTGTGTTAGGGGATGGCTAATCTATTACCAATAATCTAGAAACTGGTTCAAAACTTCACACATCTTGCAATTCCCAATAAAAATGCCAGTGCCACAGTACTAAAAAATCGGGCAATAAAGATATTATTATCAGTTGGTCAGATGCAGTTACTTTGAATTATGGCATAGTTTGACTTCAGTTAATAAGTTGGTCTGACATTAGAATCACTGCATTCAAATAGAGGTTTATGAGATTTAAACAGGTATTTCATCAAATGTAAAAAAAAGATAACTGATTTTAGGTCTCAATTAGGAAAGAGGAAATATATTCACTTGCAGTGCATGGCTAGAAGCCACAAATTTTAAGTTCCATCTTCTTTTGGAATATAGAACAAACAAGTGGTCTTGATATTTATTTCTTCCTTTGTGAAATAGTGCTACCTGCAACAGTACCGCAAGACTTACCATCAACATTCTTTGAGTATTATAAAAAAAAAATCAGTATGCCATGATAATCAGCAATTTAGCATACAATCCAAGTTATTTTAGTATACCACAATGCAGAAGCCTGTTTACATTTCACTAAGAAAAGCTCAATGTAATTTCTATGAGTTGGTCAGTACTTTCATGTTTCCATTAAAGTTCTATTCATTCAATCCGTAACACAATCATGACACTTCTATTATTTATCTCTCCCTCAAACCAAATTACTACTTTAATTTTAATTGTTTATTTGTGTGTCCGTGTGTGTGTGTGTTCATACTCCTTACCTTAGAAAAGGTTTT
Organism: Dromococcyx pavoninus; assembly: GCA_033558185.1. Classification (NCBI taxonomy): domain Eukaryota; kingdom Metazoa; phylum Chordata; class Aves; order Cuculiformes; family Neomorphidae; genus Dromococcyx; species Dromococcyx pavoninus. Next base: position 25,434 of record JAUMJL010000998.1, on the reverse strand, counting down.
CCTTTGGTCTTTCCTTTGGTATGTTCTGGAATAACTGTAACTTCCATTCACAAGAGCTGAACAAACCCCACAGAATTCACGCTGAGCTAGAATCTGCTGGTTTAATTCCCTGCTGGGAGTCTGCCAGTTGGGAAATGCTGACCACCAAGTACAGGTCTTAATTACACAAATCCAGAAGCTGCTGCCAACCTTTCCCCATTGAGAAGCATTTGCTTTCTAGTGGTGTTCTTGATGAACAGATTATCACTCAAACATAATTTATTGCTGCTTTCTATTTTAAGTAATTAAATGAAGAAACCTTTTAAACTCAAGGGAATTTTAATAGGTTACTTGCAAAATGTTATTGCAGGCAACAACTTGTACATGGTTTTAGTTCCAAACCCACCAAAAAATTATACAAATCAGCATTGTAAAAGTGTCAAATCAATGCCTTACAGGCTTTGCTGGCAGAATTAATTTCTAAAGTCTAGATACGGGGAATTGTTACTCTCATTTTTTTCCTTTTCCATTTTTTTTAGAAAAATTTACAAGTGAAATATTACTACAAAACTTTTTTATAAGGATTTTTTTCAAAACATTTACATTTTTACCATCAACTATTTTTCTGTTTCAAAATCATTATGTAGATTTAATACCCTATGCTGCACATCAATTCTTGCGGGATGACAATTCAGTGACATGCATAAAAAAACACCACAAGGCATTAAAATGAAGACTTAAATACAAATATCGTTGCAATAAAACAGTTATAAAATTGAAAAATAGGACCTAAACATCATGCTTACCTAACTTTGACAAATTAACTTTTTCTTCTAGATTACACACTTTTATTACTGTTCTCATGAAAGAATGTGATAAATAATGACTTAACACCAACTTCTAATGTAATCGGCAACACATACACAAACCTAACCAAAGAAAGTATATTGTAAGAAAAAAAAACTATTCTAACACTGGAGTTCTACCATGGTAAATACACTTTGCACTGATAATTACAATAAAGCAAAATTTTTAACAGTGGCAAAGGGAATGAACAGTGAAATGCCATTAAACAAGATACTACTGCACATCTGTGCCCTATTACTTACAACAGCTATATCCCACTGAGTCAAATAAAGGACATTGAAATTTACGATCCTTTTAAGACAGAAAAGTGGATTCAGAATGGTATGCAGAAGAGACTGTCAAAATGTTTCTAATTCCAGCGGTAAAATGTGCACCTGCTAACACAAGTTAACATACTTGAGATGCTATGAAGCCAACCAGATTTAGATTTTGATACAACTATAATAGGGATTCATTGCAGATTAAAAATGACTTCAGTTTCCTATCTGCATATATAAGTATGCATGAAAAATTATATATGAAATGGTTCTGCAGAATGCTCATAACTTCAGTTTACAAAAATTGTTAACTTCTAGGAAACATGGTATTAATATTAGGAAACTTTTTCTTTGCATAAAGAAATTTATAGCGCTGATTGAGAAGCATAATGATAAAATATATATTTGATGTTTCATCATATATAATAAAATTAACAGTTAATACTAATGTTCATCTGTATTAAATGTAACATCTAATTGATCCTGATGTTTTAAATCCAGATACATCAGTTAAGAGTACTTTAAATAAAATATACAAAATAATGTACAAAACCCAACTAAAATTTAAAGACTCTGTTACAAGTCTACAAAAGCTTTAAGAAACTTGAAATTTATAACCACAGTGTAAAATTGTTTTCTTTAATCTCAAAGCTTTTTATGTAAACTGAAAGTATAAAATACCTTCAGCTTAGTATTTTGCTACAAAGGGCTGGCCTAAAGTGTACACAGTGTAAACAAGAATTGTTTATTTTTCTTGCTTCAAAAATACAGAAAACACCACAAGATTGATAGAGCATTCAGATAAGAAGTATACGTTTTGCGAGGGAATGCACAAGGTATCTGTTATGTCTCTCAAAACAACAGTTATCAAACACATTCTTCCTTCTGTAATTTAAAGGGAAAAAGCTGTATCATTCTTGCACTGTACTTCCTTTAGTTACATCAAAAATATTTTGGTGTGTAATTTTTTTAAAAAACTCACCATGAGAATTATTACCAAACGATTGTATGTGTAATAGGTTACATCTCTGCTTATGGGAAGTAATTGAAAATCCCAAGTATGAAATATTTGGCCATCTTTCCTCCTTGCATGTACTGGAGTTGTCAAACACAAAATGCAGTTTGTTTTTGTTGTTGTTGTTTCTCATTTCCTCTGTATCCTCATTAAACTGGCACATCTGAAAATTTAACCAAACCTTTGAAATAAGAAGTTATGTAGCAAAAAGACCACTATATTCCTCTCTGCCCAATTTGTTTGTGGTTGGATGCTCAATGTAAGATTTGACAGATAACAGATATTTATTAACAGCCCACAGATAATTCTTGAGAAAATAAAGACAGTAATATTTAGAGGGAAAGAGAACAAATGTTTACTTTCAATACCTTTTTTTGGTTAAAATGTGACAATTAATTCTTTTCTTTGGCTATTAAGTCAAAGCATAAAGAACTCAGCACATTAACCATAACATAATGACTAGTATTTACAGAGAGAAGATGCTGGAGAATGAGCTACAACACTCAACTGTCCAATTATTTTCCACGATTTCTAACAAAATTAAAAAATTTTAGTACTTGAGTTTTTCTGATACACGTTACCTACAAGTTATAAATGTACCATAGATGTTTTAAAACATAATGAAATGAAATACTAAAAATTGACACAAAAGTCAATTCATTTTTCACCCTAAAGACATCACTACTTTTGTAAAATCTTATGTTAATATCTTTCTATGGTTTTATCCTTGATACTGTATACATAACCTTAGCTCTCCAAACAAAGAGAGGAATTAGAACTCACTGATTGTCATTTATACACACTACTATAATGTAGTGGTCAAAATAAATGAGGTCCACCTCAGAACCACTTTGCAGCATGCATCATCCAGCTGCTATTTGAGTTATTCCAAAGCTTGAGAAAAGACGGCCAAAATGAACTGACTTGTTCTATGGATTGAACAGAAACCTGAAATATTTCCACTGTTGTTCAAACTGCATTCAGTTTGAACAACATTTGTGCCTTATGGGAGGAGGATGCTCCTATGAAAATATTACAAATTTATTCTAAAAATGCAGTACCTTAATCAAATGATATTAATCCTTGTCAAGGTCCGCCCTGTTTTATATTGATATTATCTGATTCTATAAACACACTAACATAAAATGCTAAAACACGGGAGGGAAGTTCATTTGAAATCATCGCATGATACACAGACATATAACTAAAAAAGTACAGTATGGAAATAATATTCCCCCATCTGTTTATCCAGTACATCAATTTGCGCTGTTTGTATTTTTGAAATTTTTGTCTTGTTTCACCGGTGTACACTTCTCATGTTGACCCTCCAGCCTGGAACATTTACAGAAGTCATGACTGAAAACATTATTTCCTGCTCTGTAATCCACTTTACCAGCCCACTTCCATATCCTGAAAGGTATGTAAACTTCAGTGCAGCACTAGGCGTCCATATAAATGATCCTTTCAGAATTCTTCCATGTTTGTTGAAACATTAGGGGTTGCTGGGTTTGAATCTTGAGAAATGGCAGCAACAGTGACGATTCTTGGAGAACCAAGAACCTCAGTAACTGAAGAGTCCAGTTCTCCTGAAGTAACAATAGCAAGGGCTGTTCCACCACCCTTCTTGTTTTGATGAGTTTTGACGTGTTTTGAGAGATGGTCACTTCGCATAAACCTTTTAGAACATTCTGGACACTCAAATCTCTTCTCACCTTTTTTAAAAGAACAAAACCAAAACGTTACTGAAAGAGCACACTGAACGCTTTTGCTTGACTATTTGAATCTGACCCTTTTCTAGTCAACATTTGAAGTTTCTTTAAAAGTTTTCTTCTCTATCTGTCTGACCTCCAGGTCACAGGCTTCGCCAATCCACTCTTCACTACTGAAACATTCTCAGCAAATATTTGCTATGCAGTGATTATCCGGTGGCAAGTTTGAATTTCAGGTCACCAGAGAATTTCCATAAACTTCTACATACCTGACAGAATGGGAGAGGTAAAAGCTCTGAAAAAACTACTGGATAGCATTTTTTAAGAATACTTTTGTTATTTAGATTACGGTGGTCAGAAGGGAATTTGTAAACACGAATCCCAAAGCTCCATGAAGATGTATGAAATCTACCTCAAGAGAAATAAATTCACCTACTAAGAAGTCTTGTCACTGTTCAAACATAATTAGCACTTCAACTTTGAGTGCTATCTTCTGATGCTATAAGCTGGGGAGGATGAGAACTTTCTTGGGGCTAGAAATACGAAGGCTGACAAAACCTTCAGTTTCTAAAGGTCCACCTTTCCAACCTGAACTGTAAAGAGAATTTGTTTTATCAGTTCTCACTTGAAACTTCAAGAAGCCTCCCAAGAAGATATACAGACTAGGTTAATAAATTTCTGAAGGATCGAGCCAGTCCAGGTGAGGAAATGACAACCTTGGTCCATGGCCAATCCTACATGCTCCAGAAAACTTGTCAAATATGTATCAGGCAATAGTTAATGTACTTCAGGTATCTGTGATGTAACAGTCATCTTTTTCTAGTGTATGTACAGAAGAACAGCTTGAACAGATCTCATTTTATTGATTTCACAGTCAGCTTGCATTGATGAAAATTGAAATCTACCACTTTGTCTGTTTTAAAGTTACTTCATTTACATTTAAAGGTAGTTTTCAGAGATCCTATCAAGTGAGATCTTTGACATCACTGTTTAACCATGGCCACTATAATTCAGACTTGCTATACCACGCATACAGAGAGGTTTAACCAACCTGTGTGAGTTCTTCTATGCCTTTGTAACTCATCGCTCCTTGTAAATCGCTTGCCACAATAAAACCAGTTGCATACAAATGGTCTTTCACCAGTATGCCAGCGCAGATGTGCTCGAAGATGAGATGTCTTGCCATAAACTTTTCCACATCCTTCAATATGGCAGATATGTTGTTTCTTTTTGCCTGGCTCATTGCTGCCTCTAAAAAGATAAAATTTAAACAGATAAATAATTATATTCTAAAATATTATCAACTATTAGGAAGAATATTTCATTCAAATAGAGACAATTATAATCCCCTATCCAAAAAGAAATATATAAACATACTTTCTAATGGAAAGCATTAAAATGGGAGGCAATACAAGAAAATCCCATGCCTGAATGAGATAAACTGTGATAAGAAGCCCAAGTAAGTACTGATAAAATTTACATTTACCTTCCTTCTCCCTCTCTGCAATTAGGACATGAGCAGGCAACTCTTCTCAGTCTCTTGCCAGGTTGCACTTCCTGGTCAGAACCTTGTTGAGCCTGTTGCAGCTGCACTTGTGTTATCTGATCAGGACTAACAGCACCAATTGCTGCATTAGCAATGCCACCTACCGCTACAGTAACAGGAGCTATCGTGGCTTGCTGTACTTTCACTCCATCTTGCCCTTGCTGTTGACCTGTAAAATATGAAAGTGTGTTCTCTATTAGCCATTTCATTAATTAGTGAAATGCACAAATAAACTTTATAAGTTTTATAGAGCAAAAATTCACCTAAATTTAAGGGAAACCACAAACCAAATATTAAATCCAGTCATTTTCCTGAAGCACTGCCAGGAGCTATCTGCTGGCTTAGACAGCCCTGTTTAACGCAGTTTGTTATTAGGACAATTCCAAATAGATGAAATGACTGACTGATACTAAGATACATAAGCTACTTTAACAAGTGTTTTCCTTTTCTCAAAAGCTGAGATAAATGAGAAAACATTTAACAAAATCTTGCACAGAAAGATTGTTAAATCTATTGCCAACTAAAGGCTCTCTAATAGCCTTTGAAAACCTACCTACATTCAGAAAACTAAAACTAGCTAATTTTAAAAGAAACTTTGTAGGACTGGACTTGAACAAGCCAGCATACCAGAGCTTTGTTGGGTTTGTTCTGTTGTTTTTTTTTTTTCTTCCTATTCTCCACCTGGGATGCCATAATTTTGGCTATTCATACAAACTGGGGAACAAAAGGCTGGAGAGCAGCCTTGTGGAAAGAGGTCTGGGGGTATAGGTTGATGGTGCGTTGAATATGAGTCAACTGCGTGCCCTGGGAGCCAAAAGGGCCAACTGCGTCCTGAGGTGCATCAAGCACAGCACAAGCAGTCAGTTGCGGGAGATGATCATCCCACTCTACACTGCACTGGTGTGGTCCCACCTCAAGTACTGTGTGCAGTTTTGGGCACCTCAATATAAGAAGGACATCAAACTATTAGAGTGTGTCCAGAGGAAAGTGACTGTGAAAGGTCTTGAGGGCAAGACTTACAAGAAGCAGCTAAGGTCACTTGGCTTGTTCAGCTTGGAGCAGAGAAGGCTGAGGGATGATCTCATCACAGGCTACAACCTCCTCAAGGAGGGCAGCAGATGGGAAGGTGCTGATCCCCTCTGTCTGGTGACCACTGATGTGACACATGGAAATGGTATGAAGTTGCATCAGGGGATGTTCAGATTAGACATTAGGAAAATGTTCTTCACTGACAGGGTGGTCAGTCACTGGGACAGGCTCCCCAGGGGAGTGGTCACAGCACCAAACCTGCTCCAGTTCAAGGAGCATCTGGACAATGCTCTTACACATATGATTTAATTTTAGGTAAAGGAGCAGGGAGTTGGACTCAATGATCCTTATGAGCTCTTTCCAACTTGAGATATTCTATGATTCTATGATTCTGTTTTGTAGAATGGAGTACATTTTCAAGCTGACTGGAAAAGCAGCTTGACTGAATCAAGTGAAATTCTAAGATTGACTTGATGAATTAAGAATTCAGTTTCATTGCATAAGTTCATTGATCTCACTGGCTTTCTTGAACAAAGGAAATCAATGTTACTGTTTTGATATTAAAGCAAAATAAAGACTATTCCAAGATAGGTAAGAAGTGTAGTTTCTTGAGCAGCCAGCTAATATTATATTTGCTTAAAAAAATAGCACTATACAGTCTAAGAAAACAATGAGAAAAACTAAATCTGACACAGATACTACTTCCAGCCACAACACTGAATGCAAGTCCTGTCAGCAACAAGAACAGGATAAAGTATCATTAGATGCTGCCATTTTCAAAACTTCAGTGCCTTCATATAAATAGGAAATAAGGGGAAATACTACCTACTTACTGAGAAAGTATAATGACCAACCATAAATCCTTAGACTAGACTACAACATTTTAGGACTAGAAAGTCCTCAGTATTGAGGCATTAATTTAAAACTTCAAAATCCCTTGAGGTAACATGATTCAGAGAGATTCAAATGGGTACTCCAACTTACATCTCAAGCATCTAAACAGACACTGTCAATGGGGATAAAACTTACAAGAAAACTCTCTCTGAAGTCTAAACAGCCTAAGCTACCAAGTGAGTTCATATAAAACACAACACAGGATAATGACTACTTCATTCACATCACTGCTGAGAAGCAATATATGCTATCTTGCATAACATCATGGTAAAAGCCAATAAATGAAACCTAACACACACCACCTACCACCACATACACATAGATAGCTTAGGACTAAAGAAGATGATACACAAAGCACCTCCCAAAGTGACTCAACTATCCTCATAACAGGCCACAAAAATACAGAAAACAGAAATAAAACAGAATAAATCTATCTTGTGCCAAAATCAGTACCAGGTTATTTTCACCAGACGCCCTGATCAGATTTTCCCCAGTTATCCCTCTTGATTTCCATCTGGAAGTTGCACCTGATCTCCCTAGATATAAATAAACACAAATTCCTTGGGTTTTATTAAGCAGGCCACAAATTCTGACAGATGTTGAGTTCTTTCAGTTCTCTGAAAAGATTAAGGACAAACCCAGAAGCGATAATGTTTGAATCCCTCTTGCTGCTGGACAAATATTAAACCAAAAAGAAATTCTATTAGAAGTCCAGTACATGCAGCAGAGGAACCATAGGAAAAGAATCACAGGTTTAATCTTTCATATGTCCAGAAAAAACAGAGTCTTTCTTTTCAGAATAGCTATGTACTGGAAATAAATTTATTTACCATATTCTAATGGGAAAGAAAAGCACTCATGAAAATCTTTGGGGGAGAACATGATAGGGTAAGGAGAACACTGTGGTATAAATGCAAATAATAATATCTACTTGGGTCTAACGGTGGGAGAAGAGGACGCAAGATCTTCCAAACAAAGTCCAGGGACAATTTCTCACGCTGTTAAGCTGCTGAAGTGCTGACCAAGTGCTATGAATAGCCAGAGTCAAAAGCAGCTGATCATTTTTTTTTTATATCTAATGCTCATCTTAACAGGATAATGTGATTACGTGTGTTGAAAACCAGCTGCAGTTTTTGGTTAGCTAAAGGTAAATAAATTAACAGGAAGAACTTGCCCCAGTTGTAGTCTTTTGCGAAACACAAACCACTCTCTTGTCTGTTAGACGTACTGAAGATGCAAACTCCTTTACTTCAAAGACCAGCACTATAAATGATGAGTCCACAAACCGTTACAGAAAAAGTTAAGGATGTAACAGATATTATGGTCATAGCTATTGCAGCCTTTTATGCTATTTTCACTATCAGTCATGCTTTCAAGTACATTAATGAGCATTACCCTGCGTCGTTAGTCTGTTAGAGGAATGACTCCTATCTGAGTCCTATCTGAGCAAAAGTCTTTGCATCTTACACCAGTCAGTGGTCAGAACACAGCTGAAGAGCATAATTTTCTCTCAATTTTCCATTTCTCTTTCATTTCTTGTATTGATAATAAAGTTTCAATGCAACTTCCCCCCCAGGCTGCCAGACCAAGGCTTTCCAAGATGTGAATTGAGGCACTTGAAGCCTGAGGAGGACAACCCCTTTTTTCACTCTGTGACTAGTGTTATGGTGATAAATATCCAGCATATAATCCTTGCTTGATCAGTCCAATCCATATTTATGGGGAAGGCTGTTCAGCATATCTAAAAATCCAAAATATTGTGCTGATTTGGTATGACCAACTTTTAGTCTTTAAGTCGTGAGACAGCCAACCACACAGGATACTTCCTCAGAATATTGAGTACCACCGCTGACACATGCTTTATCTGCTCCAAACTTTCCCTCATCCATAGGAGGATCACATGTATCTTGGAGTATAGGATACACAGTACTGAGCTATAGCCTTAATCTATTTATTACACATAACGTAGTGATACATCCAAGTAGAAATTCATCACAAGAACTGTAAAGGTGAAAATAAAAAAAAAAAAAAGAGAAAAAGCCAAAAGTAAGGTAGGTCAGGCAGACAATTACATTAGCCTTATGGTTTCAGTTAATCAGTAATTAAATTAGGAAGAAATTCTTCATGATGGGAGTGGAGAGACACAGGAACAGGCTGCTCAGAGAAGCTGTGAATGCCCCTTCCCTGGAAGTGTTCAAGGCCAGGTTGGATGGGGCCTTGAGCAGCCTGGTCTGGTGGGAGGTGTCCCTGCCATGGCAGGTGGGTTGGAACTGGATGATCTTTAAGGTCCCTTCCAACCCACCCATCCTACGCTTCTATGAAACGACTGCTCTTTAGATGGCATTAACAGAGTTACTACATTTTTCTAACGTGAATGTTGATTTTTTCCTTTAAATTAATCTCACGGAGTTATTTTAAATTCCCTTCCTTGGATTCCACTTAATAAATTCAGAACAGAAGGTTCTGAAACTCTCAAAATATCACAAAAATAGTCTTATGTAGATATCCACATCCAGGCCACAATATTCAATAAGCAAATTTCTACTTTTTAGGTAAAAGAGTAACTGAAGAACACATATCTGATAAATATAATTTGCCAGAGATTTACATAGTTATCAGAAAACACTGGGTAATTCAATAATGTAATTCACAGACTTAATTTTTGTTTTGAAGTCCTGAAAGAGTATCCCAACAATCTACCATGCCATACAGTAGTATACGGGATAGAAAGAAATCCACCTATTCTCATTTTTAAGTCGTTACATGTAAGTTTCTTTATTCTTGTTCTTTGAGAGCAAAATTAATGTATTTCAGGTCAGTTGAAAAATCTTTCCTCTTGAAGAAAATTCAGAAAATTTTCAAAGAACAAGCGACAGAACTTGCCCTGGTCTCAAAGTGAGCCTGCTATAGTCTTGAGTTGTATGTGATTTTCATTTTTTTTTTTCAAACTATACACTAGAATCCGCTATGGATCACTAAGGGCTTTCACTTTTACATCATTTATTTTATTAAAGATAAAGAATTTTCATTATTTCTTAAGTAAAGTTCACTGAAGAAAAGATGCTGAGAAAACTTAACTGTTGGTAGGAATTTGTCAGCAGACTACAAAATTAAATCAGGTTGACTTCTAAAAGTTTAAAAAATGAGGATTTCTCAGTATAGAGGATCTAGATATAATTTAGCTTCTTATTTGAGACAAATCTTGTTTATTCTAAAAAGCAGGTGGCTGCGACAATTTTATCCATACAGGAACAGAATGATCTCTTGACACATTCTAGATAGAGAAAAAAAATCTATTAAAAATAATCCATAAGACTTCTTACAAGGGCATTGAAATACCATTTAATGTCCTCCAGAAATTCTGCTACAATCATGAGATCACCTGACATTGCTTTTTCCTGACAAGCTCCAAACCAGAAGATCTCATGTCACTGTACTTCACCATTCATAACCAAACCTTCCAGTAACAAGAGCTCTCATGTTTCAACACAGATTTCAGAAAGAAATCTAAACGAAACATTACATGAAGGAACAAAGTCACACTTTAGTTCATCTGTGTTATTCCATATGAATTGTAAAAGCAGTCACGACACATTTACACCTGCTTTTGGAAGATAAAAAGCTTTTCTCAAGTTCCCATAATCTCTTTAATAGTGATTTCCTGAAATTGTGAAATATTCTTGATTAACAAAGTCATCCCTGAACTTGTTTATGACTGATCTTTATTGTACATGCTGTCAGGTTACAACATTAAGTTACTTTGTACACTAACATTTTGTTTTAACACTGATACCAACTACTTCATTGCATTTCATTTTCTCTTAGGTCCAAGTTCACTCTTTCACTTGGATAGTAACCATTTATTTGACTGCAGGAAAACATGCAAACAACAAGGCAATCTGATAGGATATTTATTCTGTTTTGCAAATCAAGTGCAATGACTCTCATTCACTGCAATATTGCACATGCTTATGACCAAATGTAATTAAGAACTTTACAGAAATTTTTAAAGCTTCTCAAATAGAAGAACCTGCATGACTTTAGTCACTAATCTTTCTCATTTAATCAGTTAAGTAAATGCATTACTTTTTATAATAAGATAGAGGATTATCAAGATAAAGGATTGCACATCCTTTGTTCTTCAGCACCACTTAGCTTTCCAATTTTGCAGTAAAACTGCATCGAAACAGTTACAACTCATATACACTTTGCTGTAAACAAGTAACACATTAATGCAACAAAAGTCAACAATTTTAAGTAATTACTATGAAGCCAAATAATATATATACATATATATCCCAATCAATTTTCATCTTCAAAGCTGATTTACAAAATAATGACTACCATAACACCACCTGGATGATTAAAGAAAGCAAATCCATAGTACCTCAGAAGTACCTTCCTACAGAGTTACAGACCATTGAAGATCCCAGTTATTAGTCATGGCCATTGATCAATCCTTATAAACCACTACTTCAGGGTAGAACCGAGGGCTGCGTACCATTTAAGTAAAAACAGTCAAAAAGAAAAATGTGCTTAGGGTGACTGTTCAAGAACACTTCTCTACAGATGAACACAAGTCGTTCATTCCCTTCGTACTGAACCGTAGATAACTGAAAACCAAGTAATCGTGCTGCAGCATGTCTGACTGTAGAAACTAACAGTCAACAAGTTTCTTTCTAGTCCTATCTGTATTTCAGAGTTAAGAGGAAGAGGTAGAAACCTAGGCCACATTCTGTTGTGGCTATAAGCTCTAGCACCTGGCAAACTGTAACAGAAAAACACAAAGCTAAAAAACAAAAATCAAATGCCTGTATTGCATACTTCTACCACATGGAAACTAAAATACTGGTCTTGGGAAGCAGGTTTTTTAACATCTCAGTTCAATTTCTGTATATTACCATGGAAATAATAATAGTCTAATCTTGAAAAGACAGAAGGAGGCTGACATGGAAAAAAAATGCAAGCGAAATTTCCAGTACTCTTTTTTTTGTGGGTACGGGTGAGGTTTTTTTCTATGGGTTTTGATTACAGTTTAGCTAGCTTACCTATTTTAAACTTGACTAGAAGGTTCATAAAAGTCCTTGAAGTAAACATTTTGACTATATGAAATAACATCTTTATGTTGATCAAGACAAAAATAAATACACCTCTATACACAGGAGGGATTAGTTAACAGGTACATATATGGAAAATGGAAAATCCTTTCAATAGAAAGGGTGATAGCTGACTTTAAAACTAGGTTAAATTGTACATCAGTTGATAATTTGTTCAGAGTAACAAAACAGACTGGCAGTGTGATTAAAAGTTATTATCAGGAAGAACAATATGCATAAAAAAATTTAAAGATCCTTTACAGTAAGACAAAACACAAGACACAAGGTTAATAGCCTATGGGTAGACAGGCTAACCAATAAAAAGACAAATTTGTTTATCAAAGATGTAAAACCTGTAACCTTGTTACAGTCTTTATCAGGCAACGACCAACAAAACTATGTATTACAAATCACAAAAGAAGTGCCACGTAAATCTCAAAGATCCAAACCGCTGGGGAAGTTCTGCCATCTTCTTCTGTAACATTGTTATCCCTATTTAACCGTATGTTTAATCTTCCTTTTTGGTTCAGAACAAACTGAAGGGCTTGGTGTTTTTGTCATTTACGTCCTGATGACTGAAAAACAAGAAAATTAAAGCCAATATTTCTTAAACTTCAGTATTTTGCTCAAGGGAAAAGTGGTCACATCATCAGTTGAAAACGCTCTGTAATTACGCAAAGTCAAGCTTGTACCTCACATGTATCTTGAGGGCTTTTCTGGCAAGAGGATATTAACTGATGACTTTCTCTTTACAACAAAATGATACTAATCTGTCAATCTATTAGGACAAAGCATGCATGTTGGGAAAACGTGGTTTACCAATAAAGAGATGACCAAGGTATGACTGTTATCCACTGTCAGTAGTATTAAACATATTTGCAAATGCCATTCTTAAGAATGGATGCATACAAAAATCCATGTAACTATAACTGTACCACAAATTAACCTAATCATGTGCTGAGACGCTACACTTCAAGAGACTGCAGATGTCCAAAGTTATTATTTTGCTGAAAGCATAATGATAATAGCAAAGTATTCATTATAAAAACTACATTTAGTCATGCAGTACTGACCACTTCCAAAGCTACTATGCTACAACATACAAATGAAACTTTTAACTAAATTATCCATTAAAATTACTGACCATTGAAAACTGTAGCTGTTTTTCAATAACATTGTTTATACTTGTAATTAACATTTCTCTTAGAACATGATATCTTATTCCATGTATACTTTCATTTTTGAAAAATTACCACTGCCATTATAATTAATATATTAATTTTTTAATATATTAAAATAGTAAGAATTGATTTATCTTATCTACAAGTACAAAAAACATATGAAAGTATTCCGTAATTTAAGTTACACTGAGGAAGCTATTGAAATCAGATTTTGAAAATACTTCTCGCCATCCCACTGTTGCAGGTAGTAATGGAAGAACAAGAATGTTGGTGTTCAGCAGATTTAAGCACCCTTAAAAAAGAATACTAACTACTAACAGGCTCAAGACATGTAGCATCACTCAGTTTGCCTGTTTGATATTTTCTAGACAAAAAAATTCAGACAATTAACTTCCTGCTCTATAAGGCCCAATCTCTGACAAGAGGGAATGAGAGAGGGGATGACAAAACCTGATATTCTCAGAGAGTGTACCTGTACTGATGAAATATTAGACCACATACTTTAACAGGGTCTTCTTTGAAGACTTAAAAACTTACTTTTAATTATTGAAGTTAATAGCATTGAAATGACTCATTAGAAACCTGTTCCACCTCACAATTACAAGCAAAGTTGGTACTTAAAATGCTTCCCCTTCCCACTTTATCTAGAAGTAATGATGAAGTCATGCCTTGCTACTCACAGGTAAGACAGAAAAGGCTTATTATACTAAGGCATTTTTACCAAGTTATTCTCCATGGGCAATTTAGCTGAACAGGTAGACTGCGCATTCCTTACGCATCAAGTTCAGGAACAGTATATCGATACTTTCTTTTGAAGCAACAAGCACCAAGGCAAGTGTTTGTTTTCACCAGAATAGTTTCTTGTTAAACTTGTTTCTGCCACTATGTTGAATTTCAGTTTAAGAAAATCCTACCAGCAAACCCACTTTGTCCTTAGAAGCCTAAATGCTTCTCTTACAGTTACTATGAAGTGTTTGGAAAGAATGCCAGCGCTATAATGTTATAGAACACTGTAGTTCTGTAACAATTCTCAGCTCAAAGCAACCTGAGAGCAGTTGTAAGCAACCTTTCATGACTCTGGAAAAAGTATGCTGAATTTTTATACTCCTCCCAACTATAGCCACAGAATTTCAAGTAACACACTATGAAGTAAAAAAAGTAAGAACAACTCCTGGGTTTTTTTCAGGTTTTCTTTTTTTTTTTGTGTGTGTGTGTGTGTGTGTGTGTGTGTGTGTGTGTGTGTGTGGAAAATGTCTCAGTTCTTTGTACTTATCTTTTCACTGCAGATTCCATAGCTTGAAGGCTTGTTTCTTTCAAGGTGTTTGCTGCAGCCACCTTCTTTCATTCAACGTAAGTGTAATATTCTAGGGACTCCAGACTAAACACATTCCTCCCTCAAAAACTAGCATATAATAATATAGACATATAGACAATAGAAGATCATGAGTGGTATAAAGGTAAACCAGATAATTTAATTTGTCGTAATACAGGAGTTTGAGAACATTAAATAAAAATGTCTTGCACAACAACTAACGTAATTTATTGCAGATAAGTACTGAATATGTAAAAGATTTAAACTAAAAAAGACAAATCAAGGAAGAAGACAAATCCATCAACGATTATTTAATATTAAAAAAAATAAATCTCACTTCTGATTCAGGAAGACCTGACCTGCAGATGAATGAATTTTGGGAAGAGTATCTGATCAGATTACTGTGCGCATCACTTGGCTTGGGTCAGAGAGGACCTTTAAAGATCATCTACTTCCAACCCCCAAGCTGTGGGCAGGTACATCTTCCACTAGATCAGATACAGCTAACCTGGTCTTGAACCCTTCCAGGCATAGGGCATCCACAACTCCTGCAAGCAACCTGTTCCATCATCTCACCACCTTCATAGAAAATAATTTCTTCCTTAAGTGAAATCTGAATCTATCCTTTTTCAGTGTAAAACCACCGCCCCTTGTCCTGTGGCAAGCCTTGGTAAAAAGCCTGTCTTTCTTACAAGTTCTCTTTGAGGGATCTTGAAGGGCTGCAATAGAGTCTCTGCAGAGCCTTCTTTTCACCGGTCTGAACTACCCCAAATCTCTCAGCCTTTCTTTATAGGAGACCTCTAACCATTCCAGCCCTCTGACCATTTTTGTGGCCTGACCCCTGACCCACTCCAACAGCTCCATGTCTGTCTTCTGCTGAGGATCCAAGGACTGGACACAGTACTACAGATGGGGTCTCATAGGAGCAGAGAAGGAGGAATCACCTCCCTTGACCTGTTGGTCTTTCTTCTTTTTATGCAGCCCAGGATACAATCAGCTTTCTGGGCTGCAATCACACATTGCTGGCTCATATCCAATTTTTCATCTGCTGATATCCCCAAATCTTCTCTACATGGCTGCTCTCAATCTCTTCATCTCCCAGCCTATATTGATGCCAGAGGTTTGCCTCGATGATAGTGCAGGACCTTGCACTTGGCCTTACTGAACTACATGAGGCTTACATGGGTCCACTTCTCAAGATTGTCCAGGTCCCTCTGGATGGCATCCCAGCCCTCAAGCATGTCAACTGCACCACTCAGCTTGGTGTCATCTGCAAGGTTGCTGAGGGTGCACTCAATCCCATTACATCATTAATAAAGATACTGAATGCTACCAGTCCCAACACAGACCTCTGAGGGGCACCACTGACTACTAATCTCCATTTGGAGACTCAAACAGTGATAGCAACTCTTTGAATGTGGCCATCCAGCCAAATCCTTATCCATTGAATAGTCCGTCCATAAAACCTGTATCTCTCCAAGGCTATTGTGTGGGGTTGTGTCAGTGGCCTTACATAAGTCACGGTAGATGGTATCAGCTGCTCTTCCCTTATCCACCAACAGTCACTCCATTATACATGGCTACCAGATTAGTCAGGCACGATTTGCCCTTTATGAAGTTACAGTGGCTATCTCTTATCATCCCTTTGTCACTCATACACCTTGACATAGCTTCCAGGAGGATCTGTTCCATGATCTTACCAGGCATATAGGCGAGGCTGACTGGCTGGTAGTTCCCAGGGCCCTCCTTTTTACCACTCTTAAAAACAGGTGTGATATTTCCCTTTTTCCAATCACTATTCCCAAGCTACGTGCATTTAACCTTATGTATAATTTTACTCCTGTTTAAAGAATCTGATAGAATGTTTCAAAATCCTCTGCAAAGTTTGAGCCAGAATGACAGTAATACCTAAACAATGTTTTCAGCCTTTGAACAGCTAGTCATAAGACTAGTGACTGTCACACAGACAGGTTACTAAAGAAAAGGGAACAGAAAGCCTTGAAGGTAGGCTGAAGTTGGATGCAGACAAATGAGAAAAGGCACAAGAAAGCAGGAAGAAACCTGGAAGTACTGACAAATTGAATAACTATTAATAGTAGTACAACAAAAGTAGCTGGTCAAAAAGAAAGATGACATAGTTACTCACATTACTATGGAGTACGAAACAGAAGGGCAAGGTTCATTATGTTCTTCAAGTGCCCCCAAAAGAACACTTGGTACTGGACTTCACTGTCATTAGAAACTGTTTCAGAGTCCACATCACATCTCTGCAAAAGACTTAAAACTCTCCAGTGCCAATATTGCCAAGCAACAGACTGTTCCACTGAACAGAAGTCATCCTTCCAGGTTATTTTGGTGGATGAACTCCAAATTCCCCATAATTCAGGCCATGTCACCACTTACCTTAAACAAAATGGCTTGAACTTGAGTTGCAAGGTGATGGAGTGTGGTGACTTTTGCCTAAAGCAACTAACAAAGCCTGGACTAAGTATACATAAAACAAGTAATATTTTTCAAAATTTTAGAAGAGAAGTGTCTCACACACTTTTGTATGGGACAAATACCTTCACCATCATGTAACAAAATTAGTTCAATATGTATAATTAAGGTAGATACAAGTCTAATCTATTATTTTATGGGTTTGTTTTATTTTTTTCATCAGAAACCGGGAATTATCCTGAAAACATGTCATCTCGACCATCACCCCACAGACAGCAAAAACAATGAACAGCTTCAGAGAAAGCCTGTTATCTCTTCTGAAGGCTCCAAGGAAAAATCTCACACACAGAACACAAAACTTTTACAGGGAAGCCATTAATACTCAGCATTACACTACAGTCTAACTGATCTGTTTTATCTCATTCCGTATTTTTCAGCATCTGCAACTGTTCACATTCCATGGTATTCCAAAACCAGATATACCCACAATACCAATGTGCTGAGGGACAAAGAAACTTGGCACACCAAAAGGAAATGGCTTTATGAACTATATATTTTTCTTAGAGCCATCTAGTACCAAAACAAGTTACTTCCACAGAGTTACTTATGCTGTCAATTAACACATCCAGAGAAATAAAAGGGCCTGAAAATTACCTTTAAACAGGCAAAATATACCTTATTTTAAGAAGGGAATATGGGGCAGGAGGGACAGGAATCCTTTGAATTTGTATCTATGACAGCAGAAGTCTTTAAAAAAAAAAAGGCAAGGGAACTGTGCAGTACCTGCTTATCCCCAAGCTCACCAGGGCTAAATTCAGGAATTCACCCTGCATTAACATTAGAGGCTATCCTGTTCCACAGGGAATCATGTAGAAAACAAGAATTCACACAGCACAGAAGAAACAGTTTACTTTGTACAGAACTAGCTTGCTAAAAGGTCATGACAAGTTACTTATCTCATAGCAAGGCAGATATTTGTACATCCCTGCATATTCACATTAACACAGTTGCTTTTATGTAGGCCTCTGATTGATTAGCTCTCAATTAAATAACTGTTTGCAAATCTGTTTTTAAGGCTCAGATAATTAGTTTCTATCTTCTCATCCAGCTTTCTTCCATACATTTAATTACTCCTTTGTCTGATGCTTTGTATGCATTCCTAGCAAATGTTCATAGAGTCACAATGGTGTAGACCGGAAGGGACCTCTGGAAGGCATCTGGTCCAACCTCCCTGCTCAACCAGGGCCACCTAAAGCAGTTTGCCCCAGACCATGACCAGACAGATTTCAAATATCTCCAAAGATGGAGAGTCCACAACCACTCTGGGCAACCTGTGTCAGTGCTTGGACGTTTTATACAAAGTAATTTTCCTCCACATCACTGATAGCGACCGAGTTCTCCGGCAGGCCACAAAGTGAAAGGATGCGAGAACTTCTCTGCTTTGTCCTGCTTTCTAACCACACACAACATACAGTCCAAAATGTGATACTTACCAGGAGTAACATTTGAACCTGTAACCAAAAAAAAAAACCAATAAAAAACCCAGACAGACTTACTCATCTGCTTGGTTAACAACAGAGCCTACACACCTTGGCTCTAGAGACTTCAAGTAACAAAGGTTTTAAAAAGCATACCAAAATTAAATGCTTACTTGGAGATCTTAATATTTTTCTTCCCAATGTGAAATTTGTCTTTTTGGGAATTTAGAAACTGTTTGACCAAAATAAATTAGTAAAAAAAGACTTTCCAAAATTGTTCTATAACCTATTATTTCTGTAATGATTTGAAGATTTTTTTTATTTGCAGTTAGAGTTTTTTGATTTACTTTTTCATTTATTACTGAAAAACTAATAAAAAGTACCTAAATTACCCTATTGTAGAAATAACTAGGAAAACCAACGTTCACGGAAAAAACCACTTCACAAATAAATGAACAGTTATTTTAGAAAAATACTTGGTGGGTTCTTCCTCCCCCCCCCCCCAACTCAGATGGCTTGATCAATTGCCTTTGCTTTAAGGACAAAGCAACTTTTTCCCTAACAAAGTCGGAGCACCAGAATCAATGGCACCAGATGAGTCCTTCACTCAGTATTTTCCCTGACACTTTCTGGACATTCTCTGCACAGTTCATTTCTAACACCTATTTCCACTGCTCATTTATAGCAAGTGATTAACCTCTGGAAAGCATGATCAATGTACAAAAGTTCACGCTGACAAGCTCAGATACTGCAGAAAAAGAATGGAAGTATCAGTCTGCAGATGTTGAGGTAACTGAGCAGTTTATTTTTTTTTAAATGTTTCCTGTAACAATAATAGCAAAAAATATTTTATATAAAACCCAACAATTCTGAGGAAGTTGAGGCCTGATCAAGATGGCTTATTCCTTGTAAGTGTCAAGCAAACTTTAGATTTTAGCATGTTTGTAATTTTCTATTTCATAAACATTCTTGCCTTGAATACTTAACATAGCATTAAGGACTGCACATCACTCTTCACTCTCCTTTCCATGCTACCATGTCTTCCATTTCCAAAGTGAAGCATCAGGAAGTTTCACAGAAGACAAGTAGAGATAAATAAGATAGAGAAATTGTTTCTAACCACTCACACTCTCAATGTTCTTTCACCATAACCTCAAGCCTGGAGAACAGAAATGGTACTTTATATTCAAAGGAATGGAGAAAAGGTCAGAGGATTCACTGCTGCTAGCATAAAATTAAAAGTACTATAGAAACAGCTATAAGGCCTACCAGGGCCTGGAAAAGGAATTCAATGGTCACAAAGCTTAGCTAACCTATGAGCCTTGTATGACTAAGGCTTGGCTTCTCCAAGACCATACTTGTGGCTACTGTCACCCTCAGTTACAAATCTTAATCCCTTTATTTTCTAGAGGGCATCCTATGTGAGCAGAGGTGCAGTTAAGGTAACTGAGCAAGATGATATTCAGAATCTCTCATTCTAATATCCCTTAGTGTGTACTAAACAGTTGTACACCATCACTAAGCAGGAATAAAACTGCACACAAAGTTTCTTCCTGCACTCCCAAATCTAGGCTGTTCCCAAAGGAGGTTTCCTATGAAGAGCCCCTACTAAAGCAGGAACATCTAACAACAGTAGTCAACCAACATGTTCCCATCAAGAAAAATTTTTTCTAAGGTAAATTGGACTGCAAGATATTGTAGCAGCTGGTCAGCTCCAGCTAACGTTTTTGAAGCATTACAGCTAAACACAATGTCAAGATTTTAATTCTGGTTATCCCAGATTGACATTTCTGTAACACTCCTTAAAGCAGGTTTAGCACATCCAACCCAGGTCTTAGTATGTCAACAGGCCATCAAAGCCAAACAGTACTACAGCTGGTAAAATTCTCCCGAAGGCAAATTTCTTATTATCAAACTGTTTTGAGTCTCCTCAAAAGTGTAACAACTAATGGGAACAATCCTTTCCCTAATTAAACATTTCTCACCTTAGCATCTGATTATTAAAAAAAATAGATTAAGAGTCATTATCAAAAGTTCATCAGCAACTAAGACAGTTACCAGTTGCTTTTATATTTTAAAAAAGACAAGTCATAGGAACTATGCTGTGTGTAAGCATACCTTATTCCACTCAATCTCTTTTAAGGACTCAAAAGTTTTAAGAGAACAACTTTAGCAGCTAGAGCAGAATGCATGAACCATTCCATACTAGTGTATGCCATGACACAAGATATCCTGGTTCCCACACTATCTTGTAGGATGACTTTTCCCATCCTACATGCTCCATTCAGAGATTAGGGATATTGCCTGGCTGGAAATACCTTTTTATTGTTGTTTCTAAAATATATCAAAGTTTTACCCGCGCAGTCTCACATTCACTCCCAAAGCCTACAAATCTTTAATAAGATGGAGAGTAGGATCATTTGAAGATAGTTTATCAAATACAAGGTTTAGAAGCGTCAGCTATTTTAAAATCTGAATTTTAGTTATAAGGTATTTTCTCACAGTTAAGGGTTTAATATTTCTTACAAAAAATCCTAAAAAAAATTAATTAAAAATATCCCCACTGGAAAAACAACCCAAAACAAACGCCAGACTTCATCAGACCAACTCACCCGCGACACTGGTAATGGTAACAGGAACTCCTTGAACTTGAACACCTGCAGCACTCAGGTTGGCAACACTTACTGTTTGAAGATTAGGTACCGAAGCAAGCTGGGCAGCATTCAAAGTGATAGGGGTACCAGCAACAGCCACTGGTGCAATCTGGGCAATTGTTGTTCCACCACTCGAAGACACGGGGGTAATGGTTAGTTGTTGGGATAACCCAGCATTTTGAACTTGAAGATTTGAAAGGCTTTGCAGGTTTTGAACCTGTACAGTTTGCCAGCTGATCTGCCCTGATGGTGTTAAAGTTGGAGCCCTGATGAGCACCTGAGTAGGACTCACTGCTTGCAGCTGAACATTCTGCAAAGGCTGCTGTTGGATGGTCTGTATAGTCTGCCCTGACTGGAGTTGAAATGACTGTGGAGGAATGGCCTGAATAATCTGTTGTTGAGGCTGCTGTATCTGTATCTGCTGCAGAATAGGCTGACCTACGATTTGGACCTGCTGAAGGGAACCCGACTGATCCTGGACATTCTGTACTCCATTGGACTGAAGCTGACTGGAGCTCTGGGATTCAGAGTCTGTAGCAGTTGTTTGTGGTTCTTCAGTCGTCTGCTCTGAACTGCTGGCTGTTGTGCTTGTGTACTGGCCTGTTTCTGCAGGGCTTACTAGCGTGTCACTGCTAGTTAAAGATGTTGAGGCAGTGGTCGTAGTGGTGGAAGATGAGGAAGGAGACTCTGGCATTGTAACAGAAGCAGAAGTGACAGGTGTAGATGCTGCCTGATTTCCGTTGGAAACTCCACTCTCAGTAGACTGGCCACTTTGACCCGAACCTCCTCCAGCTGCCACGTTGTTTATCACAGGCAATGCTAGGGTTACCCCACCAATGTTTATAGGTAATGTTGTTACAACCTGTGCCTGAGTACCAGCAATAGTTTGCAGCTGCAGTGGTATGGAAACACCAGGCCTAATTTGGACCGGAACTGTCTGATTTGCTAGGTTTTGAGCAATAACATTCCCCGAAGCTGTCCTATTTGCAGCTGTGAGGATAGCTTGATTATTCCCTGCAGGAATAAGCTGAATTTGACTCTGTAGATCTTGCAGACCAGTAGTATTAGATGGATTCACTTGAAGTTGTTGACCTTCTGTTGTCTGAATCTGTGGGATCACTTGGTATTGGACACTACCACTTGGATTTTGTACTTGTATAACTTGGAATTGTCCAGGGGTTGTGGCAGAAGAATTGCTCGATTTGGTTTTTGAAGGAGATGTACTTCCATTGTTACTGCTGGAGGGACTTGCTGCACTTGTGGCAACAGAAGATCCTTGTTGAGCAACATTATTTTCTTTTGAAGTAGAAGGAGCAGCAGCAACAAGCTGCCAAGCATTTCCAGCAAGCTGAGTTGTTACCAATTCTAACTGCTGTGGCTGATTCTGAAGCTGCACCAAACCTTGATTTGGATCTATGATTATCTGCTGCTGTCCAGTTCCTTGATTCTCACCAGGAGTTCCTATTTTGCTGCAAGTAGCTGCTAGCAAAGCAAGAGGTGAAGGCTGAGAATCCTATCCGTAAAGATAGAAAACAGAACAGACTCAGGAGAAGAGCATGAGTATGAACCATCAAAAGTAAGCATCAAGGTTTACACCGGAAGCAGAAAAAAAAGTGTCTCTGCATAGAAACCAATGCTACAGCTCTGAATAAGGAAGTATGTATTTCTGTAAATAATCTTTAAATATAAAGCTCCCAATTATCAATGAACATATGACAGTCAGGACCTCAGCCACATGCTTAATCCAGTCTTTTTTTTCCTCCTAAAATAAAGAATAATTTAAAAAGTGCTTCTACTATATAGAAAGCAGCTGATCACTGCAAAATGCAACCAAAAAAACCAAGTCCAGGCAGTAAAAACATTGCACCCAAACAACTACATTTCATCCAACACAAAGAAAGATGCCCTGAGCAGGAACATTGTTAGCTGAACACTCCATTTAAAACACTAATAGTTTGGGCACTTTCCTATTCGTGTGTGTGTGCTTTACCTGTGAGCCTCCAGTTTTTCCTTTTTTATTATTATTGTTGTTATTCTCTGCCTCGGGAGATTTCTCTCCCTCTGTGGGCATAGTTTCTTCCTTCTTTTGATCTGCAAAAATATCAAGTGTAACAGGTTAATTATTCACCTTCATTTATACAATAACAAAACCTACGAGCATATCCTTTTTGGTTCCCAGTTCGTCGCCTTTACCTCTTCATAAAAACAACAGCGCAACCCATTATTACAAAAGAGCGAGTCCTAAGAAACGTGGTTTGAAACCCAACCCATAGGGGCTGGAGAGTTAACACCCAGAAAGGGGAGGTTTGGTTTCCTCTCCCAGAGACAGCAGGAAAAAAAACACCCACAACCCTCCTCCTCCTCCTGCCCCCTGAAGCATCGACGGCCACTCAGTGGCCGTCGATGCTTCAGGGGGCAGGAGGAGGGTTGTGCATGGGAGGGAAAGAGGGAGGAAAAGAGGAATGAAGGAGGTAGGGATGTGCACAGGAGGGAGGGGTAGCGAAGAAAGAGGGAATGGAGGAGGGAGGCACGGAGGAGGCAAGTCGAGGGGCAGGCAGGGGAGGAAGAGAAGAAAGGGGGCACAAGAGGAAGCAGCGCGGATGGGCGGAGGGGCAGCAAGAGAAGAGCGGGGTAAGAAGGGGGAGAAGCAGGGGAGAAAAGGGGGAACCCGGGAGGGCGGGCTAGAGGGGGGATGAAGGGTGGAGGGAGGAGCGGAGGGACGGAGGGGTGTGCACAGGAGGGAGAGAGGGAGGGGGTTACATACCGCTCATCCCGCATTAATGCCCCGCTGAGGCACCGCTCTAGGGGGGAGGAGAAGGAGGAGGAGGAGGCGGAGGGTGGGGTGGGGGTAGCGGGGAGAAGGCCGGTCGCAGCCGGAGCTGGGAGGAGCGGGACGGCCTATTTTTCCACGAATGGCCGCCGCTGGGCTGTGGCGTAGCTGCCTTTCTCTCCGCCCGCCGCCGGCCTCGGCCCCGCCGCCCTTGAGTGGCAGCTGCGGGGCGGCCGCGCGGCGCGGGGGGGGCGGGGCCCGCCGGGGCCCAACCACCGCCCACTGAGCAGCAAACCGAGCCCCTCGGCCGCCCCTCTCCGCCTCAACTCCGCTCCCCGCGCCTGAGGCAGAGGAGGAGGCGGGGCGGGGGCGGGACGCGGCGCCCTGCGAGCCCGGCCCCGGCAGGCAGCGGGGCAGGCGAAGCGGGCAAAGGCGGCCTCGTCTTCCTCCTCCTCCTCCCTCGTCTGCTGGAGAGGGGGCGTGGCCGCCGAGACGCGCGCGCTTCGGGGGTGGTGGGGCGGGTGGGGGCAGCCCACGGCGCGGGCGGGCGGAGCGGCCCCAGCTCCCGCGCTCGTTGCCGCTCTTGACAAGAGCGAGGGGAGGGGTCGAGGGGCGGGGCGAAAGGCGGGGCCTGTCCAAGCCGTAACGGTCGGGCCTCTGCTCGCGGCGCGGACGCTGATTGACGAGCAAGGCGGGGCGGGGGCGGGGGCTGGGCCGCGCGCGAGGCGGGCCAAGCGGTGGAGGTTGATCGCCTGGCAGCAAGCGGAAAGCTGTTCGTGCGCTGCAGGTTTCCCCCATCGAGGCGCAGCCCTCTCCCTCCGCGCCCCCCCAACCCCGCTCCTTTCCCGTCGTGCTGGAGTAGAGGAGGGGAAGTGGAGATACCTCTGTGGTTTTCCATATGGAAGCCAGGGCCTATTCCCTCCCCCCTCTCTCAGCTACTCCTTTTGTAACAGCCCTCCCAGGCAGCCCTGCTGCAAGCGTGCCGGGCTCAGAGGGAGGCGGGAGAAAGGCCGGCCCTGGGATTTCTTCCACACCTGCTGAAGATATCTCTCGAAGCCGAGGGCGGGAGCTGCACTCCTCGCTGCCCATTGGCTCAGCAGCGGCGGCGGGCACGTGAGGCATGCCGGGACTTGTAGTTCCGGGCGGGCGATGCGGGCCCGGCTGCGCGTGGTGGTGGTGGCGCATGCGCAGAGAAGGGGGCAGGGGGC